>OX346218.1:13971565-14588454 GCA_947049295.1 Ligdia adustata | reverse complement strand
CACAATCCTAGGTTTAATAGTAAATATAGTAACTACGTTAATATTAGTATGGTGAGTACCCAATTCTAAGGTTATTTTGGCATTGCAAAAAATTGTGTCAATTGTCTATAGAGCGGAACGACTTTCGTTTTTTGCAAATACTCTTGCTAGTTCTTTTGATCACCCACTTTTTCACATCTTACACTGGTATAAAGCTCAATATAATTATTTTTTGCGATGTTTGTTTTTTGCTTAGTATTTTATCTTTCGTGCTATTGGTCAGGACAGTCGCGCCACTTTGTTATTGATAAGATTATTTTAAAGCACCTGCTACTATCTGGCTTAATATATTTAATTTGAAGTTACACCATAACCTAACCTATTTTTTAATATAGGCACTTGCTCAGTTTAATAAACAAAAAATAACTTAAGAACCTCACAAGAATTTTAATAGTGAAGAACTATTTTCTGGTTATTAGGTACTTACCCAGTTATCTAACATCATTGAGTTAAGCTGCTGCAACACAGATAGAATAACATTTAATGACATAGTAATGTTAGTCTCATATTCAATGTTGTCAACTTTAACATAGCTTTTTAAATTGAAAATTCTCAATATGTTAAAATAATAATACTAAAACCCTCTTACCAACCAGCTGGATTTAAAACTGTAAAGTTTTTATAGTAATTAGGGTATACATACATTAAGTAAAGAAAAGCATTTACAATAAGGAAATACTCTGCTATACTAACTTCTAATATAAATGCATTCTTATCTAAAACAATCAATTCTATTTAGTAATTTTAATGTACACGAAGGTACCTATGATAATTGAGAGAGATATTTACCTCGAATGAATGGCTTCATTAACTGAGGATACTTGTCAATTACTGTATTGATACAAGGCTTACCAATCAATATGTTATGTTTATTAATGTAGGTACCTAATTAAAGCAGGACTATTGGCGAGATTTACGCATGAAAATGGTGTAACAAGATCAACTTGGTTTAATTTTGATAGTATTATATAGTCAAGTGGCAACCTGTCAATAACAAAACTTGGTTTACTTGCTCTTGTTTTCACTTCTTTCCAACTGAAATTTAGCCAATGGTGGTTGTAGTTTCCAACTAATTTAACAAAATGTTGGTATTTAAGTTCTATAAAGTTTTAGCTTAACTGTTAATGTATTTCCCCCAAAAATGGGGAAAAATCATTAAGGCTAAAGATAATTTCTAAGCAAATATTAAGCCATTTGCACAGTAAGAGAAATAATATTCCGTAAATAAAAATAATGTTTGCAGGTACAGTCCAGATGCACGTCAAGAGCCTCCGCGATGGGCGTGCGCCCTGTGTGCTCTCGGCGTGTTTATCTACCAAAGCCTGGACGCTATTGATGGCAAGCAGGCTCGGCGGACTGGCAGCCAGTCGCCACTGGGGGAGCTGTTTGACCACGGCTGTGATAGCATATCTACAGTGTTTATAGCACTGGGTGCGTGTATAGCGGTCAAGTTAGGGGAGTACCCTACTTGGATGTTTTTCCAGGTGAGCGTTTGAATACTTTTTTTATATATATAATAGGATTGCGTCTGACCGCAACTCGCCTGATGTAAAGCTACGATGCGGTCTGGGATGTGGCGCACTTGCCTAGAAGTAACCGATTTACTTGCAATTTGAAAATATTGAGATTAAAGTTATCGGGAAATAGAGAATAAAGTACTCGTAGGATACTTAGTTACTTACTTGGAAAAAGTAAATGTAAAAAACATTAAAAACCTATTATATATTAGTTAGTTATTAATTTATTGTTAAATTGGTACTTATTTTATCATAAATGGCGAAAGCATAGTTTGTGTAGAAGACCTAAAAAGAGTCTGTAATTTTTTAAGACTAGATTATAATAAATAAGGTATTTTAGTTACTATGTATTTGTGTCTGTTTTGCAGTTAGTAGTTTCATACAATTTAAAAGGTATACATGGCTTCTATTATCATCTTCCCTGCCTTTTCCCACTATGTGGGGTAGGCACATGCTTCCATCCTCTCAAATCATTTATTCAGTGCTTGCAGTTGTATAGTGTAATAAATAAATATTATTTGACCATACCTTCATACATTATATCTAGAAACTGATACATTCTTGCTTATCGCTAGCCACATAATGAAGAATGTAGAATGAAGATAAATATTAAATTGCATTGTAAATAAAGCAACAGTTGCTCCTTTATCACTTACTCATATTTTATTACCCCAGGAAGCCCTATTCAATAGCAAACAGTGATATGAATCCATTACTAATATCAATTTGATGCTAGTGCATTCCAATTTCATTGCACTGTCTGTTGATACATGAATAGTTGTGACAATTTATTTTTATATACAGGGCTAGCAAATAAAGTTATTTTGAATATCAAATTGTAAAGTACTAAGTTGTTAAATCCTTGTATTCTTTAATATGAATGTTTTCTTCTAATGTTGATCCACAGTTTGCTCGAGAAAAATCAGAATTTCCAAAGAAAATGATGCTAGCCATCTATAACATGTATGAAACAATTTTTTTAAAATTGAAGATTGTCCGGTTTGTGCAGGAAATTTTTATCACAATAATGACAGTACTGAGCCCTTATCGTGCAATAATAGTGTAGTCTTAACTATCATGAAAGTTCAAGCAATGAGCAAGCTCCTAATAAGTTACAGTTTTTTAAACTCATATTTTAACACATATTGGAAATTTGAAAATCGTTTCTAGATAATGTAATGAAGAGTTCACATACTAAGCATACTTTTTGAATTTTTACATTCACTTTCTTCAAGTTATTTTCATAATACTGATGAATATAATTATCGTATTTATGTTAAGACTGTCAGATGCCACTAATATAAAAACTATTGTGGCTGTCGTCTGTGAACCATACAAAAACAAACAACAAAAATACATATGATTAATGACATAATTTTTAACGAACTTTTGACGAAAATAATATTTTGCTGTACTTTTTTATTTTTTAATAATCTCTAATAACGTAATAATTACATTCTGAATGTAATAATAAATTTGGAGAACGTAATTTTTTTTTATCTTTCCATTATCGTAATACAAATGGGGCGTCAAAAATTTTATGTTGTCAATTAGCTCAAAGTCCATTTAGGCCAACAGCTAATATACCTTCTCTGCAACAGCTCGATTTAAAAGAGAGCAACAAAGCAAATGCTAATAACATATATATATGAAAAACTTTATGAAAGTAATTTCTTTAAAAGGTTCAACATTCTTTGTCTTGAATAGAATCGAGCAAAGAGTTTCAAATCATCCGACATTGTCTTTAACTGTATTCTGAATGATATGCGACAGAAAGTTTTACTAAGTTTTATCTAATCAGTGTCACGATAGCTGAAATTACTTCGTGTTACACAATTTCGTTTGTACAATGAGTGTTATCATGCGACGAGCGTGTTCGAGTCTAGGCTAATGTCATTAACATCTTCTGGCATTTTATACGGAAGCTTACTCATACAAGGTCACAGCTGTGTCCATCTATAAATTAGACATACACAATTTCGTTGTTTGTTTGTAAGTGTTTTTGTTTGTCCAATTTAGAATTATATTATCGATGATCTGTAACTTCCAAATTTGCACTGAACGGTATACCTACCACTATCTGGTTTTACAGATGAAAAATTGTAATATCATCATTCTTTTAGTTCGTTTAGTTTATTAAACACATCGCGGTTATTAATATCTGTTTTATAAATACAGCATTTGCTCTATAATGTGATTTTGTATTTTATTTATTTATTCAATATGTACGCCTTACTAGCAATAATATATAATATTATATGAATCATTACAAAACAATGTATTGTGATAAAACACGCGTCTATTAGAGATATATAATACCCATATAAAACAATACACCAAGCTCTTGAAATAGAAGATGCTTACCATCAGTCTATATACTTTTTTTTTATTCATATTATCATAAATATAAATCCGAGAAACTTTAACCTTTCGGTCATTCGAATGAAAGGCCATAAACTAGATGTAAGTTAAGCTTCTATGTCTTAAAAACCAAAGAGCTAATTAAATACAATAGCGCTTCTAGTATCCTGACTAATTAGTAAACACGTGAGTAGGTACGTCCTTGTCGTAACTTTCCGTACAGTCGAGATGAAAAGTGTTATTGAACTTCAACATACTTGGTGACATAATGTTGGACGTGGGCCAACTTTGCGATACCACATTGGGGCTTCCGAAATAATACTATTTTATGATACAATTCTCAAATAAAATATATATTAACTACTTAATTTCGAAGATACTAATCATGTAATAGACATATCACGTATTTAACTGTGAAATCCGAATAAATCGTATGTGTCGGTTTCCTGACAATTATTTTCGGTAATTTTGCATAGGCTTTTGTTGTTTTATTGCATATTAAATCTATTTAGTTTAGTTATTGTGGACCTATCAGATTTTATTTTAACTGAAAATGCTTGATACTTAACATATCTATGGAAATACAATCTAAAGCTAATACGATAGTTGATAACACACGTCACGAATAAGTAAAAAACTACATTTACTTTTAATAATGGAATCACTACTCCTTATCAATGCGTGACCTTGTATTTTTAGCTTACTGTATTACTGATACTGTTTGGATGATCCGTTTGACGGTTATAATACCTACAGATATCTAGGCCGTGGCGTGACAAAAGGTTTCTGTGACTCTCGTAAGGTTAGCAAACTTTAAGTCTAGACGAAAATAGGTAAATACTTATAGTGTCTACACGCGACGTCTTTGGGTGGGGAGTGTTATATTGTATATTGGGTTGTGTAACATTTTAGGTTTATAATTGTAATACGAGAGATTCCAGAACTTTGCATTGCGAATTTATTAGTTTAAATGGGATGGGTATAGGTGTTGTTAAGGTTTTACAAGAAGTTGTAATTTGAAGAGAAAACTTGAAGCTGAAAATGTCAGATATTGAAACAACGCTTTAAATTTCAGCACTGCAAGGGTTTAGAAGTATCTTCAAAAGGGTCGGAATCATCAAGTTTAACGACACGGATCTCAAACACGATCAATCTTAGAAGCGATAAAACTGGAGCGTTTCTTTATGAATTTCTAAACTAAACTAAACTCTTGGCTTGAAGTACATGTCAAGATTGTTTGCTTCGTCCATAGCATTTCGATATTCCCTATCTTAATCAATTGGAGAAGATCGTATTGTTTCCCAAACTACTCCACCGAAGTAACATCTTAGTACGCGTATCTCGAATACTCCATTCATTAAGTTCAAGGCCCCTATATTGATTATTGTGAACCGTGTTTGACCTTCCCGTGCCCTAAGCTGCCTTGTACTGCTTATATATACTATAGCTATTTTTAGAATTTCTATACATCTTATGCTTGATTTTTCATAGCTAAAATACTGAATACTTGTTAAACCGACACAGATAAAGGCAATAAAGACGGCCCGCCGGCTTTGGCTACTTGTCCCACTAGCAAAAGTACAAGTGACTTAAACAAAATTGGATCACTGTTTTGGGTTTTCTATACTAAACACCATTGATTGGTATCTCTAGATAGCAATTTTATTAAGCCATTAAAATATACTTAGCTTAAACTTAAGCGTGTTACTTTACTGTTTACTGTCTCAGGGGAATATTAATCTATGCAACAAAAGTTATCCGTTTATTTACACTAGGACAAAAACTAGGACTATAGTCTAGTTGGCAGACCAGTTGCAGTTTGCAGTTTGGTCTGTAGCCGCTGGTTTTGGGTTTGAATACCAGCAGAGGCAGGTATTTGCACGTTGAGTCTGAGTGTACGTCTGCGGTTGTGGGTTTGTTTTGCTTGTGTTTACGTATTAATGTTGCATGGCAACCCTGACACAGGAAAATCGTAGTGTGGAGCTATGAGTTTGAAATGTTATTTTTTCATAGGTCAAGGAATATAAATCTTTTTTTCATTTTAAAGCTAGACGTGGCTTGCTACCGTGGGTTACGATCCGACCCATGGTAGCAGGTCAGTTGGTACTATGGCTCCCTCATAAAGACTAACATTGAACTTAGGAATAGGATATAATAGGATAGTTTCTGTGCTACGAAACTCTACGCTTCATACATCAACGATGACATGCAGGTAAGAGAATGGAAGATCAAGCTATAGTCACACATAACTATGTATAATTAGTATAGGTAGATTCTACAGCCACTTGGCAAGGGTGCCAGCAATATTCTGTTCATATATCTAGAAGCTACTGTAGTATAATGGAGCAGCGCCAAACGCGAATCTTTGTGATTTTTACCTAAATCAGGGGGCATACGAGTATGTTTCAAAAAGTGTAGAGCTAGACGTAAATCTTTTTAAAGATTTTTTTTTATTTGTATTAGTTACGAGTTATTACTGTTTGATTCTCCAATATATCCTTTAAGGACAGGAATAAATTTTACTGGTTGTTTCCTAATCAGTCATAGAAGGGCAGAAAGTATTATTATTTTCCAATCCTCATACTTAACTGGCTCTATTCAATGTTGTGTACAACTTTTGCCTATTTCTTCTTAACGTTTTCGAGTTAAGACTTGTAAAATTATGGCTTGTTTATTTACTTTAATTAGGTATGCTAACTGTTTATCTTTTTGTGTAAGAAGGCAAATTTTCCTGGTGGTACTTCAATTCCGCCGAAAGGTTTCTGATATTATGGTAGCATTGGTTTAGATTTTTAAAGTAACTTCGTGTATAGTCATTCTTGTTACAAAAAAGTGACTAAGCACTTATCTAAGTTCTATAGAAGAACTTTTCCAGTTATTTCTATTTAAAAAATCCAACAATTTACGATAAAATTATAAAGGGACCACACGGCGAGTAGGTATACACTTTCAAAAAAAAAATCACTTCGGTCCACTCCCCCTCTTCCTGAAACCAGGTCATAAACACTATTTATGATACAGTTAAATCGAGTACCTCTTCTTTTTAGATGTCGGTTGTTTCTAATTTATATACTATTATTCCTTTTGTGCTAGATAAAAAAATCTCCTCGTCTTAGTATTAGGTACCATGACTCATGAATTATTAACTAAAGACAAAACCAGTTAAAGCTTACGGAAGGCAATAACGCAAAAGTACGAGCATAGAAGAGTAGATCTCACAGTATTGTGTATGTGTTCATTTTTATGTATAATCACGAACTAATTATTTTATAATTATTTATACGATCAAACAAATAAACCTTTAAAAATCCTAATTCAGTAAAAATTTGCATAATTATCACAAACTTTGAGAGGATTATAATCAAAATGCAAGTATGAAAATTATAATTAAAGTTATCACAATAATTATCCACTCTTTGTTAAAACATACTATGTATAGAAAGCAGGATCTACTCATTAATAAATGTAATCACTTTGCAGATGCACCTTTCTAATGCATAAAATTACTTTTCGTATGTAACTCTCACTTGTATAGAATGAAATAAAGAATTGACGAGATATTCTAACTTTAGTGAATGTCGGCCGAAATTTTCTAATGGATTTTCTTCTAGGTGTCGTAAGATGTGAATGGTTTGCGATAAATATGGCATTTCACGGTCGTCGGGTTGCTAACTCACTTTGGCACGGCTACATCCGCGCCGCGCCCGCGCGCCCGCCGGTCGACACATTAGGAAATTTCCTTCTACAATGAATGTAGGTTAGATTTGATCGATTCCAGATTCTCTGCGTGATGATAAGACGGATGTTCAACTAGTTTTACTTTTTTTAATAGTTTACAATAAAGTGTGCTTGTTAATTCTTGATTCTCGTTTCTATAGTCTTATAGTGAATTTGATTTCCTTATATTGTGAAATAAGTACATAAACTTCTATTTATTGGTGTCCTTATATCATTTGATTTCCAATACCTATGGCATCTGAAATTAAGAATAACTATAAAGATGTATTAAAAATGTTCGTTTGTCTCGCTAAAACTCGAGAACGGCTGTTATAATTTAGCTAATTTTGGTCTCCAAATGTTTGTCGTACTCCAGGGAAGGTTTAAAAGAAGAGAAACATAAATAACTATTAGGTGGTACGAAGTTCGAAGGGTCAGCTAGTGATTGATGAAATAGCACTGAAACAATTTCGGTTTGAATAGTTCTGCTATCAAAGAATTACAGAGGGAAAATAATTAACAGTTAGAATTTTTATGGAAATAAGGTGTTGTTTAATGAATATCTAGTGTTTTCCCGCTTCGTTTTGATGTAAGCGCTGACATCGCGACACTGACACTCTTCAAGCGATCGCTCGAAATAGTGTATCCTGAGATTGTGTTATACTCAGGCGAAACACGTGTTGAGGAAGATATTAAGAAAAGATAAATAATAACATAAAACTCAGGAGTGGAGGTGGTGACGAAGAACCACTCCATAAAAACAAAAACATTTTTCATGTTCTCACACTGACATCAAACGAAGCGAAAACACTAGATATTCGTTAAACAACATCTTATTAGACATGGATTAACACAAAATAACGTCTGACTTAAATATTTAGCTTTTTAGAACTAGTGTATTGTAAACATACTCCACTAACATAAAGGAACTGAACTGGAATTACAAAGGTCAATTTTATTTTGTTTCCAGTGCTTCTGCGCAATGACACTGTTCTACTGTGCGCACTGGCAGGCCTACGTCACGGGGACGCTCAAAATGGGTCGCATCGACGTGACGGAGGCGCAATACTCCATCATCATCATCCACATGGTGTCCGCGATCCTAGGGCCCGAGTTCTGGGCCACTCAGGTAATGCTATTCATTCTTACAATATTTTAATATCGATAGATCGAATATTTTTACTGTAGGACTATAATACAAGAACGACGCGTAAGATTGTACCTTTAATTACCAGCAAGCACCTTGATTCAATAACCTTGGCCATTGTTTGGCAATGATCACTTTTTAAGTCTTTGGCGGACTGTAGGGCGCGAGGCAAGAGTTTCGCCGATTTGCGACCGGTAATTAGTCAATCAGACTTGCACTAGCGGAAACCTTCCTCCATCACGTCACTTTTAACTCCAGGTGTTTGCTGGGTATAGCACTAAGAAGAAGGAGAGCTTCTTCTTGTCGTTACGAACAATTTCTATTAGGTACTATCAAGCTTCTTCTCTCGTTAAGAAGTGCCATATTCTTTGACCAAAACAAACAACAAATATACAGATAATTAATGACATAATTTTTTACGAGTTTATCAGTATTTGGAACTTTTATTAGTTTTTCTAAAATCTCTTGTAACGTAATTATAACATTCTGAATAAATAAAACAGAGATACGTTATATTTCATAATTAACTTCCCATTATAGTAACAAATATCAAAAATTTTAAAAGTTGTCAATATGACCATTATTTAAAGTTGTTCGTAGCAAAAAGTATATTCGTACTTTCCTACCTGATAAATAACCTGTAATGTTTCAGACCTTGACATTCTATTGAAATGCTTTTCATCAAAGCTGAATACATTGATGGATTGAGAGTATCTTGACTATAGATATATACATTGTAGCGAAAAGTTAGGGTTTTAATAGTTACGAGTAGTCTGGTCAAATAAAAAGCATTCTTCTCCAAGTTGAATTCATATCATAATGCTACTTCTGATATTGCAAAAGCACTACACACTGGATACTTATTGTTACCTACTTGTTTGATGTGTCTACATTCACGCTAAAGATCTAATTCAATTTACGCAATACATAAGTGTTTGTGTCGCAAATTATGTGTAGCACTATAACTGTCAAATTTAAAAGAAACATGTCAGACTGTTTAAAAACACCCACATGAATGTATCCCTTTTATATTAATCGATTCTATTAATTGTGAGTCTTTTATTGTTATTTAATCTACTAAATGTGTAAGAATAGTGTTTATGCCGATCGAGTAATAAGAAGGACTAAGTCTTAATTTCAAACCCTTATTTTTATCTCAATATATAGAGCTCTCTGAATCGTGCTTGTATTCCGTGTGTCTCTTGTTATTACTTACATAGCTTTATTGCTTATATACGAAAAAGTTACTACATTTAATGTTATTGTATGTTCATCTTATTTGATTGAAATAAACATCTTTTGCACAGACTTGTAATTGCTGTCGTTTAGGATAACTTTATATAATTACCCAAAAAGTTACACATCTATAGACCCCGGCTTTTTTTACTAAATCAGAAAGCTTTTCTAAATGCGACCAACTAATTTAAAGAAAATTCTTTAATTCGGGTTCGAGCCCCGGCAAGATCCATTGCTCCAAGCTCATGTAGTAAAATGTACAAAGAACTGGTGTTTAAAGAAGCCGGCTCACTCAGGTCGGTGGAGGGATCGAGTTTCGGTACTCGCTGGCGTTGGCCGCGATCGGAGGCGCTTTTCTCACCGTAGGCACTTTGGCGGCCGCCATCGTCACTGGCGGCGTCGGCAAGAATGGATCCACTGTCGCTGTGAGGCAATAAACAAGCTTCTACCTCGACCACTAAAGCAGGAGCTTCTTAGGACTCACAAAAAATTACACGGAAGGGGTTTTCTCCGCTTTGGTGGTCGCTTTAGTATCAGTCTGTTTCATTCGGTGCTGTGGGACATCTGTGACATCTATTACTATATCATCCACGTAGTCAGTAGCAAAATTATATCTTTTCCAATGAAGATTGTATTACAAGTTTAAAAGATCCCATTTATAATAGCGCCAAATTGATTTAACGTTACCTGTTATGAAAATACTCAACAAACCAGCAAAATTATACGTCTAAGCATTTTTTACCTGACACAGGTATTTGCTAATATCGTTGTGCTATGTTTACATAGAGTTTTTTTAGTGGGGAGATATCAAGATTCAATGCACCTGAATATTATATTGTAACCAATAAAGCTTCCTAGTCCCAAGACAGATTGAAATAAGACTTCGATTTGGTCATTATTCTAGACTATTAAATAATCAGTCGAGTTTACTTAGATAGATATATTGGCATCTATTATAGTCATTAAGCACTTACTTCACGTTTAGCTTTTGAATCCTAACCGAGCGTATTTACTTTTAATTGTAGTTTTAGGAAGTCTCTAAACTGTTTTTGCACGTCAACATAGTTCAACGTGTATTTTGAAACGTGCTCTGAGTAATTATTACTCATTTTCAAATAAAGTGCAAATGTTTGAAGACTTCCTTTAAATTCTTAAAGCGATAGTTGTTTGTAAGTGCGATGCGTTCCTTCGCTTATTTTGATTGTTAACTAAGATACAGTTGGTCCATCGCTTATTATCATGTGGGTTTTTTTAATAGCATGTAATTATAGATCACGAGTACTCAGTTAAGTTGGATTATGCTCACTGTTTTTATTTAATATTTTATTTCTTAACATGGAGCATGATCTATAGAAAATTTATTTGATAAAACTTTTTTATAAGTCACCACGTAGGTATCGATTATTATTAGAGTTATGTTTAAGTTATCAATGTGGCTGGTGCGTCTTATGTTATTGTTATTTGTTATGTATACGTGGGTCTTCACTCATTTAGTACCCAATAGGACGGCCAGCTACAAAGAGTATTTTTGGTCTTAACTTGATTGGCTTATTTTTTCAAAATTGACTGTTTGCGAACTTGTCTTTAATGACTGACAAGTACTAACGTTTGCCGGCAATAATCCCGCACGGTGGTCACACAGATCCCAGCGCTGGGCGTGCCCGTGAGCCTGTTGGGTACCACCATGTGCAATGGCCTGCAATGTATCTTTATCCTGAACTTCGCATCCACCTTCCGCGTTAGGGGATGCGGCAAAAACGGATCCACTATCGCTGTAAGAGGAACTACAACCATCTGTACAGCTGTATATGTACCTACTATACATTGTGTCACGGGACCGGGGTGTTCTCATTGTGAATCCATCATCATAGTTCTCTTGACTGGCTACCACTAAACATCTTCAGCAAAGAGCGTTCCAAAGCCTTATTGTTTTTTTAGCAATGAACAAATGAATTCGAACAATGCCTCATGCTCATTATGTTTATTGGTCATTATAACGGTTGAATTAAGGTGCCATTCCGATAGCCAATTGGTGACGAAGGCGTGATTCACTACACTATAATATATGTTAGGTGGTTATTCACTTAAGTTCTAGCCATGGTCGTGAATGACACCTTAACTGAAACGTTGGGCACTGTAACTCTTAGCACATTAAGATGGATGGACATAATTGATTCGTCTCATACCTCATTCAAAGTGTACTTCGAGTACAATAACTAATGCATGAAACGTATATCATCCCGTAAATAACGACGATTTCAAGGACTCATTTCTTACTGGTGAACTTAACTTAAAATAAACTATTCCATCAGTTGATAATGACATGGTCACAATCAAAATAACACACGTGAATGAGTGAAGACAGCACTGAGGTTATAATTACGTTTCCGACAGGGCTCGTACGAAGTTGTTACCGAATATGTAAACGAAAGTATAACCATTTAATTTTGAAATACAAAGTCACGACTGTTTTAACGATATCGAGTGTTGTTCATATGCTTGTGTTGGTGCGCACGATATGATAGTTTATTAACTTGAAACATTACGTTATTACTGCTAGCGTTGTAATTATTGTCCCAAAAAAAGTCGTGTCAACAAGTTTGCTATCGTTTACGTATACGTCAATAATCGTGGTCGGCCCGAGAGCTCCCGCCATGTTCTGTAATCATGTATATTAATGGCATGTATTTGTCTGTTTGTCCGGCGCCGGCGCGGCGGGTCGCGGCGGTGCGGACTAACTGCGCATGCGTTCACCGCCCCTCCCATTCACGGTCTAACACTACAGCTGCCGACAGTAAACATGACTTTGAACCTTTTGTCCAACTACGCGGTAGTGGTCTTCACGCTGTACCTTATATTCGGATACGTTACCGTCATTATGAAAGGCGGAGTGGGGAAAAACGGCTCCACCGTCGCAGTAAGAGTTTGACTATTATGTGCCGTTAACAACACTCAACTGTTGCACAAAGTACTAATGACGTATGATGCTCTAACGATGGCTAAACGCTCGCACGAAACGCCGGCCGCTAGTCGCGACTCATACGTCCCGCACCCTTGTTGTGTATGCACGGATTGCTGTCACTATCGCTATCGGTACCGTAATACCATTGTAGGAACATTTGGACGGCCATGCAACTCTGATGAAAGGAAACATAGTTAAACTTGCTCCAATCAAAATACACATCATTTTCTCGAAGGGTTTTTTGCTTTGTCAATCTACACCTTGTACAAATCTAAAATCTACGAGTAAATACAAAAGCACAGCTAGGATATTTTGTTTTAATTATACAATACAGTAATAAGCTTGACTGCTACACCATGTAAAAAACGAATTCTATAACAGACAGATAGATGAACGCTTTATTATTTGCACACAAAACATAACAATACAAAAATATAATTTTACACGTAGTGCCACAAGTAGCGGCCTTATCGCTAAAAGCGATCGGCGACCTCAATAAAAGGTTATGATACCGATAGTTTTAGCGATAGTTTTACGTGATAAGGGTGCCGTTTTACTGTAGTGTTGTGCTGTGTCCGTAAACTTAGTGCATGTTTTCTACTTCGACGGCACTCCATATCCATCACTAGCTTTAAGGCATGAAGTTTTGTGCCCGTGACTTCTTGTTGCTTGATGCATGTTACTTGTAAGATTAAATTGTCCTATTTTGAGCTTAAATTTGTGAACCAATTATTGCTACGTAACTCGCAGAAATTACTTTGTGCGCTGTAATTACCCAAAATTATTCCGTTAAATTTTCATCACAGCTTTTAATATTGCTTAGCTGCCATTATTTTGCTCCAAAATAGACCTTTAGGGCTTCAACACGCAAGTCTTCAAGGCTATTGATCACAGCACGGAAAACAATTTGCTTTTAGTTTCTTTTCTGAAATATAAACGCAAATAAAAACGTTCACATTTAATTTTGTGGATTTTAGCTAAATTAATATTTTATGCTTATAAAGCAGATGTAGAAATAAGACAGGCGTACGTCTTACTCTGCTTTTAAAGCGAGCAAGCGCGATAAATATTCCCATGCAAATTTACCGTTTTGCGAACACGCTTGTATCAATCGCCTTGAACCCAGCGGAGAAGCACTCAAGCTGCCTTTCTCCTCCACAAAGAACGTGGTACATCCCCCCTCTCGCATCCCCCCAGGGTACCAGCATCCTGTCGCCGGTGATACCGTTCTCGTTCGTGGTGGTCCCCGCGTTCATCATATTCCAAAAGAGTGAGTCCAGCGTGTATGAGAACCACCCGGCTCTCTACATCCTTGCGTTCGGAATGGTCGCCGCTAAAGTTACCAATCGACTTGTGGTAAGTATTCAATCGAATTGAACAAATTGAATAATATGGGACAACATCCACACAAAGGTCTTCAGGTTACCAAACTAGGCAAAGCCTGTGCTATGGTAACCTGATGACTGATATACATACTTATGTACATAAATACATACTTATATATATAATAAACACCCAGACTACATAATGCACACAAATGTTTGACCTGTCCGGGGATCGAACCGGCAGAAGGCAGGGTTGCCAACTGTGCCCGGCCAGAATGGAAAGAAAAGAAAGAAAGAACTTATTTATTTTGTACCCATATGACACTAATACTACCAATTACTTTAAAGTATACACAAATATAAAATACAACTTGACAGTTGTAGTATTCCGTAGGACAAATAAGGATTAGCGTGGGTCGATCTGTTTGTGGCAAGAGCATGCTTAGTAAATGGCAGGTTCGAATCCTGCAGAGTCAAATAAATGTTTAAACGTTTATAAGTTTGTTATTTTTATACTTTTTTACAACTAACTAAAGAAAGAAAAGAAAGAAAGAAAAATATTTATTTGAAACAGAAAACAAACTCGATTACAGAATTTATAGTCAGACTGAAATTACAACTTAATGTTTTCTGTCACAAACCGGTCCCAACTCAACATAATGCATAACTAGGCAACGTTTGACCACGATCTCACGCGGTGGTAAGTGAAGATGTAGCACGTTTGCCTAGTAAGAACCTATTCACCTTGCGCTTGAAAACACCCGGGTTGTATTTATTCGGAAACACAGACAATGGCAGGTTATTCCAGTGTTTTTTTTCATACTTCAGTGTAGTGGATCATTTAAACTAAATGATATTTTGTGTTTTTTTTTTGCATACTGTCTATTTTTTATAAATTCTGCCTCTATCAATATCCTTTCGGCTACTTAAAAAACTATGGGTTCGGAACCAGTTTCCAAAACCGTTTTTTCCCCCCGGTTTCTAATAATTAACAACATTTCCGTTTTCGAAACCTTCCTTTCCTTTAGTTTCATAAGTGACCCAGGTGGTGAATTTGATTTGACAGTGTAAGCCGTACACAGTAACAAAAATATCTACTCAAAGTACTTTCTTACAAACGAAATTCAACTTACAGTTGTCCTGATAGAGTACATTCTTGTACAGGTGGCTCACATGACCAAGAGCGAGATGGATTACTACGACTGGTCGCTGCTAGGGCCGGCCATGTTGTTCCTCAACCAGTACTTCAACAACGCTATACCAGAGTACTACGTGCTGTGGCTTTGTACGGTCAGTACATTTAGCATTTCACAGGATATTTGCGCGTATGGTGTTATCCGACTATATGTGGTGATTCTAAATTGACTGCGTATATTTTTACCACGCAATCAGCTAATCATATAATATTTCGCTATTAAAAGCCACATCTTTTTTTTGCATTTTTCTGATTACAAAAAAAAACTGAAAAATATATCTACCTAAGCGCAACTATACAAATCATCACCTGATTTCGCACCGGGGCGGCGCCGCTGCTGAGTGTTACCATGACATCAATTTAAGTTTATATTTTAACAAAAAAAACCACGGATATTTAATTTTCAATATTCCTTCAGTATACTAAATATACGCAACTTAAAATCACTCCGTATATGATATCCGATATATCGAGCCAGGGCCTCAAAAACCGTTAAACTGACGTTTTCTATTAAATAGATGTCTAATCAATCAGTTAGTGATGCAAGGATCTGTACTTGCAAATGAACCTTATAGGATAACGTTTCAGTCCAATCGTTATGATTACTTGCACGGAAGAATTTTTACATCAACAGCCTTATTAATAAACGCTTCGTAATTTTAATCGTCATATGTCTTGCGTTGACGTAAAACGTTCCCCATTGGATGAAACAAAACAAAGGATGCTCTAAGTTAACACTCGTTTATTAAATAAGGCAGTGAAAACATTATAAAAATCGTGCATTTTAAAATATCATGTTCACATTCCAGATATGGGTATGCATCGACCTGGTCCGCTACTGCGGTCAGATCTGTCTGGAGATCTGCGATCATCTAAAGATCAATCTGTTCCGCATCCCCCCGCCGGGCTCCGCGGGGGTGGGGGCGCGCGCGTCTCACGTCGGCAAGCAGCCGCCGGACAGAAACGGTACGAACGCGAGACGCACCGCGCAGAAGGTCAAGCGAACAAACTCGCAGGCTTAAATAACCTACAAAGTAAATGGGTCATATTAGGAACGCTTTACCCGATTCGTTGCTGATGTCACTAGAGTTGTGTCATCTTTTTTTTTTTGACTTGTGGCTTAGGATGTGTAATTTTTTTACCATACTATTTTTTCACCCTCAAATTAAGGAAGAACTTCTATGTGCGCTTGACACGCCTAGAAAATTAGTTCACAGCCATGGCGAAAAGATTTCGAAAATTGCGCTGAAACGACTCGGTTACCACAAACCGGAAGACGCAGCGTAGGTAGGCCTCCCACTAGGTGGCCCGACTACATAGTAAAAGTCATGAATAACCAGTAGATGTAATTGGCAACTTGGCGTTCTATAGGGGAGGCTTATGTTCAGCAGTGGACGTCCTCTTGCTAATGATAACAATATTACTACTGATTTATTCTTTTTTGTTTATTTCAAACAACGCAACATACCGCTTCAGTGGCGATATATAATGACTACTCTAGAGATAGGAAACACCGTACTGTTGCTGGTCTTTGTTCTCTTCTATAGTCTATGGTTGATAATGTTTTGACAACTCGCGCAACTACTAACCTATTTTAGACTACGATATTTATAATTTCCTAATTGTTATCAGATTTGTGTTAATTATACGATACTACTCATATTTTTAAATATTGTAAATACACAATTCTGTCGATTTTAGATATATTTTTTCGTTTAGTCTCATTTTTTTTTTATGAAGTGTCTGCTGAACTTTCATTGCGGCAGGCGCAAACAGAACTTTTCAGTTATCCATTTAAAAAATCCAATTTTGATGAAAGTCGACGGATACGGAAGGCCCTTAGTAACAAAAAAATAATATTTTATCATATCGTTCCACCGGTCTCCGAGAAATCTGGTAACAAACATTTAAATGATCAGTAACTACTATTTCTTGATGTCGGTAGATGAAGCTTAAATAAAATAAGTGTAAATGATGTGCGCAAATGGTCGAAGTTAATATTTATTTAAATAAACATGAATGTGTTAAAAAAAGTCCAAGACAGAACCAAAACATTTCTATAAGTACTCATAAATATTCTTTTATTTTGTATAACTACTAGGCTTGCGCTTGACCGCAACTCGCCCGATGTAAAGCGACGATGCGGTCTAGGATGTGGCACGCTTGCCTGGAAGTGACCGGTTCACTCGCAATTTGAAAAGATCGAGGGAAATTTATATTCAAACTGTTTATAATCTGTTCTCCTGAAAATACGTCTAGAAAATTACTATTAAGAATAGATTTTCTTTGATAGTAAATGTTTGTAATCAACTATATGTATATATAAATTAGATCAAGTTGATTAATGTTTTTTTTATCGTGATATTATTATTGCACATAGAAATTAAACAACGCCATAAATTCTTGTTTTATATCGTCAGTAGGTAGGATGTATTCCTGTATATTGCTTGTCTGTTTAATGTTGGCGTGTCGTTTAAAAGTGACGGATGTGATATACAATTTGGTCTATGGTCCATGTATGCGTTACTAGATCTGCTCGTTATGTACTTGAAATTATCTTTCAACAATTTTCATTATCAGACACAGATATCCATTTCACACATGAGTACACGTTCTATTAAATAAAATTACCCCGTAGTTTATGAAAGTGTGCATACTTTTTGTAATACAGGGTTATCGTCTAGGGGTGTACTAAACCGAAAGGGGGCCAGAGGGACGAACTCTGAATTCGAGAAAAAAAAATCAGCTATCCATACAAAAAGTTGATCGGTCGTCGACAAAATGTTTGAAACAGCTGATTTTTTTCTCAAATTCAGAGTTGACCCCATAGTGAAATTTGTTCCTTAGGATGAGTATAGTGAACCCCTTTCGGCTTAGTACACCCCTAGCCGATAACCCTGTATAATTATCATATTCAGGCGCCATACATGGACTATATATGTTTGTTGTATTGTGTTGTTATGTACCTACTTGTTATATAGTGACGTTGTTCTCGTACATAACGTGGACGTTTGTTATAATATTATGAACTTGCCAATACACTGGTTGAAACGTGTCAAGGAAACTTATGTTGGCACTTATACAGAGATAATTGTGAACAGATAATTTAGGAAATTCTAGTAGTGAAGTATTGCTATATCTCATCTATTTATTAATTGTAGGTTGTCATACTCGAGTTGATATAAGGAAATTGTTAAAATTGCACTGTCGTATTAACAAACATGTTGCTCAAAGTCAGAGCAACTTTGAGCATCTATTGTCTCGTTTTATCCGATAGAGAACGTCATGCGCCAAAGCAAGACAAAAGATGCTCAGCTGTGTTAATAAAACTGATAAATTGTTAGCACATAAATTTAGAAACAGAAAGGCGTACGTATTTTGCGTAGCTTACAAAAAAACAATCTCATAATTTTCATATTCAGTTGGTTTTGTAAAAATCCAAATATTACTCGTAGCGACAAAACAAAGATGGCGGACTACCAGCCAATGACAACTCGCGATTTTACTGATGTTACTTCTCATTGGTTGAAAGCTCCGCCATGTTTGTTTAGACGTCAAATACGATAAAATGTTCAGTAATCGGGTGGTCGTTGAACTTTGGTGGTGGGATATAACCGCTACTAAATAAAGTAGTTAGTGTCATTTTCAGGTTATAGATTAACGCGCAACGTTGGTAGAGCTGTCCCGACATATAACAACTCTTCGGCCGTTCTCGCGATATGAGTGAATAACTTCTGATGCATAGCTAGGTACTATAGTTATGTCCTTCATGGCACTGTTGAAAATAACAAGTCACGGTTAGCTTTCAAATCTTATCTCAACTTGTAGAGATATATGGGTCAACATCCTCACAAAGGTGTTCAGGTCCCAAACTAGGCAAAGCCTGTGCTATGGTAACCTGATGACTGATATACATACTTATACATATAAATACGTACTTATATATATATAATAAACACCCAGAAACAGGTCAAACAGACATGTTCATGCAAAATGTTTGACATGTCCTGGGATCGAACCCGGGACCAGCGGCGCAGAAGGTAGGGTTGTTTATACAGCGCCAACCGGCCAGTCAGCCAGATGTAGACAGATTAAAACTTTTAATAAATCAGGCCATCTAAGAAAATTGCTGGTTGTAAAAAAACAATTTGAAAATCTAAACAATAAAAGCTACTAAGTAAATTTGGCCTAACCTTATTTGACAGTTCTAAAATTGTCTCCTCTCCTGTTGAACGATCTTAGAAGCTTTTAGTTTAGACACTGCGTCTGGCCGAATTGGGGTTATTGATTGTTAGATACCGCTTTTATCGTAATGAAACTAACAACCTATTATATACAACCTATAGACATTACAAAAAATACGCCTTGCTTGCTAATTGCTAAACGACTTGTCTAGAGAAAATCTAGAAAATTAATTTACTTTATTGGAGAAAGTACATAATTGAATTAAATCAATATTAAATGTTGAAATTTAACTTTTAGAAATTGTCAATTTCGACGTGTTTAGCCTATATTAGCCTATAATTAATTGATCAGTTAATTATTTAACATGGACAGAATTAAGTTAACATAAAGAAACTGTAAATTAATAGTAAGTGTATTCCAGACTGGGCATGCTCTGTCTAGGGCTATGTTATCACTGACTTTCGTAGTCGTGCGAACTTGTGCTCAAATTCCTAGAGATGTAATATAAAAAAAAAAAAATTTTTTTGGGCTCTTCAGTATTACCTAACCGTATATATCTTTTTAACGTCATTCTATGTACCGAGCCTTAATTTTTTTAAATCTTATGACGCGTTTCAGCAAACGCAATCCTTAACTTTTTGATAGTTCACAGTGACTTGTTATTTTGTGTTATACCGCTCGGCTATGGGATTTCTTCATATGTATATGTAAATGGTGTATGTGAGGAATTGTTACATTTCATAAGCAAGTCTTGGAAAATATATTTATAGTCTGATATCAAATATAAAAAAAACAGCGTGGAAATGTCTTGTTTAATAATATGAAATGGTTATTGTGAACTATGTCACACATAAGCCCTAGTGTCAAAATACGATTCTATAAGAAAGCTTTCTATTATTCGGTCACAGTAAAGTTTTAAGAAGGCGTATTCCTACGACATTTTGATAAAAAAAAAATCATATCCCTTTCAAATCCCATTTGATTAAACGAGGACATAGGAAGAATCATAGAATTTTTGATTTTTAATTTTCCATTAGTCCACAAAAAATTGATCAGTAGGACAAAAATAATTAAGGTCCGAAATGGATAACATTAATCTACCCTAGACTCCTAAATGTGGCCTAGTCACGTATTAAGGGACGACTCCTTGTCGATAAATTGGATATTGTGACCTTTCTTTAACTGTTGTTAATTATACTTGCAAAGCGCTTGCGAGGTCTAAAGGTGACAAAAAGTATGGAAATGTTGTATCTTGGCGAACAGGAAAATTTTAGTAGTGGCGCTTTAAATGTAAAATTTAAAAAAAATCCTTTAGGCGGTTTTGACACTGTTCTAACTAACAGTGTAGAAGACGCCTTTGGTTTTGTTGTTTGAAGTATGATTACCAAATTAAAAATAATTAAATAATAAAATGCTAATAACTTTATATCCAAACACAGAGTCTGTGTGAAAATGCGAATAAATAACGCAAAATGCCAAATTAGATTTTCGTAATGTTATTTTAGATCAGCACTAGTTACCGCGGGACGGAATTGTGTGGATATTATGATCGTTGGTTTATTTTTTAATTACAATTTTAACTTGTTTTACTTAAAACTACTAAATAATGAATTAAATAAGATTTTGAAGTGCTGAAAAAATATTAGTCAGATTCTAGTTATGAAATTAAATAACGTAAATAAATTGATTGTGAAATACATAAACATTATTAAATATGGTAGTTCGAGATGATTAGAAAGTAAATGTATATCAATGTTCTAAGAAATATAATGATAGGATGTTTGTAAATTAGATTTTGTACTGCGTGAATGGTGTAAAATGAAATTATTAAGTTACGTTTCGAAGCACATGCTCTCGAACACTTGCATTCATTGTTTTAATTTAATATTGCTGAATTATTTTTGCCAATACAATCAATGGAGTGACTGATATGGCTAGCAATACTTTGTTTATATTTATTTCGAAATATGCGACGTGATTCTAAATTGACAGTGTATGTTTATTGTACTGACAGATTATTGAAAAATAAAATGCCCGTGTTTGTTGCTTTACCCACTTTAGTTCCTACAAAAATATTGAAAAAACTTCAATTGGAGTCGTGCATAGTGAATGCTAAACTCATGATCTCCATAAGCCGCGGCGCCGCCCCTTTGTGAAACTAGGTCAAGGTGACGACAAGCGCGTTTACATGGCCCACATTTGTGTAATCGCGCTTAAGTGAATATATTTCGCAGTTTTTTGCAAACAAAAATGTAAAAAAATATGTTTTTATTAGCTAAATATGCTATATTAACAATGCTGATTGCGTGGTAAAAATATACGAAGCCGATTTGGAATCACCACGTCCTTATATGCAATGTATCCTTAACTAAATGTAAGAAATCTAACATGGTCAATACAATAGCAAACTTTCGAAGCCTTGTTTTATGAAATCATTATGTCCTTGAGATTTGTGGTGAAGGATTGTATAGAATCTATAAATCGACGATTCGTAGAATTAATACTACTAGAAAGTCTTGCATCTTGTACTAACTGTATCAATTCTAAGCCTGAACATCTTAATAATAAGATTCACAATGAAGAATCGGTGTTGGCTGCGACTAACAACTTTTTTCACTACTTTATCTCTATATCTATGTAAAAATAGTGTAAGTGCTAAGACGTTTGCTGAACTATATAGCACTTTATTGCGTTTGATATAAGTGAGAGATTCGCTAGAAATGTCAATGTCTCTTACTGAATTCGCTCAAACGGTGTTACCATGTAGGTAGTGCTAGATAATGTAAATAATTTCTGTGGTAAATAGATAATTGCAACACTGTACCGCTCTAACTGGCTGTATGACACCATGTGTATGTCAAATATAAGCTAATGTACATTTTGAACAGCTTGTTTTATTGTACAGATTTACTGATAATAATACACCTATGGAGTGTCTGCTATACCTTTTTTTTAAATGTTTTTTAGTTGTTTTTGGCGACTGGATACATATTTCCTTAATGCCAGCACTATTTGAAACTACACTTTTTATTAGTTTTTTTTTATTTGTGTATTGGCGACTGGATACATATTCCTTAATGCCAGCACTTTTTAATTGTTTTTTATTTTTTTAGTTGTTTATTGGCGACTGGATACATATTCGTTAATGCCAGCACCATTTGAATAGTTACTGTGTTGCCATGTGTTTTGATTATATGACAGAGAATACAACCACATATTTACTTCGTATGTTATTGTCTATGCGTTAGTGCTGCCATGGTATAAAAAAAAGATCTAAATGGCAAATTAATTGTGTGTTTTGATTTTATTTTTATTTTCCATGCTCATTAAATAATATTTTTGCGGTACAGTGTGATCCAAAAACTTTCAAGTTAAGTTAAGATGCTAAGACAGATATTATGTGTCAAGATAAGTACTATTTTAGTATTCTTTTGATATTTTTTTGTTTGGTTTGAGTAAAGCTTGCAAAGTATCCTTTGTTGACAGGGTTATTACTTTTACTGTATTATATTGGCTAACGTAAAAATTCTTTTGCTTTTACGCTCTTTGTATGTATCGCTTTTTATTTGTGCTTTTATTAATGATTGCATGTCTGTTTGTCTGTCTGATATTTGTTGCACCTACGTATTTGATGGTTATTTAGGATAAAAATGAATTTGCATGTAAACTGCTGTATAATTTTTGGTAGAAACTGTGTTTATTAGATTTGCATACGTATTTATGTAAATCAGGGAAATGAAACGTGGGATATTATAGCTGCACATGAAAAATAAAATAAATTCGATTTGCGTAGTTAAGCTAGATAAAAAATTACCAAAAAATATTGAATATTTCTCTGCTAGATTTTACGTTAATTACGGGGTTACTTGTCAAAAGGACGTGTTTCAATTTCGGCCAAGGTGGTGTACGTCTACCAAAAACTGCCTTTAGATGTGGTTAATATTATGTATTAATGATACCTGCATCAGTCGTCTACTTCATTGTGTACAAAAATATCTAATGTCTGTGAATTATAATGGAATTATGGTATCCCTGGAATATTTATATATCCTAAGTTAAGCTCCAAATGGTCACATTGGTCTATCAATTGTACCAGCCGTCACAAATGTCAAAATTGACACATCAAAAGACGACAATCGCCCTTATGCTTATAAGGTGGAAATATTTTGCATTGATATTATTTTTTTACACTGCTATAAATTACGTAATTATGAATTTGGTTGATAGATTAATAATAAATAATCCCTAACGTATATATTAGGTCCTTACATATGAAATTGGCGCTTTGTCGTACTGGCCACTTTGATCTCAAATATCTCTTCTTTGGTTAGGGATTCCAATTTCAAATTCATACAGCTATTTATTCATACATTTGTATTTCGAAAACCGTAATTCATTTGTTTTGTCCTCGTTTGGTTTTTTCTATGCGTCACGCAGTTTACAAAATGGAAAACTTGAAATATCCGAAAGATCCGATTTAAAATCCCTTCATTATTGTGCCGGTTGACTAATGTAACGCAGTAGTTGACGCGCGTTTGTCGGTTTGCTGCACTCAATTCATGAGGTACCCACTTTTCAAGCTTTTTCACCTTTCCAATTTGCTTCAAGTGGATTAAAACAGTTTTATCACTAACACCGCAGCCTACAGCTAACTCGGACGTGGTTTGCGATGGATCTGCTACCATAATAGCTTTCAATTCTTCATTAGCAACTTTAGTCTCCGGCCGTCCACGGGGCTTGTTCTGCAGGTCGACATTTCCAGAACGAAAACGTTGGAACCAAAAACGCACTGTGTTTTCTTTTGCGACACCGCCGCCATACACATCATTAATCCTTCGAGCCGTTTCTGCAGCACTGGTACCACGGTGGAACTCGTACTCGTAAATAACGCGATATTTCAAACAAAACGAGACCAAACCAAACCAAACGAAGACAAAACAAATGAATTACGGTTTTCTAAATACAAATGTATGAATAAATAGCTGTATAAATTTGAAATTGGAATCCCTAACCAAAGAAGAGATATTTGAGATCAAAGTGGTCAGTACGACAAAACGCCAATTTCATATGTAAGGACCTAATATATTATCATGTACACTGTCTTGGCCGGAGCTCCATACACTATTGAAACATCTCTTTTACATAAATGGCAGGATTCGAACCTGTATCCTTCTGGGTAACTCGACTAGATGCCTCGGCAATTCGACCATTGTTGTCGTTGTACTTATAATTATAAACAACTTTTACTAAGGGGGAAATAAATTACCAGTCACTTGGAATTTTTATTCGCTGTTGACAACATATTATGGTACATCTATTTTTTCTCGAATTACAAATTGATTCTGTAGTAAAAATGTTCATTATTATGAGTACAGTAACCTCATTTCGGCTTAGCATACTCTAACCGAGCTAAAGCAAGTAATCAACGTAAGAGCTATTCCGGAAAGTTTTTATTTTATTTGTTAAATTTTATTTTATTTAGACGTGTTTGGATTTTTTTTTAAATTATAATATTTAATAGGTATTTTAGTCAAAAATAAAATAAAATAAAAACTAACACAGTCTGCATTTTTGGCACGTTGCCGAAATTAAAAAATTGTTAGTATTTACTATGTTTATTCAGAATCAAATTTAGTATAAAATAGAAATTTATTATTTATTTTCTATCTTGAAGAATTTGGCCTTCAGTGATTCGATTTAATAAAACCCATTAATTTTTCAGTCAAATACTTCCCGTTTGATTCTGCGTAAAATTCTTGCTTAGCTCCCAGAAAAAGACTTACACCTATATGTTAAGTATATTATGAAAAAAAAAACTATTTATTAGATTATATTAGATCTGTAGATTTTTTTTTTAATTCTAGTGTTTATTTTGGGTTGCATTCGGATTTCTTTGCTTTGTTTATATTATTATGCGCAAACGAAATGGCATTAATGTTTTTGTCTCTTTCTTACAGTGTCGAGTGAGAGCGAGAGGTCTGACGTGGAAGATTCAGTACCGTTAATAAACGCCGATAGTTTTAGCTAGTTTAAATGTATATTTTAAGTAATACTTAACCGATATTTGAGTATTAGACAAAAGTCACAGATTTGGCTGTTTTAATTTCGCCTTACATTTATAATTTTATACAATTTCGCCTCATAGTAAATAAATGCCTTTATTGCACTCTTGATATCATGTATTACGGGTCTCCTTTAAGGACAGGTTAGCAATATTCACGCTGGACAAATTGGCTTGAAGACTCCAATTACCAACACCCGCCCAGCAGGTTTCCTCACGTGCTTACTTTCTTTTCACACTCTTCTTTATAAAATAGTTTCAGTCAATATTTTTTTATATATTCTACTAGCACTTCCTCATATAGAATTAAATACGGGATTGTAAAAGTTCAATTTTTAAATTTATCTTGATGAAATTTTTACCTACCCACATGTTTCTTAATATAAAAGTATAAAAAGTTATTGTATTTATTTAACACTCTTGGACTACACAGGTGATCATATTTGCGTAGGAAAGAGAAATAAAGTGTTTCTTAGAACTGATCGCCATTTTGTATTATTATTTATTTTTCGTTTCGTTATACTCTTTGTACAACGAAACGACCCACGAGTAAGAGTACGACCTACTTGCATGAATCTCCCTGAAGACTTGTTCCTATATCATAGTCAGAAGACTAGTTAGTCGACTTTTGGTGACCTTTAGCAACAACCTTTGTTCTGCGACTTGAAAAAACCTCGCAAAGTTTCGCTTTTTCATACAATAAGATCATTTTAATGATTTAGTTTATACACATAAACTACTTATGTACTATATTGTACAAACATATAACTAACTGACTTGTAAATGTATATATTTATCAATAAATGAATATGAATATCATTGTGTCGCGGCCAGATGTATGGAGAAGCAAAATGTTTTATTTGCGATTTTTCAAATGTCGTTGAACAAAGTTTATAGTCACCAGAACCCACCCTTAAGATGATGCAAGTTGATTACCAGTCGCCTTGTATAATTACGACTCACTTGCATGAGTCTCCCTCTAGGAGTGTTCTAGTCTACTATACTGGTCAAATGCAGAGATTAACTTATCTCTTACAAGCAGGTTTCCGCACGATGTTCTTCTGACAATTCTCTGAATGCAATTAATATAATTTTTATGTTTGCTCTTTAATTTTATAATAAATTACCAAAGGATATAAAAGAAGCTAAATCTTTTACCGCTATTAAAAATGTACTTAAGCTGCATATTTTAAAGGATTTTTCTTAATGAATACTATACTTGTCCGTACTAATCTCAAATCATTAATAATATAGCAATAAAAATAATTTGTTAGAATAACATTAGAATCTTTCGAAAGCATCGATATGTCCATTCACTGTGGCACAAACCTTACAATGCAATCTTTTGTCTGGTACTCGGTCGCATAGTAGGCAAGTGGACGTGGTCCCTATCCCTGTCCCTGTCCCTGGAAGATACCACGGGAAGTATTTTAACCGTGATCCCTGAATTTTAACTTACCTTTCTAAATTAGTTGGCTTGTACTAAATTCAGGGAGCACGGGTAAAATACTTCCCGTGGTACCTACCAGGGACTATCATAGGGACCACGGGCAATAAAGGTTTTATTCCAATTATCGCTACTGGTAGCGATACGAGGGCGGCACTGAAAATTTCGGGAATCAAGGAAGTGACACAACATTACTATTTAAAAATGTATTTGACTTTGTCACCGGGCGTGAAAATAAACACGCGTATAAGTGAGATTGATCAAGTTTTTGTGTTGAAAAATACCGAATTCCGGAATAATTCTACTCTGAAGTTATAATAGAATTAGTTTTTGGTGGTGGTAAGTGTTTTTATATACTAACATCGGGGGAAATGGATCCCATTCCCCCAGACCGCCCACCGGATCCACGGCCTCCTCGTGTGGTGGTAGTGGCTTCGGATGATGAAATGGAGGACGTGACGGGAGTTAAACAGGTTCCATCTCTGAAACGAGTTAGACAAGCGGAGATAACAACCCCGGCCAAAAAAACAATCAAAAGTAAAGAAGCAGCTGTAGCTTCCATACAATCTGTATACACACATCCCGAAATATCAATTTTGGGTATACGAGAGTACGACGTGACTGACTCAGGTCCTTTTATTGTCCACGTATCGCGAGCCGACTCTGACCCAGCCTCAGGTACAACTTTTAGACCGATAAAGTTCGGACAGTTTTTGTTCACTAACAAAATTGATGATATTTGTCAAGACGGCATTAAAAAGGTTGGAAGAAATAAAATTGCTGTTATTTTCAAATCAGCCGCAGGTGCGAATAAATTCATAGATAGTTCTGTACTGAAGGCTAACAAATATGAGGCAACCATCCCCACATATAATGTTACTCGCATGGGTCTTGTCCGGGGCGTACCTGTGGACTGGTCTCTTGACGAGTTTGTGGAATCTTTACAGGCATCAGGTCCTATCCGAATTGTAAAAGCCAGGCGACTTAATAGAAAGGTAAAAAATGAGGACAGTGTCAGCTGGGAACCTACACAAACTGTGGTTCTCACTTTCCGTGGACAGCAACTTCCTTCACGCGTTTTTTCCTACTATTCATCCTTAGTTGTGGAAACTTACCAGTTCCCTACAATTCAATGTCATAACTGCTGCCGATTCGGCCATATAAAGTCCCAATGTCGCTCCACTGCTCTGTGTTATCGTTGTGCCCAACCTCATTGTGGTGAAGAATGCTCCGTTTCTGAACAAGAATCTTCATGCCTGTTTTGTCGCGGAAACCACTTCTCTACTAGCAGATCCTGTCCGGAACAGGACAGACAAAAGTCTATCAAATTAGTAATGTCTAGGGATGGCATTTCATATGAGGAGGCCGCAGCCCATTTCCCAAAAGTTGTGAAGCCTTTCAACAGCGCTGTGAAACAAACTACTTCTGTGCCTAGGACCGTAATGCCAGTTCCTTCCACCTCTTTATTAGAGCGACCTCAACTTCCCCAACAGTCTTATAGAAAGACTGTCCTAAGAAATCCTCACCCAAGGATATCTCAAAATAAACCTGAGAAACCATTTTCCCAGACTCCAGCCTCTAACATCCAATTTCCTCTGCCAAATGGTCACTGTCTCCAAATGGCACAATCTTATACTCGTGAACTGCCACATGAACAGCTTCTAATACAGCTTTTGACAGCTATCATTAATATTCTGACCCAAAATTCAGTTAACCTACCGTCCAACGTTGCAAATATGATTACACAAATTGCATCCCTTTCCTCAATTAATAATGGCCCACACCCCAACAATAGTTCAATGGAATGCCCAAAGCCTCCGTCCGAAAACTAATGAGCTATATAAACTTATTAGAAAATACATGCCTGACCTGATAGCTGTCTCTGAGACATGGTTTGATCCCGGTTCTTACTATCGGGTTTCGGGATACAGTTGTCTCAGAGATGATCGCCAGGACGGTTATGCTGGATGTGCTTTACTAGTCAAGCGTAGCTTGACCTTCTCACAAATCCTCCTTCCTTCTCATAGTAGAGCAATTAATGCACTTGCTGTACGGGTATTTAATATATCTATTTTACTAATATATATACCCAAACCTAGCTCTACCCTAATATCTGACATTTTATACATTATATCATCTGTCCCCTCCCCTGTCATTATAGTTGGTGACTTCAATGCCCATCATACTTCCTGGGGCTACTCTGATTGTGATAACTTTGGCTATTCATTACTTGAAGCTTTCGATGAGGCAAATCTTTGTGTTATTAATGATGGTTCACCTACCCGTAGGGTCTCTCCATCCCAAAGAAAGAGTGCGCCGGATCTTACAGTATGTTCAATGTCCCTAGCTGCTACTATATCATGGGAAGTTCTTCCTTCAACGCATGACAGTGACCACTTCCCCATAGTTATTAAACTTCCTGTCAAATCTCCTCCTTTGCGCCCCCTAGATCCCCTCCTTAAACACAGGCTTTCAGGTGCTGATTGGGATTTGTACTCTTCCTCGCTGGATAGTAAAGTTGATAATTTCCCAAACCCTAATGAAAACCCACTTCTTTGCTACGCTCAATTTACAAAATCAATAATTTCTTCAGCTAATGATCATATCCCACTAAAAAAACCAGGATGTACACGATCCTCCCCTCCATGGTGGGATTCAGAATGTTCATCTGTAGTTAAAGATCGCAATAATGCAGAGCGTGCTTATAATTTATCAATGACTTGGACCAATTATTTAGAATATCGAAGAGCAGCTGCAAAAGCTAGGAAGGTTCTGTCATCAAAGAAAAAACTTGGGTGGATAAAGTTTTGTGAAAATCTCTCTCCAACTACCCCTTCAGCTCTTGTCTGGAAGCAGATTCGTAAATTCAGAGGTTATCACAACTCTATTAATCCCTCCTCTAACGACACTTCTTCTTGGCTGGAAGCCTTTGCTGATAAATTAGCTCCCCCATTTGTTCCCTTCAATATTCCAATGAATTTATCAAATCATTTTTCCAATAGTAACCTATTAGATGGCCCCTTTTCCATTCAAGAACTTAACCTCGCTTTAAGTGGCTTGACTGACTCTTCACCAGGTCTGGATGGCATTACTTATTCCTTCATCACAAAATCCTCAGATAAAACTAAACTGTATCTCCTGAAACTAATAAATATTTTCTACGATGAAGGAATAGTCCCAGACTCTTGGACAACACAAGTAGTCATTCCTCTATTAAAACCGGGTAAAAACCCATCAGACCCCAACTCTCGACGACCTATTGCTATGTCTAGCGTCTTAGCTAAAATCTCTGAACATTTAATTAAAAACCGTTTAGAATGGCTGGTAGAAAACAGAGAAATTCTTGCAAAATCACAATTTGGATTTCGGAAAGGGATGAGTACCATTGATAACATCAGTATCTTGACTACAGACATTCAATTTGCTTTAAGGAACAAAGATATCCTTATAGGAGTATTCCTAGATATTACAGCTGCATATGATAATGTACTACTTCCGGAACTCAGAAACAAACTGTTGCAGCTGAGTATCCCTGTGAGGTTAGTTCGCTTTATCTGCTGTTTCCTTATGCAACGAATCGTCCTTATAAGAACTCAAGGTACTACACTCTCTCCAAGAACAGTCTGGAAAGGTCTCCCCCAGGGCTCTGTTCTGAGTCCTCTACTGTATAGTCTATACACATATGACTTAGATCTATCTGTGAGCTCATTCTGCCAAGTTTTACAATATGCAGATGACCTAGTTTTATACTATTCAGCAAAATGCGTCCCAGAAATTGAGGAAAGATTAAACAAAGCCCTTGCGTATTTAGACGATTGGCTTGTTGACCATGGTTTATCTGTGTCTGCTTCAAAGAGCTGCTCGGTAGCCTTTAGAATAAACCGTACTAGCCCAGATTACACTCTAAAATACAGAGATGAGTCTATCCCCAAAAAAGAGTTTACAAAATTTTTGGGAATTAAGTTAGACAGGAAACTATCTGGGGTCACACACTATGAATATGTTTTGGGAAAATGCGAAAAAAATTTTAATATCCTTCGTGCTCTTTCTGGTGTTTGGTGGGGATCCCACCCTTTCTGTCAAAAATTATTGTACAATGCAATTATCCGTAGCCATCTAGACTATGGAACCTTCTTGCTAGTCCCAGCTAATAAATCCGCAATCGATAAATTGTCTAAAATTCAGTCCAAATGTCTCCGTGTTATACTTGGTGCTATGAAATCTACTCCAATAAATGCCATGCAGGTAGAATGCGTTGAAGCCCCTCTGCATCTGCGTAGGCAGCTTCTTAGTGACAGGTTCCTATTTAAATTGGCACAAAACTCACAGCACCCTCTTTTACCTAAACTAGAAAGGCTGTTGGAACTTATTAGGTCCCAGGGATACATCTCGGAAGATAGATTACCTTGTGTTGTCCGGAGCTATTTAAAATTTTCCCAACTTACTTACCCAATTGGCCAATTTCACTTAAATCCCCTCTTCTCCACCAATTACAATGCTTTGATATACCAACCAAATATTATTCTAGATTTCGGCGTTGATAAAAATTCTATAGAACCAGTTGCAATATTCAATGAAAAAATTAATAGCTTAGGTAATGACTGGCTAACAATTTTTACTGATGCTTCTAAATTATCGTCTCATAGTTATGTGGGTGCGGCAGTATGGATCCCCAGATACAAAATAATTCTTAGTTATAAATGCCCGGATATTTCTTCAGTTTTTACTGGAGAATCAATGGCTATTTTAGAAGCAATTCTATATGTAGTCTCGCATAAAATTGCTAAATCAATTATTTTTACAGATTGTAAAAGCTGTCTGCAAGCTATAGTGTCTAATCAGTTTAGAAGTAAAACTAAGTTTCCTGTTGTTCTTAAAATAAAGGAGGCGTTATACAAATGTTACCAACTTGGGTTGAGTACAATACTGGCATGGATACCAGGTCACACAGGTATACCAGGGAATGAATCAGCCGACTCATGTGCTAAACAAGCTGCTTTAATTGGTAATGGTGACTATTTTAGAGTGTACACACATGATCTGGTTACTGTCTGTCAGCCTTTAATGTTACAGAACTGGGATGCGCTGTGGCAAGAGTCTAAAAAGACTAAAGGAAAATTTTATGGTCAACTCCAAAACTCCATCCCTCGTAAACCATGGTTTTACAAATTTAAAAATGTAAATAAAAAAACGGCTTCAACTATTTGTCGCCTGAGGCTGGGTCACTGTTGCTCGCCTGTTTTTTTGGCCAAGATAAGAATTCGGGACACTTCTCTCTGTGAATGTGGACTTGATGATGGTACACTGGAACACATTTTCTTTGAATGTGTTAATCTTCGATGCTCCTTATATGATATCCTCCCTCCTGAAATTCCTCGCCCTACTAATATTGGTTATCTGCTCACCTTAGTTTTCACTCCTTTCCTTAACACCCTTAGTAAATTTATTGTTATTAATAATATTAGGTTGTAATTTATATTAATATAAATATAATTATTGTTTGATATAGATATAATAGATATAATTACTATTGTATATTCTATTTAATATATATATCAAAGATATGATATTCATTCATATTGGTGCTTTTTTGTATTGTCCTGTGCCTGTGTATTGTGTTGTCTTTAGTCTTTGTTTTTCAGATCTCTGATGTACCTACAGGTCAATCAAAATAAACTGATCAATTTCCGTCGCTTGTTTTACGTTCTGCCCACACGTGACATTGGCGAAATTGTGGCACCACCACAGAAGCCACCTAATATAAAAGTTGAAGTTGAAGTTTAAAATGTATTTATTGCTTTTTGAAGTATTCTTCGCGAAATTGGACACATTTTTCCATACGATGGAACCAATCATTGAAGCAACAATTCCATTCGGAAGTTGGGGTCTCCAAAATGGCTGTTTTGTAGGCGTCCACAGCTTCTTCAGGTGATGAAAATCTCTGACCACGCAATTTATTCTTTATTTTAGGGAAAGTATAGAAATCATTAGGGCTTAGGTGGGGGCTGTACGGCGGATGGTCTAATAATTCTATGTTTTCTTGCTTTAAAAACTCTTTTGTTCTGTGCGCGGTGTGAGAACTCGCATTGTCGTGATGGAGGATGATGCGGCGGTTGCAGTTCTTTTTACGGAGTTCAGAAACGATCTGTGGCAAACAAATGCTAGCATGCCATTCTGCATTAACCGTTTCTTTGTCCCTCAAGAGGATTAGTCGCAACATGGCCGGTTTTGGAGACAAACGTGGCCACCATTTTTTGGCAACACTCCGTGAACGAACTATTTTCATTTTCTCATTTTCGAACACCCAAACTCGTGACTGGGTTTTTGTTTCGGGTTCGTACGAGTATATCCAGGATTCGTCACCAGATACGATGTTGTATACAGCATTTGAGGATCCCGCGTGGAATCTTTCGAGAGTTCTGACGCACCATGTAACGCGAGCCGCTTTTTGCTGCAGTTTCTGGCATTCAGCAAACCAGCGATAAATTGTGGTTTTGGATGGGGCTTCGTCACCAAATGCAGAAATCATCCGGTCAATACAATGTTTTTGTGTTAAACCACTTCGAAAGTCTAAGAACTTCGAAATCATCGCTCTTGAATTTTCTCGAGCCAATTCCATTTTTTCAACGACTAAACAAGTTTGACAAAACCTTGTGACAAGACCGAGAATCTTTTTTTAAATAAATAAATGGTATTTGATTTTTAAAACCAAGGAGTTTTCAATTAAAAAGATTTTAATATGACAGGAACAGTGGAAATATTCCATTCCCGATACTTTTAGTGCCGCCCTCGTATTTGGGGTCTTCTGCTCCATATATCTATACTGATTCCCACTTTACGTCATGTATCCGTTCATCAGATCGGTTGGTTAGAATTACCTTTAGAAGATGTCATTAAAAGCAAATTTAAGTTTATAATGCGACGGGACGCAGGACAAAACACGATGTTGCGACTGACATTATTTTATTGTGACAAAGTACTAACATACAACAGTCTATGGTAAATATTCTATGGAATCTGTTATAGCAGAGCTTTCAAATTAACTGTCCCAACAGAGGTGGCAGCAGTATTTTAGCCACTCTAGCTAGTACCCTAGCCGAGGCTTTCTTGAGGAAGGCTACTGAAAGCTTGAATAACACGACGCGGCATCGGAGGAGTATAAAGTTAGCTTGGAGAAAACGTCGTCGCGATCTAACTGGCATCCTAACGCCATCTATTGGTCTGGTGGTAAGCTCGGTGTTGCACATTATTTTATGTTATCTACACATTGCTAATCCTTTGAGATTTATTTTGTAGTCCTTTTACTATCGAAACAAAGATTTGGAATAAATAAAAAAAATCTACAGAGTATCACTAGTAGGTAGCCTATCTCAGTAAATAAAAGAAAGTAGCGGATGTTTTATTGTTTATCAAAACCTGTAAACATTTGAATATAGGTAACCACTGATAACTAGATATAGGTAGGTACAGATATAATTACACGGTTTCGTATTCGGTACGGTCGAGATAAGATATCACTAAATCGCAGCTATTATCATTATATGTTCTCAATTATTTATACAGAGTTATATATTAATCTTTATTTGACCGACCGAGCGAAGCGTCCGCCTAATATTTCGTTCTTCTGTCAGTTCGTTTGTTTGTATGTTTTCTGAAATTTCGTATTTGCATTACAGGTCGTTGTTTTAAATTTCCAACCAATCTTGTTAAAAGTAAGTGTATGAGTTATTTTTTTCTCTTGTATTTTTAGGCGTCGGATAATTTTGACTGGAGGAGTTTTTCTACTAAAAAAGGGAGAAGTTTGCTATGGCACCAATAACTGACTGATTTCAACAACATTTGGAATAGACATGCGGAACGCGACATTGATATAGATTACTAAATATAAAAAAATTGGTCAAGTACCTAATTGTCGTTTTTTTATAAAGTCGCAAAAATATCGTGCTCGCTAGTTTAACTGTTCGCGGAACTACTGGTTTATACAGGATTATCAGTTAGGCGTGTACTAAGCCAGAAGAGGGTCACTATAAGTACGCATTATAATTAACAACTTTCACTATTGGACCAACTCTCAATTCGAGAAAAAACTTCAGCCATTTTAGTCGACAAGCAATTTTGGAACAGCTGTTTTTAATTCAGGATTAATCCGTAAATATTCAACATAAGTATAGTGACCCTTCGGCTTGGTATACCCCTAACCGATAACATCGTATTCCTATATAACGTTGTCCGAGCGAGTGAATTAAGCATTTGTGAAAACTAACGCGTGTTTGATAAAGACGAGTTTTCACGCGCACCTGGTGGTCAAGTGTGTTATTTGAATTGTCTCAGAATTACAATTTGATTGTGCCAAAATGGTCGTTTCGACATAGAATACGGAATATGCCACAGTTAGTATTAAACAAAACAAAATTTTTAGGACTAGGAAATAGGAACTCCACTAGGAAGGCCTCTTAGTACTTTGGCTTGGTAGGTACCAAGCCAAAGTACGTTCATTAATTATCAAACATGAGTAGGTATGTAAGTTCTACCAATGGGGAAGAAAGGTTCTTGAGTGGCGACCACAAACCGTAAGACGAAGCGTAGGTACCTAAGCTTTCCACTAGGTGGACCGACGACATAGTAAAAGTGACAAGTAACCAATGTACTGGGGGGGAGGCCTATATACAACAGTGAACGTGTTTTGGCTGATAATAATGTAGATGAAGTATCTCCATAGGAACAACATCGATGTGCTTAACAAAGGGCAGCTAATAAACCTGTATAACACAAATCGCTGCTCTATCAAATATACCTACTTATCTACTTACAATAATAAAAATGATTCTAATCGAAAGTTTTTATGTGTCTGTTGTTTCTATTTCACTCTCACTCAACTGGCTTGACGGATTTGGATGTAATTTGGCACGAAGATAGCTTATACCTTGGATTAACACATGGGTTACTTTTTATCCTTGAAATATGAAGTGTTCCCATGGGATGATCAAATATCTATCATGGGTAAAACCGCCGGGCACACCTAGTTTATATGTCATTCCAAAAATCACTATTCGTAATACAGACTTGATTCGAAACGCATCACTGCGGTCGCAGTTTTATCGTAACTTGTGCCATTTGAATGTCACTACACGTTTATATCTACATAAAATAAACAAGTGTTCATCTTTATATACACAATGTAAGTGTATATATGTGTGAAGACAAAATCATACATATTTATTTAATTATAGCTTTTATATGCGATGATGTTTAGGTATCAAGTGAATTGTGTTTCTTGGCACAAGTCGCCGCTGTCGTTCGGAACTAAGTGAGACTAATTAGGTGGTCTAAAGTGAAGTTTATGGTTTAATTGTAGTGTATTAAGATACTTTACAGTTAAAATGCCAAAGTATGTGCCTAAACATTTCTGTACTTACCTAAGTTTATGTAGCGGCCCAGTACAGTGCTTCGCTACCTATAAAGTGAAATAATAAAAATGTGACAAATGAAGAACCGCTCGACCGATTTTGTGCAAACTTCACATAAACCATCTACTAAACAGTCCGAATAAAGCCTAAATATTTGGTTTGAATAGGTGAGCTCGTTCTTGAGTCATCAAATTACAACGAAAAGTGGCATTGATTTTTATATATAGGTAAGGATAACAGTTAGTGAAGTGAAAGTGTTATAACAATAGAATTTACCTTACGTATATTCAAACCAAAGATCTTGATAATATATATATTTTCTAAGATTTAAACAATGGTTTCCTGGTGGCGCTTGTCGCGGGATGGCTACGAACCTCTTATAAATCGAGGTAAGAAAAAAACTATTAGTAAGTTAATATTTTTGTGATATCATTTCTTTAAAGTATTTATTTTCTCTTTGGTCTTGATTTTGGTGCTTTGAGAGTGAATCGCTCTTATCAGACGAGTGTTTGTTGACTCGTGATATCAGTAAGGGTGTGGTATACATATGTAGGTACATGTAAAGGGACAAGGTACATATATAGCCACTGAGTAAACCTACCTAACTCTACTTAATAGAACAAGTAATAGGTACCTTAAAAATCGACTTTAACATTTTCAGTTATTTGATTTAAATTTTGACCGATTTTATAAAATGTGTGTGAGACCAATTGGAATTTATAGTACCATATTCATAATAATGAATCGTTGCAAATAGACACCAAGTAGTTTGTATGAGGAAGTACTAAGTATATTTAGCTCATCATATTTGCATAACTTCGAGGCCTACTAGTTACACTTCTAAATTACTTTTTTATGATAAAACGGGTTTACAAATCGATTTTATAGCTAGATTTTGAAGTTGAAGATCGCTATAGGAAGGTCGTATGTGACTTTTTTCCCTCGTTGAGTATGATATCAAGTGTTAGATCCCTCTCCTAACTAAGCACCTATCTACATATTATTAATTTTATTATCTTGTATACTTTGTTATTGTTATCTTCAAGAAGGTTGTGTGTAGCTTTATAGATATAACAATACAATATGTTAATATAGCACATCTAAAAGTAAATAGAGTAAAACACAGTTTAAACTGAAATTTGGCGGAACATTAGGCGGCTTTATCACCTAAATATCTTCTTATGTAATATCTTCCAGGTAATATTTGGATCGTTATGTAAGTACATCTGATCGTTATACAGGGTAATTGGCTAGGGGTGTACAAAGCCAAAAGGGGATCACTATACTCATACATTATGTCGACGACCGATAAACTTTTTGTATGGAACAGCTGATTTCTTTATCTCGAATTCAGAGTTGGTCCCATGGTGAAAGTTGTTCCTTACGATGAGTATAGGGACCCGCTTTAGGCTCAGTACACCCCTTGACGATAAGTCTGTATAACCGAGTTTAAGTTTAATACTAAATGCCTAGCCTACACAGTATGAATAAAGGCTTTAAGGTTTTAAGGCAGAACTAAAGAAGTACATACAATGCATCAGCTTTTCCAATAATTATTTTAATAAAATGTTATATATAAAATAGTGGGTACCTACCTAGTGGGTATTGCGCTAATCCAAATCACTTTATTATTTTACAAATGATTATTTGATATAGTGATTATTGTAAACATAGTTTTCTTACATAAACAATGGTACAAGTGGCGCCCATAACGCTACGAATTACGATATACCTATTCGTACTATAATATATGATATGAAATTGTAATGTTTTTATAGAAGCCACCGATGACACTAGTCAAGGGGTGGTGGAAATAGTACGCGAGTGGAGTCATAGACAATACCGGACCTTCATACGATATACACAACCGTGGACGGATTTTTGTGAGTATATCTATAATTGAACATCCTAGTTTTTAAACCTATAACTTTAAATTTGATGGTAGATTAGATAGGTATGCGCTTTCATTACTTAAAAAAATTATAACAAAATTCCGGTGCGTTCATATTGCGATCCCGGAGTCCTCGTCAAGGACATTGCCGGCCACCGAAGGGTTTATAGTGGATACAAAATCCCACATAACTCGTCTGCACCCCAAGGCTGCCGGTATCTTTTGAAGATTTCCCCCACGACAACAAAAAAAAAAGACAAAATATGCTATAAGGAGCTAGACTCCTACGTTACGCTCTCATGTCGTTAGAATTTAGGTGTGTTATACCTAAAGGTTCACGCATTAAAAATATGGTATTTATACTACAACCGGTCAGCGTGGAGTGTTATTTACTATTTACAATTGTTACTTGAGACGATAACAAGTTAAATTGTGGGTCAAGGTTTTTTGTCTTTGATATAACAATCGTACTAAATGCTAGTAGGCCTAGTAGGGTAACCGACCCTAGAGCGAGCTACTCCAAAGACAACGATGAGCCTTTCCAACCAATTCTCAGATGAACTGTTCGCCGACAAATGATTTCGTAATAGCTAGTTGGTACTTACTATTTACAGTAGGTACTTATTCCTCTGCGTTTTTAACAGTAGACACTAGGCACAGAAGAAAAGAATAATCATAAGATAGGTACTAATAACATCAAACAAACGCCTGAAGCAGATCAGAGACCAAGCTTTTCAATTGTTTCAGAATTGCAATAGAATTGCGTCATGACGGTCGTTTTGTTATAAAGGTCAGAAATAGTATTGAACTGAATGTTCTCAGCTTACCAAGTCTGTCAAAAACGACCCAGAGTATGTAATGAAATTGTAATTCTAAAACAATTCAAGTAACAGACAGCAGTCGCAATCACCGTTCCCAAAACTGCTGGGCTATTGGCTATAGTTGAGCATAAAAGAGGTAAAAACAATCAAGCCGATTGCCCTGCTGTTTGCCTTTATGACAATTAGGTACATGAGCATACTAAAAAAAGGTAAGTAATATACTATTAAGAAGCCAAAAATTTGCGTAAAAATACCTACCAAAAATAGTGTGTAGGCAATAGCTTCCACCATGACGACTTAAGTACCTAATTGCGAGTTGGGAACTGCACTTCACAAGGAAAATTAATGTAAATGCTTTCCACTAATAGTAACTAGTCATATATCAAGAACCTTGAAATTGAAGTACGTCTATAAATAATATTTCCCCAAACCGTGAGCCTGAACCTCCATCATTAATCAGCCGCGGTTTTGACAGCTTTGACCAAATTAAACCGACAGCTTGACACGTGGATACTTTATATATGTAAAGAATGTATACATTGACACGCACTTACGCACATAAAACACATAAACTAAAGACTTTTCTAAAATCCTCTATTACGAAAAACGAAATTACTAACTACAATAACAAAATTGGTGGATAAACTAATAAGTACTAAGATTTTTCTAAAACTGAGATATCGTCAATCGGAGAATTTTTGAATTAATATACAACGTGTAAGAAAGGTGTTAGTCTAGGACAGCACTTAAGGGTGTTAGTCTACCCATCAAAGTGAATCCATTGTAGAACAAAACTTTGCAAAATTCGAGAAAAAATTGCGTCCTCCATACAACTTGAACGATCACGTGACCAATTTTTGTATGGAGAACCTAATATTTTTTTCCGACTTTTGTCAATTTTTCTTCTACAGTGGGTTTCCCTTGATTGGTAGACTGACGTCTTTAAGTAGCCTATTGTCACACCTTTTTGTTACACGTTGTATAACAATCTCTTGTTGAATATCGTTAATATTCCGTATTATTATTTATAGTTAAGCACCGCATTATACATTTAACCAGTAAATATCATCGGTAAAATTCTTGTTTGGAGAAATTCCCACACTTGTAGCCAGATAAGACATTGATGAAACTTGACTTGACTTTATTAGAGATTATGAGATCCTGAGTGAAACTTAAAAATCCCCTGTGTTATTATTGGAGGTCTAAAATAAGCGAAACTCGACCAACTTGCAGTGCCAATGTTATTTACTTTCAGTATACGCTGAAACGTGTAAATGCGTGTATTTTATGTAATATCAGCTGCCTGATTCGGATAGCGTTTCCCTAATATGAGATAAAGAAACCACCGGTGAACTTCAGTATTGTTAGCGAAGGGTATGAATTTTCAAGAATGCTACATTTTTGCATATCGTTCGTAAGTGACGTCATCAGCGATGATGAATTCATTTAAACGTTACAAAAGTAATTCGAGAACTTTGCACCACGAATTACGCAAAGCTCAGTAAAAAATCACAAACATTTACATGCGATTATTTTTCTTATATCTACAATTGTTTTTTTTACGTCATAATTTAGGATATACCAAAAAGCTTTGCGTATTAGAATTGAAAAGTTTTCGAATCCGTTTGGAAACGCTGCCTGAATTAGGCTGTTAGAAAGCAGTATATAAGATAATGAATAGACGAATAGGTTAGTTTAATTAATACGTCATACAACATAACCAGCTGTAATAACAGCTGGTTATGTTGTATGACGTAGTAGAACCTACGTCACGAGATCATAATTACATTAGACGAGGGAGCTACGTGACTTGCTTATTGTATAATACGTAATTAATCTAGATGGCTTAGTTATGTATCTACTTGAGGTACATAGACAGTACATACTAGAGCTATATAATAGTATCTATATTTGAGAAAAAAAGTTCTTTTAAAAAATGAAATTACTGCGTTCGTTTAAGGAAAAAGCTTAGTTATAAGTTTTTTTTCGTAAGCGCCGGTAGAACTTTATAGTTATAACAATAAACAGACCTCTTGATCTTATGTATACTCTATCACACAAACGATTTTTTTTTGTAATCGTTTTAGAGTTCTCCGAGAAATCAGGCAACAAAACACGAATTGAGTACCTTCATTTTTTTGGTAATTGGTAGAAAATAGTTAGATAAATTTTATTTATTTATTTAGATAGGTACAGGTTACAGACAATAAGTTACAGACATATTAACACAGCTTAAAAAAGAAAAGAACACTATAAACTTACTTCCAATTAAAACCATACACAACTTGATTTACTAATATATCTTATGACACAATTTAATTAACTACATCTTAACATGAAAACTAGTATTTTATTTAATAAAGCTAGTAATTAGTAATTTAAAAGATGAGTAATTGCAAGTAAAAATGTCTTTGTGAATCTCTGTGAGTTCTTATCGAACACAAGTCAGTTGTTGTACGCGCGACACATTCTATCTATAGGACTATATTATATGACGTTGTTAGAATTCTGGATTGGAATTCTTATAAAAACCTTGAAAAGAGACTGTGATTCATTAGATACTTATACATTTTTATCTATTATTTTGAAATAAAACACCAAAGTTAGCTAGTTAGTTAACTTACGACATCTATTTTGATGAAATATATTTTGGAATACTTTAAAAGCATCCCTATCAATAAAAAGAAAAATGATTGTGATCTGTCCAGCCACCTCTGAGAAATAATATAAAAATATAATTTGACGAATTGACAGCCACTTTTTTCTTAAAGTCGGTTAATTAGGTAGCTTTCCTACATACTTATACCTTAGCTAGCGATCATCAACTACGTTAGATATTAAATTTAAAGTCCAAAATACAAAGGCTCTGAAGAGACCTGGGTCCCAAGGCCGCCGATAGCAAAAGTTTCATGATTATGATGAGTTTATAGCCTATCTGTAAATTATAATGAAAATACGATGTGACGTTGCGCATAAAAGTATCGCGAATGGCCTTTGGGGATATAATAAAAATGTCAGTCCGGTAGAGGCTTCCCTCCCTGTGGTATTTTCTGACATTTCGCAGCTCGCGGGGGAAAGTTATACGCCGCAACACTCCAGCCGCAACATCAGTTTGATTGCCGGATCATAAATAATAAACCTACCTTTATACATACTTACATATCTTTATTTCCCACAAAATGTTATAATTATTAACAATGGCTGTAGCATTCTTAACACAGTCAATCGATCACTGATATCATGTTGTCGTTTTATATCAAAAATAAGACGAAGAAGATATTACGAGGTTTAATTCTTGGACTAGAATTAAAATTTTATTACAATACGAAGTTTAACACTAGTCCGATTATGTATTATAACAAGAGGTTAGAAGCGACATCGAGAATATTCGACAGCAAAAACTTCAGATTACTGTATCTTAATGAGTGAAACCGCGGAATGCAACTAGTATAGCCTTTGACCATCTGCAAACGAAGACAAATTCAATGACACCACCCACATCGATATTGGTCTACCGGTTTGGAAACATACATACGTACATACACTCGAAAGACTTTACCCTTATTTTGTGCAGTCGGGTAAAAAATAAACTAAAACGGAAATAACTTAAAAATAATTATAAAAAAATAAGGTCGAATATAATTTTACGGAACCCTACAATACCTTAGCTGTCTCAAGATGCACTTGTAAAGGAAATACATATATGTATGGTTATGATGACCCCCAAAAATTTATTAACTTCGAATTCCGGACAAATACTTACAATCCCAACTCCCAATGTATCGTTTGTAGTATTAAATTTAGTGCTTATGAAATCTGTGAGCATACAGAAGGCTTTCACGCAAAACGTGTCCATGAATTCGGACATCCATAATGTTGACGCAGAACTGGCACGCAATTAGGGTGCCGCTGTAGGATGACCACGTCTTGGTTACAACTTTGGTCAAATACGGTATGTTTTTACAAGTTTTATAGTAGCTAAGATTTTCTCAATGGGTCAGTGTTTTAATTACAATTCTATAAACAAGGACAATTGCCAATTTTTTTTCCAAAAATAATTAAAAATATCATATTACACGTAAATATTAATTATGGAGTTATAGCCTCACATGAATGTAGGATACGTGAGGGCACCCTTAAATTATAATGTTGGTACTTATTCACTTTTTAGGGCAGTCTCATAATATAATGTAACACAATAAATAAATAAAATAAGGTTAGAATATAGTTTACGGAAAATAAATTGATAAAAAAAAAGATAGGTACAGAAAGTTAGCAAATATGAGACTGACAATAATAATTTATAAAAAAGTAGTTGGTTTTTGGTTAGAAAAGATTAATTTTATCAAAAATATATACCCTGGATTGATTCCCTGTAACAAGACTTAGCATGGCAACCTCACGAACATCAGGTAACCCTCATCCCTCCCGAATATAACGGATGCGTGACGGTAGAATTTAATCTACCAAATGTATGGGCTCGATAGACGATCACGATAAGCTTTTGATTCGATTACGCGACCGATTACAATTCGAATCGCTTTCCGCAAAACAACTTGAATGATAATTCGTAGTATTCATACTCGAATTGCGAAGTAATTTGAAACGTTCAAGGCAGTTTGTCAACCAGATAAAGCTTGTGCTTAAAGTTTTACGGACTGCTGCATCTGCTTAAATAAAATGTAGTTGTTTTAAAAGCTACATTTTTTAGTAAAATACAGTCTGGTAATACGACAAGCAGGTCTCTGAATTTCACTAAATTAGTATTTGAGTTTTTAGCCCGCCAGTTATGATTTTTTACCCGACTGCGAAGGAACTAGGATTATGTTTTTCGAGTGTATATTTCTTTGGCATGTCAAGGCAATTGACCACTAGTTTGCACGACCGCTAAAGTCAGCCATGCTGTGGTACGTAGATTGAGTATGCCTAGTCTATAATACACTGGGTCTCAAGGAAGGGTGCCGGAACACACCGCTTAGTTAGATGCTTGGCGACAGATTTTTAAACGAAAGAGTGGTAGCTAAAATGGTGCGCTATGGTTTATTCATAATGTTTTCCTTCACCGGTAGCTTAGGATCTTTGTTTTTTTCGAATCCTAGCCACAACAGACATTAACAACAACAAATATTCAAACTCAACAATCCAGCTATTGTCCCGGACGAGAATCAAACTCAGGACTCGAATCTCGAAGCGAGTATGCGGAGCACTAAAACTCAACTCCTTTCATAAAACAAAATATAATATGCGGTCAGAGTTCATAATAATAATACAATATTCTATCTACAATTCGCAAATTAGATTTCACACAAATGTCTGTTGGAATTTCATTAATTAACATTATGATTTTATCACACACATTGTGAAATTATTATTTTCATGAGTGCTTGTGAAGTTTTCATGTATATTCATGTCTGGTATTGTAATTATACTAGCATTGCTATGCAAAGGTTAGATACTGCTTGGTTATATGAGAATTGAGTACTGGGTAGGTCTTATATGAATCTAGGCGTGACTAATGTATTCGTTTTTGATTAATTTACACGCGTTTCAGCATGAACTATGTATCTGGAGGCAAGTCGAATATTTTTATATTGGAAAAGACCTTTGAAAACGTATTTTTTGAGGTTAATCGAGGTATTTTCTCAGTGTAGGTTTAAGTATTGTTGAATAAACTTTGCACAAAAATTAAACTTTTTTAAAATTATGATTCGGTTTTTTTTTTGTTTCAAATGTTACTTTCCTAAGCTGCCTAACCGAGATAAATTATAAACAAGTAGCTAATTACAGTTCCATACGAGACGAGTGCATTCAGACATAATACTGATGCGAAAGTGTGCCGACCGTTCAGTTCAGACCAGGAATTACGAGTCACATGTCTGCTTTTATACAACTGTAAATGCCAGTAGCTGAGATTTTAAGCACAAAAAATACATAGTAATAAGTAACCTTATTTTCATAGCAATGGATATTATCAACTCAACGTATGTTTTAGAATGATACTTATGTAGATATGATCTGTTTTGTGAATTGTTAGGTTTGGAACTTCTTTATAACACACTAAGAATCTAAATTGTAGAATCTAGATATTTTCAAATGCCATATAAATCGTTTTCTTCAAGAGTGTGCAGGCGCATTGCAAGCCTAATTACTTTAAAAAAATCTCCAACAAAGCTTAGCCAGGGAATAAATACAAAATGATATTAGCTTGACTTAAAAAAATACGAGAAACAAAATGGCTCTACATGCCATGAATCAACCGGACAAATAGATACATCTGCAGAAGGTGCGGACGACCTTGCCCGCTAGGGTTGATTTATATACGAGTAGCCCACAAACAATTCATCTAACACACACGCCCTAAATTTAGTTTAATCATCTCTGATTTACGTAATGGTCACTAAACATTTGCTAAATGTTACCATAGTGTTATACATAGTGAGTACTGAGCGAAAAGTGTAAACATCAACTAAATCTCGATAGTTTATCTATTTTAATTTGTCCCTTATTTTAGAATGTTCGGGAATATAACAATGATTAGTAATTTAATATTGTTTTAAATCATTTTGGATGTGGTCTGATATTGACATACTTAGATAAAACAAACGAGACTTGATGATAAACTTTAATTTGGATTTGAACTTGACCAAAAGCACAATTATTTAAGTAATTGTCAACTTGCTGAAGTTGATATATTTAGAATACCTATTTGTTCTAGAAAGTTATTTTATAGATTAGTGAGAACGTTCATAGTTTTATAACAAAGCTCTGATCTACTAATTAACTTCTATACAAGGTAATCAGGCAGTTCATTCATTAATCGTGCATCTCAAAAAGCCCTTCTTCTGAGGTTTTACCTAGAAGCTTTTTACAAAACGATTTAGTTATACTTGCTACTTGGTCATATCGAGATATAGCTGTAAAGTTTCTGCTCTCGTATAACCCCTTAATTCCAATATCTTAAGTTAGCTGACATCCTAATAACGTCATCGTGAAAGTAAACCAATAACCATTAGGCAGTAGACGGTGAAACAAGCGTGACAGTGAGGCGCGCCGGAAGTACCGGAAGTGCTGCCGAGTCGCACCCACTTCCGCCCGCCCTAGCTACCACAGTACAATTAATACTACACTGTCTGCCCGCCTTCAAGCTATTCTACTTTAACATTGTTATTAAGATAACAGTTTTTTGATCAACAGAAAGCGTTTAAATATTATTTACTGAAGGAGCGATGCATTTTAGATTCAAGTTTACTAACAAATAAAGTAAAAGTTTATTTGCTAAAATTACATAGCAAGTCTTAAGGTCAGTTTACAGAAAAATAAGGTACTTTTCTAAATAGGTTAAGGTGCTGAAAGCCGTCAAGACCGAATGTTGCTGGCGGGTTCCAAACTCGGCATGCCGGTATCTTGGAGAAAGATGTGCTGATTATAATAGGAATTGCGCGCGCACCTAGGATTTTTGAGAAGTACAAGAGAGAATAACAATAGTAAAATTAATAAAAATTACAATAGGAATAAGATGAGAGTCAAAATTAATATATGAATAGTTTTTATCTGTGAGTTTATTGGTAGGTACTCGCGCGCAGGTCGAATTTTTCAAAGAATATTGGCGAAACGCGAGCAAGTTGGCATAGGTCGGCCTACTACTACTCAATTGCGAATACCAAATCCAAAGAAAGAAAGAAAGGAGAAAGGTTTACTAGTGCACTCTTGACCATCCGATTTCAATAATTATTTGTAGACACAATATACTAAACTTTAATAGGGAAATTATAAATATGAACGAAATTGATCCAGAGCTTCAAGATATACTTAACAGGTCGCATAAAAGTGTGTATAGTATAAATAGTCTATCTATATACCTACATAAAAGAGTAAGTCATGACTTAATGATATTTTATATAGGAATCAACGGAGAGCCTAAACCTAGAGACATTACATTTAGAGCGTGTATTTATTATAGAGTGTGGTTGTGTACTTAAAAAGGATTTTTGCAAATTCAACCCCTAAGGGGATCAAATAGGGGTTCAAAGTTTGAAACTTCTTTATATTCCATTATATTATGTTGCGGACAGGAACGGGGTAGACGGTTTCTAGAATTAAATAAGTCAATACAAAATCGTTAGGGAAATGAAAGCAAGCATAGCACATTTATACAATTCTATGTACAACTCAATATAGCCTTTTGGTATTCTTATAGCAATATACTTAGAATATCGATACGCAACATAATTTACTAGTATAAGTATGAAGGTATCCAATTGATGAGTATCGATTACTGACTGCACCTGCCCTTGACTCCTCGCCCCGTATCACATACATTATTCACTCAACTGCATTGATTTTTTGTACTCCGAGTCGACATTAAATAACACATTATCTGTGTAGGGTTTTATGTCTTTAAAATAATGTCTTCATTGGACAAAATCTAATCAGTTGGAGCATTCAAAGGTTCTAGCGGGGATTTCGTCACAGTCAAGACATTCTGAATCGAAGACAGATGATCAAATTATTTTTTTACACGGTGTTCCGACAGGAAATCGAACTCAAGCCCGCCAGGTCCTGAAACAAGTCAACTGATTCACGGTTGTGCTCATAATTAAAAGTTATGTCATGGTACTAGATTACTGCCCTAGTGACCAGAGCAATAGGGCAGATGGGATTTTTTTATTCCCAACAGGCCCAATGGCCACGGTAATGGGGCGGAAGGGAATAACAAATTCCCATCTGCCAATTAATGAGACAGATAATGGGGCCGATGGAGCTGGTAAAAACTCTTTAATCCTCATAACTCATCCCTTTCGTTTAATCTATTATTATCCTAGCTACCTTTTAATTTGCTCAACATTATGATAGGTGTTGTTGAAGATGCTTTCGAGATTTCGTGATAAATAAGAGAGTGACGTTTGCTTTTATTTATAGAAGAAGCAGATAGATAGATATAACATAAAATAGATACATATTTCCTTTACTTACGAGCAGGTACGGAACAAGTGGATATCTTAAACTCAAAAGTCTTATATTCAGTTGTCTCCTTTTTAGTAATGGTCCAGAAAATTGCATTTATTTCGGTCTAAAAATTTTGTGCTGATTTCACCTCCTCGAAAATAATTTGTTCAATAGAATAGAATATAATATGGTTCATTTGTGACAAAAACAACAAGCACTTTTGTCAAAAATAGAAAATACAATAGTAGGGAAGCATGTTTTTTTGCCACCAGCCGATCCGAACTCAGCATGATGCCGGTTGTAAACAACCCGCGCTGATCTTCCGTTGGGGCCGACAGGTGACGTCACGCACGACAGATAGAGCAGGTATGCATAGCAACAAATACAGCAAACAATTACAATAATAAAATAAATAACAATACTAATCAAAAAACCTGAGTTTCTACATACCGGCCATGCATATGTATCGGCCGCAGGCACTATAAAATATGTAAACCATAAAAAACTGCAAAATATAGAGAGAAACACGGTGGCAAAAATTAAAAATCATCATCATAAAAGTAATAAAAAATATCTGTTGCCGACGACAATCCACTTTCATCGCTATAAAGTTTACGTTGCAGTCATGAATTAAAATTTAACTTCTCTGAAAACATCTGCTCCACGAATAGAAATCCGGAATGTTAGTTATTTTTCAGGTTTCTTTTACGTATACGTTTTACTACCATACATACTCGTTTGTTAGAGAGAAAAAATAAATACAAACGAATACTGGGTTACTTGCTAATATAATCAACATCTACCTGCGCAACAGCACAAGCGGCGAATATGTGTTGGCCTCTATACAACGAGGCTAATACAACCAAGCCAGACAGCTAGTAGAGTGTCAACAATTTTATTAGTAATAAATTATCATCATCTTGAACATCAGCCTAAAGACGTCCACTGCTGAACATAGGCCTCCCCCTTAGATCGCCATTCCGAACGACAAGCTGCCAATTCCATCCACTGGTTACTTGTGACTTTCACTATAACGTCGGTCCACCTAGTGGAAGGCCTGCATACGCTGCGTCTTCGAGTTTGTCGTCGCCACTCAAGAACTTTTCTTCCCCATCAGTTCTTTGAGCGATTTTGAAATTATAGTCTAGTTTAATTAGTTTAGGCTTGTTTATATCGTGGTTGCTCAATGTTTACTTTTCTTATAGTGTTACGAGTAGGTACGCAAAAACCGCGCTACAGAAGTCGCTAATCAATTATTAATAGTCCTGTATAGCAGTATGTTTGTGCACTCGGACACAGTGTGAATATTTCATAGGAAACGTGCGTATGAAATGAAAGGGTAAAATATAGAGCGAGGGTAAAAATATCGCCGCAATTTGATTACGGGTTTGCCCTTTCGAGGCGAGTCGCGTCCGCAGAGCTACAGCCTGAATGTCGCTCTAATCGTATAGTATTGTTTATATGATTTGTCATTGTTTCATATCAAATTTAATATAGAGCTTTTTATCCTACTGCCCAAAAATGGAAATTTCGAGTGTATGTGTGTATGTAACATGTCCAACCCTTTGTAACCCTCAACCTAAACCTAAACTAACCTAAACCTCTAAACCTGACCTAAACTGGCCTAAACTCGTAGGTATGATGTGTCATTGGATAATGTATCTTTTTCCGGGGGATGGTTTAGTTTATACAAGTATCATCCCGCGGTTTTTCTCGTTAAGATATAATAGTTTCCAGTTTCTTCAGTCAGTTTTTTTTTTAAAGTTACTTTTACCCCTTTGTTTTTTTTTTTACTTGTTTGTTTGCATGATCGTTTGTCCGATAGGTTGTAGTATACAACAAAACTTGAAACATGAAATACAGTTTTTAATTTGACCTTATCATACTCGTACTAAATTAGAACTCGTGTTTAGAAGTTTACACAATATTTGTTAAAAACTACGGATTGTTGGATTCCAACAATCAGGTACGCGTGAAAACTCGTATTCTTAAACAATATGAGTCTAACACGCGTTAGTTTTCTAAATAAAACTACGGAACTATTCCGGGTTATAAGAACCAGACAAATGCATAAACTAATAGATGAAAAAAAAGTTCCAGCCTCGGAACAGATTCGGTTTGTAAACTTCAACCGTTCGGTTAATGCGATGAACATCATAAACTGTACATGGGGTAGATTTTGCTTAATAAGCATTTTTATGCACTCATTTGCATGGAATCTAATTAACCGTCATGCTTCACTGTTGGTGGTAGCACTTGCAACAGTTGACAAATTATGTATGACTGAATGATATATTTGTCTGGAAGTTACAAAACAGGTGTTATTGCATTAGTAATATAGCGCTCTAAGTTCTACCTAGAAAGGTTAAAGACTATCTGTCTTAATCTAAAAAGTAGTTAACATACTTATATTACTTTTATGTAGGTCCCACTATCATCTCTCTACTACAAGGCTGTATGAGTTGGTATTGCCACAAGACATTCCTCAGTGCGTAGTGGCGGACAACGTCTTTTGTCACATCTCAGCAAACTAGGTTACTATTTAGATAGAGATAGATAGATAGATAAACGCTTTATCGTAGACAAAACAACAAAAATTTGATTTAATATGTCGTGCCACAAGTACTAACAGAGATACTAGTTCGTATGTAGTTAAAGTGTAGAGGTGTACTAAGTCAAGGAAAATGAAGGACTTTCTTTTACTTAGACTCCGACGCTTTTTGGTCAAGGTCTAATGACAGTTCATTATAGATAGATATATAATGTTATTAATTATAGTAACTTACGAGGCGATCTTCGTGCCGCCGCGCCGTAACGTGATGTCGTCAATGACATCAGCTGTCAATTGCTCAAGACGGCAGAGGTCGGAGAAACTCCATCAATTGTAATAAATATTTTTTGTGTCCACATTTACGTTATTTTTATACTTATTCTGCTATTTGGAGCGGAGACAAATCCAACAAGTCATACGTCGTTAAAATTGGTTCAGCCGATCATGAGCTATAAGTGGTGTAACTAACTCGATTTTCTTTTATATCTAGAAGGCTAGCTGCGCCCCGCGGTGTTACCCACGGTAGATCATCCGAAGGGAATATTTAAATTTTCCAGGTTAAAAAGCCTATGTGTTAGGTAATCCAAGGTATAAGCTATCTTCGTGCCAAATTTCATCCAAAACCGTTAAGCCGTTTGAACGTGAAGGAGGAACAAACTAACACACATACAAACTTTCACCTTTATAACATTAGTGTGATTTCTTTCTATGTCAGCAATATGGACAGCAAAACTCCGAGTAATTTCCCTTTCAGTTATAGGTACGTGGCATTGTGTCTTACACTCAAAATCATTATTTTATCACTCAGCTTCCAGCAGCTCTGTATTCGCGATAAATTCTATTCTTTTGTAATCTATTTCCCGAAAGCTATAATCTGTCATTTCTAATCGCAATTGATTTGCTTTATCCGAGACAAATCCTGTTTCGCATCGTCCTTTTACATCGGGCTAGTTGCGGTCAACCGCAAGCCTAGTTCCTATAACTAAAATTGTAAACATAGAATTGGTGCACATATAGAATTAAGTTATGACAACCCAGGGCAACCTCTCTCGGGTACAACGCCATAACACGGCCGACAAGACTAGAAAACCAGAAACTTGAAAAGCAAAGCGGGTGAAGATTCGGCGGACTGTTCACTCCATAAATACACTAAAATTGTAAACAATACAATAAAATTGTAAACAATACAATTTTAGTTATAGGTACATCACAGCGTAGCACTAGCGGCGACTATGAATGTTTTCAAGTGCTACGTACGCTGGACGGTCGTGGTGCTACGAGTACGCTTGATACATTCCGTAGCACCAGCGCGCGCTACACGCAGGGTCGTGTTCCAAGCGTCAGGGTGTAGTTGTTCCGTTGGTTTTTTTACCCTACCCGTAGGTACGGAACGCGTTAGTAGAATATTTACACTGACAGTAACAAAACCTCATACTTCACGGGAAAATAGCCTTTATTGCTATAGCCATTGTCAACTATCAGATAAACGTCAGAGTGTTTTTACTGAGCTATTTTGATAGCAGCTAACGGACGTTCCGAACGTATCAGTGCATATTAGTACTTATTTACACTGAAGCGTCGAACGTGAGTAGAGCGAATAGTTGCACCTAGAGTGTAGGCACGGAACGCACCCTTGCTCTACGCCTATCCTGTTTCTATTAAGGATCGGGGCTCGGGTACCTGCTCGTTTTCTTTTAGATCGCGCTATACCCAAGAGGAAATGTTTATTCCTATGGGATTAAACGCCTCTATCTTTTTTGAGCTTTGAATCGACCTAAAAAAATAATCTAGTAACGGATTCATCGTTTTCTTGCAAAATCCTTATTTTTAACTCTTATCACTTTTCTCTGTGACAGTAGCAGCAGCCTAATCTAAAACCGTGTCATATCAAACTTATGTTTTAATTTGTATTTGTCTCGGCAACCTTTTTAAATTACTGAATTTTGTATCGTAAGTCGTCTCTTCGATGAAAACCACTCAATTGAACTTTATTAAGCTGTTTGAAGTAAATCACCACATCGTTATGTGTCATCAAGCGAATAGGAAAAGTGAACCGTTTGTTGTATACATAAGGGTCGTTATAGATTGTTATTACATTTTATTATTTATTTTCTATTTTACTTGCGTTGTCCCACTTAGGAGTAAAGTTCTCCTCCAATTCGTCTTGCTTCTTTCTCCCCATTACAGGACAGTTCTTTACAGTCAAGAATATCCTAGAAAATTACACTTAAACCAAATACTTGAAATGGGTATTGAAACAATAAAATCGTGTAAACTTTTCAAAACTTGCTTATTTATTAATAATAAACGGGGGACAAGTCACCACCCGTTGCAACATTTTGATAACAATACCTCTTACCATAGCTCATTAACCCATCGGAAATTCGAAATGTCCAGTTATTCAAAACATATAGCTCACAAAGGTTTACATTTTACATTCAACCCTTATTTATACAACGTGTAACAGAAAGGTGTGACATTAATTACGGTTGTTAGTCTACCCCGCGTAGACAACATTCTGCTATATTTGAGAAATTATTGCGCCCTCCATACAACATCACCGATCACCTAGTTTTGTATCGGGAACCTTATTATTATATTTTTTAATGAAATAGAGGGTTTTTTTTTCCCCAGTGATGCAAAATGTTATTCTACATTCGGTTCACTTTGATTGATATTTGGACAGACTAATAACCCTCAGTATTGTCACACCTTTCTGTATATCTGTATTTAATACTTAATTATATTGTAAAGAGCCTCTCAGTGTTGGCCATGGCCCCACTGATGTCTTACTAAACATCCAGCTCAGGCCGTGTTTAAAATAAATGGGAATATTGATAATAATTATCTTTTAAGTTCTATGTTTTCATAGTATATGTTTAGTTAAAAGACCTTTCATTCATTTCTAAATTAATTTTGTAACACAAAATATACCACCTTAATTAAAAACCCGCAAAACAAAACACGCCCTTCACAACACAATATATCCGACCCTGAGAGTTGGTAACCGGATTTTATCTGAACGACTTATTATCAGAAGCCGCGGCTGCGTGAACTTGTCGGAAGTTGTGATTGTGAAGCGCGGCTTGGGGCTGAAACCACCTGAAAAGCTCGCGAGCCTTCAGTGTTGGCCGGTAAGGCGCGGCGACCGGACGTCGCGACCGCAGTCAATAAAAACCGACACTTGTATCAAAAACAACAACATATCGTAGTAACCGGCTTTAAAACTGTGACTTTTAAAAAAATATACGAATTTACCCACGTTCTCCAGTATTTAAACAGGCACGGATCACGTGTATTTTGGTGAGGCGGTATGAATAAATAAACGCATTGTTTATAAGCTTATTAAGTAGTTGTTCATTCAACATCGGTGGTAAAGGAGCTTTTATCATTATGTTCACATATACATACTCGTGCATATTTTACACTGCGAGAGTTTATAATTGGTATCTTTAATTATGTTGAAACGAGTAATCAAAGCCTTATCGATAGGAGTAGGTTTGAAAACACAAATTCAGTAGTTAATTACAGTTATTTAATGGAATTGATTTATTAGGGACAGTTTTCCTTATATAATAAATTGATAATGCTCTATTTTATGGTTGATGAGGTTGTGGAATTAATTGTCGTTTTCCAAGGATATCTAAAATAATAGCTATGTTGGGTTTGTTTACTTTCTTCTATTTGAGCTTTCAAGTTCGAATGTAAACATTGTATTTACTCTGAGACCGAATGTAAATACTTTTAATTTTATCGTATAAATCTTTTTTACATTGCAAGTGTTAGTGAACAGTTGTATTACCTACAGACCATAATGATATATCTATCTTTTGATAACACATGACTGGTCTATTAATATGATAACAAAAATACAAAAAAAAACATGCTGTGGAACAGAATAATTTTTTAATGTCGATTAAATATGCAGACTTTTTTCTCGTATTCTGGTTTAGTCCTACTGGTGAAAGTCGATGGTAATGAAATAATTACAAAGAACGTTCAGTAGAACTAAGGATGTGACGTAACAAACAAAAACAGTTATTAAAAAAATATACTTTAAAACAAGTAAAATTGAAAATTTTGTAAAGATGGCTGCTACACCACCTTGGATTTAAAATACCATACAGTATTCTACTCTTTAAGCTCTTTAATTTGCTTATGATAATTTAAAGCCAAGATGGCTGCCACAACAAATACCGGAGATATCCATATTTTGGGAGTTGTGCAGTAAAATTGTACTCCGCCATTTTGTAGTGGCGGCCATTTTGGACCGGTTGACATCAAATATAGATAAGAATATTCCCGACTAATATACCTTTCAAACAATAAATCAATATCGGTCCATCCATTTGGGAGCTAGGATGTCACAGACAGAGAGACAAACGTCATACACACACAGAGCCCCAGACATAAGTTTGACAACTTATGACTCCCGTTGTTTTTACGTTGGAGGTGAAAAAGTGAAGACCGGCTTCATTTCACCGGCAAGTAAACCGGGAAGTGGGTCAACATTGATTTCTAAGATACTACATTGTTCGTTAATGATAATAATGTCTTCGTTAATCGGCGTTTTTACGAGAAGACCATTAAAGCATTATTACACAGTTAAAATATTTTTTTGCAAGCAGTACTTAAATTGAGAAAAAAGTTGCAGGTTTTTTATTTAGTTTTTCGCTGATTTTTTGGAATTCTATTATCAGATCCTGACTTGGTGATAATTTGGCCACCCCAAGAGTGATCCCTTTTAAACCAAAAAAATATTTATTAATTTATTAAATCGGTTCACAGTTGGTGAAAATATCAATGAACAAAAAAAATACATACAAACGAACATACAACCTCTTCCGTTTTGGAACACAGTTAAAAAAAAGACGCAGTCAAATTGAAAACCTCCTTGTTTTTATAATATCGCTTAAAAAAGCAAACTCTTTTCTCGTAATCTTTTTGATTCAATGCATTGTGAATCCACTCTTGGTCTTAGTAACCAACTAGCTATGATACCCGGCTTCGCTCGGGAGTTGACATGAGATTACGTGGTAATTGAAATAAAAAAATAAACAATGACGTAAAAAATAAGAAAAAATTATTGAATACATTTTCTCATTATTTACGCTATTTGTGTATAAACAAAATTTTTCATTTTATTGTCCAGGGTATATATAAAACTTTTTCCAATTTTCCAATCGTTGTTCTGAATAAAGTTCAAATACTCGACAACAGATGGCGCCGCTACACATAATTTCCACGTTGAAGGGTTGGAAAAGTCCTTATATCTTTAAAAACACGCCCTTTATGTAAAAACGGGAACTTTCTTGTTCGAGGGGGGATAAAGGGCTATCACACTATATAAGCCCCTTTATCGTGCCGGGACTCCTTTTTAAGTTTTATCGGCACGCCCATTTTATCAAGTTAGTTTTATTATATAAAATGATAATGATTACTAAAGAGCTATAGAACTACCACAATAAACATACTTTGCTATCATCTGTTATGTATACCGTGCCTCGCAACTCTCGGAAGGATGCTGTTTAATGCTAATAGAGGACAAGCTAACAAGAGTAAATTAATTAGCTTGTACCGAGAAATGTTCGCGTTCTTGTCTCCTTTTACTCCAGATAGTTGAGAAAGCCCAGAGCTCTATTTTTGAAACGTTCGAATGAGTTCATCACTCGCTAATGACGTCACTTACAAACGGTATGCAAAAATCACATTCTTGAAAATTTATACCCTTTGCTAACAATACAAAATAAAATTCTCTGGTGATTTCTTTCGCACGTGAATGATTGTATTCATACGAGCGATCTCAAAAATAGGTCCCACGCTTGTTTCATCGTCTCTCGGAATTTCTAAGGATCAAGGAATTTGTTCCGAACAATGTTGGATATTCTTCGCTGTTAAAGTAAGTAATTAAAACATATTTATTATTTTTATGTTCTGCCGAACATAAAAAGAAAATGCTGCCTAAATGTTAGTAATCGCGTCGAAGCCGCAGTTTTTACCATTTGGTACCTATATTATTATATGTTTTACAACTTTGGTTCTTTATTTTGTCATAGAGGTTCTATTTTTGACAAACAAGCGAAGTTTTATAGCGCCATTTACCGCTAGATTTCAATAATTTTACTTCGAAGAGACGTGCTATTACCAACTTTAAAAAATAATTCTAAATATGCACGAAACGGTTTAGAAATAAATTTTATTTCTAATATCGTAATGTTGAAACAGGTCGCAAAGAGTTTGTGCTCGCTAGGTCAACTGTTCGCAGAACTAGGTCCTAGTAAGTAATAATAGCTATTATAATGATACGCCTTTAATCCTAACGCATATCTGATCATTTCATTTAGATTACATTGATAATTATCTCGAACGCACTCGCAATTTATAAAATGTTGCGCTCTAATATTATATATCAAAATTAGAGTTTACAATTAAAATAAACAGTTCCAAACATGGTTTTGTTTACGAAACTTTTGCGTTGGCTAAATAAAAATCTAAAGAACATTATTCACTATAAATACATCGGTAGGTATAAACTTGTAAGGCTAACCTTTCCCAAACAGTTGTACACCTACCCCTACTCGACCTTTTCGTTTTTCTGTCAAGCCTTTCCATTGATTTCGTATTCAATAGATGCAAATAGAATCGATTATTAAAAGGGTACGTCCTATAACTGACAAATCAGAAAGAAATACGTTTATCCATTTGTCAAAAGGAATAAATACCTACTTGCCTATCCTACGAATAATATAAACGAAAAAGTTCGTTTGCATGGATGTATGTATGTTGGTCTTTCACGCAAAAACTGCTAAACGGATTGGGATGCAATTTCGCACCAAGATACCTCAGGACATGTCCTGAATTACCATATCGGATACTTTTATCTCGGAAAAATGCAGTGTTCACGTGGTGTATAATCAAATGTCCGCGGGCAACGCCACTCCGCAGCTGGCAGGGAAATATTGTAATACTTACCTAATGAGGTTAAATAATTTTAAGATAATTATTTGACTACAAATTATAGGTACAGACGGAATATTTTATCTATAAGTAGGTATTTGTGTTCAAAGTCTAGGCATGAAATATTCATAGTAGGCGTTGAGCTTTACACAAAGCTATTTGTTACTTTCTAAACATGATTTCAGCAGAATACGAAATATCCATTGTAAGGGTTCCGTGTAGGAAAATAACACGAATCCTTTTATATATGGTACTTACATATACTCTTATCCGATTTTTGTTCCTCTTTTCAGAAGAAAGACTTAATTGAGGGCCGTGAGTAAATAAATTAAAAATAAACAGTTTTTTCAAATTCTATTTTGTTTACACATTGATTTGTAGATTCTGAAGACTGGAATTTCAATATTAATAAGAATAGTAATTGAAGCCCTTTAAACTGAAATACAGTATTATTTCTACGCACACCTTTATTCAGCGGGTGAATACAACATTCTACTATCATAATACTTCTATCTTACTTCCTCTTATCCTACTTCCTATTGTCCTACTTCCTACTGTCCTACTTCCTACTATCCTACTTCCTATTATCTTACTTCCTACTATCCTATTTCCTATTATCCTACTTCCTACTATCCTACTTCCTACTGTCCTACTGGCCTACTTCCTACTATCCTACTTCCTACTTCCTACTTCCTACTATCCTACTATCCTACTTCCTACTATCCTACTTCCTACTATCCTACTTCCTATTATCCTACTTCCTACTGTCCTACTTCCTATTATCCTAATTCCTACTATCCTACTTCTACTTCCTACTATCTTATCCTACTATAATTATAAACGCGAAACTTATAAGAATGTGTTGATGTAAGTATGTATGTTTGTTACTTTTTCACGCAAACACTACCGATTTAGATAAAATTAGTTACGGAGATAGCTTAGACCTTACATTAGCACATAGACTACTTTTTATTCTGTATTAACACGGGTAATACCGCAGGGCGCAGCTAGTATACGACAAGGTAAAGGCTCAGGACTACTAAAATATCTAAGTATTATATGTATAGACCTTTTCTCTCCTGATATCAATGTTATTCATGGTCTGATCTTCAAAAAAAAATGTTTACTTCTTTTTCCTTACGCCACGGTCAAAATATGAAAGTTATTACGGCATTATTTTCTTCTAGGTAATGCTACTTCCAGCTCACTTTACATCAGGCGACTTGCGGACAAGCCTACAAGAAAAAAACAATTTTCGGGAGTCAGATACGAGTAATTTATTCAACAATACTCTGAAATTGAATGTCAAAGTGCGTGAGAAGAGTTTCATTTGACTACCAAACCAATACGCTCCCTTTCCGGTTTCGAACCTAAATAAAAAGGTTCTCTGAAACTTTGTAAAAGATCAGTTAGTTTTGAGCCAATTCTTTTAAAAGAGTTACACTATAAACGTTTACTTGAAATAAATATTTCATTTCATAAGCGTAGAAAATTATATTGATAGATTCTTCAATAAAATAACGTGGCAGCACCAAAATGTTCTCCTAGCGAAAAAAGTTTCCAAAACTGGCTGAACTTTTCCACAAAAGTAGAAACTATAGAAGTTAGATATCAAACGTTTTACAGTAATATGAGAAACATGTAGTTTCGTTGCATACAGAGTATTTTTTTTTTACTAAGTATTATATTCGTTGACTTTGACAGAGCATATCGTTTAATCTGAAAAAAAAAATACCAAGTGCGAGTTGGAATCATACAAAACAGTTTCCGTTACATTGTACTATTCTTTATTCAACTTTAGTAAAACCTTCTTCCAGTTGTCGTTATTAATGTCACGTGATATTTGCCGTTCTTATTAAATAATAATTTATTTAATTTACTATTTATTTATTTTATTCTATTGTTAATATTTGTTATTATAACGGTGGCAGAAAGACATCATTTATGTGAAGATTTCAACTGTCTAGCTATCTCGGTTCATGAGATACAGCGTGGTAACAGACAGTCGTTGGGACGGACAGCGAAGTCTTAGTAATAGGGTCCCGTTTTTTACCCTTTGGCATTAATTTCTTATTTATGTAATGCAATAGCAAAGTGTGTTCCATCACGTTAGGTCATGTCGAAACTGTGATTCAAAATTCAGAAGACATCGAGCTACCCAAAGACTGACAGCAATGCGTAATAGTCATGATAATTTTTTCATTAGGCACTGATTTTACCGAAAGAGTTATTGATTGATCAGATTCAGATCATTTATTGATTTCCTGCATTTCGCAGAATATACTCTATTGTATAAAAAAAAAACACGTGTACTAAGGCTAATACAAATCTAGTATAGCTGTATGCAGGTGACCTCGAGGTACCTGGCGGCTCGCCAGGACCACTGGCAACCAAGAGTTAGCCGCTCGGACTCCGGCCAGGATTACTTATTGCTTCTCTTATTAGCTCTACTGCTGCTGTCTCGCGGGGAAATTAGATATAAAATGAAACATACAGTCGAAATATTATTGTTGGATAGGAGGTCTGTAAAATATACTAAACTAGTGTTGTATGAAAATATTTTTATACTCTAGTACTCTCTTTCTCAGTTCACCCTTATACTCTACAATGAATACAACCTGCAAATGTCTTGTCTCATAGGTTCAGAGGCTTAGGCTTTGTTGATTTCTAACGAGTATACCAGCCAGTCAGTCATTTAGGACTTAGTCTTTTATAAATAAATGAAAGCCTAGGATAAATAATTGAAGTATCTAAAATCCCGACTCATTCCATAGACGAAAACTTAACTTGTAGGTCATAGCACGAGTACAACAATTTAAATGGAACTACACAACTGTCATGTATTGTTACAAATGTATTCTAAATTTCAGCTCTATAGAATTGAAATGAACTGACTTGACTTCCTGTAAATACCGTTTAATGAATTTTAATTCGAACCATGGATGTAGCATCTACAACTCGTGAAACTTTCTATGGAGTTTCCTTCAAATTAAAAAGCCCTGTAGTATCCCACCTTCCGGTAAATTAGTCTGCGTAGCCTTAGACGCAAACCAGATTCCTGAGTTGACATCATAGTTCACTATTCAGCCTTCAGTGTCCACACCCTTCCTAACCAAGCCTCTATAGTACTGTATCTCTACTGTTTGCCTGATCTGTCCTCATTATCGTTCGTAAACCGCGGCCTCACTTAGTTTAATCACCCTCGTAAACCAGGGTGCGTCTAGGGTTATGTCACTCATTTTATAACCCTAATGTGACAATGGCAGTAAACTGCTAGGATATTTTGAAGTTACATACTTGTGGACATCTCTTGTGGTTAAATAACTTTTAAAATATTTCTTGTCCAGTTTAAACTGAAGCACTGCCGAATCTACTGACGTCTAGCAAAATAGATAAACGAGTCATTCGCGCTCTTTTAATACAAATTCTAAAAGATAGTGAATAACTTATCTTCAGGAAAATGTTTCAGGAAAAACCGAGGAAAGTACAATGTATCTACCTCGCTAATTGTCAGGTGAAGTGATGTTAATATAACAACTTAGCCAGATTTTCACAATGTCATTTATTTGTATTTTATATCAACAAAATCTTTTTAGGTTTTTAACAGAAACGTGATTTTAAACAGGTAAAAAAATCGACGGTCTCATTATATCATACAGATTGATATTTAAGGCCATTAAAAATGCGTTACTTAGGTACTTATAGACAGATTTGAAAAAAGTAAGTTCTAAATTCGATTGAACGTTTTTTATGTATATTTCCTAATTTCTCAGGGACCTCTGGACATATTTGGAAAAATCTTTTTTCGTTGGAAAAGGTAGCTTTCCCATTTATATAGGACATGTATATTTTATTTTACTAAAATAAATATTATTTCTTATGTTAAATTTTAATTACTAAGGCTAGATTGTAGTAATAATAACGAAAACCTTCTACAGGAATTTCTACTTAAATAATGTAAAAAAAAATGTTTTCAACAATCTAGAGAGTAACTGCCTAATTCTCTATTTTTGAAACAGTTCATAAAGAACAAACATTTGCTTAAGAAAACTTTGCTTAGCTTTGCTACCTACGTCGTTGCTTCTTGAACAATGTTAGTAATTCTATTGGTTTCTTGTACATTCAAGCAAAGTTATCTGAACTCTCAGCCGATGCCTAGTACTGTGTTTACAAAGTAAACTGCAGCGAAGACAAGCATTGCTCTTCTATCGTCGAGTGTTGCCTTGAATCCAAAAATTTACAAATTTAGAGCATCTAACAACTTTTCTACGCTGTTTGTGTATAATTAATATAGACAACCTATCTGTTTGTCTGTGTTAAAATTGCGTATAAATAATTATCATTACTTTTAATCACCAGTGTCCCAATATATTAGGCAACTTGACATGTTTATTTTACTGTTACAGAATATTTTATTTGCTTCGTCGATTTCGTGTATCTGTATTTTCTGAAAACTATATAATCGCAGTTTTCTAAAGTTGCGAGCGAATTTGTCTACTTGTAGGCTACCACGCCTCATTATAGTAATCGTCACTTTAGATACATAACGCGAGTTGCGTTCAAGCGCAATCCTATTTACTACCGTCAAAAAGTTCCTGTCCGTCCCCTCATGACTAAAAAGGTGACAGAAAGGAATTTTTATTCCTGTTTGTCACCATGCGGGGACAGATTGGGATGACAAACAGGAATAAATCGTTTGTTTTCAGTAGTTCCTTCGGTAGTTCATTTAGTTTAGTAGTATATAAAATTAATTCACATTGTCTAGCTTTTGACTATAATAAAAATCAGTCAATACTATGAACTACCAAATCTGATTAATTGGCTACTAAGCTGACAAAACCCAAAATACTAACCATAAATTCTCATATCCGTTCCGGACATTACTCGTTCGCCACCGGAAATCCGCGTCAGTTCCCGTCACATGACATCACCAGTAACAGCCTTGTACTGCGACAGAGCGACCCACCTATGCGTCTTTCGCAAAAAAACCTTATTGTATTTAACAAATCGCTTCTGAAAGGTCAACGAGCGAAATGGCAACAGATTGGATATGATTTTGTAGCATAGCCCGATGGAGTATGCATTGCCTACCACACCTATGCCATGAATTTAAACACTTAGCAAAAGTTAATATAAAAATATTGTGATTCGGAACAATATGTTTAGGTCCTTCAAATGTAGGTAAGTAGAAACCTTAGGCGCTAAATCCAAGGCTTCTACGTATGTTTCACAGAATCTACTGTAAATTATTCAAGTTATGTACTATTTATTTTAATTAATATCACCTAACTACTAATAAAAATAACACTTCACCAAATTAGTGGACCTTGCCTTTTTTAAACTTACATCTTTGGATATTTACTACCTACGAAATGCGACAAACCCTAGTTTACTCAGCCACTAGAACTATCCAAAATAAATATCTCAGATACTTGTCGTGTTTAATGTGTGTGATGAATCGTTCCTCACAACATGGTCACCCTACCGACACACCTGAGTCCTATAGATGCGTTTCTTGACCCCGGATTGATTGCGAAAATGTGGCGCATCGTAGTGTGGCCACCCCGTTATTAGATTTGATTCGCATGACGTCATGGATTGCGTCGGCGCGGGTGCGGTGCGGTCACATGTCAGAAACCATTCCTCCATTGCTCTACGTTGTGATAAAGTCGATTATATGCAAATTTATGTAGACAAAAACTTTTTATATAAGATCTAAGAGAGCAACTGAATATTTAGGTAAATAGAGCATATATTGGAATTTGTGACAGCGGTATTGTCTGTCAGAAAAGGAATTAAGATGCCTACAGACCAGAGATATGTTACTACAAGATCCTCAACGCGCGTGGCCGCACATAAGACAGTTATTTATTTTATATTGGGAATTCTCCCAAAAAATTGATAAAATCGGTGAAATGCCTCTTATGAATACTCCCGATTTTCATAACACCCACAACGTAACCTATTTATTACTTATATGGCTCACGGATCGGTCCATTCCACAGTCTCTGCTAATGTGGACATTTGGGAAAATCGGTATTAGGGCAAGCAAGCCTAAGAATTATTTGTCCAACTTCTGTCAGATTTGACAGTTGCCCAAGCAAAAATCCGGCCACGGTAATAAGGACGGAACATCAGTATCTCTCGCTCTCTCTTGTTCACTAGTAAAACATAATTATAGCATCTCGTTTTCTTAAGCTATGACGTACCTTATCGCAATTCTATCTGTTAATTTCTTTGCTACAGACAATATTGGTTGATCAGGCAAATTTTTAGGACTGGTAGGCTGCTGGGCTGGCAATCGTCAGCTACGAACCAGCCGACCCCACCTACTAGAATAAGCGCAGCCACACACCTGAAACCTACAGGCAGCACAACTCTATATCAGCTGTCCATCATACTTATACAATATTATGGTTTATCAAAAAAGAAATTCAATATCTTATCAATTATATATACCTTCCCACTAAATACTCGCATAAGCACCTATGGGAAACTCTTCGGCTGATAAGAAAGTGTGTCGTTTTATCTGTTATTTTGATAAAGTAACCGCTTCACACTTATGTCAGTCTTTGTAGAAGTCGTGGACGCCGCGGATGGTGCGTCACAAAAATACAATTTAATCTATGTAGTTATTCCTAATGACTTTATTAATTATATTTCTATAAATATATCCTGAATCGATAATTTCGATTTTAATATTGTGAGTGCCGTGTGTGATGGTTATCGTGCTCTATAATTTTATTGGATAGTTTTTTCCATGTTGCTTTACGTGTTAATTGTCTATGAAAAGATTAGTGAACGAAACAAGATTTGACTAAAGCGTTTTTTTTAAATTAACTAATTAGTGAGTTGGAAAAATTGGTTTTCTGAATGTGTTTAGTGGTCTATGGGTAATCCAACTGCTTATATTGGTTGTAGCCAGTAATTTCCACTTCCTTTATTAAGACATTTGCCAGTAGCTAGTACTTATGTACGTAGTTCTTTTAATTAATTTACTATGCAATAGGGCTATGTTTTATCAGAGATATAACTTAGAATTATTTTCTTAACAGAAAAAAGTAAACATTGGAGATACCTATAGTTTATCATCGTTTGTTTAACTTTATCACAATGTTCTTTTTTTAAATCATTAGGTACGTATCGACTTCATTTCGTCAAGACAGTTTATTTGATTTAATAATCAAATCTCAAATATATACCAACTCTATCAAACATAAAGATTATTTTAAATCGGTTTTTAAGCTTCCACCAAGAAGTTTGTTAACAAACATAAAATAATAAATAATACAGTCGAATTGAGTACCTCCTCTTTTTTGGAAATCGGTAGAAATAGGATATTTCAAATCGGTCCAGCTATCTTCGTGTATGATTGAAGAACACGAGAAAACAAAAACGAGTTTGAATAATTTTAACATCCTCCTTTTTAAGGAAGTCAGTAAAAATATTGTCTACAAGTAGTAAGGCTGCATTAAAATATATATACAGAGCACATAGCCAAAATTACGACGACTAAAGCGGCACTTTATCTGAGAGTTTGCTCTTCGCGTCATAAAAATACTCCTCCAAATGTACTGTACTTAGGTAACTAGTTGCTAAATCTCAGGATGAGTTTGCATAATCCTCACCAGCAGCTGCAACTTGGAGTTTAAATCTGCGAGAATTGTGGGATTTATTCTGTTGGAGAAAACTTTCTTTAAAACCTGTGATTTGTTACGGTGGGACGTAGCGTTATTCTAAAAGACAGTGTGTATCAACACAAACTATATGTATCAAGTCGTTATATAACAGAAAACAAAGTTTCTGTTAATATTTATTTCTAATTAAATATTATTTTAGCTCTTGGTGGGTAAAGCGGTTAACGAAGTAAGTCGTTTAACAAAAATGTGCCAAAATAATTTTATTATGACATTGATACAGTAACAAAATTTCCCCACGGATAACCATGATTGCTCAGGAGTTTTCAAAATAAGGAAGGTTTTTGTCAGGCAGGAATCAATATTATTGCACGGAATCAATTCTAAAGCCAGCAGTAAAAAAGACTCTCCACTAATCCAAAAAGCACAAACCAAAAAGACTAACATCGGTGCATATTTAAAACAAATGTGTTCAAAGACATATCAAAAAATAACTATAGTGTTTTACTAACTACCAACAAAAAAACACGAGAAAAACAAAGTGCTAAAACAATTTAAGTAAATTTTCGGCACTTCAATATTCACAATAGTGTCAACAAATTAATAAATCAAAGAGATCAAAGGACCAAAACACTATTTGACTATAAAATTACCAGTGAGGACCAAAACGCTGTAACGACATAACAAGCTGCACAAAAAAACGTTCGAAAGACCAAAAAGCTGTCCAATATCTGGAATTTATTCCTCAAGTGTTGATTCGAAAATATAAAACATAACATTGACAAAAATTTAAAGAATCTAAGGATCAAATCACGCGCTATATCGACTTAAAAAAGTGCTAAGACTTTTCTGGACTCTTCTCGAGTGCGTGGTGAGACAAGTGACTTATTACTGTTGTGATGGTGGTACTGGTATGATGAAGCATCATGGCGTGGCCAGGAAGCTCCGACGCTGTGGAGCTGCCACCTCTGCAGGTCGAAGATACAGCAGACCGGCTGGCCGTGCCTGCCACCGCGGTCAGAGACGGCAAAGGGAATAATAGTAAGTATATTCTTCAATATATTTCTTTACTATCTGAGGCCTAACATTTTAGAGCGTTAATACAGGATAACAAGTGGTTAGAAGCGATTTAAAAAAACCCGAGTGCTAAATCTTTAATCCTGTGTATTACCCTTCATTCTTCTTTTAAATTTAATGATAAGTACGTACATTGATATAACGCGAAATGACTCAACATGATAAGAAAATCAATAGACAACATTTTCTATTTGTATCATAACCCCCTTCCCCTAGATAAAATACAGGTGCCATATGTTTGGGTTCTTATTAGGTGGGTACTTGAATTTCTTTATTCCACCATTTTTCAAATGCCAACAGATTTGCACATGCGAGGCATCATATCAGAATGCTTGCATCGCCATCAGTAACAAAATGTGATTGTATGGCGCCATAATTAAAAGCGAAAATATATTTTTTAGCAGGATAGTCGCTACCATATAAATATATCGCATTTCTTTATAATAAATATTATGGTCAAGATCATCCACTTCAGATTTATTCTTCTTTATACAAATACTTAGTTTGAAATTTTCCATCCAAAATTGTTACTGTATTTCAGTTTACGAAATCACCAGTTTTTAGTATCACATGACTTTATTAAATTCAAAACTTTGGTCCATAACGAGGCGTCAGTTTTAGGCTTATCTATATGAGTCGGTGCGACGCTATGTGGCGCACCTAAAGGCTAATCCTCGCTTTCATTTTCCAGCACTGACCTATGTAATTAAGTCAAATAGCTGGGGGTGGGAAAATTAACCGAGGATATCGCGCTAAATGATATTGAACGGGATATAATTATACTCGTGTTATGCAACGAAGACAAATAAAAAGTATAAAAAAATCGTTGTTTTCTAATCTATACTTTAGGTTGCTTTAGGTACTGTCCACATTCTCGGATTTTGAAAAAAACTATCATGATAGCTATTTCTATTGTTGCTATAACAACAAATACTAAAAATTGAATAAATTAATCATTCTTTGCTCTTAATTAATAAGCGCAACTTACCTATAGACGCTTGAAATAATCTCAGAATATTTAACTTTGCTTAATAAAATATTAATATGTTATAAAATAAAAATGAGCAATGTTTCTAATAATTCGTGCTAATTTTTAAAAGGCGCTATGTATTAGGATTTTACTTCTAGATCTATAATTGTAAAGGAAATCTTCGAGGTTAAATAGAACTAAGTGTTTTGTCTTGTGTTTGTGGGTTAGATATTTACGTACCCTACTTACCTGTCCTGTATTTACTCTAAACTCACTTAGGGTTCACAGCAGCGAATGCTAAAATGTTACTGAGTAGTTAAAACTTTGTTAATTAGCCGCCTGAAAACACGTACCAATAGACAGACGGCTGGAAAACTGTTGCAGAAATGTGTTCAAGTGAAGTACAAGAGACTTGGATATAATACAGTTTTATAGGTGGGGGTGTTCATAAAGGGAGTTACTGTAACCAAAAAAAGAGGAAAATTTCTTTTTTCGGCGTCAGACACGCTTATTCCCCTATCTCCCAGAGACGTTTACACCAATTTGGAAAATCCAGCCCAAGACCTGGCACTCAGAGCCTGCGGTCGAAGTGGTCGAATCTCTTATTTAGCAATTCTTCCTTACATTGTACAACACAAATTACTGCTCACTAAAAATACGACATAACACTGACACAAAAAAATTGAAAAAAAAAAAAGTTATTACCATTATGCGGCCATCTTGGACTGATTTACTTCAAACAGCTAAGAACACTGTCGAATAATTCACTTTTAAACAAAGTAAAAATCAGTTTATCATTTCGAGTGCTACTAACGATGTCACAGACAGACACAAACCCACACATCCGCACATACTTACACACGCAGACACGACAAACTTACAACACCCCATAGCGTCGGTGTTTAAAATTCAAACAACTACAGAATTACTTAAATATAGACCCAGCTGTCGCAGACACGGATTACACTTGACCGCGACATCACAGCGTCACACCGCCCAACAAGCAAATCCTATACTCACCTTGCCTCGTAAGGCTTCTCCTTGAAGCCAGCACCGCCAGTATCTACGATAGGCCCGACCACGATGCTCGTGCAAATCCTCGTGTTCATGTACATAGGCACCTGCCTGCTGTTCTACGTGGCGCATGTCATAGACTATTACTTTACGGTGCTGTGAGAATGGCAGTGAGGTGTGGATTGATGTGATGGAGGAACTGAGAGCTGTTCTCAACAAGTTTAGGAGGCTTGGTAAGTGGATTTCATCTGTTATTGGTTGCTTAGAGATTGCAGCAATAATATCGCCTATTGTGTCTGTTTGGAAAATGGTGAAAACAAATAATGAATATGAATATGTTTTCATATAACTTTCGGAATATTTTCGTTAATTATTAATTGACAACTAAACACAGCTTTAGGTACGAGTAGAATGACTCGGAATTTGTGTGGGCTCTTTCAGTGATACTACGGTGAGTAACGCCGCCTATCCAAAGATGATGTTAATTACCTACCACAGTAAGAGAGACCTCACTTTACTCAAAGGATAGGAAGTTAGGTAACTTGTTAGTTTATCACTTAACTGAAACTGCTATGAGAAACGTTAGTAAGTTATTAGTAATATGACTTACTTAGATGTTACATAGTATACTGCAACAAAATGATCTTTTGGGAATTACTGCAACGTCATATAGTTTGAGGTAACTACAGAGCGCTGCGAAATTAAAGATTTAAGATAGGAAATGAGATGATGAGCACCAAACGCTAAACACAACCAATCTTGACAAAACTTGGAATATAGTCTAAAAGAATAATAGGATATTTTTGAATATTCCAGTCTTTTTATCTATTTAAAAACTCAATCAAGCAGTTGACTCTATTTTATAAATTTTTCAGAAAAATGTAGTCACGAGGTCGTTTCGCAGAAGTACTGGTAGATAAATAATGTAGTGCTCAAAGAATGCTAATTGATAATGCGAACAATATACCGAAGCCAACGAAGCCTTTTTATAGAAGCGGAAAAGCCGAAAGAACATTGAAACAAGGATTCTTTATATGATAAATATTATAGATGAACAAACATGTATATAATTATCCGAGCGAGCGAAACTCTGTTTTATTTTGGAAAAATATTCTTTCATCCGTCAGTTTTTGTGTTTGGTACACACATGCAAAACACAAATTCCTGAATATAAAAAAAAAATAGTCAAGTGATTGTGTTTTTTAAGCTGTAAAAAATATCGCGGCCGCGAGGTCAGCTCGAGGAAATACTATTTAGTATATAAGTTATTGTATACATACCCAATCTAACCTAACGTTAGCAATTACGATATAGCAATACCATATAATAAACGTGCTGGTTTTAAATTGTACCTAGGTAGGTAAGGCATATTTTTTCCGCTTAGGTACATATCTATGTACCTAATGTGCTTTAGATATACGTAATAATGCTCTACGTCTAATGCTTACCTATAGCTAGTATTCAGTTATACACAGACTTAGCCAAGAAACCTCCATGAATCGATGATTATTATACTCGTACTATGAAGTGTAGATAGATATATCGTAAGTTCCGAGTTTAATGAGATAATGAATATAGGAGCGGTGCGAGACAGCCTTGTGGAATCGATCCAATGCAAGCTGTAGCTCTCTACTATTGTTATCATAAAGAAAAAAAAAACGTAAAAAAGTACGGTTTTTAATATTTTTACCAGTCAAGTCAAGCTTTATCATCAAACCATGAGATTACTACTGCTTAGTACCTACTTATAGATCTTCTATTGAGTGCGCCTATATGTATGACCGTAGTACTCGTGTTACGAGTAATAGGTACTTATAACTATTATAAATTTAACGTATAGAGAAAAGTCTTATATACTCGTGGTAAATCTGGTGGCAAGGCAGTGCCCCCCGCCAAATCGGGCGAAGCAAAGGTAAAATTTACTTGATGGAACTCGTTACCCGGCATGCGGCACCAACATGCATTTCACGTCCTAAATATCGTTTCATCTAACGGAGTCTAGTTATTTCGCCGCGTGCTCTCTATACAAAGCTCTTGTATATTAAAGTTCCCTGTCATATTCGTACCATTACCGCTACCCAAGCCAGAACTTTTTAATCTTTGTAGTACCTACCTTAATTTACGTAGAGAAATGTTATAAGCATATCGCTCTAACTTGTTTAGGCAACAGGCCAGGGAGGTTAGATGCCACTCTTTCACCGCAAAACGGCGAGACACGTTGGGTACGCTTTCGCATTAGTACCGGACCTGCCGCATCTGTCCAATGCCAGACCCATTCAGGACCATAAAACCTTGTAAACGCTCTATGTCGTCCTGCTACGGGTCGTGGTCCAGCCACCTACGACTTTGGTCACAGATGGAGACTGCTGCGGCAACATAACTTTCACTATAATAGGATGGTGACTGCGCTGTTGCCGCGCAAGTAGTTAAGGACAGTGGCGTACCTCAATACCGGCACTGTCGTCCTCAGCTGCGCCGTCTCGTGACGTTGCGGCCCGCCCATTTGAAGTGTCCCCATAAAATATCGCATCCCACCTACTTCTAAAAGCCGCTCCCACTTCAAAAGATGAAACCCAGGTGGGGCAGGCTGATCTAGCGGTATTCGTATTATTGAGGCTCATTAACCGTTGTTTCGTCGCTCACGGTGAAGCCAAGAGGCAGCGGAGACAGATATTAAATACCTACAAAATAGTTGTAGGTATAAAATAAGTATAAAATACAAAAAAATATCATACCAAATCAGGCATTTATGTCAGAATAAGTTCCTTGATACATGTTAATATCTACCAGACAATTATTATTCGACATCGGTAAAAAATCCATCCGTAAAAAGCTAAAGAAAAGAAAAAGGAAATTATTTACCATAATTTTAACGTCATTGTTAATCAATGTCATAATGACATATAAGTTTTAAACCTAACAAACCAGATGGCGCCCTGTGACAGGGGCACTAGTGTTGGGAAAGCTGTGTAAGATTATTTAATATCATAATAATTTCATGGGTGGAGCATCTGGATTATCTATAGATTTTATATGATAATCCATCTGTTTTTGTTCTCTTGTAGTTAATCATTTTCTTTTGAGTAATAAAGGCACTTGCTTGGTAGTCAGTGATAATTAATTCTGGTATGTATTAAGTATGTGTCTTAAAAACTTTCAGTTGTCAATAATAATGTTCAAAACTAATTTTATACTTGTTAATCACACTTAAGACAATTCTTTGTCATAACTATGTTTATACCATACAGTACGCGCAAACCTTTCAGAGACTTTTCTCTGAAGATAAGTGCGAGTCACGCAAATGCGCAACGAGCGCGTTTGTAGTGTGCTAATGCAGCACTGACACTAAAATGCGGTGATAGTATAGGCGCGCGAGTATAATAGCGAGTTTTGGAGCAAGGGGACGGTGGCCCCTCTTCGTGCTAGCTACAAGCTTTCGAAAACATAAAATGGGTACTGCGCAGACACTCACGCTAAACTCCAAAACTTAAAACAGATTTGCACGTACCAAACTAGCAAATAATTTCTACTTTTAGTTTACTACAAATAGTTTTGACGTCGCAAGTAACGCAAACAACTTAAATAAAAACATCTCTCATCAATCTCTTCGGGACTAATATTGTTCATATTTATAACTCTAATCTCATGTATCTGCCAAGTTTTATTCAAAGCAGCCAGTGTACCTTCTCAAACTTTCCACGTTTTTGGGAGAAATTTGCCAGACGATCAAACATACAATATCTACTGTCAGACAATAAAAAAACAGAAACACTGTTTGTTTTTAACAGACTCTGGGACTAAACATACGAAAGATTATACTGTCAGTCATTATTATTATAAATAAAACATTATTTTTGTTAAATTATCGTTATAAAAATGCACATCACTAAACATAGTTAGAAACGAGGGGCGGCGGGAGGACGACATTGCAAGAATAGAAATGAAATCGATCGCATCTTCCTGCGTGTACTCGCTGTTTGTGATGTCAACATGTATTTTATACGCTTTTTCTAATTAACTTACGATACGAACAAATACATGCTATTTATCTTACCATTTACAGTTGAAAAAAAACACGTAGTTTCCACTAAATACAAAAAATGTGTAGTTCGGACGGAGAAATTTAGATATTTGTTTTTCAGTGTTAAGTCTATGTATTCGGTCGGTTTCTTTCCTCGGTGATAATGTGTGTCAAATTTAGTGTTTTATTGTAGTATTACCAGTGGGACGGAGTGTGTTATAGTGGTTGAATGAGGGAATAATTTTGGAACAAATGGAACGTCTGAGGCAACGTTTCACGGGGCTGGTTCCCGGAGGAAACGTGATGGCACCTTTTTCCCGGCTCTACCAGGCGATGGTTCTCAAAATGAATCGGCGTAAGTAGCTTAATATACATTAAAACTTGTGTTAGTACTTGAAACGGATCTAATGAAACAGGCTTAAATCAATAAGTCCTTCAACTACACATAGCTGCTGACCAACCCCTACATATACTCGTTTTCTGGATTAAAAGTGCTTTAATTATTGGCCTACACATTCTAAAAGAATGTATGTTAAATAGTGTTATTGCGAAAATAGTATTAATTACACCCAAATAACACATAGCTAAATGGTAGCTATATTAATGTAGTATGCAAAATCAGACATATTATGACTATTATTTGAGTATACATTGACCATGAGAAGTAATAAATTTATTAAATATTAATTAGCTTCTCTCTGATATTTTTGATATGCGCTACAGTAGATGAGTGTTTGTGCTGAACTATTTATTCATGTATATATTCTATGGTCATATTTAAACATGAGGTTTAATATGTGAAAAGGTTTTCTTATTCTGCCAATCTAGACTTCTTCAGTAAACTATGGGAGGCAAGTTGATAAAAAATATGCCAAGTGCGAGTTGGACTTGTGCTCTATGTGTTCTGTACCACTATCTATACAGTTCACATTCAAGTTTTTACCTATCTTAGTAATTAATATTGTTTTTAGTAATTAAAAATTCACATTTCTGTATTGGAGCCTTAAATATTTATTTTATTTTAATTTAATAATTTATATTTAAAGAGAATATACCTAATAAACAACAACTAAATAAATAAATAGTAAATATTTTGTGAATATTTCCAGCATCTACCTGTTGCCATTGTTAATATAAAAAATCACATTGTTTTAAGTAAGCTCCCTATAAATATTTATTTTATCCTGTATTTAGTATTTCTTGATATAGCGGCAACAGAAATAGATCATATGTGTAAAATTTAACTATTTATTTATCATGATTCATGAGATGCAGCCTTGTGATAGACGGACAAACAATAAAGTCTTAGTAGGGTCCCGTTTATACCTTTTAGGTACCCTAAAAACTATGGAAATACAGTCGCTTAAAGCTCTACTAAGTGTTATTCTTACGAGTATAGTAATAAAGACGGTTCCATGTCAAATGTGTAGACAATCTTTTGACTTTATGAAGGCAAGTTTATTTTATGGTTACATATTTTTGAAACCAGGAGTTGAAGTTAGCTGACCCTACCTAACCCTCCTTGGCTTGAACTATGACTCTATAATCACACATCCAATGCGAAAAGGCGGCCTAATGTAAATGGTATAATTCAATAATACATAATGAATGCTTAAGTCAAATAATCAAACAGAAATATGTAAAAGATTGTATTACCTTATCAAAATGATGAACCAAAATTGTAGATAAAAAAGACATCTATAATCTTGTAATTGTTTTATCAAGAGTCTTATCTCAGAAATGTCCAATAATGATAAGTAGCTTATGTACTCTTATCAGTTTATATAGCTAGCTGGTGGAGTTGAGCTAGGTGTGGATGCAAGGGTGTGTGTAATTCATGCTCTGGTTTGAGCTAATACACAAATGTGATGGGCAACATGTTCCTATCTTGGAATGTACTGTATATATCCTGTCGCGGGCCTATGCTTACACTCCCAGCATCTTGGAAAAAGTATATTATTATATCTCTATGTAAAGACTTATAAGGACGTTATGTTTATATAAATACTTTAAGAACAATATATAAAGTCCTTTCCTGATATCATCTCGAGGCCTTAAAGAAGTAGCATGCGTCTCGCAGTTTCATATGTTTTTATACATCCTCTGCTTTGAGCTCCAGTCATAGCACTACTAGTATAGCCTATGATGGTATACAGATCAAGACAATTAAATAACACCTAGCATTTCAAAATTAGTGTACCAGTTGAGGCTGTAGAGGTTAACAAATTGTTGGTAACATACATTTCAGGGAGATGACGAGCTTGCACGCTACATACATACTCAAAAACTTGCTGACCAACAAAAGGTAGTAAAAAAAATAATTAAAAAACCCTAAAATAAAGAAACTCCTTTAAGTAAAAACATAATAAAGTAACTAAAATAAAAAACCTTTGTAGATTTGAATATTGACATTGAAGTAAATATAAGCCGCCAAGGTCAGGCAAGCCCACTTGACCTAGAAGTCTAGATGCTATCATTCTAAAACATGAAGTGCGGGCTGGTTTAATTTTGGTAAATACTTTGTATGTAAGAGAAAAAACAAGTCTTGACCATCGTGCATGGTTTATCATTTCTCATGCCTGATAAAAAAAAACTAGCTCTATTCACAAATACAATCTTGGTTATCTGTATCTCTATTATATCTCTGTATTATATTATATATTATATAGGTATATATTTAAATTTAGTTTATGTAATAGAATGTAAGTGTTTATATTTGTATATGTGTTTTTAAGTATAGATTACTTTCTTTATTTTAAGTACACCCCCGTCATATACATTTTTTTTCTTCAAGGTTTCCATCCTAAGGTTGCCTGGAAGAGATCGCTTTTAGCGATAAGGCCGCCACTGGCAGCACTACATGTAAAATTATACTTTTGTATTGTTATGTTTTACTTACTTCTTACTTCCTGTGGCGCTACAACCCAATGTGAGTCTTGGCCTCCTCCACTATTCTTCTCCATCTTGCTTTGTCTCTGGCTGCTTTTCTCCAACTAGTCAGCTTGCCCATCCTTGTCAGATCATCCTCCACACACTTTGCCCAGGTTTTTCTTGGCCTTCCTTGTGGTCGCTCTTGTTGTGGAGTCCAGTCTGAGATGGTTTTAACAGCTTTGCAGTTGTCTAGCCTCTCCAGATGACCTGCCCACCCAAACGCTGAGTTTTGATGAATCTTGTTATGGTTTCATTTTGTATTAGTAATTCAATCTCATGATTCATCCTAGCTCGGTATATCTTCATCTCTTATGGGCCCAAAGATTTATGTTTTGTGTGTCTACAATAGAGGGTTGATCTATCTATCTATCACTGAACGAGAAATGACTTTCTTTATCAAAATAAATAATAATTTTTTTGTTCATCTAATGGAAGAGTTGTTAGACATATTGAACATTTTCCAAAAAAAAAATATTTTTCTTAATTTGGAAGTGAGATCAGTCTACTAACTAAAATTAATAAATAAATTGAAGTACGAGCCGTACTTACAAGTATTTTAATGGATTTACTGCATTGTTTTCACGTTTTTTCCTCTTCTTTAGAGAGAGGTAGAGTGGGCCACGCTTGCGTCAGAGTAGTCTTATTGTGACCTGTAATTATTGCTATCCTAAAACGAACAACCTTGTAGTACAATTTAACTTGTCATGCGACAAAAAGTAACACTGGTGATGCCGCCTACGGTCCGGCGCGATCCCTGAATAGTAAGGCTGCGTCTTCATTGCTACTACTGTTTGCTGACTGACTCTCAGTGGTGAAGCTGAAGAACTGTTAATAAAGTCTGTTGCTCTTGCTACTTTTGCGCTGAGAAATATTCCTCTCAGCGCACGAAACAAGCTAGCCTGCTCTGCTACCGATTGGGGTAAATGCGTTCGCAACTATTTTGCTGCGAATCGGCCGCTCTCTGAATGACTTTGTTGCATACAGTGCATGTTATATGAACACTATATATAAAATACTTAGAGTGCCCAACTGGAAGTAAAACTCTAAGCCACTCACTGTTCTATGTCTGAGGACGCAGCCTATTCGAAGTGAGTTTTGATGCCGCCTGAAGGCCTCCGACGTGGCCTCGACCTACGTGGCTTCTTCTACTTTTATAAGCGTTTATAAAATATTCTATTGTGGTACTAGTAATAAAATAGACCAGGTGCAAGTCGAGCTCGCGCACTAAGGGTTTCGTACCATTATCCACTTATACAACATTAGTTACAGTTTCAACATGTTATCGTTGTTAATATCGAGCAAAAACGGCAAACATCACGTTCGTTGTATGTGAATCCCTCTTAAGTATCCGTTTTATTGATATACAACTTAATATTCTGTAAATATATCAAGCGACTACCTGTTGCCGTTATTAATTTCGGCCAAAAAACGGCAAAAAACCCCGTTTGTTGTATGGAACGCCCCCCTTACAATTTATTACATTATTTTTATTGTATTTTTTATTATGGCGGTAACAGAAATAAAACATCTGTGAAAATTTGACTGTTTAGCTATCACGGTTCATGAAATGGAGTTTGCTGCCAGACAGACGAACGGACTTACGGACAGACAGCGAAGTCTTGGTAACCTTTGGGTACGGAACCCTAAAAACGCCGCGGCGCGTCTCCGGCCGACGGCTGAGGCTGACATCGCTAAACATGTTTTTAAATAGAAAGTTGCAGCATCCTGACTCATTGCTGTAGTTTCTTTTTACTCTAATACGAGTATCGTCTAGATTGTTGTAGCTTACGTTGTTTTGTAAAGACCACGAAAAGTTATGTAACGGCTTTGAAGCGGTTATTACCTTAGTGTATTAGGCGTTTAGAGATGACGACCGCTGTGGTCAGGTGGCTAGCATGCTTGCTTTGAGATCCGACGGTCCTAGTTAAATTCCCGGTCGGGGCAGGTGTTTGAGTATCTTTCTTTGAGGCATCTTGGCATTAATGTCTTGGCTAGTGTAGCAAGTAAACGATAATTTTAAGTAATCCTTTGCAATTCTAAGTCGTGTATGTTTTTGGTGTACGTCCAATACTGTTCCCCTTTTGCTGACGAGGATGGAATCTTTAATAGATTCTCAAATAACAAGACTGTGGCTGGTTGGTAAAATCTTACATAAACTGGCTGCATTAGAGTATACAGCTCAGGTTATATAGGATTTTACCCACCGAAGTTTTGTGGTGGACTGCCTTAGTGCTTGATTTAAAGTTCCGGAGTCCTTAGCCTTTTTCTGGACATCTCTCGTCCTCATACGACAACGTAAGCCACGCACGTTGACGTTTTACCGGTCTTGTGTGATCGTATTCGTGGCCCTAACTCTCACCCTTGAGTCTATTGGATACCGCAAAAATCCTAAAACCTACTATATTCATCCAATCTATTTGTTAATTTTATTTTTTAAGTTTTTTTTCCTCTTGCTTAACTACAACCCCTGTTCCTTTAATCAGATACGAATAGGGACGAGACGAGATTGCAAATATATCCAAACGACATCAAACCGCGTTGAATTTGGCGAAATGGAACAGGGACGTGCGAAAATCCTTGACCCGAATGTAACGAGTTACTCGGAATACACAATATTACAATATCAGCATCAATGAATTTGCTACGGATCTGACATTATAATTGAGTTGGAAACCAAGACGTAGCCAATAGAGTGTTCTGAATATTAGTTCTAGCTTTTCCCACAACGAAGATACGGGGAGTCGAAAATGGTTTGAATCCCTTCGAGTACCTAAAGAAGGGTACGGCCGTGCCTTTGTTATGTTCGACTTGGATAGCCCCAGACACACCCTAGGATTATTTTATGTCATCAATCTATCAGTAAGGAAGCTATGCTATATATTTGGCTGATTAGCAGCACCGAAATGATCAGCATTTACCATACAATTGCGCAGTTTACATTTTAGTTCATATTCTATTATATCACCGATACCGACCAAGGTTTAAATAATTTACTTGGCAAATAAAATAATGTTTTTATGATATCTGATGTCATCCATGATCGATATGACTACGGCTTGTTTGAATCACATTGAAAAACAAAAATTGTGCTAACAAAATAGATACTCCCTAATACGGGAAGGTGGCATTCACCTTCCATAGGGCGGGACAAAATAACTAATGGAAAACATCCGAGATTTATGTTGAACTCTTACGTTTGCTCTGGTCTTGTTAGATGTCTAACATACTTAATCAATGACATTCATATTGGCCGTGCCATCGTTGTAGACACGACTGACTTATTTCTTTCCTGGTGAAGGTCACCGAATGTGAACGAAACTATAGTTAGACCTTTGCAAAAAACATACCTGATTTACAATCAGGTACGCATGAAAACGCGTATTGTTAATCAATATTAATCAAACAGGCGTTAGTTTTCTATATAACAAATTCATATTGCAGTTTTTGACTGTTTTTTTTCGCTTTTAAACTACAAGTTGGTACTTTTGTAGGTTCGATAAATACTCCCACATTATTCAGTGGAGGAGATTTATTAATAATTAATAATCATAAAGATACCTGTCACTTTTTTGTTATCATATGAAATATAATGAAAACAAATTTATTACTAAATCGTCTTACCTATGTTTTCTTGGTATAAATATTGTCGTGGCATACAATGATTTAAGTAATGACCTAGCAGACTTAAGTTACTTCCAAACGACACCAATAAAAATGGGAAATATTGGTCGAAAAAGCCTAAAGTAAGTAAGTTTCCTACTATGGGACTGAAGTGAATCAGTTTGTTTTGTAAACATTACAACGATGTCCCATATTTTTCGAGGTCTTCTCTTTGATGTAACAAACGTGTAATTTTCTCTGTATTCGATGACGTCTAAGGCTAATAAAAGGGTGACTTCGTAGAGCCGTAATAACAGGTTTCTTTAGTAATAGTAACTATTTACGTGGATACACGTAAATATAAATAATATAGAATAGAACATAAGTTTATTAAAAAAGAAATTTATAAAAGTACAATAGAATTGGAATTTATAAATAATATGGGTAATGTACCTTTTATATATGATTAACAATACGCGTTCTGTTCTGTACAAAGTGACATTAACTTACAATATAGAAAACCTGTTCGTAGAAAAATTTGAACTTTTTAGAGATAAGAAGTCACGGCAACGAGAATTGGCGGCAAGGTATTCATAAAGAGTGACCCTACTAGTCTGAGGCGCGAGCCATGCCCAGCCATAGACATGGAACATACTCGTACAATTTTAATACCGTTTTACATCAAAGGATTTAGACATACATGCCTATTAAGCAGATGTTTCGTTTAATTACTTTATACAAATTCGCGGCTATCACTTAATCAGACATAACCACTACCTTTTTTCTCACGATGTGTTTATATGAAATAGTAAAAATATCAATTAAACCATACGTTTTGTCGTATCCCGTATACTTATAATATATTTTTATTAATTTTGATGATAATTTACACAGTTTCAATTGTGGCGCTTTGGCATTTGCCGCCTTATACATAACATTGTTTGAGCAGTTTCTAAGAACCAATTTTTACATCGAGTCTTTTGTTCTAGTATATTATTTTGTAGGTTATTAATTTTTTTACTTCTTTAGCAATACAATAGTAAACTATGTCTATATACAACGTGTGAAAGAAAGGCGTGACAATACTTAAAGGACAATACAATGGGACAATACATTGATGAGTACATCAAAGTAAACCCATTGTAGGACCATAGGACCAATATTTTGCAAATTTACAACTTGGCCGATCACCTGACCTATTTTTGTATTGCAAACATAATATTTTTTTCTCGAATTTTGCAACATTTTCTTATACAGTGGGGTACAGACTAAAACCTTTAAGTATTGTCATACCTTTTTGTTACACGTTGTATAATTTTTGTGGTATGACACATTTTGTTTTAGTAGTCGAGTGTCGTTTGACTAGTATTCGAGCAGTATGCTGGTTCAGTGTTCTTCAATATTTAAGTACATATGTATTTGCCTCTTTGCAGACGAGGATGAGGCGACGACCTCCGGCGTGACGGACGGCGCCGGTGACGACCAGCAGAACCGCGTCATTTTCGTCAACAGACCGCAGCCCCAGAAGTTCATCTCCAACAGAATATCCACCGCTAAATACAGGTTCGTCTATTTTGTTGTGGGATTTGACTTTTCTTAACCCTATTGCCCAATAGGAGGGTAATGTTTTTGACTCTATTTTTGTATGCAGGGTTATCGGTTAGAGGTTTACTAAGCTGAAAGCACTATACTCATCCTAAGAAACTTCTTTCACTATGGACGAACTCCGAATTCGATAATAGAAAATTAAGTTTTTTTTGCACTTAATTAATAACGGCAACATGTAGCCGCTTGAAATATTCTCAGAATATTTAGTTTACTTTGAAAATAAATAATTCAATCGAAAAAAATAAAGATTATAGGGCTACATATAACAAACGTGAGTTATGGGGTTTTTCCATCGATGTTAATAACGACAACAGGTAGGAAATGTTGTATAGGTACGAACTCTTAGTGCGTGAGTGAGTCAGACTCGCACTTGGCCTAATAAAAAAAATGGATATGAAACGCGCCGTAGAAATAGCGAATTACAATATCAAGCCAGAAACGTTAACTCTTATCTATGTTTAAACAATACCTAAGTACTAAGTCTCTTATCAGTATTGTGACCGATGGAACTATTACGAGTATTTATGCTGTAACAATGGTCGCATTTGTTTCCTCTTAAGCGTAAAAAAAATTGTAATACCGTTCCACATTACAAAACAATAAAAAAAAACGATGTTGTAAAATCTGTCACTAAGCACCTAACGGTGTGTTCCTGCAGACTTCCTTGAGAGCCAGTGTATTCCAGACTAGGCATTCTCCATCTAGGGCTACAGTATCGCTGACTACCGTGGTCGTGCGAACTTGTGGTCAAATGCCTAGTGTAGGATAAAGAAAAAAAACTAGGGCTTTTTAGTCAACTACACAGCAAAACGATCGAGGAAGCGTTTCTGCCCGGCCTAAAAAACTTTAGAATCTGAATAACGCAAAGCTTGTTAAATGATCCTAAATTATGACATTGAAAATCGATTGTAGATCTATAAGTTAAATGAATCGGGCTGTTGGTTCCGACTGAAGTCTACATGCGGGTTGGTGGGTTTTTCCCTGTACTTGTTCTACTGAGGAGAACTAGTAAATGCGGGATTCAAGTTAATCACAATTAAACCTTCAGTTGGTTTAGACACAAAAACGTATGTTTTATAAAGCCGGTAAAAACGAGGCCCAATTATTTCAGAATAAATGTTAGAACGCCATCTGTCTAGACATCGCTATAGAGCTTTCATTGCTGCAAGGTTTAGAGGCATTTACGCTGCCTAAGATTGAACCAGGGCCCTTATTCTGTAACGAACAGTGAGATTCCTTGCTGAAAACACATGACGTGTTTAACGTTATGTTAAGGCAGTACTTTATTATGATGATAAAATTAGACGTCGGCTTAGTGAACTTACCGTTTCACGTGAATTCTACGCGCTTAAAATAACGCGTTACGTGTTGAATAAGGGCCTAGGCCGTGGTACTCAGTACGTAAAGTAAAACGGTCTTCCCTAAGTACTGGTAACTCTTTACAAATCTCGATTACTACCAAGTTGATAGGTTTATAAAAAAATAAATATCTGTAAAAATGTAAATGTATTGAGAGAGAGAAAAATTAACGGGCTTAATACAGGGTTATCGGCCAGGAGTCTACTAAGCCAAAAGGGCACTCTACACATCATAAGGAACAACTTTCACTATGGAACCAAATTTGAATTCGAGAAAAAAAGTCAGCTGTTCTATACAAAAAGTTGATCGACATAATGTATGAAAGAGCTGGTTTTTTTCTCGAATTCAGATTTGGTCCTATAGTGAAAGTTGTTCCTTATGATGAGTATAGTGACTCCCTTGAGAGTAGAGATTTTTTACTCAAGTTTTGTAAATTTTCAAATCAGTAACCACTTACAGAGAAAAAGAATATTAGAAAACTAGAAAATACCTTCGTTTAAAAACACTAGGATTTGTAATCTATCGTAACATATTCTCTCGTAACTAATTAAACAAGCCCTGATCGATGACCATATTCAGTGTGACACAGAACCGTGTATACTAACCCAGTGATTGTGACGTTGCGGCCTCCTAAAACGGAAGCTAGCAAGGTCGTCCCGTGCCATTTGACATAGAATCCCATAACTTTAGCAATAGTTTACGTAGCTTTAGGGATAGTTTACATTTCACGCATAAAGTTTCAGCAATAGCGTATGACATGGATAGTCATGCTAGGGGTTTTTGAACCGTATCACCTTGACATAAGGGATGTACAGTGATTTGTCTACGGGACGCTCTGGATATTGTTTACTTAGGACGTGAAAAGGCCGGTTTTGGCCGCGTGCCCGCGCTCCGTAATCTGATGTCATAAGCGTGAATAATGCATGGCTGCGTTTGCGAGTGCCATTTGGGTGAGTTTTTTTGCAAAGAAAATAATAATAGTACACTATTTTCTTTTGGAACACTCGCACAATTTATTTATTTGTTTTGCGTATCGGTTGTAGACACTCAAAACAAAGTATCCTAAAATATAATAGAATCGAAACCAAAACTAGCTTCGCACGAGGCATTAGGTATACTGCTTTTTGTCTAAAAGTAAATTCACAGCCTAGTTTACGCTCGAAGCGATTTTTTCTTGTGGAAATAAAAAAGCAAATACGAAAAAATAATAAGAATACGAATAAAAATTGTTAGTCATGATACCTAGGTATAACGTCCCAATATTCTGGGAATCCATTTCAAAGCCCGTCGACGATACTGCTACTAAAATTTCTTTGGTGCTGCAGGTGTCAAGGTATGATTGTTTAATATAATACTAGCGAGCGATCTGTTACAACCCTGCAAATGCTGACTTTGCAGACTCGCGTCTATCCGATTGACGTCAATCGATATTGGCGACTCTGCAGTTTAGTTACCTATATAAAGTGCAGTATTTTCATTGATGACCCCCAGTCAGTCTTGGAAGGTTACTCTGCCTCTCAGCCTACGGACCTGGTTTCTGCCTGCCGGAACTGAGAACAGCCTAATCTGAAGAGTCTCGCGCGCGGTTATTCTGTCCGAATAATTCGTAGAACAAAGGCCCATAAATCAGTGTAAAGTTAAAAGTAAAATAATAAAATCGTGAAGAGTGAAAAGTGTTTTTTTTTATAAAGACGGAGGGTTCCGTCCTAACATTGGTGTCAGAAGAAAAAGGGATATTTCATCCCTGGTTGCTCACTCCCGACATTCACGTTGAAAATACACTGTGCCATAGAGTGGCTCATCCGTTGGCTCGCCTCGTTCCAGTCCTTAAAGGACCAGCCGCCAACCAGTCACCTAAACCGCCGCCATCGCCGAGACACCGAGCCCGTCAGCCGCTGTGCGCCACTATACCGCACTGCCACTAGCTGACCACTGGCCCGCTTCAGAGGGAAGCCTCTCCGCTGCTCCACTGTGCCCTGAGTTTTATACTCAGTGCGCCGAGCTGCCTGAAAAGAAGACTGCTTGCCGCCGCCAGCTCCACCTGCGTCAAAGACTTTCTGTCTTATTGCCGCCGAGCTCCTCATCGTGCATCGATAATACCCACAGACCGGACTATAGTTGCACAATCGCACCGCCGGTCCAACTGCTGAATTGACACGTGCTGCAATCCGACTCTCCGCCGCCCGCGCCGTGCCTCAATGACTTATATGCTACTAATTATATCGCTGTAAGTGACTAATTTCAAGTAATTATTCTGCTGCTTTGCTATCTCTCGTAGTTGAACTTACTATATTTATAAACTCAAAACATGGTTAATGAAAGTTTTAAATCCGAGAAGAAGGGTGCTTCTACTAGCTCAATCGTGACGGTAGAAGAAGTGAGTTTCGGTGTACTTACCAAATTTATTAAACCCTTCGATGGCGATAAAAATAAATTAACATCCTTTTTGCGGAATTGCGAGAATGCGCTATCACTGGCTTCAAGTTCCCAACAAGACCTTTTATTTAAATACATTTTGTCGCAATTAGAGGGCAAAGCTGAATCAGCTTGTTCATTAAAGTTATTCGATAACTGGTCTGAGTTGAAAGCGTTTTTAATTACCACGTTTGGGGAAACCAAACATAGAGACCATCTTTTCTTAGAGCTACAGCAGTGTAAACAAAAATCAAATGAAACTGTAACTCAATATAGTTTGCGTTTAGAAACCTGCCTTACTCGGTTACAGACTGATATAACGCATTCGACTAAGGATCATAGCGAATTAAAGGGCCGTATTGCCAATACTGAAGATCTAGCTCTTCACACCTTTTTATTAGGGTTACCTAGCCAGATCTCCACCATCATAAGATGTAGAAACCCTTCCACTTTAAATGAAGCCGTAAATCTTGCAATTCACGAAGAAAAATTATTCAATTATGTCAATCAAACCAGAAGAAATACTGAAGAGAGACCTAAATGCCGAATATGTGGTAAAATAGGACACTCTGAGCGTAATTGTTACAGCCGCCCTCGTGAACGTCCTGTACACAATCTAAACCCTGCATTATCGCCATCAAATCCTAGGAACTCGAAAATCTGCCGCTACTGCAAAAATATTGGCCATGACATCCAGGAATGCCGCAAAAGGCAGTTTAACAACTCTCGCCGTCAAGTTTCATTTCCTTCTAGACAAGTCCATAATCTTTCTTCAAATGAGGATAACCACAGTATTCAGGAAAGTTGCTATGCTGATGAGTCTCCTTCCGATTTAAACTAAAAACGATTCCGCTCCCGCGTCGTACGGAATCCTCAACTCAAACCGACGCCTGTGAGTTGTATTGTCTAAAACATAATCTCGCAACTCAATCTCCTATATCGTCTCAAGTTGCTAAATCGTCTCAATCTCCTAAATTGATTCATATTGTTAAATCGACTCAATCTCTTAAATCGACTCAATCTCTGAAATCGAATCAATCTCCTACATCGACTCAATCTCCTAAATCGACTCAATCTTCTAAATCGACTCAATCTCCTAAATCGACTCAATCTCCTACATCGACTCAATCTCCTAAATCGACTCAATCTTCTAAACCGACTCAATCTCCTAAATCGACTCAATCTCCTAAATCGACTCAATCTCCTAAATCGACTCAATCTCCTAAATCGACTCAATCTCCTAAATCTGCTCAATCTACCAATGTGACTCATTCCACTAATTCTATTCATTCTACTAATTTGACTCTATTTACTAAATCGATCCCTATTACTAAATCGTGTTTATCTGACAACCTCGAACCAGAAACACCTTCGCGATTTAATACACCTGCCGAATTTTGTGATACAAAGGATCAATGTGAGGTCAGTTATGAGATAAAAATAAATCATAAAACTCATCTGCCTCACATATACGTCAAAAGCCGGTATTCTAATAAACCTTTAGTTTTCTTGGTAGACTCTGGTTCTTCTATATCCTTGATCAAAAAATCTTCTCTAGAAGTTCAGCCCATCCTAGATCCCAAGGTAATCAAGTTTAAAGGAATTGACAACGACTCTAACTACTCAACTAGCCTAGGTAATTTTCAACTTGATCTAAACGTGTCTAATAAATGTACAATATATAGTAAATTTCACGTCATACAGGATACAGTTTCAATTAATTTTGATGGCATTGTTGGTAATGATTTTTTAAAGCTCTACAACTGTAAGATTGACTACAGAAAAAACCAGCTTACAGTCGGCGATCATCAGATCAGCCTTTACTTTACTAAACCTCAGTATACCAGCTCGATCAGAAATGATTATTGAATGTAGTGTTATAAATCCCGAAGTTCAACGTGGTTTTATCGAAAAGTGCGAAATTCAAAAAGGCGTTTATTTAGCTAGCTGCCTTGTCGAAATTAAATCAAACAAACATGCTAATGTATCCATCCTTAATACTACCGATGAAGACGCAATTATTAAATCACTATTAGTTGAAATTAATCCTTGCGACACTCTTATTGAAGTGCAAAACCAGGTGCAACCAATCCATACAGTTAATTCAGGTTATTCCAATTCTTCTATTTCTCGAATTGATGCAGTGAAAAACCAAATACGGACATCTCACCTTAATGCAGAAGAGTCAACCAAACTTTTAAGTCTTTGCTCAGAGTACTGTGACTTATTCCACCTCGAAGGTGATACTCTCACTCATACTGATACCCGGAAGCATGAAATTAAGACTACTTCTTCTCAACCAATCCAAACTAAGACTTACCGATATCCCGAAGTCCATAAGGCAGAGGTCGATAAACAAATTCGAAAGATGCTAGATCAAAAAATTATCAGACCCTCTGACTCACCTTGGTCATCTCCTATATGGGTTGTCCCCAAAAAACAAGATGCCTCCGGCCAGAAGAAATGGCGAATCGTAGTAGATTATCGAAAGTTAAATGACATCACTATTGGTGATGCTTATCCAATTCCTAACATCGCTGATATCCTGGACCAATTAGGTCACAGCAAATACTTCTCGACTCTTGATTTGGCCTCCGGATTCCATCAGATCAGAATGAAAGAAACCGACGCACCTAAAACAGCTTTCTCTGTTCCTAATGGACACTTCGAATATACAAGAATGCCATTTGGTTTAAAAAATGCTCCTGCTACTTTTCAGAGACTAATGAATACTGTTCTCTCAGGCTTACAAGGTCTACACTGCTTTATTTATCTCGATGACGTCATCATTTACTCACACGACCTATCCTCCCACATACAGAAACTCGGACTTGTCTTTGATGCTCTGAAACGTCACAATCTCAAGCTACAACCAGATAAATGCGAATTTCTAAAAAAGGAAGTAGCTTATCTCGGTCACACAATAACCGATAAAGGTGTGTCTCCTAATCCTGATAAAGTTAAAGCTGTATTGGCTTACCCTACTCCAAAAAGTCCAAAACATATTAAACGCTTCCTTGGTTTGGTTGGTTACTATCGAAAGTTCATAAAAGATTTCGCTAAAGTTACTAAACCTTTGACTTCTCTACTAAAAAAAGACACTGATTTTATCTGGAGTCAGGCTCAGGAAGACTCTTTCAATACATTGAAAAACTTGCTTACCAATGCTCCAATTCTACAGTATCCAGATTTCTCTAAAGAATTTATACTTACAACTGATGCTTCTAACTACGCAATAGGCGCAGTTCTATCTCAAGGTGAAATAGGTAAAGATTTACCAATTGCCTATGCTTCTAGAACGCTCAACAGTGCAGAAGGCAATTACAGCACTACAGAAAAGGAGCTTTTAGCTATTATCTTCGGGACAAAAACTTTCAGACCCTATTTATATGGCAGAAAATTCAAAATCATCACAGACCACTGTCCACTTACTTGGCTTTTCAATTGTAAAGACCCTAGTAGCAAACTAGTCCGCTGGAGACTTAAGCTTGAGGAATATGACTACAAAATTGAGTATAAGCCTGGCAGAGTCAACTCAAACGCTGATGGTTTATCACGTCCACCAATACATAATATTACAGACAACATTGAAAGTGATCACCTGACCTATCAACAATTTATGAAATCTCGTTCAAGCCCAATTCTGCATGATACAATTATTCACGAGCATAATAAAAGTCTACTAGACACACACTGTTCTAATATTGCGTATCCTACCTCTATTGATTTAGATACTTCTAACCACTACTGTGAAAATGTCCTCAACCTACTTGATGATAAAAATGCTTTTGAAATGTCAGAGAAAGAACTTTATACAGTGAAAGTTTCTAAGGTAAGAGAAAAACAATACTTTCACATGTTTACAAAAGTACATCATTTTGAATCTGTAACCTATCAGGAAATTTTCAAAGTCCTTAAGGACCTACGAAATAATCTTATTGTTCTATATCCGGAAGTCAAGGAAATTGCTATATCTGATTTTTCTAGCCCTTTTGACAAACTTAACTTTTTACTAATTCACGAAATACTTTCTTTTCTATTTCATGGAACAGGTATTCAAATTCATGTCTATCATAATCAAATGATTTATCCAAAGCCCAACGAAATACCAACTATTCTTTTTGAAAACCATGACTGTCCTACAGGAGGACATATTGGTTCGACCAGGATGTACAATAAATTAAAAAACATCTACTATTGGAAAGGCATGAAAGGTGAAATCGAAAGATATGTCCAAAATTGTTCATCTTGTCAAAAAAATAAAGCTCTAAGAGCAATCAATAAAGCGCCTATGGAGATAACCTCTACATCCTCCGAACCATTTCAAAGAATATTTACTGACATTGTTGGTCCCCTTCCAGATTCCGGTCCTGAAAGATATAAATACATAGTCACCTTTCAAGACGATTTAACTAAGTATTCTATGGCTTATCCTATCACTGAATCCACAGCCGAACAAACTTCGCAGTGTCTCATAAAGTTTATTAGCCATTTCGGTATCCCTAAAAGTGTTCTTTCAGATCAAGGCGTTCATTTTATTGCTGACGTGTATAAACAAATAATTCAATTATTTAAAATAAAACACCTGTTTTCATCCCCGTATCACCCTCAAACCAACGGTGCACTAGAACGAAGTCATGCAACTCTAAAGGAATATTTGAAATCATACGTCAGTGAAAATCAAAACGACTGGCATAAATTTCTTCCTACTGCATTAGTTTCCTATAACTCGAGCGTCCACTCATCGACCCATTTCACACCACATGAACTCTTGTTTGGTTGCAAACCTCATATTCCTAGCTCAATTTACGATACCAATCCTACCGCAACTTATCCTGACTATATAAAAACACTAAAACAAAAAATGCTAAATTCTAGGAATCTAGCTCGCGAAAATATCCTTCGTAGCAAAGAGAAATCAAAAACGTATTACGATAGAAATACAAGGGATAAATCTTATAATGTTGGAGACATGGTGTATTTAAAACATCATCATAGGTTGCGCAAAGCATTATCCCCAATTTGGAAAGGTCCTTATCGAGTTACTAAAGTCCATGCTAATAATAACGTCACCCTTCAAGTGAATCGAAAATATATAAAGTACCATTTTGATCAAATCAAGCTCGCTCATGAGAATCCTTTTCCAGGGTCATCGCGCCAGGAGCCGACTCAGTCCAGAACTTAACAACGCCTATTAGCAACAGTCCCGGTATATATTTCGACCCTATAGGTACTCTAAGATTTTATAATAGTTATTGGAACCTAATAACCTATTCCGACATGTCTTATTTTAAGCCACACCTAGAAAACTTAAATTCAATTTTAGAAAATTCTAAACGTATTTGTCGCACATATCCTTTAATAAATAATGACTGTACAAATGTCCTCAATCCCTTAGAAAGTCTCTATAATAATGTAAACTCTAATTACCAAGCACTATCTCATCTCACAGATAATAATGACTCCAATTCTAGGACCAAACGCTCCGCGTGGTTTGGCATAGGAGGTCCCATTCTAAAACAACTATTCGGATCCTTAGACGAAGATGACGCTAAAGCTTTTACTGACGCTATTAATGCGGTACAAGACGATCAACGTCACATGGCATCATTGATGAAACAGAATATTCACATTATTACTTCTTCTCTTTCTTCTTTCAATAATTCCGTACAAAAACTTAATCATAACGAAATCGCCCTTAACGAAAACATGGCTAAATTAAACTTGATCCTTTAAACGATTTCAACCAGTACCAACAAACTTGAAGTCAGTTCACATCTTGCAATGACGTTTAGTGCATTAGAAAGCTCACTTATGATCCTTAACTTCCATCTCAAGGATCTCATAGACTCTATTATTTTCGGAAAACAGAACCTTGTATACCCTTCTATTCTGACTCCTTCCCAACTTTATGAAGAATTAAATTCCAGAAACGTTGATCTTATGAGAACTTTCCCAGTCCCTCTCAGCGTAAACAATATCCACATTCTTTTAGATATCTCAGATGTTGCATCTTTTATATCCCAAAATAAGCTTGTATTTGTAATTAAAATTCCCTTAGTATTATTATCCGACTTTAGTCTCTATCATGTATATGCTCTCCCTACTCCTCATAATATTCATGAACCAAACTCTTTTGCCCTTATAAGTCCTTCTACGAGATACTTAGCAATAACAGAAGATAAATTAACATATTCAACGATAGATAGTGTAAGTGAGTGCAAGTCAATAAATAAGTTCAACCTATTGTGTAAATTGCAATTGTCAATTGTCAAACCCGATCTGTGAAGTGCAAATTTTCAGTGAGCATATTACTAATATCCCGAATTCTTGTAACTTTAAAATAATGTACGGAAACGTTGATATTTGGCAAAAGATCTCTGGTAACAAATGGATTTATGTACAATCCGAAATAGCAAAGTTATCTGTTAATTGTGATGGTAAGATGACTGACTTTGATATAATTGGAACAGGAATATTACGTATCCCGAAAAACTGCAAAGCTTATCATAAACTTCTACAATTTCTTCCAGAATATGAATATGAATCCAAAATTTATATTCCATCCCCTAACTTTAATATTATCGATGATGATTGCTGTTCCAAACTAAAAATTAATAACAGTATCCCATATTTAACACCGATAAAGCTTTCAAATATCAACTTAGACTCTCTCCAATACGCTACCCATACACTTAATCAATTTAGCGATGAGTTAACTAAAATTGAAAACCAGCCTTATCACATTAAATATGGTTACTATTTCAGCATTCTTACTACTCTTTTGTCTCTCTCTGTATTTTCATTCATGTTCTATAAACTTTATAGCTGCTTATGTTCCAAACGTAAACTTGGTAACTCTAATTGTTGTGTACAAATATTTAATAAATGCTACTCAAAGCCTAAAGCTAACATTCATTCCAGGACTACTTTTGAGTTAACTGAACGAAATATTATATCCGAATCATCTAGTTCAGAAACTAATTCAGTGTCTAATGTATCTATTACTAGCCCTAGAAGAAATCTCGAATTCTAAACTTTTCTAAATAATTAATTAACACTGATTAAATGTATTGAGTATCAAATAGTCCTAATGACTAATTTGTGTATGAAATTTAAATTTAATGTTAAATTACTTAAAATTAATTTTAAAACTTTTGTACTTTGAATTTAATTCTAACTAAACTATATCTTATCTCTGTGTCTAATTTTGTGTTTGTCTTTATGTCATTTAGTTCTTACATATGTTAAAATTACTTGTGTTTCTATTTCTATTTACAGTGTCTCAATTTTGTAAGGCCTCTGTTATACCAATTTCTACTCACATACTAACCGATTAGTATGTTCCGTCCTAAGGGGGGAGGTGTTGCAACCCTGCAAATGCTGACTTTGCAGACTCGCGTCTATCCGATTGACGTCAATCGATATTGGCGACTCTGCAGTTTAGTTACCTATATAAAGTGCAGTATTTTCATTGATGACCCCCAGTCAGTCTTGGAAGGTTACTCTGCCTCTCAGCCTACGGACCTGGTTTCTGCCTGCCGGAACTGAGAACAGCCTAATCTGAAGAGTCTCGCGCGCGGTTATTCTGTCCGAATAATTCGTAGAACAAAGGCCCATAAATCAGTGTAAAGTTAAAAGTAAAATAATAAAATCGTGAAGAGTGAAAAGTGTTTTTTTTTTATAAAGACGGAGGGTTCCGTCCTAACAGATCGTTAACAATATCTCTAGTTTAAATTGTATCAGGCAGGGATAGCACATAAACGCACTCTAGATTTTATACCGTCCGCTAGGTCGAGAACGACTATTTCCGAGCGTTTATCTCTCATATACTAGTGCTTACCTACATTGTATGTTCCGCTATTTAGTAAACGGCAAACGAGGTGTGTGTTGTCATAGTATAGTTATTGCATGTATATCTGAACAATCACAAAATCAACCGTCAGTCAGCTGAGTATTGACTGAAATGCTAAAAGAAAACATCGTGTGGGAACCTGCTTTACATATGTCTATTTTTTAAATGAATATGATATTGATGCGTCTTTCTATTAATGCGTAGTTTCTATAGCACTTCTGATTTGTATTCTTTTCATTTACGTACTATCCATTGTTTAGCGTGAGGTTGTAGTCATTGAAGCGTGTGATGTGATGGATGATTCAGTACATTCTACATTGTCTGGTTGTCACAGTGGCGAGTGGACATTTTCGACATCGACGTTATTGTATGAAATGATGCGATTTGTTGAGTGTTTAGCATTTAGTCCTAAAGTCTGATCTACATTTTAGAGTGAAAAAAGTGACTTCGGGTCTACAACATCGCAACATCTTAATTAAGTTTCAGTTAGCTTAGAAATCAAATAGTACAAGTAATTGAACACATATTTTTTGGCTTAAAACTTAGAACTTCATTTATCTTCCTCTTTAGAACCTCTGTTTGTTTAAAATGGATTTGTGTGGTTGTAAGATTTCATTGTGTGTTTGTTTGTTGTTCATGATGTGTTTTTTTAATACAATTACATAAATTGACTGTAAAATTCAAATCAGGATACTTGAATAACTTAGGAAAAAATACTTTTATCACCGGTATAAACTAGTAATGTTTAGTATTCGTTATGTATTCAAATCGGTCATACGTATGTTTGCGCCATTCTCATAAGCAAGATTTCACTGCATTACTTACCCATTTTGTATTGTTCCAGTGTCCACTCGTTCATTCCTCTGTTCCTGTTCGAGCAGTTCCGTCGGTACTCCAACTGCTTCTTCCTGCTGATAGCCTTGCTTCAGCAGATCCCCGATGTGTCTCCCACGGGACGGTGGACCACCCTCACGCCACTCATACTTATACTCAGCGTCAGCGCTATCAAGGAGATTGTGGAAGACTACGTGAGTGCAATGACTCTTGGTATTAGTTTGCTTTTTCCTGCTGACAGCGCTACTATAGTAGATTCCTGATGTGTCGTCCTCGGGACGTGGGACCCGTTCACGTCTATCCTTTAAATATTCAACATCAGCGTTATTAAAGACATTGTGGAAGACTACGTAAGTGCAATGAATCTTGGTGATAGCTCTTTCTTGCTGTCAACGCTACTATAGTAGATTGATCCCAACAATGACACAGAATACGACGTACTTAATATATGTATAAGGCATGCTTGCGCGCTGCCTCCGTCTTCTTCTCTCGCCAACATTGTACAATTAAGTATTTCAATTGAATCTACTGCACTAAGTCAGATGACACAGATCCTCGATAGGAAGCAAGCGAAGAGTCGAAAACCCAGCGACCTTCAGTACGCACATTATGTCTTCCTCGGGACAGTAGACCAGCTCACGCCTATCATTCACATACTCAATATCAGCGTTATCAAAGAGATTGCGAAAGACTAACGTAGGTGCAACGTGGGTCTCGGTGATATTCGGCTTCTTGGTTTAATAGCACTACTATAGCAGATCCCTGATGTGTCGCACGGGACGCTGGACCATTCATACTCAGATTGCGGAAGACTCGAAGCAATGCTGCACCTAACAGCAAATCGTTGCTGTTAGGTTGCTTAATTAATAAATAAGAGTGCATTGAACCTTGTCCATCAATGATAATTTCGAGATACAGGAGATCGTAGAAAATACGTTACTGCAAAAAAATTGTTCAGTGAACCTGAGTTTTTATGCAAACTCGTTTATTTTTTCACGTAGTTCTGTTGGCTGTATATTAAGCATCAACTGCCTTCAAAAACAAATACATTTGTATTTGTTTGTAAGGCAGTTGAAGGTATAAAACTAGACTGTTCAACACCCCGAACATTCCTTGACACTATATGTTCTGAGCATGAATGCTTGAAGTAAAGCTGATGTTGTGTTATGTTTCCAGAAAAGGCACCGAGCGGACGATGAGACCAATAAGAACAAAGTGCAGGTGCTCCGCGAGAATCGCTGGGAGACGGTGCAGTGGAGGCATCTGCAGGTGGGCGACCTCTGCAAGGTGGAGGACAACCAATTCTTCCCGGCAGACCTGGTGCTCATTGCGTCCAGGTTACTATTTATTATTAATGTTTATTAAACAGTATTGTCATTAGTAACAATAATGACAATACTGTTACCAGGGTACTTTGTATCAGTTCTTTTCGATTTGATGTGACTCGCACCTATCGCATTTATAACTCGACTGCTGAAAAGTGTATGCTTTCGTCTCGTAATGGGTTTGTAGGAGCATTTAAGACCCATTGGTCGATCGTAGTGAATGGAGTATAATAAAATATATCTAATTAATTATCTACTTGTATTCTAATCTATTGTTTTTTATAATTTGATTTATAATATTATATTATTTTTTACAAATAACCAATGCTTGTTGTGTTTGAACAGCGAACCGCAAGGCATATCGTTTATCGAGACATCGAACCTCGACGGCGAGACCAACCTAAAGATCCGTCAGGCGAGCATAGAGACCATCAAACTGGATTCGTTGACGGAGATACAACATTTCCACGGAACTGTGCAGTGCGAGCCTCCCAACAGACATCTGTACGAGTTCAATGGCGTGCTGAAGGACGGGAGCGGCAAGTAAGTGGCTTTCACGCGCCTTAGAAGCTGAAGATGTTAGGCTGCACAATACCAGACTAGCACTTATCCATGTTCGACTAGACGATTGATACCACTGGACATTTCCGGAATTGGACCATTTGATACTAGACGGTTTAGGTGACTGGGCGTAATCAGACTTTACAAAGGTGAAATGAAGACTGTTTAACACACCATTCTCTGCCTGAACGCTCCGGATCATGTTTGGCACTTGATTACTATCAAGCTAATTTTCCGTGAGTAGCAGTGCAAAAATGGTTCAGGGATCCTGGACTATATATCTAAATAAACAAAAACAAATGTTCGTAGCCGCCAGCGTGTCAATGTCCTGTGGGTACGAGCAGGGCGTAGTTTTATATGAATACCGTTACTTGACCTGGTTTTATTATGTCGCAGGAGCATTCCCCTGGGTTTGGACCAGATGTTGCTGCGCGGCGCCATGCTGCGCAACACGGCGTGGGTGCACGGCGTCGTCGTCTACACGGGACACGAGACCAAACTCATGAAGAACTCCACTAAAGGTTTGTGCATTATGGATATTACAAGATGCCATTATCATTAGCCCATATTCGTCCGCTACTAGACATTGCTCTTCCCAATAGACGTTTTAGGCACTACTGGATATGTATAGAAAATAATAATATTATAGATATGGTGTCTTTAACATTTTATTAGCTAATTATTGGCTAACAAACAAGGTATCAATTTATATCCAAGTAATAAAATTGGATAGTTCTTCCTATAAATAGATAGGTGCTGAGTTTGGCTTACATTCGATTTTGCAACATTTTACGGTAGAATTATTGCGGTGCAAGATGCATGTTAGTAATGTATATACCTACAAGTTATGTTTTTACAGAATTAAATTCTGCCCGTAGGATTCCAAGACGGTATTGCATAAAAAAACCTAATAGAAAATTGAGGCTTAAAAAATCGTGACACCCATTCAGTGTGGAACAGATTTTCTCGGAAAGTAGACCCCAGATAAAACTGCACAAAGACTAAGATTTTCTTTGTATACCCTCCGTTAACTGATGTGTTTTTGTCATCAGCGCCACTAAAGCGGTCGTCGATCGACCGACAGACCAACACCCACATCCTGATGCTGTTCGGCGTGCTGCTGGTGCTGTCCCTCGTCAGCGCCACCTTCAACGAGCTGTGGCTGCGCTCGCGCACCGACTGGTACATCGGGCTAGCAGGTAAGCACCAGCACCAGCCTGACATACCCACACCCACATCCTGATGTTAGCGCCTGAGGAGTGTCAACGTTGGTGTGGATGACTTAGGGTTTAGAGTAAAATTAAAGCCATTTGTAATTTTTTGTAAAAATAATATTACTAAATAATATTAAATCTGCCGCCAAGCACCAACGGTGTGTTCCGGCAGCCTTCCTTGAGAGTGTGTATTCTAGGCATGCTTCATCTAGGGCTACAGTATCGCTGACTTTCGTGGTCGTGCAAACTTGTGATCAAACGCCTAGCTGTGTAGGATAAAAAAGACTACAAAATTTTAATAAAGTATATTTTAATGCAAATCGATATGTTTTGTTTCAGAGTCGCAGAATGCCAATTTCGGATTCAACTTTTTAACGTTTTTGATATTGTATAACAATCTTATACCTATATCGCTGCAGGTCACCGCGGAAATTGTTAGATTTTTTCAAGTGAGTATCATAATTCAGTGTTTATGAGGATGACAGTTGGAGACGTGCGCCTATATGATTATATAAGGACTACGTATGTCATGAGAAAAAAAAACAACATCATCATGCCACAAAAAAATTTGTTTCTCACCAAATAGTTTATTATTTATCATATTGTGTTAATTTTGATATTTGTGTACAATTCATATACCAATGTGACTATTAGATTTTCGTAGGATGCGAGAACTTCCAGGGATACCATAATTCCACTACAATTCACAGAATTTAGATATGTTTATACACAATGAAATAGACAACTGATGCAGGTCTCGTTGATACACAATATAAACCACATCTTTAATAGTTTTTTTGGTAGACGTTCACCGTCCTGGCCGAAAATCAAACGAGTCCTTTCTAGGAAACATAAACACTGCCTGACAGACCTAAGCAATAATTGTCAGACCCGAAGAAGAGCCGCTTGCTTGATCAATTATTTTTCAAAACCCCATAGGCTAAATTCATAGCGATGGATCGCGAGATGTACCACGAGGCGACGGACACGCCCGCGCAGGCGCGCACCTCCAACCTCAACGAAGAGCTGGGCATGGTCAAGTACATATTCAGCGATAAGACCGGCACTCTCACCTGTAACGTCATGGAGTTCAAGAAGTGTAGTATTGGGGAGGTGAGTTGTATATTATTTTTTTCGGTACTATTAATACATTTTTTTTTTAATTTTTTAATTACTTGCCAAAAAAAAATTTAGTAGTCTAAGTAAGTATGCTTATCTTTGTATGTTTGTTATCTGACGTCTTGGAGACGGCTGGACGATTTGAAATATTTTTTTTTGATATGGTTTCTGAAGAGTTGGATATATATATATAGGTTATATATAGTCATTATCGGACCAGAGGTTTCGTTATTAAATTGAAATCACTAAAATAGTTCTATCTGCGCGTGCCGTAACAATTTGTTTTATAAGAACTTGTGATCAGCGAACTTCAAGTCCAGTTCAATTAGTACCAGTAGATAAGAGCATAAAATATAATTAATTTAATATATTAATAATTAATTTAATATATTAATAATTCATTTAATATATTAATAATTAATTTAATATATTAATAATTCATTTAATATATTAATAATTAATTTAATATATTAATAATTAATTTAATATATTAATAATTAATTTAATATATTAATAATTAATTTAATATAATTAATTGATTTAATATATTATTGAACAAGATATAAGTATATGTTTTATAAATATTTGCGTATATTATGGTTCTTTTTAATAGACTTCGAAAAGGTTCATATTGTTCTGATAAATTTTGGACAAAAAATAAAATGAAAATTTTATGAAGAATCGAAGTCTGGCTTATACATTTTTTAACTGTAACCTGTCTTTTATTGATTGAACTTTGAGAGCTGCTTGTTTTAAAATTTGTAACTAATTGCATCTGCAGGACTTTCTTCAAATAATTCCTTTATAAATCACAGCATATTGCGTCTATATAATGTTACCAAACGTTATCTCGTTACAAATAATCCTTGGCTATAGTAAAAGAAATACTTTTAATATTCGGATTGTTGCCAAACTCACAAAAAGTGTTTAGAAAAATTAGCAGTCATATAATCACACTAATAAGAAGCTAAAGTTTGTACACGCTCAAATGGCCTAGCGGGTTTGGATGGAATTTGGGCCGAAGATGGTCTGTTCCCACTAGTTCTATTGATTGAACTAGTTGGACTTTTTTGATTAATGTGACTCACTGGACCCTTTTATCCAATTAGTTATATTGCAAGATATGTGATTAATAAGCATATAATATGTTCCATAGCGAGTATTCTCAGATTCCAAATGATACCCACTGTAACATATAAATAAAATAGTTGAATATTTTTAACGACTTTATTATAAAATAAAAATATGAACTTTATGTGAATTAAAATATGAAATGTTTCAAAACAAAAATTGCAGTGAATTAGGATCGTGTATAAGCTATCATTTTATCGGGAAAATGTGGTACAGTTATTTAATCTTTCACCAACTGCGTACGAGTTTTCAGGACAAAATCATCATCTCTCTAACAGCCCGCCGTCGATTTTTCTGTGAATTTGAATGAAGGCTATGGGATAATCAAATATCTAACGCGCGTAAAACTACAGGGCGCAGCTAATTGTGTAATAAAATACCGGATTGTATATTATTATGTGATCTATGTGTATACTTAGCTCCGCCCTCACAACCCACAGATAATATACGACTGTCCGCGGGAAGGAGACGTGCTAGAACACACGCTTATGTACCAGAACTTGAACCGAGAGCACCCCACGGCGAACGTCATCCACGAGTTCCTCACCATGCTGGCGATATGTCACACCGTCATACCGGAGTACAAAGGAGGCGGCATCAAGTACCACGCCGCTTCACCTGGTAACATACTCACTTGTACTAGAAATTGAACTTTGAGATCACTAATAGACCACCACCGAGAAATGCACCTATATACACTTCTAGCTCGTAGGATTTGCAAGCTGAAATGGCAATGGGTTGACCACATCGCTCAAAGAACCCATAACCGATGGGGAAGAAAGGTTCTTGAGTGGCGACTACGAACCGGAAGACTCAGCGTAGATAGGCCTTCCACTAAGTGGACCGACGACATAGTAAAAGTCAAAAGTAACCAGTGGATACATATCTAAGGTAAGGCCTATGTTCAACAGTGGACGTCTTCTGGCTGATGATGATGATGACACTTCTTGAAGCACATCACGTTTTTAATTACTTTGGGTCCACTTCTGGTTGCTCTACAAGTATGGTTAGTGAACACTAGCGCTGGTTGTTGCAGCCAGCATTCTTATCAGTTAGGGTCGGGTCGTGGCCCATGCGATACTTGTAATGTTATAATTTCTCTATTAAAGATTAAGGTCATGTCTTCCATAGAGCGAAATGTTTGCCTCACTATATATATTAAATGGAACATCCACACAGCGAATACTGTACGCATTATGCGACGTTCGCTTATCGACTCGTTCGTTCAGTGGCTGATTCGTAACTATGCTCGTGGTTCGCGGCTCGATTCATTCGCTCACTGTTTGACTAATCTGACAGCATCCATTATTAATCGTCCATTAATCCATTGTTTACTTACAAAATAAGGTATGGTTTTCCTATCGTTTGTTAGACGAGCGTGCTCTAGTGATGGGCGCGTCCCGCTTCGGATACGTGTTCACTACGCGCACGCCCACCGCAGTGGAGATAGAGGCGCGCGGGGTGAAGGAAGTGTATACCGTGCTCAATGTCATCGACTTCACCTCCACCAGGAAACGGATGTCTGTTATAGTGGAAACACCCTCAGGTTAGTGGGGGAACAAAGATTCAGAGACTACTGAGAGCAATCCGCTTTAGTATGTCCAATGATGACTTAAAAGCTGAGAGAATTTGGTGTTTGTACTTCCAGTTATAATAAAAAAACTGTTTTTCCTATCGTCTGAGAAGTTACAGACGCGTAGATTGAGCCAATATAATTTTAAAGTTCTGATATGTGAGATATCTGCCAGGAGATTGTCGAGATATAAAAAGGAATATTAGAGAGAACAGGCTCACAGTATCATAATCTAATAGAGAGAATATTGTTAAAATGATCTGCCAATGTATCTGACGTATGAATGACGTATTAAGGAAGCATGGACGGAACAATAAAGCAATCGGCATGTGTATGTAAATTAGTAGATCAACGATACCATCCACCACCTTGCCAGGTAGAGAGTTGGAAACTTATCTAATATTATCATTGAATGGACTTTTTCAGCGAGTTAGTTTTACGGTTAACTTCATACTTACAAATTCTTGAAATGGAACGATTTCGTCGAATTTCAAAGACGCTTCTTGCTTGGAAGTGGTCATAAATCGTAATTTTATCCGTAGGTGAAATAAAGCTATACTGCAAGGGCGCCGACAGCGTCATTTATCCGCGGTTGGCGGGCGGCAGCGGCGCCAAGTACGCTGAGTCCACTCTCGCGCACCTCGAGCACTTCGCCACCCAGGGGCTGCGCACCCTGGTGTTTGCACGAGCCACCATTCCCAAGGACGTGTACAAGGTACGAAGACACTTTTTTTTACGAGGGGGAAATTTTCTTACTGTACCCAGCTTCATTAAGGTACAGATGCGGGTTTATGTATGATTTTAGGTTGTAGGTCGATTGTATTGTTGTTTTTCTGCGCATTTGACCCAAATTCTTCGCACGACTACGAAAATCAGCGATACTGTAGCTCTATATGGAGCATAGTCTGGAATACACTGGCTCTCAAGCAAGACTGCCGCAACACACTGTTTGATGCTGGCTGGATAGCCAGGCGAGCGATAGGAAACATCCTACCACAATGCTATGATTTTCTTACGATGTTTTCCTTCACCGGTAGTAATAGTTGAATAACAGGCAAAGCTATACTATTACCAGAGATAGCCTCAGCATCCTGCAGAGGCCTCTAAATTCTGACAATTACACAATAACGGATACCTGTTAATAGGAGCGACCAATAAGGTCTAGTCAATATATGTCATATCTGAAGGTCGTCTCTGTCGGTGCAGGAATGGAGCAACACATACCACAAGTGTTCGATAGCGTTGCACGACCGCGAGCAGAAGATAGAGGAAGCAGCCGTGCTCATTGAGAACAACCTGCACTTGCTCGGCGCCACCGCTATTGAGGACAAACTGCAGGTAACATTGCGCACTTCACTGACTAGACACACTGACACTAACTCTATAGGCATTGTAACAGATGCTCACACAGTTATAAAAGTTTACTGTAATTTTGTTTTAGATGACTCGCTATCAATCAATGCAACAAATCAAGCATAATATAATTTTAATTTACAACTGTCATCTAAAAATACCTTAATATAAAACTTTCCTAAAGCGGTTTACCTTATTTTTATTCTTTTTGACGTATACTGTCCCGCTCCTGGGCAAATTTCTCCCACATAGCCTTCCACATTTCTCTATTTTCTGCCACTTCCCGCCAATCGTTTTTGAATAGGTCAAGATCGCGACGCTAGCGTGTCCTAGACCTGTCTCGGCTGCTGCCCGTAAGGCTCCCACTATGACAAGATATCGGCCCGCCTGTGCATATCATCATATGTCCCGCCCACTCCCATTTTAATTGTGCAGCTTTTTGGCCACCAGTGATAGAACGTAGATATTTTTTTTGTAATCTACGAGTAAGTTTATTCTAGCGGTACACGGTCGTTTGTCCTTCATTAGCTGGTTATTGTTTGCTAGGACGGCGTCCCAGAAACGATAGCGTCATTACTGAAGGCCAACATCTTCGTGTGGGTGCTGACGGGCGACAAGCAAGAGACCGCCATCAACATCGCACACTCGGCGCGTCTCATAGAGCCCAACATGCCCATACTCATACTCAACGAGGACAGTCTCGATGTGAGTATCCAATACGAACCAAATTAAATAATAAAAATAGTACACATATTTATACGCAACAATAACGTTATTACATTTATTTCAATCTGATTACAAGTGCCCACATTAGAAAAAGCGTTCTACCAAATCAAAAAAATCTGACATAAGACGCTCAAAGTTGAGATACGTCTATTAATAATGCAGGTGTCTATTGACAGCTATATATTTTGTTGATAGACTCCCTTCCACATGAAAGATCTGTTTCCAAGGGTTGGTTGCGAATGGACAGTTTCTAGTAATTTGACTAAGGACTTTGGTTTAAATATTTGATCGCACTAGAACACTCCTAAATCAACCTTACGGCACTTACATAAAGTCTGCTTTCCCAGGGTACGCGAGAAATGATATCCCGTCACGCGACGGAATTCGGTGAGAACCTCAGACGACATAACGACGTAGCTCTAGTCATAGATGGAAAGACACTAAAGTACGCTATGGGATGCGATCTCAAGAAGGACTTTTTGGATCTGTGCATATCGTGCAAGGTCGTCGTTTGCTGTCGAGTGTCGCCGATACAAAAAGCCGAGGTGAGAACTAGATGTCGCTAGTACAAGTATTCATGTTGTTAATACTGATGAAAGTCTGTAGTAGTTTCGCTTTAGTTAGATAGATATCGTTTTTATTTCGGCAATCTAGTTACTAGGCGTAAGTCATAGAAGGGAAGGATTTCAAGACATGGGATTCGGTTATGATTTAGATTATTCTTGAAACCAGTTTACCCGTTAAGTGATTGAAGTCAGGTCTTTCGTGATTACGATATGTCAGGGTTTTGTTACAGTTTTAACTGATTGTGGTTACTACTTCGTTAAAACGTTATTTATTGTAACAGGTGGTTGAGATGGTTTCACACGCGACTGGTAAAGTGACTCTCGCTATCGGCGACGGGGCCAACGACGTGGCGATGATACAGCGCGCCTCGGTCGGTGTGGGCATCTCGGGAGTGGAGGGACTGCAGGCTGTGTGCGCTTCCGACTATAGCATAGCTCAGGTAACAAACATTACAACGACGTGGCGATGATACAGCGCGCCTCGGTCGGTGTGGGCATCTCGGGAGTGGAGGGACTGCAGGCTGTGTGCGCTTCCGACTATAGCATAGCTCAGGTAACAAACATTACAACGACGTGGCGATGATACAGCGCGCCTCGGTCGGTGTGGGCATCTCGGGAGTGGAGGGACTGCAGGCTGTGTGCGCTTCCGACTATAGCATAGCTCAGGTAACAAACATTACAACGACGTGGCGATGATACAGCGCGCCTCGGTCGGTGTGGGCATCTCGGGAGTGGAGGGACTGCAGGCTGTGTGCGCTTCCGACTATAGCATAGCTCAGGTAACAAACATTACAACGACGTGGCGATGATACAGCGCGCCTCGGTCGGTGTGGGCATCTCGGGAGTGGAGGGACTGCAGGCTGTGTGCGCTTCCGACTATAGCATAGCTCAGGTAACAAACATTACAACGACGTGGCGATGATACAGCGTGCCTCGGTCGGTGTGGGCATCTCGGGAGTGGAGGGACTGCAGGCTGTGTGCGCTTCCGACTATAGCATAGCTTAGGTAACAAACATTACAACGACGTGGCGATGATACAGCGCGCCTCGGTCGGTGTGGGCATCTCGGGAGTGGAGGGACTGCAGGCTGTGTGCGCTTCCGACTATAGCATAGCTCAGGTAACAAACATTACAACGACGTGGCGATGATACAGCGCGCCTCGGTCGGTGTGGGCATCTCGGGAGTGGAGGGACTGCAGGCTGTGTGCGCTTCCGACTATAGCATAGCTCAGGTAACAAACATTACAACGACGTGGCGATGATACAGCGCGCCTCGGTCGGTGTGGGCATCTCGGGAGTGGAGGGACTGCAGGCTGTGTGCGCTTCCGACTATAGCATAGCTCATGTAACAAACATTACAACGACGTGGCGATGATACAGCGAGCCTCGGTCGGTGTGGGCATCTCGGGAGTGGAGGGACTGCAGGCTGTGTGCGCTTCCGACTATAGCATAGCTCATGTAACAAACATTACAACGACGTGGCGATGATACAGCGAGCCTCGGTCGGTGTGGGCATCTCGGGAGTGGAGGGACTGCAGGCTGTGTGCGCTTCCGACTATAGCATAGCTCAGGTAACAAACATTACAACGACGTGGCGATGATACAGCGCGCCTCGGTCGGTGTGGGCATCTCGGGAGTGGAGGGACTGCAGGCTGTGTGCGCTTCCGACTATAGCATAGCTCAGGTAACAAACATTACAACGAAGTGGCGATATTACAGCGCGCAGCGTTAGTTAGCCTTTAACTATTATTTGAAATGTTTGGACTTGCTCCCATTGTCATCAATCCTTGGCTGACATTGGTTAATATTTGGAAACAAATGAATAAATAATACAGCTAGTATTAATCGATACAATACACGTTATTTACATTTTTACGAGTCAGCCTGAAAGCATTTTGTTGCTGTAAGTTTCCTTCCCCTTTATAGCCTAGGCTTCCACGTCTCTCTATAATGAGCAACATCTCGCCCAATATTTAATATACAATGTATGTGCTCAGTTCCGGTTCCTGCTACGGCTGCTGCTGGTGCACGGCGCGTGGAACTACTCGAGGATAAGCAAACTGATCCTCTACTCATTCTACAAGAACATCTGTCTCTACGTCATCGAGCTCTGGTTCGCTATTTACTCCGCCTGGTGAGTGCCTTTCATTTCATAACGGATATAATATACTAACGTTTGCCCGCGGCTTTGAACGACTTATCTGTCGTGCGTGACGTCACCTGTCGGTCACAATGGTCTCATGGTCACCAGCGCGGCGTGTTTACTGCCGGCATCATGCTGACTTGGGATTGGCGCGTGGCAAAGAACATGCTTCCTTACTATTTTATTTAGAAAACTAACGCGAGTTTCATTCATATTGTTTACGAAGTCGGGTTTTTACTTGTATCTGATTGTTAGAAAGGCCCAACTATAGTTTGGTTAACATTCGTAAGAACTTTATCAGGGATGAAATGAGTCGTTCGTGTCTTCAACAATGACCCGTCTCACGCTGCACCTCCTCCTTACTATTGTATTTTCTATTTTTGTTACAGATTGCTTGTTGTATTTGTCGCAAATAAACCATATTCTATTCTATTCTACTTATATTTCTCCGGTTAAAATTTCCTAATGTCCTTTAATGTCTTTTGCAATATTTCCCTCTAATAATCAGTTATGTTTCAGGTCTGGTCAGATAATATTCGAGCGGTGGACGATAGGTTTCTACAACGTGATATTTACAGCGATGCCGCCCTTCGCCATAGGACTCTTTGATAAACTGTGCTCTCCTGAAATCATGATTAGGGTGAGTCAATATTTTTGGCTATTTAATTTTTAGTTGTTTATTATTACATATTGATTTTATGATTTCTCAGAATATTGTATTTAAGCTTTTGGGTGTGGGGCGGTCTAGAAATTCTTGATTTCGTGTATTCTAAGTAGATATTTCTTGTGTTCCGTGAATCCATTAGATTACTCGCAGGATCATGTTTTAAATTTTCCGTCGACGAGCGACGACAAAGCTGACATAACTTTAGTGAGAATTATCAGCCAGCGCAACGCAGCCCAGTTAGTTATTAGACTTTTTAACATTCCTGGAATTTTGACTTAATTAGTGATAAACTAAACATTGTCATAAAAAATATGCGAGTACGAGTGCGGGTAAATGACATTATTACCAAAAACAAAATGACTAACTACAACAACAATAATAATATAGATAGATTACCTATAGAACATTTAAGATCTACTGATAATACAAATGCTCCAACCCACCATCAGAGGGCAGCGTGGCCAGGTTGCTGGCCGCATTACCACGCTGTATGGCAATGCTTATACGTATTTGCTCGACTTGGCGGGACACTACCGTGTTAGTAAAGTAATCTCGGTGTAATTTATTGTCTTTGATATTAGTATGTAATGTTATGCACCTTTAATTTAAATCCAAATGTAATGTTAGTGCGTGGTCCCCCAGCACCCGATCCTGTACATCCCCTCCCAACAAGGGCTACTATTTAACGTGCGCGTGTTCTCCGTGTGGGCGGTGAACGCGCTGCTCCACTCCGTGCTGCTGTTCTGGCTGCCGATGGCACTGGCCGAGCACGGCGTGCTGTGGCACCACGGGAAGGACGGCGGGTACCTCGTGCTCGGGAACTTTATATACACTGTGAGTATATACTACCTATAACCGCTCTAGTAAACGAAGTCTGGAGCAAAGTACGCGTTTAGGCAAACGTAATGTAGCTCGTCAGCTAGAAGGCGCGCTGGCCAGGTGGGAAAGTGACTTGTGGAAGGCAGCGGCATAAACTGGATGGAACGAGCTAGAGACAGAGTTCGGTGATGCTCATTAGGAGAAGCCTATGCCCAGTAGTGGCCGAACACGATCTGATGATGAAGTATAGCAAACGAGTTGAACCACTGACCTTGGCTACTGCGGTCACGATTTTTAGGATATCTTCGGCGCGGGATGCGGTACAGGAGATTTCATCGCGTGCAACTGGTGATTCGTAAATTAGAAGTGTCACTTTGAATATACGTCGCTTTTAGATCAAGACGATTGCCGTGCGATATACTATACTGGGCATCTTCTCCCTGTTAAGTCTGCGAACTGCCAAAGCAACGAATCGTCGTCGCCGTTTTTGTCACGGCTACAAAGAAAGTTGTGATGATATTAGCACAGAAACACAGAATCCGTGATTTTTCGAATGTACGTGTCTACAATACAATACAATATATCTTTATTGCACACCAAGAAAAATATATACAGTAAATATATTATTGTTTCTATGTTTTTGTAACACTTTATAACCTGAACCGGTAGATTGATTTTGATGTGCGAGGTTATAACGTTACCCCTTTTATCCAAAGGGGCAAGGCTATAATTAATTTAAAAGAAAAAAAAAGAAGAAGAAGTTAGCTCCTACCTGACCCTACCAATAGGACCCTAACTTTGAAGGAAAAGAAAGAAGAAAATATGTACAAATGAATATTTAATTTACTAATTACAAACTGCAAAAAGATTAAAATTAAAATACTACCTTATAACTAAAGAACTTAAAATTACTCCTATTTTAAACGGCCGGTCACAATATTCTGGTGGTAGATCACAGACGGAGGGGGTAGTTCATAGACCGAGAGGTAGTTCTCAGATGAAGGTGACAGTCCTCAGATGAAGGTGGCAATTCACAGATGAGGGTGGCAGCTCGAAGATCCGAAGGTGGCAGCTCCAGTATCGGAACGATGAATATAATATTTCAGGTTGCACCGACCTTAACTTAAAGGAATGCTCCATCCATCCAAATGTATACTGTGTGTCTATGTCACATTATCCACATTCTCTTATATTCCTGGGAACTTGTGATGGTTTGATGAAAAATTCACTTTAAAATAAAACTGGTCGCGCCAACAGAATTCCCAGGCCTGCCTGGCCCGGGTGGGCCTGCCTGGCCTGGGTGTGGCCGTAGCACGTAGTTGGAAGAAAACTTGAGCAGAACTGTCCTGAAGAATGCCTCGCGACGTCTTATATAGTCGCGAGCCCGTTTCCTAAAATCTATATTTTTAAATTTATATATTATAAATATCCAATACAAAAATAAGTAAAACTAGACTATTTGACATAAAACCTTACACGTTCTCATAGAAAAAAATACAACTTTTAAAAGATATGACGTGAAATGAAAATTATTGACTTTGTCAACAATATGTAAACAAACAAATTTTGATATAAAAACGGCAATTAATACATTTAAAAGTAATATTTTCAGCACCAAAAGTATAACGAAATCATCAGAAAATTATTGCGGATATATTGACCAGGTTTTTACAAAGATATATGAAAAAAATTATAAAGTATGAAAGACAACTCAAAACGTTAGTAAAAAGGGCTTTACAATATAATACAGTAGTATAATACAAATACTACATTTCCCCGACAACCCCTGAAAAATTTTCAACTCCATTGAAAATTTTGAAGGTTAGAAAATAAGACCTTGCTCTTTCACACACAACTATCACAAACTTTCAGCAACACTATCACTCACATACTAACATACATAGGGGATATGGTTCACATTCGATGACGCATACTCCACAAGGAAATATTTATTTAATATAACGTAGGCTTATTTTTTTAATTAGGTGTCGTTATCCGCACCTTTTTGAAAACCCATTAAAAGAAATAAAGATATAATACAGAGGCTTATTTTAAGAGTTGGATACCGCTCCGTTAAAATCCCATTTGAGGACAACATTGACCTAAAAGTCAAACGACGAAATACGTTAAACAATACGCAACTCGTTAAACAACAATAAAATATATATCACAATGGTGTTCATCACCTATTGCAATATTATACATGGCTATAAGCCACTAAGTCACTTATTGAAAATAAAAATGGGTTAAAAAAAATAAGCCGAAATGGTTTGGTTTCCTTGTAAAGTATTTACATATTTATTTACAAAATATTTACAAATTATGTTTTTAAATCCTTAATATGCCATTTTCCTCTAACACCGTTAGGGTCCTCCAGTATAAATACAAGCGAAATATTAAGATAAGCATATTTTATAAAAAAAAAAAATACCAGTCTGTCAGGAAATATAATAAATTAGGATCAACACCTAAATGAAAACTAATCAAAGTTAATTTACACAATCAATCAAATCGTAAACTAAAAAAAATAAGTCAATAATAACCGAATAAGTTAAGTTCAAAAATTTTAAGTGATGTATGAATGTAAGACTTCAGCTCTTAAAATGTATTAAGAGTCTGTGTGAACGTCTACTGTAGGATACTCTCCTACAGCACGCCGTATAGTATGCCAAACCCCCACTTATTAGTGACCACAAGTGGTTTTAAAAACACTAACAAGAGGAGAATGGGTGTTGATTACTCTTGGGTAATCGGGTAAGTAGTGTGCAAGTGTGTGGGGTGCAGTATATTTTGTAAGTGTACTGAGAAGTGTGCTAAGTTTGAGTAATATCTGGTAAGCAAAAAAAATAGTCAAATAAAGCCGAAACGAGAATAAATATGAGCCTACTTGTGCAAGTATCAATTTTGAATTTAAAAGGGTTCCTTTTTTGTTGGGCGCCAAACTATAACGTTACCCCTTTTATCCAAAGGGGCAAGGCTATAATTAATTTAAAACAAAAAAAAAGAAGAAGAAGTTAGCTCCTACCTGACCCTACCAATAGGACCCTAACTTTGAAGGAAAAGAAAGAAGAAAATATGTACAAATGAATATTTAATTTACTAATTACAAACTGCAAAAAGATTAAAATTAAAATACTACCTTATAACTAAAGAACTTAAAATTACTCCTATTTTAAACGGCCGGTCACAATATTCTGGTGGTAGATCACAGACGGAGGGGGTAGTTCATAGACCGAGAGGTAGTTCTCAGATGAAGGTGACAGTCCTCAGATGAAGGTGGCAATTCACAGATGAGGGTGGCAACTCGAAGATCCGAAGGTGGCAGCTCCAGTATCGGAACGATGAATATAATATTTCAGGTTGCACCGACCTTAACTTAAAGGAATGCTCCATCCATCCAAATGTATACTGTGTGTCTATGTCACATTATCCACATTCTCTTATATTCCTGGGAACTTGTGATGGTTTGATGAAAAATTCACTTTAAAATAAAACTGGTCGCGCCAACAGAATTCCCAGGCCTGCCTGGCCCGGGTGGGCCTGCCTGGCCTGGGTGTGGCCGTAGCACGTAGTTGGAAGAAAACTTGAGCAGAACTGTCCTGAAGAATGCCTCGCGACGTCTTATATAGTCGCGAGCCCGTTTCCTAAAATCTATATTTTTAAATTTATATATTATAAATATCCAATACAAAAATAAGTAAAACTAGACTATTTGACATAAAACCTTACACGTTCTCATAGAAAAAAATACAACTTTTAAAAGATATGACGTGAAATGAAAATTATTGACTTTGTCAACAATATGTAAACAAACAAATTTTGATATAAAAACGGCAATTAATACATTTAAAAGTAATATTTTCAGCACCAAAAGTATAACGAAATCATCAGAAAATTATTGCGGATATATTGACCAGGTTTTTACAAAGATAAATGAAAAAATTATAAAGTATGAAAGACAACTCAAAACGTTAGTAAAAAAGGCTTTACAATATAATACAGTAGTATAATACAAATATTACAAGGTGTCATTAGATTTGCCGATATCTGCAGAAAGTCATAGGCTATACTGGTGCATCTTACGGTTACTCAGCAGTCGATTTTTTTAGGTTTCTTCTAACCAGTTGTTTATTAACTTATTCAATAGTATTAATCGTGTATTGTATGTGTCCAGTACGTGGTGATGACGGTGTGCTTAAAGGCGGGCCTGGCGACGTACTCGTGGACGTGGGTCACTCATCTCTCCATCTGGGGCTCCGTGCTGCTCTGGTTCCTCTTCATTCTCATATACAGGTCGATACCATATCATAAGTTATATTATATTATTATAGTTCGCATCATACGATTGCCAAGATCAAGGTCAAATATTAAATTAAAATTTGTCGTGTTTAAATAATTGCAGTCACGTCTCGTGCCCTAAGAAAGCGTCGGAGACGTAGCTACAGTTTGACCACGACGTATATCGTCATAGCCCGAATTAAACAATTCTTTCTGTGAAATGTACGTTTGGGACTCACATTGATAATATGCAACGTGTAACAAAACTGTGTAACAATACTCAAGGGTGTTAGTATCTATTCATCAAAGTGAACTATATAAACACTTTGCAAAATTCTTTAAAAAAAATGGTGTCCTTCATACATTTTGACCGATTACGTGACTAATTTTTGTAAGGAGAACCTATTTCATATTGCTTAAGAAAACGGGTTTTCACGCGTACCTAAATACCTGTTTTCTTAAACAATATGAATCAAACACGCGTTAGTTTTCTAAATAGAGAACCTATTTATTTTTTATATTGTAATATTCTGTTTCACAATGTGTTTACTTGTACGGGTAGACTAACACCCTTAAGTATTGTCACTCCTTTCTGTTACACATTTGTTATAATGAAATGTGTGTGTTGTTTTCAGCAACATATTCCCGCTGGTGCTGATCGGCGCGGTGATGCGCGGCATGGACCGCATGGTGTTCAGCTCGCTCGTGTTCTGGCTGGGACTCGTGCTGATACCGCTCGCCACTCTCATACCCGACCTCATGGTCACCGTGTAAGTACATCACCAGCACGTACCGGCCTCACTGCACCCACACACACACATTGTATAGAAATAAAGAAAACGTTTATAACAAGGCACTACAACAATAATAACAAAGATAATGACTCGGCTCACGAGGTTACCGCCATGTGTGATGTTAAGGCAAACGGCCTCATAGCGAGAAGCTTCAACCAACATCTTAAGAGACTCTCGCTTAATGGTTGGATCAAGGGTCAGATACAGAGGATGGTAATGCTCGATACGTCCCTAACACTGGTAGCTTGGATCCTACCGCGTTGTTGGTGGCACTCTAGATTTAAAGATAAGACAAATAATAAATAACTACATTATCATAGGTAACATTGTTTTACTATCACTGTAGTGACGAGTGCGTCAAAAAAGGTCATTAGCTCAGCAGAAGCCACAGAATTCACCATTGACACCATTTAAAAAGCAGTCGCCATATTATTATGTCATGTAAACTTAAGTGTCATCTGTCTACTATCAGCATACCTTTATTTTTTTAGCGTCACTGCATTTGCTTACACAGCTGACTGACGTCGTGGCCACAGAGCAATATGGCGTCCACTGCGACTAGCGTTTTCGTCAAACTACGAGCGAAATTCGAATATGCAAAATTTTGTGAATTTTATGGTGGTTCGCTATTAATATAAAATCTAAAGGAGTCACTTTTTAAAAATGGGTGTAATACCCTATTGTAGGAATGGAAAAATGCCAATAAGTGGTACACAGTAGAGTGGGCTGGTAATTCCAGGGTGCACACGTCAGTGAGCCGCGCGCTGCGGTCGCGCGCGCTCGCGGCGGAGTGGGCGCGCCGCCGCTCCCTCCGCTCGCACCGGAGCGTCTCGCGCGCTAACTCTAAGCGACACTCCCCGTCACATGTCTGTGTCTGCCGCTTGCCTCCCTATACGGTTACGACGTCCATCTATCTTTTAGCGTTTTGTGTAGAGTTTTGTTAGGGTGTATCTATCTTGTTGGACACAGTCGTTTCAAAATGCGGTTAGATGTATTAAGTATGGTAGATACGGGTTGGAACGAAACACAGTCATAGTTTGACTATCCGAATTTTAGGTAAACGTTGTTTGAGCATTATATTTACCTACATTCGAAGGTTCGTTTTGGCTCTAGACATTGTTGTACGTCTACCATTTGGGTGCAGTAATAGTTTCGTCATATGTATTTAGACGTGGGATTTATACTCATTGGTGCAGAAATCGGTCGCGAGTGTCAACTTCCTTGATATGTATAAAAGTATTAACAATTTAGTTACATTAAGCTGTCCATTGGATAAACGAAATTTGGCTGTTCATGACATATTTTGACAGGGTGGTAGTTTGCTGTATTTGTTTTTATTGATAGTTTTAAATGCGTGTATTTATTGTTCCAGTAGGCATTTAAACTCCTTGTATTGCTGCGTTGATTGAAGTATTGGAAATTTAGTCTATGTTTGTGTAGTGTAGGTAGTTACAAACTTTTAGTCGACACGACGCCGTAAAATGGTGAATGCATTTTTAATTTTTCCGTACATATATATTTCACATAGACTGCAATAATTTATATGGTTATATTATCTACCGACTTTAGAAAAGGAAGTGGTAGTTTTTTTATGTTTCTTACCTGATATCTCGGAGACGGCTAGACTGCTTCGAAAAATTATATATACTTCTCGAGCGGTCACATTTCAGTTTTAACAAAATCGGTCCAGTGACTTGATTTTTTAATCGAAATAACTGAAGTAATTCTATGGGCGTCTGCCGTAATGAAAGACGGTAATCATTTAAAAAAAAAAAACAAATTGTATTGTAACAAATTAATGACAGTTCGTTATTAATTTCTTGTAATTATGAACTTTCAATTAATACACCTAGCAATCGTGACATTTGGTATGAGTGTATGTATATAGCTTTATTGAACATCAAACAAAGAATAAAAAGATACAGCAGGACAAATATTTAATAATTGTACATTGAGCGGCCTTATCGCCCAACCGTACCGTAACTATTGGTACCGTATGTTACTCATCTATCAGCACGTACAAACTTTCTACTTAGCTAATTTGTACGTAGCTTTCCTTAAGTATAAACGAGCATTTCAGAAGAATCCTTCCAACATTACAGGGTACATAACTCCGCGTTCAAGACCATGACGGAAGCAGTACGAGAGAGCGAGATAAAACAACGCGACCCGTCCGCACTGCTCGCACAACCGCGCCACTCGTGAGTACCTACCTACATACATACACTAATATTTTCAAAAACATTATTTATTTGAACAACATTACATTTGAATCTGACTATTGCATACCAGATTACCAGTGAAGGCACCAGTTTAAGTTCATTACATTTAATATGGGTTCATTACATTCAATATGGGGTCATTTTTAAAGGTCCGTGACAGTTTTAAAAATCTTGTATTTGTTGTTCCAGTCAAGTGAAATAAAGACGATGTTTTAGTTTCGAAAAAAAAGGTCATTTAAAGCCTTCAGGATTTTATATACATACAAAGTCATACATACATGCGTCGTATATATGCAACATCCATGTAACGTAACGTATCAAGCAATGACGTTCCACTGCTGGGCTAGGGTCACCCCTGTGAATGGGAGTGTAAGCCATTATAGTCCACCACGCTGACCAAATTGCGGGTTGGAGATTATACTTATCTTTGCTAAAGTTATACCTTCTCCGACAAGTAGGTATCTTAAAGATGTTTTCCTTCACCGTTCAAGATTGTAGTAATTAATTAAAGTGAAAACTCGGAGGTGACTGCCTGAACCTGGAATTGAATCCGCGCCCTATCGCTCGTGACGAGTTTACCAACTAGTCAACCTAACTAATATATCCATGTACTGTTTTTTATCATAGACAGATTTACATAAACTCTCTCAAGATTGGGTTTCTGTGTTAGAATTTTAGGAATTCCTTATTAAGAATATTTTAATAGTTTTCACCACACTTCTTTGATCTAGTTTATTCCTTTATTTTTGGTCGAATGCGTTCGTGTTTCTGTCTTTTAAAAACATATTTGAAGTATAAGTTGAGTTACATGCGTGAATCAAACACGCGTTAGTTTTCTAAATAAAAAGGTTACATGAATGTTGCATTATGAAATATAATCATACATATAGGTATACATTACAAACATTTATTGACACTTCCAGCGTGTGCGAGCTGTGTACTTGATACAGTTTTGACACATTCGTATAATTAAAAAAACTTTGATAATAATATTAAAGACTACTCAAAATTTAAATGTTTTTTTTTTATATATTATGAGCCTTTAAAACTGTAACCAATACATAAAGGGATTTAGTCCACAGGGATAGAGTTCACATTTCGTCCCATAGATGGTGTTGGGTGTCCATTATAAGATAGGCTGGCTCGCATACGCTCCATTATTTTTGATTTTATTTCAATGAACTGAAATTTTCATAAAGTTTGTTTATCTTCTATATTCAATATTATTCTAAAACAAACTTGTTTTGAAATATTTTATTTTTCTATAAATGTCGATCGTAAGATTTCAGTTTGATTTCATTTTAAAATTAAACAATCTAAATATCTATTAGGTATATTATATTTTTTGTATTGTAGGAAAGAAAAAAAAAATTAACTAAGTTCGACTAATAACAGAATGTGTGTGGATGTTTGTTATTTTGAATTGCTGGAATGATGTGTGATTATATTATATTATTTTTTACTTATTTACCGTATCTAATATTACTGTTATATGTCGTTTATTTAGCGTTTTTTTTAAATAAAACATTAAAAAAAGATCTGTTAAAAAATTATATATTTTTTTTCGAGTAGTTTTCCTTGTATTATCGTATTTATATTGGACACATTTTATTTAATTAACCCTAACATAAATATTGAATCCCATTCCTTATTTTAGTCGAACCATACATAGCTCTTAGATAATATAAATATCCTATATCAAATCGTTTCGTTACATAACATCTACTTTATCACATACTTCATTAATAGAATTAGCTACAGTAAATAAATTATTAATGTATATTATTTCATATATCAGTCTGTTTGTATATCTCTACTATTTATTCCTACGTATATATAGAGACTATAGAAATAAGCAGTTTTAAAAATTTTAGCCATTTTCTCTCGTTGGTTCAAAGTACATGATTTAATTGATCTATATTACTAAACTAGAGATATATAAATAAACGGTCGTATAGTATAGATGTGGTCATGTAGAGCGCACGCTATTATAAACTTTGTTCGTTTATGTTTGAGTGTTTAGTTTGCTTTGCATTGCCCCCTCCCGCACAAGTCGTGCACCCGTGCTGTTTGTTACCGGCAATGTACGCTCAAATGCAACCTTATGTGTTTTACTTGTACTGTAGTGTACAGTGTACAGTCGTGGTCGGCAGCGGTCGCAACGAAGCCACGGACGCGATCGCATGTGCACGGAATGTACAATCGATTGTTGTATAAAAATATAACACATCCGTATTTGTACATGGTAGCGTTTAATTTTAAGATGGAAGTTTTACACGGTTTGGCGCACTGTAATTTTTTCAACATGACATAATGTAGCCGTGGTATTGTGGTTAATGTTTTTTTGCGGTCGGAACAATAAGGCTTTGTACGAGTAAGTGATAGATATCGGCACAGCGGGGAAATAGCACAAGGTCGCCGCCCGGCGTTATAGCTTTACTAAACAGACTCTTGCGAGACCTCACCATGTTACAACTATATATCTACAATCAGGAAGCATTTTCAATACATATTGTTACTTAAAGTTAAATATTATTGTGAAATGCATATATATGGGGTGGGAATATTTTTTGTAAATAAATTTATGAGGAAATGCCATCACAGGCATTCATAAATGGCAAGACTGAAGAACGTTTAAAGTACACTTGCCTCTCGTAGAAGTTATAATATACTTACTTACGTAACATTCTTGTACGTATTCCATGGTATTATTTTCTTGGGAGTATCGCGTGTCATGTTTTGCTTATGAGGAGTTCGTGTCTGGATGCTGAGAGATCTCATTGCTGAGTCATTCACAAAACTTGTCAAAAGAATTGCAAAATGTAATAGTTTATGTTATAAAACAAAAAATACATCCAGTGATGTTATTTCTTGGCCACAAGCCATACCAACACAGCATGCTGGCTATTAACGACCAGCGCTGATCAAAGGATGGTTTGGAGAGAGTGTATAGAACAGGTGTTTCTCGCAAGAGTCTGTCGTCAGCGGTGAATATTGTCGGTGAGCCGGTGACGGAGGGCACGGGTGCAGGGTGACGCACAGTAGGCTCGGCTAGTGTTCACGTGTGTTGTGGCGGCAGCAAGGCGCGCGGCGAGCCGCTCGGCCTGCGCTGGCGGCGGCGCACGGTGGCGCCCGAGGCACGCCACGGACCCGCAGCCCCGCCTGCCACGCCCCGGAACCGACACTCGCACATCATTTGACAGTGACATCTCGCTCCCGACAGACGTCACTGGCACGTCGGCGTCGGGTGAACGCAGATATTAAACCGGATACGACGCTCCGGCACTAAACGATACGATGTCGAATCCGACTGTTATTGATATTCTAAGTCTCTTATTAGTTCTATATTTTATTTCGTAATGTGGTAACTTATGACTGATCATCGAAATCTTGTTTGGGCTACCTCGGTGTAACAATGTAACGCACTGATTTATATACAAATTAATTAATTAGTAATCATCATCGCTACTCGTGTTTGATTATTGCAGAGATACTGATTGTCTCAAATATTCATATATTTTCTAATAAATTTAAAGAGAAGACTTGAATTATTCTTCCTGAGTAAAATTTGGGTTCCTGTTGTACACGATCTATTGAAGAGTAGTTTTGTTACGGATAAAATGTTGTTGCAAATATATTAATAACACACACATGTTTAGCTAGTTCGTTACTCGTACGCTTGTCTCACCGATTTACTCAGAATTGTGAATGTATTTTTGTACTTAGTCGTATTTTTGTATATGATATGGTTCCCGTAAAACGACTAAATGTTTCTGACATTGATTGAATGTTGAATAGCCGAAGGAATTAATACGTGTAATTTATTACTAGATGGACTTACGTGAGTTATATGATAAGTGGAAAGGCAGTGATGAGATGGTAAATATATATATATATAATATAAGTTTTGTATATAGTAGTGTGCAAGCACTGACGTAGTGCGGATCACGGTGTGTTCTTCCATAGATGGGCTTCGTCCTGCTATTCCTGAGTTTTTCGCTAATTCCTGTCAACGTCGTTTGTTGTTCACCTTTTTATATTTACGATCAACTTTGATCTAAAAAGTCAACGCATTATGAGACGTGAAACTTAGTGCGCGACCTCGTGCTTCTGTCTGTCTCTGTCTATTAACGTTCAAGATCGAGAGGAGTGAACGAGAAAAACTAACTGGCAATACGCTCGAATCTGGCGCGAAATATATTCAAGAACATTATTTGAATGAAAAGTTTACAGCTACATAGATTTTTTTCAAAATTGATTAGAACTACATTTTCAATTCATTTCGAATGAGAAATCTTTGTTGATTTTTTGGTTTTTTTATTATTCGATTTCTATGCGCATTTAGATGTACCGCTTTTATAAAATCCTGTTGACTTTTTAATTAATTGTATCTAGTAAACAAAAATTCTTACATTCCTCAATTAATAATTAAAGTGTTGTGTGTTTAGTAGCCTATATTTCGCTGTGTCCCAATTTTGAACTTTTAGAATATCTAAGCCTTTTTGCCTTTACAAGGTTACATACAACTGAATGTGATAGTCGTTATAGATTTTTTACTAGGTGTGTGTGAAGCAAAGTTTTATAGTACGCTAGATTCTAGTTAACTTCTAACTTTAATGTTTTCATTGCAGCAATGACCCCTATTCGGACAAGCCAGACTCACTAAACTAACCTAATTTGACAGTTCTAAAATTGTCTCCTCCATCTTGGTTTTCATGAGTAAGATATGGGTGGATATAATTTTAGGAAATTTTAGTTTAGTCAGTGTGAGTGGACGAATTGGCGTCAATGAAGTGTCTTTATTTTCTTAAATAAGATAAGCTACCCTCTTTTTACAACTAATCTTTAATAATTATAGTATCAATGTATTACGAGGAATCGTATAATGTGTTCTTTCGCATTATGTCCCCAAAATATTTGGTGAATTCGTTTGTTAGACGTGAAGTCATTTATTATCATTAACTTTAACTACTTTATTATATATAACAATGTTGAAATCTCAAAATATAACTCCTATTATTAATAGTTTTAATATATTCTATAATATTGTCTGTGATTTTAATCATACGTCACACTTTAATAGATTTTATAACAATATACATGATGACGTGTAAAACATGTTGTGATACCGCAAAGTTGAATATCAGAATATTCAAACAAGTTTATCAATCTCATAATTGGTATGAGACGAGTAAATTAATTCTTGGTATTTTTTCATTTAGTAATTCCGTTTTCTTGTCATGTTTATTGTGTCATTTGGCCTGTTGTTAAAATTACTTTACAATTGTTTAAAAAAAGAACAAGACAACAATTTTAGGATTTTGAGCATAATTCTAATAACTAAATTACATTTGCCAGTGTTTCAAATAATTCATTGGACAAATGATTGACGACATTTCAAATTTATTTTTATTACCATAATGGAGAGTTCATATAAAAATTACGTATGCCTTTTATTTTACTCAGAATGTAATAATGTTTAAAAATTTATGTAAAATTCGAAAAATGTTATTCTCGTACAAAGCTCGTATAAAAATAACAAACGAAAGGCAAAACACATATAATTGATGACAAAGAACTTGAGAACTGGCACAATACACAGAGAGTGGTGGCCAATCAAGAAAGAAAAAAAAATATGACAACATTACTAGCTTTGTACGAGAACAATATTATTCGGAACTTAACTTACATTTTCAAAAATCTTTAAACACATGACATTTTGAGTAAAATAAAAAAAACAAAGATACGTTATTTTTAATTTATTTTTTCGTTATCGCAATAAAAATGGGGGGTAGAAAATTTTAAATGTCAATTACAAAACAACTTATTTTAGATTGCTTCCTCTTCTTCTGCGTGTCGAGATAAGTCAATTTCAACTTTTTATCAAAGGAATTAGTATACGTCTGTAATATCATATCAGTAGTTTATACTCGTACATTCCACTTTAGGTATTAGTGTAAGATTTCTAATGTATATATTTTGTCGAATTTGTATGTCAGATATCAACTTCCTAATAAAATTACTAATGTAAATAACTGTGCAATAAACGAATGCGAATATGATAGTGTATAAATTGTATTTTACATGTTGTTTATTCCTGCGCTTTTTTCTCGCATCTTAATTTTAAATATGTCTTTCGTTTCATTTTTCGTTTTATATACGCAATAGTTACATTATTTTGATTGTTTCATTGTAATCTTGTCACTTGTTAGCGTTAGATATCATTACTGGCATGTAGATACTCAAATAGCACTTGACTGATTTTATTATATCTTTTTTCTATTTATCTTTTAGGACACTGCTCTAAGGTAGTAGGTATGTGTGGCCAAAAAAATTGCTTGAGATAAAAGGGGCTATTTTTACTTTATACGATTGGAGTTCTTATCCAATTTAATTTGGATTTATATCAAAAAGCTATAGAGTAAAGTGATATCTATTATGTACTCTTTTTGCAAGAAGAATAATGAAGATAAGACCAGCACAGTGGGTCTATTTTTAATCATATTTTAAATTAAAGTTTGAACTTTGTCCATTCATAGATTTTTCAGTTATTTTCCTTATTTATTTATTCAATTCTCCCACATTTACAGCAACGCCAAGGCATTTGGCGATATATATATATGAACTTATATATAGACAGATTTAAATTTAATGATAATGAACTTATATATATATATATATATATATAAGTTCATTAACATTAAATTTAAATTAAGTCAAAAAACGCTCTCAAACACTTACAAATACATTAATATTGTCATGGAATATATCGATTTCCTGGTGTTGAGCAATCAGCCACACCAGGAAACCACAAACCATAAACCACAAACCACATTGTCAAATATCCTTTTTGTGAAGTTAATTGCACACTTAAATTAATAACAGCCAGAGTGTCATTTTTTGACATTGCAAGTAGCATGTTACATGTAACATGGCTTTAATCAAGCATTAGCACTTTTAAATTTTTTTGACATAGTTTTTCTGTCTTCTTATGCCATCTAAGTAATTTTTTTTCCACATTTGTTTTGACATTGGTGCATTATAAAAACATAATTTGCAAAATGGCATCTAAGCTTTTATAAATATGATTTAAAGCGTCCGATTTAAACTTCCCATGTCCTGTAAAAAGATCCTTTCATGTACTCATGAAAACATATGTAAATAATTTACAAATTATAACAGCTTGGCAAAAAGGAAATCAAACTGAGACAATTGTATTTCGTACTAAATATATAAATTAATACATAAATTGTTACCGAATACAGAATATTCGAAAGCAATTTGCAAAAAAAAAATTCTCCTCTTTATAACTTTTTGCCAAGTTTTTTTATGAATCCGCAAGATGTGAATTGAATCATTAATGAAAAAAACATTACCATGTACTCGTAGATTTTATATTCGTCCGTAGATTATAAAAGTACGTATCAATTATTTATGTCATTATTTGTTTTGTATCTGTGTTCATATCGTACACGTCAAATTGACTAACATTATTGTACATAGTGTTGTAAATAAACATTAAGCCTTATTGTTGCTCCTTTTCTACAAATGTTATGTTTGAATAAAATCGTTGTTTTAATTTGTTCGTCTATTTTCTAATCATTGTCATTAGTTACAATAATTTTTATTATAAAATATGTATGAAGTCCTACGCATTTTGTATACGGTGTAGAATCATTATACGTAGTGATTTATTAACATACTCATATAGGTTTTAAGATCATTAATATAATAATCGCATACAAAGTGCTCTTGCAGGTTATGGAATATAATACTACCTATTGGTTATGGGATCAAAATTTGTAAAAATATTTGCCTCATTAGTCAACGAAAAACAACATTTTAGTTTCATTCTATTTGATCAAAATTTAAGACAGAATCTTCTGTAAAAATACCGCAAAAACTTTCATTGGTACAATCACGATAATAGTCCTGTTTCCTAAATCATATTTGAACCATTTGGGGCGCCATTAATATGAGTAATTTACACACTGATTTTGTGCCTTAAACTGTATGTGCCATATATACTTACTTACCTTTTAAAAGATTAGTGACGGGGATTAAAAAAGTAAAACTGTAAATTACCTCGAAACGAATATACATCAATTTTGCTCAAAATATAATTTAAATTATAATTCGTCATTAGACGTGTGTACTCCTCCGCGGTTCGTTCGTTAATGAGGCAGGTATGCGAACGTTAGGTCGTCACGCGCCACTAACTCGGTTTGTTGTACTAGCGTGGCGGACACGGCGCATGCGTTGGTTCGACTCGCCCAGTGTAAGTAACTCCGCAGGGTATGTAACTGTCCACGCACGAACATAAAATTAATGCTGTCTCGTACTAGTATTTTAATATTAGAAAGAGTCGGATAGATAATCATAACTCATACTATGGCTCGTCACTGGCTAGCTTTTTCTTTCGCAGTGATACCGTACGATGCAACTATAACTGCTGTCTTATTCTATATTTTTATCTTATAAAGAGACTAATGCTACGCCTTAGCATACTTTGAAACTGAACATTTTGTTTTTTGTTTCAAAGTGAAGTTTCAAAGGTTACATACAGATCTCATATCTGTGCATTGCAGTAGAATATTTCATTATAGGATAAATAAATTTTGACGAGGAAACGAGCAGCGGTTGTGTTTATGTTCGTGCACGACTATAACCGCCGCATGGCTTCGCATGTCGCTTGGCACGCTTCTCACTTACTTACATTCGAGCGGATGCGTCCTTTACTAGTTACTATTTTATACTAGTTAGTGTTTACAATGATAGATGGCGCTGATATCAATATATTTAATTGTTGTTTGTGAATAACAGATGGCGCTGTTCGTTCATATATTTTATCAAAGTTTAGTCTGGGGTGTTGCGCTCGATTGTATGTTGCTATTTGTTTTTGGATTTGTAGTGGTTGGACGATTTTACTAACTGACTTTAAATGTTGTCTTGCCTGTGAGCATACAACGGTTATTGAAATCGTTTCTTTAACTTTCCTGTTTGATGTTTGCTCTTGTCATGCAAGTGGCAAGTGTAAAGGTTTTTCTATAGACTGGCACCGTCACGCTTCGTAAATAAAATATGTTATATGTTACTCGTGAGAGGTGTCTGCTTAATTTTAAGACAAAAATCTTTCTGACGGATTTCTCTCAGACCGGTTGGGATGCAATCTTATGGTTACTGATCTATTATTACAAAATAAAATAAAACATTTTTTTTACACTAATTCTCTATAAATTAAGGTTACCGCTATATCTTTTCTTATTTAATGAAATTAAAGTATTGAAACATTTTATAGTGCAATTTTTAAATGATAACCAAATTGACATTGGATTGCTTGCGTTTTAAAATACGCATGAAGAATAAATCCGAAACAAAGGTTGTTCCCAACCGACACCTGTCCAATTGGCCCGTCCCGCCGTGATAAAGCCGTGTAGTGAAGGGAGCTCTGTGTGGCAGCCTCACGGAAACGGCGCGCCTACTGCAGAACGTACGCAGCGTGTTCAGCCGCCGGTCCACGCGCGCGCCCATGGAGCTTGAACTGTCGCGTGAGTACACGATCAATGGGGGCTGAGCGAACGAACCCTTAAATAATTAAACTGTCATATTTGCAAAAGGTCTGACTGACTGAAGCATCATCTTTCATTTTATTTCATTCTCTCTTTTGATTGCAATAGGTCGTTGTCCAGGTCCATGTGGGTGATATAGAATGCCTTCGATGGAACTTTTGTTTCTACTGTTTGCTGTGAAGTTTTTAAAAAGTGTGGGTTTTGTAATGCGGGATAAAAACTAGCGTATGGGAAAATATGTTTAAATATCATCTGTGACGTTCTGCAGAAAGCAAGAAGCTAAAAGAGCAAAATGTATTCAATATATTTGAAATTGTATTGAGATGTACAAAGTACGTCAATGGTGGATGACGCAAGCAACGTTACTGCTACGGATCTATTTCTTTTCATTCCACAAAATACAAAGTTTTAAAAATACCAACATATAAATATTGTTTCTCCAAAAATAAGTGATTGATTGATTTTTAAAATTCTTTATTAACAGAGAGGAGAATACATTAGAATTACAATAGAGGTTGAATACATGTTTATCTCAGCGTAAAAAACTAAGTAACAATTAGGACATAATACGTAAGTAATGGTTTTGTTGGCTAGGATCGTTCTTTAAAACTTTATGCTAATAAACTGTTTGATTTCTATAATAAGCATTCATTATTATTTAAAAGTGTCGTTGATATTTAATTTAACTATAAATCAATCGTTCCCTCAGCCCACCTAATACACAAAAACGCACGCAAACGCGTCATCGACGCACAAGCACACTGCAAACAATAATCCCAATGTAAACAGTTAACTCAAGCATTTCTTCTACAAAATGTGCCCATTTCTCCCAAGGAAAATCTCAGTCTTTAGTAGAAACCACTTGGATCGTAGATCGGCTAATGTTTGAGCTATCTTACACGGGTAACTCTTGACAGCAATGCAAAACGGATTTACGAAGGTACCAAAAATCAAACCGTTCATTTACTTTTTCAGTTCGACTTTTTACACTTTGTGTTTTGGCACTGAATTAGTTACACGCCGGCAGTTTTTAACAGTTATTCTTTTCTGATTTCCGATTTAGTTTTTTTTACATAGGGATTGATGTGACGGCATTGATCCTTTGTAGCAAAGTTGAGCTGAAGATTACTTTTCACGCAAGGACTAGAGTTGTTAGTTGTCAATTAGTATATATTTTATGGTAACGTAAAATAATGTAAAAAAAACACTTGGATTGCATACTGTCGATAAAGTTGCCTTGCTTAGCAATCATTTAATTACCAAGTAACAAAACAAACAAATAAAAAGTACAATATCATCGATCCCACTGCTGAATTGCTATAACAAGTAATGCAATTTGATATTTGAAAACTTGATGGTCTTCGGCTCGACTAACCTTGATAGCCGTTTGATCAATTCTTATGACGCAGTTTTTGATGTAGTTATTGATTGTATGTGTTATGTGCGCAGATGGTTTTGCATTCTCCCAAGAGGAGGGAGGCAGCGTGTCCCAGGCAGATGTCATCCGCGCCTACGACACCAGTCAGCCGCGACCGCGCTCCTGAGGTAATTAAAAAAGTATTCTGTATTCTTAATAAAAAACCATTTCATTTCATTCATCATTTCAGTTTTCGTGACATTTTATTTCCAGCCCCGGAGATGTATATTCTATGAAAATTTTCTAATTGGAAAAAATAGTTTTCAAGTTTTGTAAGATATAAAATTTGTGACAACCGGCTTTATTTCGTCGGTGTCTGAACATTTTATTCACATCATTGCCGTTGGTTTAGAAAACTATTAGATTAGCTAGCCGATCTTTGTAAGGAACCTTTGTAACTATATTAGGGCTTTAAAGAACCTGGCTATGTTTGATACTGCTACTTTTAAGTAGCAGGCTGTGTTTAATGCTGCTACTTTAAAGTTGCAGGCTGTGTTTATTACTGCTACTTTAAAGTAGCAGGCTTAAAGCCTGTGTTTAATACTGCCACTTTTAAGTAGCAGTATCAAACACAGTGTATTTAAGAACCACTTGTTTTTTAAGAAAAAATATTACATTAAGCACAATACGATCATCTTCGTCACTCGCAAAGTGAAACTATTGTACGTTATTGCGTTCTTGAGTATCCGTTATATTACTCTTAAAATCCAAGGATATGGCACAGTTTGTCACAGTTCCTCGTGGACTATATTTTGGCTAACTATTATAGGTGACAGCGAGTCGCGGGCGCGGCCGCCTCATCTCTTCGCCATCTGCTGAGGCGCGAGGCGTGGTGCTCCCCGCGCGACCGCCGACCCACTGTTCTAATGTGCTGATACACTCCTACATCTTGAAACAAGTCGTCATAGCCATCAGCTAGGAATGAATAATACATTGCAGTGTCTAAACGCCTGCGCGTCTGTTGAGAAATGGATATTTATAGGTTCTGGGTTCTAATATCAATTTCTTCTTCTTTTTGTAGCATTCATTTTCTAGGCACCCGTAAGTCGTAAGCCGATGTGCAAGCAATGAAGCTAACGTGGAAATCTACATGAGATTAATATCACATGGCTTCTGTAATAAAATATTTTTAATGTACCTAATGATAAAAGGAACTGGCAAAATATTTAGACTGGTATAGCCTATGAAAATTGCAATACCAAAATGCACTCCACAGCCAACAATGGGAGACATATCCATGTCTCACATTTAATTTCTCAAATGACATACAAAAACACTCTAAGAGTCTTATGCTGTACCTAAAATAAATACAAATACATGGAATTCTCGCAACATTTTAATGGAACATGGCAGACGCGCGAGTGTTTATTTCATCAATAATTAGGGGTTACAGATGTAGGTAAACAAATCACAATGTAAACGGATCACCTACCGCTTATCACCTACATTTATGTGAACTTATTGTGAACTGGTTTAGATCGGTATATAGTTTGAGAGTCAATGCCAATTAATTCGAAGGCGCCTTTGGAAAGCTATCTAGTAATATGGCTGTGACAATTTTTCACCAATATAACTAAAATTAAATTTTAAAATATCGTATGCCTTAATATGTACAACAAGTAAAGTAGGTGGTCTGTTTGCAAGTAGTATATAATTTTCTTGTCATCACTTTATGTATAGCTCCCGTCACGGAAAAAGAGCTAAAAGCGTCTCTCTAAGTATGCGGAAAGTCTATAATCTTTAATATCGCCTTGAAATTAGCACTCTTTCTTTGTGACGCGAACTCCAAATGTTTATAGGAAATTCGTGTCTACAGAATATAATCAAACGTGTATGTATAGTAGATATTCACAGAATTATTATAAATATATATGAAACTGTGGATTTAAATTAAGTGTTCGGTCACAGGGAGTACAGAAGGTTCATTACCGAGACCAAAAATCGCTATTTTTACTTAATTGTTTTTTATTGTTTTACTGTAATAATATAAATTGAAAAATCAAATAGTCTTATTTTCATTATTGATCATTTTATCGGTTTAATTCTATTGATGTTATTTAACTCGAATATTATAAAGCGCGGTATACTTTTAATGGTCTGATATGGTAGATTCAGCATGTTGTTTTTGTGAAAACTTGCGCCCTGCGGTGTTACCCGCGTTAATACACGAGAAAAAGTAGCCAGTAGTATCCAGGGTCTAAGCTATATTCGTACCAAATTTCATCCAAATCCGTTCAGTGGTTTTTGTGTAAAAGAGTAACAGACATACACACATACATTATTACAAATATTCGCGTTTATAATATTAGTAGGGTTAATGTTAATGTTTAAAGTGGGCCATTAACAAATAAATAGTACAGGATATTAAAAAGGGGACAACGATTTACAATTTCTATATATGGTTCGAATTACCAAACGAAATCAAAAAGGAGGCAAGTGGCAAACAGATAGGTTTTTTGTAACTAATTATGGTACCTGTATGTATATTCGACCTATGATTTGTTGTTTTACATTTGCTGACCGAAATGTATATCGCGCTTGAAGATAAGTAAGAACTTGTAATGATTTAATAGAACAAATGTATTGTTACAAATTGACTTTAATATATTAAGAGATCTGTTAATTATCGAATATTTTTTTATAATTTTTTGACAAATCGTCGTGTTTGAATAGTCGGACATCTTTGAAATATATTTCGTTTAAATTATTCATAATATAATGTAAGTCGATGTGCACGTAATTACGGAAATAAATTTAAAATATAAGATTTGTGCATTTACTTATATTCAATTTCTTGCGACACGTACATAATCTATATTATATAATAATCATTGGCTTAACTATTCTTTTGGTATTGTTAAAACTCGAGAATGGCTGGAGCGATTTTGATAATTTTGGTTTCGAAATATTTGTAAAACATTAGAGCAAGTTTAAATGGTGATAGATACATAACTGTCAGGCGGTACGAAGTACTAGCTGACCCAACGGTCAGCTAGTTGACCCAACGGTCAGCTAGTCCGTAATCATTGTCTAATACGAGTAAAGTAGCATTAAGAATCCGCCCGCAAAAGTTAAAGGAACTGTAGATTATGGAACACGTTGCCGGTTTTTTTTTATTTCGTGATAGCTATAATATTTTCATGGCATGAGTGAACCGTTTGCTTCAAGACAAGCGTGCCCCATCTTAGGCTGCAACGTCGCTTCACATCAGGCGAGTTGCGGTCAAACGCAAGGTTATCTTCAATAATGCGTGTTAATTGCCGTAGTGAACGTCAATTTAAAGACACGACCTAATGTCACTTACATCCACCAACACCACAACTCATATATATTTTAGAAAAAAAATAATTAATTTATAAATAGGATAATATTTAAATTTATATTTTATTACGAATTTTGTTTATTCGAAATATATTTCAACGATCGTCTCGACTGTAAAATGTATGCATACAAATATTGTAACTGTTATAAGTTAACTTTGTTATTATATAAGTGAATAAAAATAGTAATTATTTTGCAACAAATCAAATAATGCAATCAAATATAGTACCTACTTGTATAATTGTGTTTATAGTATTTTTGCTTAATTTTATTTTAATCTGTGGGGTCTTTCAACGTCTTGTTTATCTAATAAAGATTTATAAAACTATTGCAATCAAATATTGATTGCAATAGTTTTTTTCTAGTATTTTTAAATATTGTTAGAACCAGAGAAAGGAAACAATATATATAAAGAGCGCGTGCTCGTCAAAGCTAAATTAGAATATTGGATTATAGAAATTTTATGCATTCACTACGTATGAAATGGTGACCATATATTAAATAGAACAATTGCTTCAAAAATTTGTCTATAGAAATGTGGTGATATTTTTGAAAGGGAATATAATTAAATTGACCAAAAATGTCGAAAATTAACTTTAAGTAAACGTCGATTTAGACGTTCTTGGTAAATTTCTTAATTTTTTTATTTCAATATCAACAGTGCCTTTTGAAAATATTGCACCGCTAATCTGTTGATTGATCTATTACCTACATGTAACTTATTTATGACGTCATTCAATGTATACTACAGACCTTATTTTTTTAAAGTCTGATTTTGGGGATTTTTTGCAGGTAACTTATCATTGTATACAAATTATATGGTAATTGTGAAAATCAGTTCGATAATAATTTAGTTAATTCATAGATTTTGAAAGACTCCCTAAAAAACGCTTTATTCGTAGTACATAATGAAATCGTGTATATTAATGGATGTTATATAAAAATGGCCTATTTTTGACATATACGCGGTTATAAGTTAGGGGTGTAAGTAAAGTAAGGAGTATAGTGACCCCCTTTCGGCTTAGTACACCCCTAACCGATAACTCCGTATAGTAATTTTTATTCACGTAGAAAAAACTACATACGTGCATTCTGTGATGTCGCTTTGTATCTACGATAACAATTTATTATAATATTTGTTAAGTTTAAGTTATTTATTGTGCGTGAGAAATTAACTTTGTGTGGTTTTACTTACTACGGTCAGCATAAAAAGACAGGCTTATCGTTATTGTATTTTATCAAATTTCTTAAGGACATTTATCAAATGTCAAGATTATTAGTAAATTAGTAAAAGCGAAATATTCGTTCATTAAAAATATTGTTTTGACAAATAAAAAAATACGTGTCGCTGTCGGGGACTGACGCGGTATAGCTTTTGCATACGCATACGTCTAGTCGCACGCACACAAACACTGTTCCGAAGTTTGCCGAACTGAAATTAATTTTCCAATTTCTTGATTCTATGCAAGAAAGCTATGCAATAGCTTAATTTTAATACTTACTTAACTTTTTGTGCTGACCGTAATAGTGAAAATTATTATTATAATTCTAAATTTCTGACTAAAAGTACCAAATTCTAAAAAAAAATTGTGCACGTTTAGAAAGGTACCGACCATGCACTAAACCACTTTTGATTCGTATATTGGCACCGAACTAGCGTACTTTTTATAGCCAAAGAGAATGATATATATATTTTTCAAATCTCATAAACGCTTTTATAATGTAACTCTTCGTATCTGTGAGTATCGCAAATTCTTTTAATTATGTTATTTCTGCTTATGAACTTTCTACTCAAGAAACTGTTATCTAAATCTCCTTACTTGGGAAAATTGCGCATTTCTGTTACATGGTTTTTCCAGAAGTAATATTAAATATCATTACAATAAAAACAGGATAATTTTTTTATGTTCGAAAAAGGGCGTTGTCGTTTATTTATTTTATTGCAACAGGCAGAGCAAATTGCCTTATTGTCGAAGGATCTAAAGTTCTAGGCCTCCTAAACGCTTCTGATAATTTACAATATTCTCTTCATTGGGTTTCCTAATTTTTTAGGGTATTTTTTTTTCCTACCCTCTTCTAAAAAAAGAGGTTCACTATTCGACTTTTTTTTAAGTTATTACCTTTTTTCGGAGATGGATGGACGGATTAAACAAATTCTTATTTCGTTTGAAAGGTTATAATACCTCTGCGTGTGGTATTTTACGAGTAGTTTTTATTTTATCGCATTCGGTCCATATTTTGGATTTTAAATCGAAAAAACTGAAAAAGGTCTATTGAATGATCAGTATCTGCGATACTCACATCGAGTCTAATTAGAAAACCAAACTAATCAAAAAGGTTGAAATTAAATATACTTACTTAATATTGAAATCTTACTAAATTATTGTGATACTGTCATCCTGAACAACTGATATTTCAGAGTTTTTACAAACTGCGCGTGTACATGTGAATGTTTTTGGACAAACGTGTAACTGTTGAACGCAACTATACCTCTCTAACAGTTTATTTATTGTTCACTGTTGAATACAGTAGCGGGCAACAAAATGGCACGCGCGGGATACAAAAATAATAATATATGGGACAACATCCACACAAAGGTCTTCTGATCCCAAACTAGGCAAAGTCTATGGTAACCTGATCACTGATATACATACTTATATATATAATAAACACCCAGACACAGGTCAAACAGACATGGTCATGCACACAAATGTTTGGCCTGTCCGGGGATTGAACCCGGGACCAGCGGACAAAGCTAAAGCGGTAAGAGTAAGTCAAAAAGTCTTTCGTTAAAGAATTAAAACTTGATCTTTTCTTATCCCAGTGTGCTATTATTTTGTCAGCTACTGTTCTTTATTATGGCGGTGTATGAGACGCGATTATTAAAAATGACTACGGTAAAACATCTAAAATCTAAAGATCACACAAAGTTATGAAAAAGTGTTTTTGGAATTAGACTTAGTTTTTTTTTCGAGGCTGTCATTTTACTGCTATTGATTTCAAGATTTTGATGTTGTCTCAAGCACTTTTTTAGAATTCACTTGGGCTCTATTTTGCAATAAACGCGTGAATAACTTTTTTATCCTACACGGCTAGGCATGCCTACAAGTTCGCACGACCACGGATGTCAGCGATACTGCAGCCTTAGATGGAGCATGCCTAGTCTTGTTCGAAAGTGATGTTACTTTCGTGTAAGTGATTCAGCTCCACCATCGCCCCAAGTAATAAGCCCTGTTGTGGTCCTATCCAATTATTTACGATCCTGGGACCAATGCGGCTTGTTAATAAAAAAATATAACACCTATTGTTTTGTGGGTAAAGTGCATTTTCCATTGGCTTGTAATCTCGTCTCATACGCCGCTCTTATTTTATATAACTACTTAAGTAAATATGTAATGGATATAAGTAAATTATATTATTTTGTTCTTGTTCTTTAATGACGTGTTTCATTTATAATTCATCGTACATATGTAATATTTGGCTCTTTTAGGTAAATGAGATACAAAATACGACAGACGACATGTTTTTCATAATTCGTGGCATTAAGTATTGTCACGAATTATGAAAAACATTTTAGAGGTTTATTTCTTGACCATCTATTTTTATACGTTAGTAGCTGACCCGGCGTACTTCGTACCGCCTGACAGTGATTAATGTACCTTTTAAACTTTCCCTGGAGTACGGCAAATGTTTCAAGACCAAAATCAGCTAAATCGTCCCAGACGTTCACGAGTTTTAGCGAGACAAACTAACAGCATTTGATTTCTTTATATAAAACTACTGCAATCAAATATGTATTGATGGTTCTTTTATAACTAGTACTTTTAAATATTGTTAGAACCAAAGAAAGGAAAATATATATAAAGAGCGCTCGTGCTCGTCAGGGCTACATTAGAATATTGGAATTTAAAAATTTAAAGAATTTACTACGTATGAAATAGTGACCATACAATAGAATAATTGCTTAAGTAATTTTTTGATTACATATATGAGATACAAAAATAAGACAGATTTAGATTCGTATCACGAATTATGACGAATATTTTAGAGGATTCCATCTATTTTTATACGTTATAAGAATACTTAATAACTTACCTACGTCAAGGTCTGAAATGGCACAAGTAGTGGCCATTATCCAGCAACATGTTAGAATTATGAAACAGGTTAATTATGAAAATGTTAATAATCTTTAGTTATATTTCTAATTTAGTTCCAATCAAATTTCAGTCAATGCCAAAAGGAAAATTATATATTTACTTGCATGGTGACGAACTCGACTGATTGCCCCCGGCAGTTCATAATTATTCAATTATATACGACAGCTAGGCATACACATGTGTACGAAAATTACTTACCTAGTGTTCCAGAAGTAGTAACCAGGTACGTTCAAACGAATACGATTCTGGAATTAGACCACAAGAACTCAAGACGATGACTAATCCTAAATGATGTTCATTCGTTACAGCTCTAATGCGATCTTGTAATTGATGTTGAAGCTAGGTATCTATAAGGTGCCATGTCTACGAGCAACCGCACAATTACACAATAGGTTAGGTACAATACCTAAACGTATGTTTCAACCCAAAACATCCCTGAAATCTTGTTTATATGGGATCTACACGGGTGGCCACTATCTGATTAAGAACCAGATAGCCGTGTATATTTTTTTTACTTCACTGCTAGGCTTTAAAAATAGGTACCTAATACCATGTTATTATAGCATAGTTCCTTCCTGCTAACTGACAGATTCACTTCGGTGATGTAATGCGCTCGATTCGACATTGAACACAATCACCTACAACAATAATTGCGATTAGGGTACTACGACCTACTTGGGTAAGTAGGTGCCAAAAAACCGAAAGCCTACAAGTAGTACCTGCCTCTAAGACTATCTATCTATCTAGATATCTATCTATCTAGATATCTATCTATCTAGATAGATAGATGACGTTCAATGATGATGATGTTGTATGTGATGACGTTCTAGTGAAAGATAGGTAGATATCTTTCACTACAACGTCATCGAATAATAAATACTGAGGAACGCTAACTTGGCCCATCAAAAATCGCAATAATCGTAATACCGATTCAAAAAATATATTTGGTACCTACCATCTGAGTTGCGTTTCCTTCGTTCACTTTGTTACCTATACATTGTCTTGGATGAATCATTAGACACCCGGAAAGCATTTTTTTCTATCCTACTCAGCTAAGCATTTGACAACTAAGACTTTTGTCACGACCACAGTATGTCTACATAGCCTAGTCTACCCTACATATACTTGTCTGGAATACACTGGCTCTCAAGGATGGCTGCCGGTACACACCGTCAGGTGCTTGGCGACAGATTTACAACTTGAGGGTGTAGAGGTTCTATGCAAGATTTAACAAATTCAATCGCTGAACCAATACGAAAAGGTCTTCTTTACAGAATGTATCTATTAAAACCTTTCTAACAAACGCCATGTTGGATTGATATGACAAAATATAAAAAAATATGGTAATGTTGCCACAGTTGAGATGTGTCGTGGGATCGAACCTCGTACCTTTTGCCGACCCCACTAACCACTCGAGCATCATCGCTACAAAAACATGAAAACCCAAGTGAAGAATATTATTAGACAGTATACCATATAAAAGTAGATATATGTCAACTATAAAAAAAAGTGAAACAGAGTATTGATGGTTAGGGGTGTACTACTAAGTTAGTACCTAACAACTAGTGTACCTAACAACTTTCAATAGGGAACTAACTACATTCGAGAAAAAAATCAGCTTTTTCATACATTTTGTCGATTGCCGATTCACTTTTTCTGTGGAACGGCTGATATTTTCTCAAATTGAGAGACGGTCCCACTATTAAAGTTATTTTTAATAATGTGTATTGAGACCTCCTGTCGGCTCAGGACACCCTCTATCGATAAACCTAATTTTATGCTGAATCTGTCTTATAGCGAACCATAATGATGTACTTATCAGGTTTTTCTGAATGAATGATTTTAATTTGTATCAAACAAATACAACAACGAAAATTATTATTAAAAATCATTTAAAATATTTACACTAATTATGAGGTACTTACACATCAAATTATATAGTAAAACAACGGAAATGCAACTACTATGCCTCCTTACTTATAAACTAAACTTGTTTGTTATGCGGGAAAAGCCGGAAACTAAATCGCAGTTCATAAAACATAAACTCCGCAGTTAACACGCCGTTATCGCGGTACCAACATTATCACGAACAATCTAATTGCCTACTGGTCTACCAGGTAATAATAATTGTCAGGTACGAAAATTCTCATAACTTCCGCCAGCGTGCAGCGAGCGTCAAGCGGCGTGCTTTCCTCGAGCATCAGCGGTGAAATGCCCATCGGAACGACAGACAATAGCCACTCGGCTCGTTATCACCAGTGATGTAACTAGCCGGCAGGTGCGGCCAACCTTCGGCGCGCCCACCACTGCCACTCCACCGCCAGTACTCCGCCGTGCCTTCCACGAGACACTCGTGCCTTACCTCACTAACACACCAATTAACTCTTTCATTACGAATAGTTTTCCGATCTCTCGATTTCTATCCATCTTTCGAATTTTTATACGCTAAAACTCGGTGAAAGTGGATTCGTAACCGCTGCCGCGGAAGTTTGGACAGTTCAGTTTGTTTACAAACAGTGTTGTGATGGAGAGTGATAGTGTTATCGGCGGCATGTGAGTGACGGCGCTGGCTGCGAGGTGACGGTGCCAGGAGTGGTGGAACCGGGAGAGATGGCGCGCTCTCCGAGGAGGATCGCTGCACAGCGCAGGAGCAGGAGCAAGTCCCGGGAGCTCTCCAGGCTGCGGACGCAACTCAATGGAAAAGGTCAGAGTCAATAATATTTACAAACCTATACATAATTGTACAATCTCTCCTCCCTTAGGTATAGCTTGATATTGAGTAGGTAGGTAAGGTATAGATAAACTGTATGGTAGGAATCTTGGCTAGGTTTTTAGTTATTTTATTTACCTACTTATCACAGTTATTTAGTAATTACTTACCATTCGTTGATACAAAACACGGGGTTTTAACAAATTGTAGAGTATAGAAATAAATAGGTATTTATTTCTATACTCTTGATTTAGATAGATCGCTCTCTTTGTTGGTATGTGCGTAAAACCCTCAATTTCATACTCTTCATATGCAATGTTGGCAAGTCGATAACATACCATTGGTAAATTAAATATGTTAAAAAGAGACCTCGAGACGAGAGATCTTTTAGCCACATCCACATGGCTCAGTGTGTCCGTACATGGTAAAATGTCCGGTTTGTACCGAGTAATTCAGTGTATGTGAATAATTGTGTCACACACAGCACGGTATATGACCAAGGACAAATTAATTTCAGACTTTCAGTCCTCAGTGAACTAGGTATGATTAAATAGAATTTACGATTGCGTTTAAGCAGCTGTACCGATTTAATCGTCGTTATCGTGATTAACCGTCTCTATGGACTTGCACTTAACCATTTTAATGCCCGATAAATAAATAAAATAAGTAAATAGCCTGGAAGAGTAAGTAAGACGTACTAAGGCCGCCACTTGTTTTACTTAGGTACTACATGTAAGAGTTTTCTTTAATATTTGATGTGTCTGCAAGAAAGAGTTAATAGACAATAGATCTTTTGTATTGAGAGATGTCATACTGAATACTGAATTAGTGCTTGCTATACTCGTAAGTATAAGTATCTGAAAAACATTTTGGTATTATATTGCACTTAGAGTGTCTTATTAATAAATTTCGTCATAAACACAAATAATAATATAAACTTAGGGTAAATTAGTAAACATGTCAATGACCTAATAAATATATTTTTAATTTTCATTTAACTAACTAAGTAGGCTATAGAACTTAATGTAGTGCTAAACGCTTTAGCTGAAATAAATTTCTTACCTTTGTAGGTACTCGGCATATCATCAATGACAAAGATCTGATACATTTGAATCAGTAGAATCTACCTCTCTCTCAGTAGGTTCTTATCTCAACCACATCTTACCAATGCTTTTACATATTGGTACGTGTAAATGCGTTGTATCGATGCTTTAACAATGAAGAGCTATCTATTCACGGAATAGATACCCAACAAGTAACTCTTACAAAACGGGTAAAGTAGTGCTATCTATTCAAGTAGGCTTGACAAGTTGCAGGGCGCCACTCGCGGAGTAGGCTGAACTAAACTAGGGCAAACATTAATCGATTTCAACCATAATACTTGTCGAAATATTGGAAAAGAACTCGTGGTTACAATGTAAGCCGCGTAGATAATTTATTAAATGCAGGAGTGTTTTATTTCGATGAATAGTTTTATAGCGTAGGTATAAGTAGAGATACTTTATATGCTTCTGATTATAGCTGATTTACATACTTAGTTGAACTACCAAAAATAGATTGTAACAAATTAATTAGCAATTGCTCTATGATAGTAAAGCCTATGTAGAAAAAAATGGTGATATAAAAACACAAAACACAATTAAATATAATTTCAATTTTTGTTGTTTCTTATATGGCGGTCTATTTTAAATGATTCGGCATGTTGCTTATGTATTTATTTATACTTAGTATATGTACGAGGAACAACCGCTAGTTCTACATAACGTAGGCAGAAAGCAATGCTTATCGCCGGAACAGCCTGTTCATCTGATCGCCAATACATAACCAACAACCAATATAATCAACTTTTATATATCAATCATAATTATCTAACGAGTAGGTTATAATTAAGTCAATATGCTTAGCGGTAGCGACCGCATCGTTACATTACGTGTAACAGAAAGGTGTGAAAACACTTCAAAGGTGTTAGTGTAACCAACAAAATGAACCAAAATTTATTGAAAAAAAAAATTCTAAATTAAAAAAAAATTGCTTCCACCATACAACTGATCACGTGATCAATTTTTGTATACAGAACCAAATATTATGTTCTCGAATTTCGCAAAATTTTCTTCTACAATACCCATTGTATTGGCACACCTTTCTGTTACATGTTGTATATTTTACTTCCCTTACATTCGTTACAACGTTCCTTTTAAACTTGTCAGAAAGCAAAAACAATGTTAGCTATAGAGTTAACCAACTATTGATTTCTAATAAGGAGGTCCTCGATTTGACGGTTTTTTTATTTACCGACGTTCCCCGATTTTCAGAGACGGCTTGACCGATTTGAAGACACCTTTTTTGTACTATATACTTTTCAATTTTACGAATACTTAGTTCTTTTTAGTTAAATAACTTTATTTAATTTTTTATTCATAGGTGACATTCTGTTTTGTAACGAAAGCCTTCCTGACAAATTCGAGCCGGTTTATATTTTTTTTAAGTGTTTTTTAGGGGTTATCGTTTAAGCAAAGCCAAATGGTCACTATACTTATCATTACGACCAACTTTCACTATGAAGCCAACCCTAAACTCGAGAAAAAAACATTAGCAGTTCAATACTAAAAGTTTATCGGTGGTCGGTTGTTTAGTATGAGTAAGTATAGTGACCCCATTTCGGCTTAGTACACCCCTAACCAAACACCCTGTAGTATATATTACAGTCGCATGCTTTCGATTAAAAACACCTACCTATATCGTAGAATAAATAATAGCACTCCGGCCATAATAAATACGAGTAGCTAGGTGCACCATAAATATTGACCCATTAGTTACCCGCACTATAAATCAGCGACAATGTTTGAATCTAGATTTCACGAAAACCACATGGCTCAGTAAAAATACCTTTCATATTCCGACCATAAATTCTTTAAACTACATATATTAAGTATTATGATAATTAACATAGCAAAACTCAGCGTGTGTGTGGTGCGTGGAATAATTACCAATATTTTAGAAAATATCACTAATTGGGTAGGTATTGAGTAAGACAAAGTTAGGATAGTTTTAGGACGTTTGTTAGTATGGTTAGATATCGATGATATATAGCTGATAGATATCAGAGATATCACTGAGAAGTTTAGAAGCTCATGTAAGAATGTATTAAAAGAATAATGAATATTTTGGTAGTTTATCTCCAAAGGATATTGTTTATAAAGTGGTACGGAATCCGATGTGTTCCGGCAGCCTTCCTTGAAAACCAGTGTATTCCAGACTAGGAATGCTCCATCTAGGGTTACAGAATCGCTGACTGACCGTGGTCGTGCGAGCTTGAGGTCAAATGCCTAGCTGTGTAGGATAAAAAAAACCCTTTGAGCGCGACTCCGACTCTCATTAGAAGATATGTTATTACTATTGTCTCTGTAGAATAAGTATACGTTTTTTCTATTGCAATCGCAAAATGCGTATACCCGCGACATCGATTTGACATGCCTTTTATTTCTACAGTTATTGTAAATAGTTTCGCATACAAATATACTTAGTGGCAAATGTAACGTGGTCGCTGTAGGCGCGGTTTGCCTTGACCTACCTCGTAATGCCAGATTTGGTTCATTTGACGAGCCACTCTCGAAACCGATTGTTTGCATTCAGTGGGTTCAGGCTTCATTGACTTAATATTATGAATCTAGTTTACGATAAAAAGCTTTTGTAAATGTTATGTAAAACTATACATATTTTCTGTCTTTTCTACTTTGTTTATAATTATCGAGCAAGTAGATACCTTATAATTGTAACTACTAACTTTACTTAAAATATACATATTCTTAATAGAAAAAAATAAAGTAGGTAGGTACATCATTTTTTTTTTAATTTTGCAATATTTTGATAAGATGCAGAATTGGCGGGTGTCGTACTCTTCCCATACCTCAGTGCCAAGTCATCAAACATGTATCGCAATAGGCCAGAAACTCATAAGACAAAGGTCAAATCTTCCGTTCATAACTTATATATAGAACTGTATTTTCGTATATATTTTTATTGTATTGGCCTTCTCAGTGACCACGGACCCGCAATGATGCCTCAATAAAGGTCCGGTCCAGGCCGTGTTTAAAAATATATAAGTAGGTAATAATCAAAGTCCTACACTTAAAAAAACATAGAAATGCAGCCTGGGGTTTGAACTTATTGAACTTTTCTGAGCCGAGCGTTTGTCCTACTTCCAACTGATATTATTCAAAGAAAGAAAGAAAGAATTTATTTATAACAAAAAACTACTACTACTAACAGAGACTTCACAAATACCTACTATTTAAGTTTCTTGGCACAAACCGCGAATGTTTGTGAGTAAAGATGTGTGTTTGTTACTTATTCACGCAACAACTGCTGAATCGATTTGTATGTTATTTGGTACGAATATAGGTCAGACCCAGGAATAACACATGCTACTTTTTATTCTGCATTCAATAAAAAAAATCATTTTCTGACCCATAAAGTTATTTACATACATAATCAGCGTTGTAATAGTGAAACTTATGCTATAAATACTTAATGACGATGTTTGATGCTTGAAGATTATGCTGGAGAAGAAGAAGAGGATATTGATGCCTATACTAGTAACATTAATGCGGGTGAACCCGCAAGGCGCTAGTTATAAATAACATTTACAACGCGTAAGAAAAGTTTCCAATCAAAGCAATATCTACTTGGTCAAGACAATGTAGTTTCATATACGGGGAAAACAATATACTTTTGATTTAAGTAAATTATTGTTTCTAGAAGAAAAACTATTCTTGATCTGGAAAAAAATACATATATAAAAAAAAAACTTGGATTGAAACAAAATGTCTGAGAATATTGATATTCTTTGTTAAAGAATTTTTTTTTCTGTGAATGAGAGCTGAGCGGGACTTTAGGAAACAAATCCGCTATTTCGGAGAAACACATAACATATCGATTTAAAAATTATCATAATAACAGCAACCCTCTTCGGAACAACACATGAATATCATAACCCTGTTTAATATACCTCATAGTTATTTGAACACAATAGTATTTAATTAATTGTATATACAGTTGTGTAAATACATAGACGTACACTTATTTTCTGATGACGTTTTTTTATTTTATTATTTTATTTTTTTATTCAGAGATAAAACAATTAAAAGATATTCTCGTTTACTAACAACGTTATAAATTCCATTCTCAAAATTGTCATTTGCTCATAGTTTTTACCCCTCTTGAAAAATTAGGAGGGTGATGTTTTTCGAGTGTATGTATGTACCTATGTAAATTTCTTTGGCACGCCCTAAAGCCTAAACGGCTTGTCGTATTTTATATGATGGGCTGTCAAAAGCTTAGTCTTCACCTGTAGATAGTCATAGGCTAAACTAGCTGCATCTCGCGATTTCACTTGCTAACGTAATTAAGTGGGTCTTAACTTCTTGCAGTCGGGTTTTTAGAAGTCACTTTTAACCACTTCTTAAGATTTACTTCACTTGTAAATTACCTATCAAGGCAAGCGGAATATGTGAGATGAAGTGAAATTAACACGTAGTTTATTGATATTATTTGGTGGGTAAATCAACAACATGACATTACATAATAGGCTTATGTGCGACAACATCAAAGCGCAAGATACCGCTGCTTTCTCAACCAACACTAGGTAGATTCTCTGTTCGAATAAGTCGGTATATTTATTTGATGTAGAGTTCAAAGATCTATAACATGGTTGCAACTTTCTAAATTGCTGTGACGGATGGATCACCAGAATTGATATTTAGTTTACATGGTTAAATTACTATGGCTACCTTTCTGGTAGGTATAATAATTCTAAGGAGTCGTTACCTGCTTGTTAGTAAGGACAGAAATAAAGATTTTGATAGTCTTTGGTTTTAAAATGCTTGCACTTTACTTATATGTGGTTAAACCACTCTGTGCATTGACTGATATTGTAATTTTGTTGCTGCAATGCCCAAAGCTTAATATAATTTACAAAATTCTCTACAGAACGCACGTTAATGTATGAGATATTTTTCCCTTGAAACCAATTATCGCAACTTGGTGATAATAGCAATAATTATTAAGCTTTATCAATATTTATGATCATATCACGTATTTACATGATAATGTGTTATCAGCTTATCAGTAGTGTACCTACTGTCGCGGGCGGTGGGGATGCGGGACTTCTTATCTCTATTACTACTGATAAAGTGATTGGAACTTTACTTTCTCTGCCCAGCAGATCATAATATTGATTAATAATTTGACTGTCTATCTTGTACGAGTGTATAGGATAAGATAAATACTTATACAATTACTTATTCTTATAGTTTATAAAAACATAGATATTGTGATGTGATAACTAGGCTATCGGCTCTATAGATAACGATTCCTCATGAATGTGTAGATTGCAGTCGAGTTTATTTTGTAGATTGTGTAGGTATACTTTACAAAAATAAAAAATTACACTACTGTTCAATATATGATATACAACTATATATGTATATCATATATTGAAACTAAAACTATACATACGTTTAAGATGTTTTTATAGACAACATTACGTATGTTTTTTGAACTATTCATTTCAGGAGTAACCTTAACTAAGAAATTCTAGAAGGAATCTTATAATTAAATAAAAATAAAATATAAATATCTCGTATATCTGTGTATAAATGTCTAGTATATCTGTGTATCTGTAATATCTTCGCTAATTGTGTTTCGATTAAAAAAATCTTTCATAGTTCGGAAAGGGTTTTACTTTCCGATTGGTACGGTATACATTTTATCAAAAAGAGTTCAGTAGTTTTCTTGTTAAAGATTTTTTTGAAATTCTTTTACCATTCATAGATGACATTGTGTTTTGTAAAGTAAGTTTTACCTGCCGAGTTCAAGTCGATTTTCTTTTTTTTTTACTACGTTTTACTTATTTTTAATAATACCCTTTTAATTAGAAAACTAACGCGTGTTCGATTCATGTTGTTTAAGAAGACGGCTTTTCACTTGTAACTGACTGTTGGAAACGTCCAACTTTAGTTTCGTTCACATTCCGTGAACTTCATCAGGGATGAAATGAGTTGTTCGTGTCTTCAACGATGACACGTCTCTCAACAATCCTCAACGCCTGAAAACCAGTCTTCCTCTTTTATCGTAATTAGCAATACCTTATTATCTTTACCAATACATATTATTAAAACTAAATCCGAGAATTTTAAAATAAAGTTATAATCAAGGACAAATTCCTTGATATCATCCACCAACATCTCAATCGGCAAAAGAATTTAGTTTGGTATGACTCACGGTCGATAAATTCCACATGATTTATTTCGGCGCAGGAACGCTACTGTGCTAATAGAGGTTATATAAGTATGTAGTAATATTTTATTTCAACTACTTTTATTGACGGCATTTAAAAAAACATGTCCTGTATTACATTTTCTTATTTTTACGAAATTCAGAACACATGAAGAAAGTGTTGTATTCGCCTCAACAACTATAATGAAAAAATTGCCGATGAACAAATTCTTAGGGACTTTTTTTTGTAGTAGATTAAATTAAACTAAAATTACCTACTTATCAGCCTTAAGCTTTGGCTAGATTGTAATGATATCAAGGAGAGTTTTATACGGGTTTTCTTTGTGCAATAGGGTTTTTTTTACGAAATAACATGCATTATTAAGAAACAATACAGAAGGCTCGAAAGTGAAGATGGCGTGCATCGGAGTAGTACAAGGGCCGCTTTCTCCGCAACCGATTTAAATGTAATAAGCGAGAATAGGCACAATTTGAGAAGGAACTTAGGCTGCGGGCAGATTGAACTATTGTTATTTTGGTACTTATTTATTCACAACAATAGGTACTTACCCAACATTCGTAATAGGTCAAACTGTAATAATGCTACGGCTTTTACGAACGTCATATGTTTTTACTTTCGTTTCGTTACATAATACATGTCAATAGAACTTTGAAAACGTTTCAAACACTAAACTATGGTTCCCTGGAAGGGATCGCATTTTAGCGATAATTCCACCACTTATAGCACTATATTTTGTAAGTATTTTTCTCTTGTCTTTAATTTTTTTGTGTAATAATAAAGAATTAATTAATGAAGATGCAATAAATGCAATAAAGAATTGATCTATCTATCTATCTGTGCAGTACGAGAAAAATACAGTAGGTAGGTATATATACTTACGATTCAACTTATAATTTATCAACAGGAATCAATTTCGAAATATTTTACAATTATAGTGTTGATTCCTGTTGATTCTGTTCGTCGTAGTAAATAGGTCTATTAAACATTGTGAATCTGAAGACATACTTTACTTCCAAATGGCGTGTATTTTTTTACCTCTAAGTATAAAATTTACTTACATATATAATTTGCTTATTCGAATAATTTTGTTAGTGTGAGTATCTTGTAATCGTTTCGAATCATTCTCACCTCATGAAACTCTCATCACTGCAGACGTTGCGCATAAATTACAAATAATTATGTCGTAAACGTGTTTTTGGTGTTTGAAACATGTTTGCTCCGTTACATTAGAGTAATTGATTAACGTACTGCTTAGGTATTGCAATACATTTTGTAATCGAGTGACTAAAAAACTATGAGAAAAGAAGTCTTTAATTTATTTCATTATATTAATTTTATCTAATATCTTATATTTTTAACAATCTGTAGAGAACTTTGAAACTTTAATTAAATTATTTGAGATAAAAACAATTATAGCTGTCAGTAACAATTAGCTCACATATTGTATATAATCAGTAATAATACAAAAAATAGCATGCTTTTAATGATAAACAAACGGCGAAAATACGCTAGCCTAGGTTATATATTTGGGCCATTTGGAGTCGAAACTTTTGGGCCGTGGGGACCTGGGAGATCATCTTATTTTCCAAAACTTATAGGAGCGGTTGGATCGATTCGACTTGTAACCAGAATGCCGGTTTTTATCTGGCCAACGTTGGCCAGATAAAAACCGGCATTGCCATTCAACGTGGTGCTGCTAGCATACTCCGCACGCTGCCGTGCTCTGGTGGTGGGTTGGCGCATTATTATTATCTGTAGATCTTAAATGGTTTATAGGTAATCTTTCTGCTATATTTTTTGTTGTCATTTGTTTATTTTATGTTTATAAAGTTACTTAGTAAAAATAGTAAAATAGTTTATTTCCAAAAACGTAAGTTATAACTATAGAATACATTTGAGGCAGAAATACAGAAATCGTTTGCAAGTCAGCTTATAGTTTTACAACGGGTCCCAAACTAGGCAGAGCCTGTGTCTTGGGCACCCTAGGTCACAGTTTCTTTAGATGGAATTGCGCTAGTTTGTACATACTCATTTTCATATTGGTGGTCATTTTATATGAAGTTACAAGTAATTTATACTTGCCACTTTTAATTATTCAGTTCTATTTGTCTTGTCTTGGCGTCAGAATATCTCTATCGTAATAAACAAATAATACACTCAAAGTTAAGAAGCTACTAATGCACCGTGAACTGCATTATTTTTAACATTAATAACAAGATCTTATTAAAATTGTATTATTCTTTGTTTATACATAACAATTTTTCATTAATTTAATATAAATGTATTCACTTTATAAGCTGTTTCAGTCTTGACGTGCGCAAAGAACGAATCGATATGATGGAACTTAAATTCCCGACGTGTCATTTATAGAGCTAGTTACTTTACGGATGTAAGAGTAGGTATAGGGAAACGTAGTTTAGGTACTTATGTAAGCAGATTCACTCTTCAAAGAAACTCCCGACCACACGTGCCTACACTAACATGTGCCAAATTAATCTTCGTAAAACAGCTGATAATTTAAGGTTAATTTTTGGGAAGAACATGTGTTTGCTAGAATTTCTGATTGAGATCCAGAATCCATTAGCTTTAAGCTCATTTCCAAGCTATTAGAAACTTGTAATAAATTAAATTGTGCTTATTCTCTCAAAATTAAAATGATGAACAGTTTAAATTAAAAAAAATACGGAATTAAGTTAAATGCATCTTTTGAAATATCTTCACACACATGCGCTTAATTGAACCTTGAAAGACTTTATTTTAGCGATAAGGCCCCCACTTATGACACTAGATATAATTTTTTCCTGTATATTTGATGTTTGTGTGCCTGCAATAAAGAGTTAATTCATTCATTTATTCAAACCTTATATTGTACACAATCTAAGGTTGTATGGAGGAGATTGCTTTTAGCAGTTAGAACGCCTCAGTACAGTTATATGTTATTATCGAGATAGTAAAAAAAGATAAATTATTAGTAGCTATTTATTCTGAGTTGTATTTACTGAATCTTCTCAATAACCTTACAATTAGCCTTATAAAATGCACATTCCGTTCCTGCAAAGTCGATAATTTGTTAGATACTTTATTTTGTCGGCATACTCAGTACTCAGTACCGTTGTCCGATCACTAAACATTGGCCGTAGAATGTGCCAACGATGAGGCCAGGTGCCAGAGATCAACGTCTTTTGCGGTAACAACAAGCGGCACGTGCCTTTACGAGTATAAAACAACAAAATAACAATGAAAATGAACGAACGCCTGCTTTGAATCAGATGTTTGGAAGGGAAGAAAAATATTAAGTACGAATTATTAAGTTATACCTAACTAAAGTTCCAAGTTATTAACAGTTTACAAAAATTGATGTAGAAAATAAATAGACTAGAATAGTATAATAATTTAGAATAAATACGCAACAGTAATTTTTTTGTGGTAAAATTCTCTGAATTAAAATCTAACAAATATCAGTTATGTAGGTAGGTATTTATATCAAAGGTTATTACTGTTTATGGAGATTAATTTCAAGGAAAGGTTTCCATTTCCGATTCCCTCAAATAAATCACGCTGGCAATTGATCTGGTTTGCATTGCATGTTATTCTTCATCGTGACGTCATTTTGCGTCTTCTCGGCTACAGATCTATCGAGCTAGGATAATATATGCTGATGTTATTCATGACCACCTACAGAAGTAAGTGTAAATATCAGGCTGTAGTTGCCGTGTTCTCGCAAACATCTCCTCGCATCTGTGTTTGTTTTGAATTTTACATCATTAACAGACTTGAGGTGTGAAGCGACGTTTGCAAGTGCAACTGAGAAGGAGTACAAAATAATACAGGCGTGGAATTTATTTGTGATAATTATGCTTCAGGCAAAAAACATTACACATTTGCTTCCGGTGTGTTGTACTGCTGACTTCTAATATTAATTCAATTACCGCAGTGACGATAGGTCACTTAGCTATTTTTCTAGGGCTAGCTAGGTCACTAGACACGGTCTGTTGAGACTAAGTATTCTCAAGACCTTTTGAATTTTAATAGTTAGGAGCGATTCTGGCAAACAAACTATACAGAGACTCATCTTATTGTAATCAAAAATATTCTTTAAAAATTTTAGAATTATAAACGATGATTGGTTATTGTCCCTCCTTTTTCTAATAACAAATCAGTAGTAATAGATCATTTACTATTTAACTAAGATCTACAAAGTAAAATACATATCCCGAAACAAAAAGTACTATTTAAAATTATTTGTTGGTTTGCTTTACAAATTAGGCTTATCCTTGGAGAGAAAAACTTAGTACATTCGTACGTCGTAGTAATCGTATCTCAACTCATCATCAAGTAAAATAGTGTTTCATTCTTGTTATAATAACATTGATAAAAAATGGCGCTTAGAAAACTTGCGTTTGATCTCAATACAAGTTGATTGAAAGGTCTCGGTTGACGAGAGCGGATAAACAAGTCCAGCCCAGTCTAGACCGCTAGGAACATACGTTGTAACTAGTGTATACCTGTATCTACCTACAGTGCTTTGATGGAGATGTTAGGTATGCAGCTTCTCAGGTTACTATAAAGTTACTTTACCGGACGCGTCGCGTTGTGACGTAGGGCAGAGACACAAATAAAATAAACTCTTATTTAACCTACCTCTGGTGGTGGGTTATGGCGATTGGATTATCTGTCTCCTACCTCTTGTCCTATATTGTCGTTTTTTACCGATAGATATTATTCCTTGAAAACAACTTGGAACAATGACCTTGAGGACGAGGTGGCAAGGGTTTCGTACCCCTTTGGATACGAAAGTGATAGCTAGACAGTTGAAATTTTCACAGATGATGTATATCTGTTGCCACTTTAGCAACAAATAATAAAAACTAAAATAAAAATATGTACTTAGCATACAACAAACGTGATTATTATCGTTTTTTCCTCGATATTAATAAAGACAATTGTCTTTATTGGTAGAAACTTTAACTAATGTTGTAAAGAATCCAGATAATGGTCAGGAAAATTTAATATGCGAGTCCGACTCGCACATAGCCGATTTTTTACCTATAGATTATGTCCCGGGCAAACAAGTTGGACCACTGACCTTGGGTGCGCAGTGACTTTTAGATCTCATTCCTACTACGTCTTTTTTGATTCGAGCAGATCACCAGGTACTATACCAGCCTACTCTGATATGTAGAACAAACGGCGGCTTGTTACGGCTGAACAGATTCAGATTTATACTTAATATACCTATATTGTTTAGCGTGTCTGCTCTGACCTTGCCTGTCATCCATACAGCTCATGTTTTGTGAAGTTAACTTAATATTTTACTACCAATGGTGTTTGAAAACCATTTCAGTTATTATTTCAAGTCAATCTATTGAAAGGATCTATAATGCATAATTTAATACATAGTTGTGCTACAAAATATTGACAGTAAGACCTTGGCCGAACACTAAAGGCCGCGTCTTGCTTTTTTGTGACGTCATAGAATTCTTAGTGACGTCATGATCCAGAGATAAATGGGAAGTAACTGATTGCATCCCATTTCATCTGTTGAATGTAGACTTTGTAAATAAAATTATTCATTTCAATTGCGTTTATACAGTCAGGGTTCTTAGCGAGAAAAGACTCTACCTAACTCAATCTTCTCTCTTCACCCTCAACTTAACTCATCCGATTGGTTAATCCAGGTTTTTACCCGTGGTCCCGTTGAGTTAACCCATGGTCGGATAAGACACTATGTAGCCGTGATCCCATGATAGTGGAGACCACTTCCTGTATCTGTTTATATCCACTAGTAGCTGTATTCTGCGGCGTTACATGTGACATAAAGTGAAATAGTTATACAAAAGCTTTAAACTTTTAATCCCCATTTGAGCCCATAGGGGATTACGCAGACATTCGTCAATTAATTGTTTGTCGACTATTCATATTTGTCGGCGGGAGAACAAATAATTACATTTATTAACTATCAAAGTTACCATATAAACCGTTAGGCATTTATTTGTTAAACCAAATTAATTTCAAAACTCGACCGAGGGTAGGCACAACTTGTTTTGGTCTAAATACAACTTATTGTCGGCGTATTACTCAGTCGAATCATTCAATTTGTCAATCCGTCAAATTCTTGATTAATCATATGCTACGGAAGTTAAAAGCTTAATTTGGTAATTTTGCAATTAGTTAATTTAAATATTTTTTATGACTTATACACGTCGTATACGAGATTTATCTGCCATTGTAAGAACGAACACTAATGTGCTTCATCTTTGATAAACCCATAAGTGGTAAGCGTAATGCAACCTCTTTGTTTGTAGTCATTATTTACATTACGATCTACTTAAACCAATACCATTTAAATAACGGCAATGTCAGTCAATGTCAGAAAATTATTCTTTATCCAAGAATAGTTGGATCGTAGCACCTTTTAAGAGTTCCGTGGTCCAATTAAAGAAAACAAATGAGCATCGCAGAAATGAGTGAACATCTAAGAAACCAATGAATTAATTGTAATTAGATTTAGTTTGGTTAGTATTTTAACTACTGTTCCTTATGTCGCAGAAACAAGTGAGCATTGCGTTCTAAAAATTATTTTCTAAGAACTAAAAACTGTTGAGTATCATAAGAACAAATCAGCATGGCACAATCAAAAGAGCGTCGCTTAAACAAAATAGACGAAACAAAAATTATTTTCCTTTCTCGACTTTGTAACCTCGCAATGAATAATACTTATTTGAAAAACAAAAGAAAGTCGAAAATGATTGAGATTAACGATTAAGAGTGGAAAAAAATAGGATTACGCGCTTTTCGACCTATACCGCTCGATTATTAATTTTACACCGCTTTAGTATTCGATATGTTTTGTTCAGACGCATGTGTGATTCAATTGTTTACAAGTTTAGTGTCAGTGAAGTTCTATCATTTATAGGTATAAAAGACTGTATTTTTTAAATGAAGAAGTTACTTATTGAAGATGCATTCTATAACGTGGACGTTTTATTACAGGAAAAGCGTATAATATGATTGGTTTCATTAGTTAATATTTTTATATTTAATTGGATTTTTAGATAGAGAATTTGACTTTTGCAATTTAATTGTTGTTCCAAACGTACTGTCTGACCGACCGAGTAGTAATAAGATAAAGAATGGACAACAAAAGCCATTGAATATATATATAGCACTACACAATTTTAACACGACATGATTATGACCTAACGTATGACATCGAGTTACCACGAAATTCTCCTAAAAGAGAAATTATAATTATGTATTATAATAATATGTCTTATACTTAATAATGTACTGCGAAATAAGTTAATTATTTTAAAATCTGGGGTTATTTATTTGTGCCGTAATCAGGTTGAAATAACAAGTCGTCCTTGTGAGGTCGCACGCAATGCACGGATCAGCGAACATTCCAAGCAACGCCACGGGGATAACAGAACTAAAACAAGTACAACAACAATGCCTTAATATACACTTTTATTCATACAAAAAAAAAAAACATAGCCGTTGCAAATAGTTGAAAATAGTTTAAAAATATTTTTTTATCTCCACATATCCTGGACAAATACGATACCCATTAAATTGTGGTGTGCTATTATGAAGTAGGCGAGTCATCAGATTTTTGCAGAAAGCTCTGTAGGCTTTTAAAGGTATCTCAGGTTCTTCAGGTCAGCTGGCTGGGAAACTTACATTTCTTCAGTGTCGATATTTCCCAAACCACAAACCACATATGTAAACTTTTTGTACTCGCTTCTTTTTAGCCCCCGACGCAAAAACGGACTTTGACGTGTCTTAGGGTGAGTGTCTCTGTCTGTGGCATTGTAGGTTCTGAACTGATGAACCGATTTTGTTTTTGTTTTTTTTATTTGTAATTTGAATTATTCTAGAGTGTCTATGTTTGATGAAAATCAGTCTAAGATGGCGGCTGCCTTAAAATAGATGATATTTTTTTCACAACATCCTCTATGTGTAGCAAATAAAAGGCTTGAATACACAGAATGAATTAGCTACACGCTGTGAAATTTTCAATATTTCAAATCCACGAGGACGACACCACAAAATGGCAATGTCAGGGTTCTTAAAATTTTACTTATTAGATCATGCACTAAAAATCTGTCAAAGTAACGCTGACACTGACCTTTGAGGAGCTTTAGACCTAAGTTAGATCAGGTGACTCTGTAAAAGTTAATTACCTATAGCTAGTTTCGTGTTCTGCGATAGTAAAACCTAGTTGTAAATAATGATGGAAAAATAATAATTTCATTGTGGTAGGTGTCCTAACATTGCGTCAATGCCTCGCCCAGAGCGGCCGCTACCCGGTACCTACGTTTCAGCTGATCACCCCGTACCACGCAACGTTATGTCACGCATAATTTATTGTTAATTTGTACTGAGTGATCGTTAATTAGTATGAACGAGCAATAAAAGAATTCCCTAGCATCTGAGTTCCATAGACATTACTTTTATTGACACCTGTGAACATCGAACACAAAGCCTTCAATGTCAAGGTTATACACAAAATTATTGGTAAAATGTAGTTATTGTTCTGTGGGCAAATTAAAAGGGTCGAAGAAATAAATCACATTAGGCGAGCAGTGTACCGTCAATATATCATGACCGTCAAAGATATGGTTTATTGAACCTGCGTTTATGAGTAGTAATGGTGTATTGAGGGAAACACACCTGTCTGCTCCCAAACCTTGGTGCAAGCAGGTCATGGCGACCGACGGTCAGGTCGCGGCTTTACGACTTGCTCGCTTTGTTTTTATTTTTATGATTAAGAGGAGGCCGTTGCGAAAAGAGTTGTTTAAAAGAATGTAGGAAAAGTCAGTAGGTATGATTCGTTGTTAATAGGTTAGTAGAAATGTTGCGTCTAGTTTTTCTTTGCATTTACATACAAATATTCCTTTTACAAACTTCTGAGTCCCTAACCTAGTGAGTCCAGTAACCTAACCAGGCTTAACCACGACATACCTTTTTTAATTTCAATTTGACATATAACCTAATCTAACCTAACCTGTGAAAATGAATAAAGTGCGAAAGTGTTTTATGCACTTTAACGTTGTACCATCCAGTAATATGCAGATTAATTAGGTAGTATGCGAATATTAGCTTATATTCAGGTAATCTGCAGATTATCTAGCTAATGTACACATTAACTGGTTCTTCACTAACGGTAACATATACTTACATACATTTAGATTGGTGACTGAGACAAATGCGATAAAATATCCTACTCACCGTATCAACACCCAGCTGTTCTGGGTTCAATGTTCTGATCTGAAGTCGATATTATCTGTTATCATGTAATGTAATGGTTTTGGCCACTAACGAGTGGAGTCCGACCGAAACTGGTTTTCCGGTCGAAACCGAAACCGAAAGTTACGTGGTCATAAAGAAAATTCCTTAAAATTTTATATTATTATTCCTTTTTTTTAATGGGTTAATTTTATCCATTTTTCTGCATTAATTCTGACATGAAATGAAAAGACAGATATAAGTTTGTTGAGCAACAACGAACAGGGCCGCCAGCGTCCGACAAAGCGTTGCCGCGAGAATCGAAGTTAGGCGAGCGTGCACGAGAACTTCCGAAATCAGTTTCGGTTTCGGCAAAAGTTTCGGCTAGTTTTGGCTGAAACCGAAACTGCCGTCGAAACTTGATTTTTGGCTGAAACTCAGCGAAACCGAAACCGAAACCGAACTTTTTAACGTTATTTTATAAATAATTTTCAATCTCTACCTTTCGGAAAAATTGAGTGGTAATTTTTATTTTTTATGTTTATCATCTTATAAATTTTACCTACTACGTAATTTACATGAAAATATTTATATTTTATGATGGACAATTTTATTAGAATCTTTTATTGTGTACAGACAAACTAGCTCTCTCGCGGCGTTACTTAAAATGGAATACATAGGGATTAAATTTCCAATAATACTTTCTTAGACATCCAACACTTTCTAATGGATACCCTCAAAATATCCTAAAATAACCGATAGATTAAGCGGCTCAGGTTCTGCTTTGTTTCCTAGCGAATATCAGTTAGCCAGGTATTACTCATTTATGTGATTAGACAAGTAAAACTACCACCGATGCCAATGTCAACAATCGCTTTGCAACCTGAGAAGCTCTACAGTTGCTCTACATTTCGTAACACCAACAGTCTTAGCTCTTGCATTCGTTTGGTAGAGTAAAGTACGGGTATAAATGGAGTCGTGTGTATAGTGTATAGTGCGGGTAATGAGGCCAAGGGAACGAACAGTAGTTTAACTCGTGCAGGAATTCTGAATGCATTTTCACTGTTTCTGACAATGTTAATTTCTAATCTACAAACACACATATGTACCTACTTGCTAGTATGTATACGACACGTATGGTGTTTGTTACTAAATAAGTAAGTAGCGGAAATCAATTTTCCATCGAAAACAATGCATTTTTCAGTTTTTTTTCATGAAAAGTAGCTTATGTGTTAATTCTGGACATAAGTTTTTGTAGCGATGATAGATGATAGCCGAGAGTGATTGGCGTGCGAGAGGTACGAGGTTCGATCTCACGAAATACGCAAAAAGAGCCTGAACTACCGGTAAAGGAAGTTAGCATAGTGGTAAGTTTGTTTTCTTATGCTCGCATGGCTAGCTATATAGCACCTAACGGAGTGTTCCAGCGACCTTCCTTGAGAGTCAATTTATTCCAGACTAGACTTGCTTCATCTGAGGCCACAGTGTCGCTGACTTCCGTGGTCGTCCGAGCTGTCAAATGCCTAGCTGTTTAGGACAATGAAAGCTATCCTAGTGCCAAATTTAATCAACATCCATCCATTCTGCCGTAGGAGCGTGAAACAACATACGAGTACCTTGACCACCTGGGTCTGTTAAAAACAATTCTTAATAAGATGTTTTAAGCAAATGTAGTATATCAATATTAAGTAGAATCAGTAACATGATGCCAACATGAAAGTGAATAAGATCGTAAAATGACTGCAGCATCTGTCTGAAAAAATCTGCTACAAACTGAAATGTGTTACAAAATTAGACTGCGAATTGAACGACCATTATGACGCAGTGAAATTGTACACTGACACAATAGTCAACATTTTAGGAAAGTGGAATGAAAATTCGAATACCATTTCGACATAATCTAATGAAAAGTTTATACTAAAAATACCAGATTTTTATATTTACTTTATTCCGTGTTATTTACAAAAACCTAATGAAAATACTTTACGTATTTATGCTAAGACTGTCAGATGCCACCAATAAAAATATTATTGTAATTGTCGTCTGTGAACCGCTTTGGACGAGAATAACATAGTGCTGAAAATTAAAATTTTCTTATATTTTCATAAATCTCTAAAAACGTTATCATTCTGAATAAAGTATAAAATAGGGGTACGTTATTTTTCATTTGTCTTTCCAGTATCGTGGGGGGTTAAAAATTGGAAATGTTGTCAATTTGAATAATAGTAAACGTGGGTCTCAGCACAGCCGCTAGCCGGCAGTGCGGCGTGCGCTCGTGAGCGCTTTCTCTACGCTGCGCTGCGGCCACATGCGGTCACGGTCACAGCGCGCTTGCGTATTTTATGTACGCGTTTCCGTACTTTTTATTACGTTGATACGTAATTACTGAACAATAATGTATGGCGGTAAGGCCTCTTTAAAAAGTGATAGAAGCAAGAGAAGAAAGTCATAACATACAATATAAACAACAATTAATGAACTAATAATAAATTCAGCTAATGATCTTTTCCTAGCTTTTGTATTTGTTTCTTTCTTGCTAACAAAAACGAACTGGTCAGGGTCCGACACCGCCCAGCCTTTCGACAGTTATACCACAGAATGCGACTTAAAAACTCTTTTTTTTTTAAATTTTGTGGTACATACACATATGAAACTATTATATTTCCTTAGAGTTAATATTATATTAATACCTCACAATCACCTATTTGAGGCACGTGTAAATAAATTTTAATCTCTGCTTTAAAAATAATGATCAAGTGACTATTTTTAAACGTTTTTATTTAGCTATTATTCGAAAGCCCAATACAAATGAGCCGATAATAGAACTAACTAATTTCAGTTCTTTTTTGGGGTACATACATACGTACATTCATAGATTCATGGTTAATGAAGCCACATCACGCAAACATGTTGTCAATAGTAGGATCCATTTGATTTGACCTATGGATTTACTCACGCATAGATCTTAAATATTTGATGTATCCACTTACTTATCATTACTACTAATGAGATTTCCAGCTGTCAAAATTATTGGGACATATTTGGTAAACTAGATCTACAACCAACAATCGCTATATACTAAAACCACTTAATATATTTTTATGATATTAAATTTATGAGAGTAGTTTATAAAAATAAGGTACTGTATAAAAAATATGATGTGCTATAAGCTCTACTATCGAAGTGAAAGCACAATAAAAAGTGAGAAGTGATAGAAAAACTTTAAAACTAAAGTAAATAAACATATAATACATTATTATTCCAGTATTCCATGTTGATAATAAACGAAATCTAGATGTGTAATAATAAAGTCATTAGTAATTAATAGACTGTATTAGAAATACAAAATTAAAAAAATACGGTTTTCCATACAAACATTGGTCAGTTGATCGGCCAAGTTGTGTGGAGAACGCAATTTTTTTTTAATTTGCGAATTTTTTTAAAGAAAAAAAGACTCACCATTATGTATTACACCTTTCTGTTACACGTTGTATAAATACCATCAACCAGGTCGATACATTTTTTAAATATAATTTGCACAGGTATTACAAAAACATATACATACTTAGTTAAAAACGATTAGGATGAGAAATATGTATAACTAATCGTAAATATCTACTTATGCAGTATCAGCTATATCTTCCTACAACGCTACTTCCTAAGGTTTCTTAAACGTGAGCTACTCGTACTTACAAACGGTACCTACTTAAATTCAGATGTCCTTAGACAGGCATGATTATTGGCTTTGTTATTAGTAATTAATTATTGCATGATTTTGAGGTGAACGTGAGCGCGTTACTAAGTCCGATGCGCTCTGGCAATACCATGGTATTGCCATATACAAAGCACGATCACTAAATATTTGGCTTTGTATCCAGTTACCAATATGAAATGTAATGAAATTATTTATTGACCTTAGAACCACTTATGTTTTACTAGGCAAGTCACATTACAATAGTTCACATTAATTTAATAAATGTCAATAATTAAAATTTCCTTGTTTTCTAACTTTGGCTAGACGTGTTTTAGGTGTTTTAGTTCCTCTGCTGGTGGTTTATGGTTTTCATCTTTATAGATATATGTGTGTACTCTGTCAAACAAGATGAATAGTCTAAAATGTATGTAGTTATAATTATGGCAAGCCTTATTATCAACTAAATGTCATGTTACGTACGCCTACTTTCGAATGCCTTTGTAGAACTAATGAGATTTTCCTGAGCTGATATTTGATTGATTGATGCGTTAAGAAGTAGTATTTCTATTATAATTTACTAGAAGATTTAAAAAAATAGATAATATTTTGAAAATTTCTGTTGTGTAATTTATAGCGTGCGTTATTATGACAGCGATTGCATGCTAAAGGTAATTATGACGGAAACTTTTTCTATAACATAATAAATAAATATTCCTATCTAATTTTTAATACATATTAGGTATTGGAATTCATTGCTGATTTTCGGTATCGGTGGAATGACTGATTCTGATCGATGTGGCCAAAATAAATGATGGTTATATCCGGGCACAAAATTATTATTTATAAAACGAAACTAACATAATATCAGTAAACATTATATTTAAAAATTAATCTGTAATCATAATTTTCTATACAACAATGACAAAATATTTAACTTTGGTTTGCGTCGACTATCAGAATAGCCGACCGTGAAATTGAGTAATATCAGTACATAATAGTGCCTATACATACTTTTTTTTGCCAATTAAGTAAAACTAATGTATTTTTAATTTTAGTAGTGTTGTACAGATCGCATTATTGATATCACCCGCTGCCATTTATAAACGACCGGCGATTTAAAAAACAAGTCCATTGTGTATTTCGACAGCTTTTGTTGTAATAAAAGAGACTTCCTAATTTTGTTTTATCATTATATGACATCAAATATTTATTTTCTATACCTAAGTACCATGGTAAAAATAATATAATAAAAAAAAGATTAAATTAAGGTCTCAAATACCTACCTGCCTCGATAACGAGATATGTAAGTATCTAAAAGCATATTTGGCATTGGCAAAAACTATATTGACCCGTGCCCAGCACTGCCCAGCGGTGGGACGAATATAGATTCATTTAACTTTCCTATCCAGCTAAACAGTCTTGTATGTAAATATAAGAACTAATACAAGACTTAGAGTGCTTTATCTATCTACTGCCTACCTTTAAATATGTAACCTTGACATTCAACACTTAAGAAACAAAGAAGTGATTGACGTCACTGGAAGGTTTAATAAAATCATTTCATAGAATGAGGTTCCTTCGCAGAAAATAAAATAATTTAAAGAAGTTCAGGTTATTACAAAATGTTTATTTTAATATATTTACTTATACATTAACTCGCTTGAAATAAGTTTGGAAAGGTTAGCAGGAATTTCACGCCGCTACCTACTCAAGATTTCAAGAGTTATTTGAAAGGTGTAATGTAAGGAAAGTTTAGCAGAAACTAATTTTAGCCCTTTCATTTTTATCATAATGAATACACATAACTCTATGGTGTGAATTCATGTAAGCTCAGGAATTACTGACCACAGAGAAAAGTATGGTATATAATATGGATTAGGTAACGTTAGGTTGGGCGGAAAGGACTAAAACCCGAAATTTGAGAAAAAATACAATTTCAACAAACAAACAAGAAAATTCTATGCAAAATTTAATCTTTTTTTTCGAACATCGGGTTAATCCCATAGTAAAAGTGATCATCATAATGAGTACAGTGGTCGTATGAGTACCTCTTTTTGGTCTAGTACACCCTCAACTGATAACCCTGTATAGTTTAACGATGCAATTTGTAAGGACTTGAGTTTTCTTTTCTACAAAAAACATATCTACATACCTAAGCAGGTACCAATCAGGAAGGAAGTAGGAGTACAATCAAAGCAAATGTTTTTTTTTACAAACATAATAAAATTCATACTCACCGGAGCAGCATGCTTATTCAGAACCTAATATACCTATTGATATGGTAACTATAAAAAAATTGTTTGCTTATTTTGATAGGCATTGAATGAACCGAATTGGTTTACATTCGATTTCACATCTTTTTACGCCAGAAAAACTGCCGTGCGAGATTTGTGCATTTTGTACATGTTATATTTGACGGGATCTATCCGTTCTTACACAGCTGCAAAGAGTGAAGACGAACATGCTGTTCCAGAATTATTGGACTCCACGAGATCATGTGTGATATAATAATATCTCATCGTACCTTATAAACGCTACGTACATAAATACAAGTTACCGACGAGATTATTTTTAAATCCTATATCGATTATACAAGTATATCTTCTTTGTAGCGTCAAAGCGGCCGAAGCGGTCATGTAGTTAATCGTTTGTTCGCAAGTGTAGACAATTAACTCATTGTTTTTACTTTTCAACAAAGCTGTCTGTGTCTAGGTCTTAGTAATTATTTTTTGCAATGCTTTTTGCACATCCGCGCCCAGCCTTGGCTTCAATGGCGCGCGACAATCACCGGCTCAGTGAAAATTACCACCGCTCGATTTATTTCTCCCAAGTTTGTTTTCGTTTCATTTGACTTGAACCAATCATTCCATCAATCAAATATAATAAAAGTTTCCTTGATCTTTAAATGCTGCTAAAATAATTGGTTCTTTGTTTTGCAATCAAATTTTCCGTTTTACTAAGTGCAAGCCCTGATATCTCGGCAATATAATATTTAATCTGAAATAACTCGTATATGTACTGTAACTGTCGAATTTCTTTCAGAGTATTCATTATATATTATAGAGTGATAATTATTATTAGTCGTCGTATAATTATCGATAAGTAAATAAATAATTAGCTATAGACCTGCGTAAGCTCCTTACAAAATGAACCTCTGTCTTAAGAATAATGATGGAAAAACTTGTACAAATGAATTGTAATCAGACTAACTGATCTAATTTGACTTCCTAATCGATGTAGTAATCTCATTAGCTAGCTGCCAGTGAATATTAGATTAACACTTCTCTTGTTGTTGTTAAAACTGTACAAATTACATCACTCCAAAACTTCCTCCAGTGTTTCTTCCACTGTTGAAGGTCAACGTTGATGATGACTCATCCTCAAGTCTCTGTAAGTCTTGAAAGCGTTGTGGTTGATTTCAACGCACTGCGGAAAATTCCGACTAACCATTCTTATAGGTAAAGCTATTTACAATTATTATCTTTTCTGTACCTATATACTAAATAGTGAGGGACTTCAAGGGGGTTCGAGTAGATTGCACGATCAGCAATAAAGTTTTAATATAATACGTAGGTATACATCTGTCTCGCTCTAGCTCGTAATAAATGCCGAAGTCGTCTTCATAGTATTATTAAACAGCTTATCTTATGAGCTTACTGCAGCAAGTCTGGTCTAGACCAACAATCAATATTAAAACTAACAGTGCACGGCAGCTCTCACAACTACCTACCAACCACAAGTTTACTAGTTACGCTAACTAGTAAACTTGTAACGTAAAATAAAATAGAATTGTTTAAACTATTTCTATCAATCTCTCACAGTTTTAGTGTTTTTGTTTAATTTTAAAACTGACTTAATACTTTAACTTTTGAATTGACATTTGTATTTCTCATCCACTCATGCAGCGTGCCGTGGGCATTCGTGGGTAGGAAATATCGAGAAAAAACATTCCACAGTTTTTTGTGCGATATATCGACCTTGCCGGACGTCAGAAGAATTTCAAGCTTCCACTAATTTCCCTATTACTTATATCCGATAGCTGTGTGAAATTGCTGTCAGGATTTCAATCCTTTCTTAGTAATTATTTGAAATTCGACGTTTGCTATTAGAGGTATAGAGTAAATAGGCAGTTTCTTCATTAGATATATGCATTGAGTCACCGCCACCGGCAGGCGGCCCTGGAGAGGTCGATGTCGGATCGCGTTAGACAGGTCTATGCACTGCACTCACTTACCTACCTTGTAACTAGTAGGTACCAACACTAGGTTATATTAGTACGTAGAAACTTGTTGTAATTATGTGCTGACGACACAAGTGCTTGCCGACTTGGTGTTAGTTATTTGTATTTACAGACTATCGGACCGATCTGATAAAATATAAATGGGACCGACTAGAACATTTATATCTCTCTTTAAAACAGATCTAAATCAGTCGGAGTGTGTCTGAGATATATAATTGATTAGCATTCACTGACATGAAATTCCGAAGGATAGATAACCTAATCTTTTAAATTCGCTCAGAAAATAGGCAGGCTGTTAGAAATAATACCAGGTCATAGTATAGTTTGATCAGTAAAATCCTTAAGGACTTATATAAATTTGTGGATGATTATCACATATCATAACGCATTATAGTTCCAAGGGTCAAACCGCGGTGTTTTAAAAGTGCGTATATATTTTTAAACTTTCTTTGAAGTAGTAACAATAGCAATTGATTTATCTGCTTCTGATAGGTAGCTGGTTAGAAAGGCTTAGTCTGGAAAAACAGGGCACAGATAGGGCTTGCTCAGCGCTTACAGCCTTAAAAATAATCGCGTCGCAACTTACACCACCTTTTGTCTTGTTTTTTCCAATACACCAAAACAAGACAAAAGACAATTATAGTTACGATGCGTTTATTAATAAGGTTGATAGAGCTTAGTTAGTCATTTTAGCAAAACCAACGTTATACCTACAATGTTCGCAGGAACAGCTAGCTACTCCTAGCTTGGCGCCTAGCCATCATGTTTCCTAGGAATGCGAGCTACTAGGCTCTAGGCGCTTGACAGGTCTGCATGTGTGTTTCCAGGCATACAGATTTAATCATCCTAATGATTACGAATAAGTTTTCCTGTATCCGCGCATTCGTTTTCTAGTCCGGAACCAATTCAGCTCAATTATCATGTCAGTTAACTGTCGCTAAATAAAGAAATGTTTATTTACAAAAGTAAACAATTACCGTGATCTTGAAACCGCGTCAAGAAGACATGCAATATGAATAGCCAGTTGTCCTTTCAGCAGCAGACGTCTTGTCTCGTCGTTCCGCGATAAATATCGTTATTGTTTCGTTGTCCCGAATATTTGGTACAATGAGTACTCATTACGGTTCAAACTGACAAGGTTCTACAATTATTCGAGTGATACAGTCAAGGTAACGTCGCCCGGTGTTACCTACTTATATCGTTTTGCTTGAATTCTCCTGTATTAAATAAATTGATACTAATAATATGTCTAGGCTCAAGAGTGCTTAGGGCTCATATCACCCGTCCGACATGAGCCCTGGAAAGACGACATCGTGCGTAGTTTACGTTGTCGTAAGAGCTAGTGCGAGTAGGAGGCGCAAATGCACGTGCTAGGAGGCCACCGGTGCGTTCTACGGATATCACAGTGGTGCCCTACGTCAAGTACTGAGGCAGGCTACCGGGGGCGTTTTAGAAGGCACAATCCTCCCGGCAGAATAACTACGTTGCGAGACTTGTGCATTTTGTGTATGTTATGTTTCGACGGAATTTAATTTTTAGAAGGGCGGTTTGTAGGCCGCAAGATTCGGGGTAGGTGGATGAACGATACATACCTAAGGCCTCACTTTTGAAACGTTCGAATGAGTTTATCACTGGTTAACGACAAATTCAACAAGTCGCATACGTAAGTGACTGCATCAGCGAGTGATATATTCATTCGATCATATTAAAAATAAGGCCCCGTTACTTACTTCCCAATACATAAGTATATTTACTGAAATTGAAGTCTCAATATTATTCTTTTAAAGCCTGAATAGTGAAGTATATATCAGCTGTTCATAGTATAAAGTCGGTCAAACTTAGATACTAAGCACAGCACAGGTATATTACCTACTATTTATCAAGTAAGCTTAGCTTCACGTTTTACGTAAACTAAATATCGTGCCAGGCTCACAGGCTCACAAGAATAACTTTTGATTTTATTTAAAAAACTAACGCGTGTTAGATCCATTTTGTTTATGGAGACGGGTTTTCACGCGTACACGTCACATGATTGTTGGAAAGGTCCAACTATAGTTTCGTTCACATTCGGTAAACTTCATCAGGCATGAAATGAGTCGTTCGTGTCTTCAACGATGACACGTCTCATTTATCTATTGTACTCGTATTGTAACAAATGATAAAAAATATAAACTATATGCTGGAGCTTTATAAATTCCATCATTATAGGTTTGCAAATCATTTATTATATTGAATACGTTTTAGGTTTTGAATACAGATATATATATATATATATATATATATATATATATATCTCTCTGTTGCAAAGAATTAAATACATTTTTGATAGCTCAAAACATTTTATTACACTAACTTTGGTCCGCTAGCTGTATTAAGAAGAAAACAAAGAATAAAAAATATAAATGCTAGAAATACACAATTAAATTTTGTTTTAACCATTTTTGGTGCATCAGTTTTATAACTAACTTTATCTTTACATACAATCTGTAAAATTAAGAATAGAACAAAGAAAATATAGGTTTGAAATAGAAAACAAACTTAATTACAAAATTCATAATCAGACTAAAGTAACAAATTACTGCTTTCTGTCACTAACCGTAAAAAACAAATTAAGTAGGTATGTCATTTACTCATAATAATTCTGGGGTTGTTTTATTCTATAAAAATGATAATCGACAAGGTTTATTTATTACCCAACTAATAGAAGATTTTTCTTAATAATTAACAGCGTCTGTAACACCGTCGTCTCCTCCTAAGCGGTTTGTCGCAGAGGGCGCCACCGGGTTGAGGTTGAGACTGTAAAAAAAGTAATGTTTAGATACGTACAGGTTAAAAGTATACTTAGTCAAATCGAGCTCCTTTACCTGACATGACGAACAACTGTCACTACAGGATCAACACGGCATTCACAAATAAATAAGTAATTTTACAAAAAGAAATCAACACATAATAAAATGTAGAAAAAAACTACTACACTAGTTCCACACATTATTTCTCTAGGTTTGCAACGAAGTATAGCTGATGTTTTCCTAGAATGTCGTGTTGATTCTATAGTGCAAATTGCTCGTCATGCCGAATAAGAGTAAAAGCTCAAATCAATCAAAACAGTAAACAGTGAAACCTAACTACGAAATTTCCCAAAAAACAATTTTTGATTCTGTCACTATTGACTCAAACGTGCGACATACTTATACGAACATCTACTAGAAAAATATTGACTTTCTTACTGAGCCAACAACAAACACATGGGAGCTAATTAATTACCACTGACAGCGGTCACATTATAATTACTACATACTTACGGTAATCAAGAAAGGTAACAATTCAACTGAGTCGTTTACTGTATCCGAACGAAAACGTGAGTGAAGCCATTACCGACCCAGTAATGGTTACATCGCACGAGACTACGCCGACTCGCTTTACTAGCTAGAAAGTACTATGAGTTAGAACAATCTAATATTCATTCTACTGGTTTATCGGTAATGCCAAAACGTGGTGACTAAAATTGATGAGGTTAAGAACCGATGGTAAAATAACATTGTGTAGGTATACAACATTAGTTAGGTTTCTACCTGATTTCATTATTACTATTGAGCAACGGCAAAAAACACGTTTGCTGTGCAGGTCATGGAATGCGTTGCCGAGTAGGTACTCTATTTACCGATATATATAATCTTAGACTTTTTAAATCGCGAGTAAATCAATTTATTTCTATGCAAGCGTGCCACATCCTAGGCTGCATCTTTGCATTAGATCACTCAACACTATTAACTATAAAAAAAGGTAATAAGGATCACCTCGTTTAGCTCAGTACACTCTTAGCCGATAAAGCCAGGAAACCAACTGAGTCCGTCAGCTTAAATTTTTACGTTTCATAAGGCAAAGCGAACGAAAGCCTTATGATATATACAGTCTAAGGTTATATAGAACGATGTAGTATCTACAGCAAAAACTTGCTTATGCCCTATCTAATATACTGCCCACATCTAATTTATGTATTGAACGTTATCGCACTGGCCCAGACCTCGCGAACTTGACTCCAATCGCTAATAACAACCACGTTGTCTAATAACTTCATAAATTGTCTTCAGACTTGACACTACTGACACCATTCATACACATAAAATTCCTGCCAATTGGTTGATTGGATGTCGGACACTGCTATTTTAGGTTTTTTGAATACGCGTGGGACGACACGCCTAAGCAATTAGTTAAAGCATCGTTTATTGCACACTTAAAAAGTATTAAAATACTTACAAATAGATTTTTGTGGTTCATAAAATAGATTTCAAAATTTAATTAATATTTTAATGCAAAAGATGATGATGGTAGTGTTTTTTTCTACGAAAATATCTATGATAATCATAAGTGCCTATCTAATAAGTTTGCTTACTTCTATTGTACAAAACATTTTTTTTATTATCAGCAGGTTATAATAACCCATTTAGAAATATAACATTTTAAATAAATAAATAATTAAATTTAAATATTTATTTCCAGGTACGTCAACTCCTATTATCCACATTCAAGTATTTAGTTTTATGTTAGAGATAATAGATGTTTACTTCACCCTACAAAACAATTCTCATATTCTCAAATATATTAAAGTCGAAATGAATTTAATAACAACAACGCTTCATGTACTTATTAATGTTTTTATAACAATACAATGCAGTAAATGCGTTGAGTTATTGAGGGCATGACGTAGCGTTATATTTTATCTAGTAGCATATTCGCAAAATCTAAAAAATACAGTCTATTTGCGAGCATCACATTCATAAATGATCTTTTAAATATATGCCTTCATATATTTGGGTTTTACGATGATATCTTTATGTGTTTCATAGAGTTTCCGACATATGCTGGCACATTTACGATTCGCGTCACGGTCAATACTTTAATATGATTTTATAACCGCTATTAATAAAGATACTGAAGTTATAGCAATTATTGTCTACAAAGAATATGTAGAATGTAGATGCATTTTCGTGTTTCGCTTTTGTCTCGTAAATAGGTATTATTACTTCCACAAGGAATATTTTCAATTTGCGATAAGCTCACATATTTCCGGAACCAATGTAAATAAATCGAATACCGCATCTCCAATGTTATCCGAAAAATTCTACGAGTACTACTTACAGGATTCGACTATTGCCGACGAGGCCTTTGCTTCATAAATGTGCTTAAGTAGCCGAGCAGACTTATGACGAATACACAAACATGACAGCTCGGCCAGTGCAAAATTGCTAAGAGCGTATTTACAACTGACATTTGCAACTGGAAATTCCTGTAACTACTATCAGTAAGCTTATCAATGCTCCTAGCACATTCTGTAAGCCCTTAGCAGCACGGAAATGATTCCCATAGCTAGCTGGTCAGTCCTCATATCTTTATTGGACAACTGTATTATAGTCATAGTCACACTAGTATGTCATCTCACCTCGATCTCCCTGCTGCGTGTCTGGTAGCCAGTCCCGCAGGAGACGGAACATTTGCTCCACTCGCCCCACGCCCCGTATTGGCACTCGTTCTCATTCGATAGGGTTGGACCTGAGAGAGACAAACGTCCGATAATAAAGCACTAGATATGCCAACATGCCAGCAGCAGCCAGGTTCGAGTCTCCCCGAGTCTGTGCAATGTAGTGACCAAACTACAATTTGGAGATTTATTCCTGCTTTTACCATTAGGTTTGTTGACTTAAACGTTCTAGGTTGCTATGTACTTACTGTACGTATATATATTCGGATAGACACTAAATCCATCCGCCATATTTACAACGAAAAAGTAACAACAATTAATGAACTGCATACCAAACGAATGTCTCTCTAAAGCTGTTAAAGCCAGGGATCTATCGGTTCGTCAATTATTAGGCGCGGGGCCTACTTTTGATCTAGACATCGTAAATTTGGCACGGTTAGGTCGTCCGTGACCCATTCCACGGCGGCATCATAACGTTGATGGACTAGAGCGCAGTAAACTTGAATAATTAAGTCAAGATCAACAATTTATACGATTTTGATTGCTCGGGAAGAGTATTGACGTCATGCAGCGTTGGAATGGCGATATTTCGCGGCCCAAAACATTTTATGACTTGTTTTGATCTATTGTTTTATGCGAATGCCATTTCAACAGCAGTAATGGACATTCTGCAACATTAATTAGTATTAGTGTTTTAACGAAAACGTTACTATCGAGCAGTTGGTTTTCCTGTACCAGGACTTTACTAGGCTTTTTTTGACTTTTATTTTTGCACATATTCCATCCAAATTTATGACGTAGGTATTATCTTAAAGATTGGCCGAAACTATGGAAGCGGAGCATTAGTCCATCGGCGGCAAGATGAGTCAACGAAATAAAAATTATCGCGTTTCCAACCTGGAGACGATTTGAACAGGTTTTTTTAATAAATAATAGGCTTGCGTTTGAGGATCGAAGTGGAAACATAATGTGAAAGACGTATATCTAGTAGCGGGATAAAAAAGGCCGTGGATGACGGAGAACTGACCGTTGATGGTGTTGGACACAGGCACGATGGATCTGAAGCTCAGGCCGGGGTAGTTGGATGCGACTACTGGCGAGCCCCCCGCCGACGGCGCGGATGGAACGCTCGTTACTCCTCCTAGGGACAAACATTGGTTAGTTAAAGTGGGTTGAGGTCTACCTGACAGTAAACCGCTGATTATCTGTCTGTACTACGCTAACACTTGCTATACTTTACAAGAATAATAATTAGGCATGCAATGCGTGCAAACAAACGTGGCAGATCAATATAGGACTGTCGTCAAAATTCAGAGCAATCATTTCCGCAGTATTGCACTGTGTTATTAAATCAGCCCTGTTCGTCTTAAACCACAACACCGATTCGCGCTAGTTTTTGGCGCAAACATCGTGAATCATATTTCGCTAATCGAAAGCTCAAAACGTTTGATGTTTTACGATTGTAAACAACTAGCGGCGTGTTTCGTTGGTACTCATACTAGTGCCTACTCTCGGGACTCACGGTCGCCCAGTGACATCACTACCTGACGTCATTGCATTGCATCAGCGCAATTTTAGTGACGAGGGGAAGATAATGTACTTTTCTACGGTTTTGACTCGTATCTCCCTTCATGACTCCCCCTGCTCCCCTTGGGATAATAATTATAATATTTTATTTACTTCGAACAAAAATGAGATTTAATAGTGAAGCTTCATGAAGCTTTTATGCTACCACGGTGCTACTCTCCAAAGATGGTAGTATATATTAAATTAATTATAATTATGAATAATCCAAGTCTGGCAAGGATTGGAATATTTTATCTTTGGCCACTCTTTATCTGTACCCAGGAATTACTCACGTATGTCCTGGCGTTAATCATTACTACATTACATTTGTCTTGATCCAGTCATATTGGATATTAAGTATGACATGAGATTGCACACACCCGCCTATTCAAATGGACGCGATAACCAACTTGAAATTTATTTTTACCACACATGTATTGATTTGATAAAAAAAACGGTTAAATTGCATGACTACAATATTGATCGTAAATGTAACTCCCTATATCATTAAGCATATAAGCTAATAGCTTCCGTATCTGAAATAAAGCTGGAGCTAATAAATCGCAAATAATTATTGCCTTTTGTCTTGTCTTCAGCCGTTCTTATTCCGGCAATGAACAGAGGTCAAAGCTCTTGACCTTGGATTACAAGCTCGCGGAACCATCCCGATTATAGCGTCTGGTTGAAGGCAGACGTTGATCCGAAAATAACGACATAATTATATAGCTAGTGACTGAAGATTATAATGCTCTAGAATCAACATATGATAATAACATAATTCAAGTACCTACTCGTCGTCACAGATCTTAGTCGATGTTTGAAATTTTCTGAGCCTGTTAGTCAAGATACCTTTAAGGTTTACCTTAATCTGTCAGAGTGACGGATATAGTTATGTTTGTAATAAAGCTAGCTATAATTACTTATAGCCTACAAAAAAAAACCGGTTTAAAAGAGTGACTATTGAATCTGATCCGAAACGCAATGGGCTGGTGTGACAGTTTTATTTGAATGTAAAAGAAGATCGTTTCTGTAACCGTGTTAAAATCTCTCTCAGTTTCCTAAGAAACACACGAATTCGGTTAGCACGGAATGTTCACAGAGTGATCGATTAGTGTCAATAACTGGTGAAGCAGTTAAGATAACAAGGCACCTACTATCTATCAGAGTCAGTAACCGCGCGCACTGGCGCTCAGCCTAACATGCGGTGGCGCTACGGTGGCAAGCCGATGATTGAGAGTTCCTTCTCAATCTGATAAAAACTACAACTTAGGTGTTACTCGTCTTAGCCGACTTGGCAACTAGCTGCACCCCGCGATTTTAAATGCGTTGGATATTTGATCATACTATTCGAATTTTGCGGAATAAAATGTAGGCTATGTGATAATCCAGGGCATTAGCTATTTTCGTACCAAATTTCATCCAAATCTGTTGAGCCGTTTGAGCGTAAAAGAGTAACAAACAAACATACGAACTTTCGCCCTTATAATATTAGTGTGATAATGTTACAATAGCGTCAATTTAATTATTTTTCTCAACATACGTGTAAAGTAGGAAGACAGTTAGCAGGTACCAACTCGTTTTCTTTTCGTCGGATCGTCCACCATTATAGATAAATACTGCAATGCTGGTAATTTTTCCCATTAACCGAAAATTCTACTTAAATATGTTTAATCAAAATCTAAAATATAGATCTAAGTTTAATCTACGTATATAGACCGATAATGTCGATAGAAACCACTTTAGGATAAAAATTAGTCATGCAGACAAATTATAATTTCTTCTGCAATACATCCAAGTATAGCTTCCTTACTGTGCCAGAGTTTCTAGGCCACCTGAAGGCCTCTATCATATCTTACGATTGATTTCATAACACAAACAACCGAGACTTACAATTTCACGTAACTCTGTTTATCTACCCTGTCTATGGGTAATAGAGTTGTCTACACCCATAACTGAGCTATGTATAGACCTGTCACTTGCTATGATAGCTTCATCGTCCGCAAAGTGAGGTAACCGCCGGGGAGTGACGTCACATCCTCCCCCTGGTTGTGGGGTTGGGGCTGATGTGATGTTACCACAACACCCCTTCGGGGGATGCGGATCTAACCTATTCATATAAACGTCAGGCGGGATCCGAGCGGAACTGTTTCGCAACAAACACCGCACAATTGAACACCGCATATATGTATACATGAAAGATGGAAATACATTGATTATTATTATTTTGAATAAAGTACAGGTTCAAAATAATAAAAAAGTTAAATACTGCGTATAACTTTCAATATATGTATAAGGGTAAAATATTTTTTTTTATCGTACACAGCTAGACATTTGACCACAAGTTCGCACGACCACAGAAGCTAGCGATACAGTAGCCTAAGATGGAGCCTGTCTGGAATACGATGACTCTCAAAAAAATAGAACTTAGACACAAATTATTTTAATGGATTAAGTTAATGTACATGTTTATCCTTCAGTGATCGCCTAGGGTAATCAATCTATAACGGATAGAACGATAGATTTAATATAATATGTATCTATAGGTAGGCTCCCCAAATACCCTAGTGTTTGACAGCTTCATCGACGTAGCATACGTCATGGTGTGACGTCACGGGCGGCCACCCTGCCCTAATGACATTAGGTTTAGAGGTCGAGGGTGGAGAGCTTTTCAGACGCTTTGTTTTATACAATACAAAAGCTTTTAATTGTGAGCATTAACCTAATTTTAGTATGGAGTAGTGACCTGCTGAAATATGAACCAATAAAAATATAAATAACGACTATTACCTAATAGGACCCTTTCATTATTAATAGGTTTTCTACCGTGATTATTTGAATACGTACCCATTATAACCTTGCAAGTATTCAGACAGTCCTCCTGCGATATGAAGTTGTTAGCGGTCCCGCGACACCCGCCGTAGTTGAAGGGCACGCACATTCCCTTCGCGGCGACGAACGTCCAGCGCTGGTAGAGCCCGCGACACGGACCCTGCTCCGCCTCCTCCATGCAGATACCTGACAATAAGATACAAATACATAGCTAGCAACTACAGGAACGATTACATCTTGTTCAGGAATACGGGTTTTCACTTATACCCAATTGTTGGAAAGGTCCAGCTATAGTTTCGTTCACATTCGGTGAACTTCATCAGGTATAAAATGAGTCGTTCGTGTCTTCAACGATGATACGTCTCCCACACGTGAAAACCCGTCTTTTTAAACAATATGAATCAAACACGCGTTAGTTTTCTAAATGAAACGATTACAATAAAAAAAATATGGGGCTGTGACTTTCAAACAAGTTTTTTATTTTTAATATCTTTGGACCGCTGAAGCGACGTGTCAATGTGAAATCGGAAAATATACCTAAAAAAAATGCGTCGAAAATAAAAGCAGATGTACCAAAGTTAAAAATTAACATAAAAATTAAAAAAAAATTGATATTTGTTGTGGCGGTCAACTTAGATTTGAAATTATCATTTAGTATTCTACTAGTCAAGCTCTTTCATTTAAAATCCAATTGAGAGTATTGTAAAAAAAATGTTCTTCGCCATTCTGTGGCGGCGGCCATCTTGGATCGATTTTCATCAAATATAGCTAAGAACACTGCCGACTCCTCGGTCCATCCGTTTGGAAGCTACGACGTCACAGACACATACACACACACACACACACACTGATTGAAAACAAGTGACAAAATGGTATATTCCCCTTTGTGCACCCAGGTGATATCACCCAGGTGATTTGTGGCGACAAAAAAGGTGTAATTTGTTCCCCTTGGAAATAATTCACCTGGGTGAATATGGGCGACTTTACTAATGATTTTTGTGTAATTCGATCACCCACTTTATTTCCACTTTATTCACCTGGGTGCACACAGTCGAATATACCGATGAAATACTTATAGCAAACGATATTATAGTTTTTTAACCGCAAAGTCATACTGATCAGTCAAAATAAAGACATCTGTAAAGTATTATTTGTGGCCCTTTAGTTACCGTTATTATGTTGTATACACAGGCGTTGCACATTCAATTCGCTAAATTTCCCTTGTTGTGACGTAAAGTCCTTTTAAAGATTTTAAACGTACCGTTCTTACCCAGATCGTTGACCACATCGACAGCTAAATACTATAAGTACATCCATTCATACAATATATGCCACAATAGATCACGGAAAGTAATTTGTATGTTCCATGCAGAGCTTCACTCCGCAAATACATTATTTTTAACTATTGAGACGCGAATTCATTTTTATTTAAACTGCGTTTTAAGTTCGCTACAGCCTTGATTCAGTTCGTGTGTAGAAATCTTATAGAACACTAGTTGCGAATCGCAGTTTTGCTTATAAATTGCCTTCTTTATCTACAGATTACTGCCTCTAAATTGACGATCACTAATGATTATCTGAGTTATATGGGGATCTTATGATGCATTATGTAATTGACAACATAAAATTTTTGGAAAGTGATGGAAATTCGAAAACTATTTCAAGATAATGTAATGAAGAGTTCATACTAAAAATAGCATATTTTTATATTCACTTTCTACCGAGTTATTTACAAAAATCTAAGAAAAAAATTAGTATTTATGGTAAGACCGTCAGATGCTACCAATAAAAAAATATTATTATATTCGTCCAAAAAAAGAAATTACATTATAAATGAAATAAAAAAAAATTACCGTTATTTTCCATTTGTCTTTCCATTATCGTAATAAAAATTTTGGACGACGAAACATACTATCAAACCTACATATTATCAAACGTAACTCCCACCTCATCAACCTTGAAAGAAGGAAGCTATTATATTTATTACATACACGGAATAATAACAGTTTTGTTCAACTGCGCTAAATCTAATTATGTTTAGGGTTGACAATTTTGTCCAACCAAACGTACGCTTAAAAAACACGAACTTTTATGTTAGTTTACATCTCGACAACCTTGCTACTGATTTTGTACATATTAAGATTTCTCGATCATATTATTAAAGGTTGAGTGCCACATGACTAACCGGCTTATTTTAATAATATACCCCATATTATTAAAATCAGCCGGTTCAAGATACGGAGGTACTAAACATTTCTTTCACTCACCCTTCTGTAACCCAATCTTTCAAACGTAACTTCCAATAAATACCAGGCATAAACCATTGTAATATAATAGTATAATAAAGCATGCGTTACCTATACTATCCACCTATACGAGTATATTAATGCCCTTCTTTATCCAAATACTGTTTCTTACAATCTAGTAACAACATTTAGATAGAATTAGCCGATCAATGAATATTAAAAAACTTGAGAGGTGTCAGGGGACACCCGGATGGAACGAAGTTCCTTTTGATTACCTAGTAAAGGAATTGTAATTTTTTTGAAAGTTATATATTATATTGAAATAGAAAGACGAAACGAAAATAACTGGCTTGCTTTCTATGAGAGAGAGAGAGACAGACAGAAAACACGCGCAAACCGCACGGCTTACAACTATAGCAAAAAGTGTCGTTACAACTTTTGGTCTTAATTTTTTCCGTCTAGCCTCGTTTCGCAACGCGCGATAAGGAACTTCGTTCCGATTATGTCAGTGAATAATTTTATTAAATTTGAATGTAAATGATGCAATCATTAGAATATTATGAATTGTATACTGAATTAAATTATAATCCCTGTAAGAACACCAGGTGCCGCGACACAGAGTATCCTACTGCGGTAGCGCCATTAGTTGTCAAGCACCAATACACTTATGGGTATAAAATGTATACATCTAAATACAGTAATATCAATAACACGTAATACGTATTTGTTAAGACTACATTTTTTTTTTGTAAAAACATTTTTTTTATATTTCGTATTCCCTTTAATACGGAAATATACCTCATCAAGGAAGATTAAAAATCCACGACGTCGAAAAAATCAAGTAAATTAGAAGACCCCGTTTTGTTTCGTTTATATTAGTTGAAAAATTAAAAAAGTTATGATTTGAAAAAGTAGTCAGGAATTTTTGACTGGAGGGGATTTTCTCCTAAAAAGAGGGGAAGTTTGCAATGGCGCTTTTTACTGGTAAATTTTAATATTATTTAGTAGAGTCACATTAACAAAGATTCCTGAATATAAAAAAGTAGTTGTCATTTATTTATGAATATAACAAAAATATCGGTCGCGAAATCGACAGTTCGCTGAACTACTATTTTTTTAAATTTATTCATTGATATCTCGTTAGATTCTGGATAAAACTTCTGCTCACTAAACCTCTACTGTACAACCCTACAAAAACATAACGTATAACCGACCTTGGACTCTAATAGCTTATTACATAGACTGTAATGAACATCTGTTCGTCAAAGTAAACGCTAACTATCCGGTGACTTCACTATAGAGTTAGGGGTGTACTAAGCCGAAAGAGGGTCACTATACTCATCCTAAGGAACGACTTTCCCTGTGGGACCTACTCTGAATTCGCGAAAAAAACAGCTATATTTCATACATTTTGTCGACGACTGATCAACTTTTTGTATAGGAAAGCTGTTTTTTTTTCTTGAATTCAGCGTTGGGATGAGTATGAGATGAGCCGAAAAGGTGTTTTAGTAACCCCCTTTCAGCTTAGTACACCCCTAGCCGACAACAATGTTTAGGTACTTTAATACACAAAATAGTGTTTTATTAGATACTATGAGAACAGACAGCGTGTTTATGTGGAGCTAATGTAGATGAATATGAAGAGAGGAGATGCTAATCGTAGTCATTAGCCTAGTACGTTTGTACAAGGTTGTTTAGTAACTAACATATAACGTCTTAAACTAATAACTTCCTGGTATATAATAACTGTTAATAAAATCTGTATATTCAACGTGTAACGGAAAGGTGTGACGATACTTAAGGGTGTCAGTCTACCCATCAAGGTGAACCGAACCTACTGTGGAACATAATTTTGCAAATTTCGAAAAAAAATTAATCAGTGCCCCATACAACTTGAACGATCACGCGACCAATTTTTGAATTGTATCCAAATTATTTTTTTCGAAATTTGCAAATTTTTGTTTATTTTGTGTTCACGTTGATTGGTGGTCACCCTTAAGTATTGTCACACCTTTCTGTTACACGTTGTAGATATATGGTATATTTTTTTTATTTGTTAGTCCTGTGCATTTACATTCCGCTGCATCATATCTACCTTGGCGAATCGAATTAAGGAGCATCTCTTGCTTTCCGTGGGGTAGGCATAAAGTACAGGGGTTCTTGCTTGCGATTTCTCCTCCAGGCTGGACGCTAAAGGGCCTAAGGCCTAAACTATGTTAAGCAGATGTCCGCACGGGTTCATACAAAATAACCCCGCGACGGATCTATTTTGTATGAATCCGCGCGAAGGTCAGCTTATCTGGTTTCAGGCCCCAGGGAATTATTTTCAATGGGCACTTTCTGCGCCAATGGCCGCGACTATTCTACCTTGTCTCAGTAAACTGTTAGTATGCCAATAGTGAACTCACGTTTGGCGGTGATCATGTCTACAGTGCAGTCGGCTCGCTCGGAGCACGGTCGTTGCTGCATCATCTCTACTTTGCCGAAGCACTCCTGCTGCTTGTCTGCCGGCACCAGCAGCAGACGCGTTCTGTACGAAGTAATAAAACAATTAATTGCCAGAGCCAGGATTGTCCTCGAGGCAAACTTGGCACGTGGCTAGTACTGTTTTTATACTATTGATTAAGTCTTAACTGATTTTTTAACTCGGTCATATAACAGTAAAGTCACTAAGTACCCGCTAATGCAATGAGACGATGGATATCTCCTTCTTTTAAAATTAGGTTTATTTGTATAGCTGTTGTATAGGCGTTTATAAAGTGTTGTTTAGGGCGCTCTACACATGTAATCTGTCTCTGTTCATTTGCCTTCTAACCACGTATATTAAGCTTAGCTATTAAATAACGAAATTTTTTAGTTTTACTATTCCTGTAACTAAAGTTATACGTTTATGCTTTAGTACAATAGCTCCAGTTAAATGTCAAGGTCTATAATCGACTAAGTGATACCGATGATTAAAATTAATTTTCATTATAAAGTATATTATTAGGCCGCTTTAGTTTTATAATATCTAGTACGTGCATGGTTTAGAAGAAGGAACCTGGAAGAGATCGTTTTAATCGATAAGGCCGCCATTAGAAAGCTTTTTTTGTATTGTTTGTTTTTAAATAGTATTATAAGCTGGTTTTTTTAAATAAAGAGTTGTCTTATCTTATCTTATATATTTTTTTGAAATGTACCTGAAGGCGATCCCCCGTCCACAAGAGGCGGAGCAGGGCGACCAGGCGGACCACGGGGAGGTGGGGCACGACGGGTCCGACACCTCGGGCTGCTCCTCTTCCGTGCACTGCGGCTGCATGCACTTGAGGTTCTCCTCTGGACAATAACAACTACCATTAGCTATAGTCTTCTTATTAAATATGGCGTCACACCCTTATAATCTTTACCACTGTCAAATAAAAAGTATTTTTTTATCCTGCACAGCAAGGATTTCGATCACAAGTTCACACGACCACGGAGGTCAGCGATACTGTAGCCCTAGATGGAGCATGCCTTGTCTTAAATACACTGCCTCTCAAGGAAGGCTGCCATATCAAGAGTCATGAAGTAGAAAGTAGAAGTCATTTCAGTCATACTAGAGTTTTTCCGCGAACACGAAAAATACACACCTAGTCACAGGTCAAACAGACATCTTCATGCACACAAACGTTTAACCTGCCCGGGGATCGAACCCGGGACCAGCGCAGAAGGTAGAGTTGGTATCAACTGAGGCTACCGGCAAGTCATAAAGTTGGTACACTCTTTACCTAGCTGCACTAGAGGACATTTCTTCAGGCCCATCTGGTTGAGGAAGTACCGGCGCCTGGTGCTGAACCCCACGCCGCACGTGACCGAGCACTCGCTCCACGGACCCCACTGCGACACCTGGCACACACCGTCCACGTCGAACGTCGCCGCGTTGTTACTGAGCTCGTCTTCGGCTGGGCTAGGGTTGCTGTCGCCTCTGTAAAGTTTTTAAACTATGGAAATGTTAGGCCTTTTTACCCGACTGCGAAAGAAGGTTATGTTTTTCGAGGTATATATGTATGTATATTTCTTTGGCACGCCCTGTGGTCTCAATCAATAGATCTTAATTATGAATGACACTGGGTACATAAAATTTAAATTTAAATATACGAATATATAAGTTAAACATATACGTTTTATTGGAGTTTGGAATAGGTAAAACTTGTTTTAAGTATTCGGTTTTTTTTGAAAGCGCTTCTAACCACTTGTTTATGTCAGTGTACTCCAAGGCAAAGTTGTCCCCTAAATAATGGCATTAGATGCGCTGGCAAAAGCTTTAGGTTGTACAATACAATGTAAATATTTACGTAAACTGCGTTTCTCTTTCGCTAATATTGAAATAAATGAGCTGATTACTACTAGCTCGTATAATATAACTCCCATGTCCTGTATACGCTAACGAATTGAGTAAATATTTTAAGGAATAAGAATATGAGTTTCTTCAGGGCACGAATGTATCGGTTTCTTCTAGGCATGCGTGCTTTTTTTCAAGCCACATCGTTCCTTGCTTATAAAATCAATACTATTTTCTTTAAAAAATATGTTTGAATTCAGTAATTTTTCGGCTCTTGACACCAATATCCAAAAACCTTATGTAAAATCACAGTGGCTGGTTCCAACAAAAACTAAGCAAATTGGAACCAAACTACAGGGTTATCGGTTAGGGGTGAACCAAACCAAAAATATTAATACTCGTCATTATGAACAACTTTTACTTGGGGACCAACTCTGAATTCAAACGATTTTTTTTCTCCGATTCAGCGTTGGTTCCATAGTGCAAGTGTTTCTTAGAATGATTATAATGCAATAATCCTTTAGGCTCAGTACACCCGTAACCGATAAACCTGAACCTTTTCAACGATCAGGTACCTACGCGTTAAAACCCGTATTGTAATGTATTACAGAAAGGCTAAAACACGCGTTACTTTACTAAATCGAAATGATCACAACGTTTTTTTTTAAATATGACTGACTCGCATTCCGGTAGTGGTGCGACACACATCTCCTTGGAGACGAGCTGGCGGTCGCAAGCGAACATCTGCGCCTTCTGCGGCATGCGGTACGTGCGCGTACGCATGCGCAGCCCCTTGCCGCACGACACCGAGCACGCCGACCACGCGCCCCACTCCGACACCGCGCACTCCGCTATACACACAAGTACAACAACATTACTTTATGGGAGACAATTTAACCAGTTGCCTACTTCGAGATCCCGGAACACTCACAGACACACATCAACATCAGCTTGAAAACGTCCACTGCTGAACATAGCCGGGTGACCCCCTTATGATCGCCATTCAGAACGACAAGCTGCCAATTGCCACTCAAGAACCTTTCTTCCCCATCGGTGTACGGTTTTTCGTTCGTTAGCCAATTTAGCTTACAATTACTACGAGCTATGTCGGCAACTGCAGTTCTTCTGCAAATGTCCCTATTTCGGGTTCTAAGTTTTAGAGAGGGTTTGATTGGTTAGAATCCCACAGAACTAGGTTACGCTCAATATCGCTGGATATCTTATGAAGAGTGGTCTTTTTTGGTAACAAGGGGTAATTATCGAAAAAAACACTTAAATAAAAGTAAAAGAGTACAGTTTACTTACGTCTATCAACTGACTGAGTGTTCTCGGCTTCCTCAGCTACTAGACTCTGTAACGTCTCCTCGTCACATGACCTGGAAAAACATTTTTAAATTACAAACTTGACTAAACGCTATCGAGTATGACTTATAGTCACGAACAGATTCTACGGATAATTGCACCAAAGAATAGTTGACGTTACACGACGCCACAAAATTTTCCCGTTTGAAAAGTGAAAATGTAGCTTTCTAACGGCGAAATAATTTTTGAAATAGGACAGTAGTTTTGAGTTTATGCCTTACATACTAAAATACAAATCTTTCCTCGTTATATTATTAGTATAGAAGTATAGATTATAATGAATTTAGTTTTGCGGGTTTTTGTTAACATTCTCTTAAGGGTTGCTTAATCAGTAACTCCGTAAATTTGTCAAGTAAAACAACTGACCTGGAGATAAGTTTCTCCCTAGTGAGGTAGAGTCTCGCCATGGGAGGGACAGAGGGTGCTCCAGGGTCGTAGAAGGGAGCTCGCGGGTCCTCCGGGTACATGGGGGTGATCTTGTACATCTTCTCGCGTGGGACCGTTTCAGAGTTAGGTGACTGGAAGGGAACTCTTTACTAATACCAAGAAAATATTATCTAATATTGTCATAAATGTAAAAATATATATTTTAAATCCTACACAGCTAGACATTTGACTAAAGGTTCGCACGACCATGGAAGTCAGCGTTACTGTAGCCCTATATGGAGCATGCCTAGTCTGGAATACATCTGTTTTATGCTGAAACTATTTTATTTCTTCTAATCAAAATGAAATCTATGCAATCATATCGTGTTATTCATCGCCTTATTAAACTCCCACGCATCGTGGTCACTCATAGTGTGACGGAGTGACGACACGTGGACGATATAACGTGCTAAATACAGCATATTGGTACAGCAATCTATATTTTACGATGCAATTAGTTTTGAATTAGAAGTATTTTTATTTATTTTATTTTATTCGGGTAACTAACAGCCTAAAATAACAGATTTAAATTATAACATAATAACAAACAGGCCATTTAGAAGAAACCACGTATAAATTTTGTTCTAGGTAATTAGGACGCTAAAGTTAAATACATAGCTATATACAAAACAAGTTAATAAGAAACAAATAATATAAAGTTATGCATTTACATACAAAGCGGTCTACACTCGTTAAAAACAGAAAAAAGAAAGGAATAGTCATCAAAACAGTTTATACCTACTAATTACTAAATTGATTAAAAAATAACACATACACAATGCACAATGCGTATGCTTACACAATTGAATTATGTCTCTGGAAATGAAAAAAAAAAATTGACCCACGGTTCATATCAGCCCTACTGGGCACAACACTACCTCACGTCCAGTATGGAGACGGAGAAGTAGGACTAGTGGTTCAACTATCTCACCATGTAGGAGATGCCGTTGTCAGTCCCCGCGTCGTACGGCAGCAGGTCTACCACTAGCGACTCGGCCCACGAGCAGTCCTTGCGGCACAGCTCCAGCCCCGACACACCCACCACCCAGTCTGGAGACGGACCTGGGAACATACAAAATGGATATAAAGCGGATGCACAGCGCTGAAAGTCCCCATAACCATACATAATTTTCAGCGATGTCAAATTTCAAAACAACACGCACACATATTACATTATACAATTATTTTATTCTATGACAGTAACACTGACTCCGCGCAGCAAATCTTTTTGGTGTTCCAGAGCGGCTCGACATCTCTTCCCAACCCATACAAGCCGAGGTCCGTACCATACAGAGATACCCTTGATCCAGACACAACTATTGGGTTTCGGAATCTGAATGATCAGATTTTTATTGTTTTTTGTACAGGTGCGAAGTTTTAAAAGCTATATTTACCGAACATAGAAGCTAAGGAGAGCAGGTGTCGCTTGCGGTCGACAGTAAAAGTGGCCGTGGTGTTAGAGTTGACGTGTGGGTGCCACAGACCCTGCGCTTTCACGATGGACCGCAGCAGGCCGCCGTGCTGGCGCAACTCGCGCTCTAGGAGCCCTACAGAACCCCACTCTGCTAGAGACCTGGATTAAACATCACCAGTAGTTAGAAACATATAAATAAATAACGGTTTATATTTATAGCTCCCTAATACGATTTCCTTTATGTCGCGGATGCAACAGACCCGAAAACAAATATTTAACACATTACCCGCTCAGAAATCCCAGGATCACTGGCTCTTTAAGCGGAAAGGCTTACTGCTACCACGGTTAGCCGACGAACGAATCATCTTTTCATGAATTATGGCAAAATATGCTTTCGTCTGTCAATATCTTAGTACTCGCAAACAGGTTTTTAGTTGGCATTGCCCGCCGCAGCCAGATATTTCTCATCGTCATGACATGTATCCCAGACCCCAGAAAAGCTGCGACTGCGTGCATGACACTGCCATACAACAGAAGCCTCGCGATTCGAACTTCAGATTGCATTAAGTCTTTATGACGATTACTGACTCGTATGTTAGTCCCTGAGCTTCATGTATATTGGGATTTACAAACCCAAGTCTTACCTGTAACCCTGGCTGACAATGGTTATCTTTTTTCTTGGACATTAACCAAAAGTATTAGAATTGAATTTTGCAGACCCAAAAACCTTTGCCAATAAGTTCAATAATGTTCAAAATTAACATACCTAAATCCATCAGAAGCTATTTCACCTTCTCCCCAGAAGCTAAAGTTTTTGGGGTGCGTGGCGCCTATGACGTCTGAAAAATGTGTCAGCCATAGAGCCGCCACAGGGAAGTCTTTGGGATGGGTTTGTGGAGACCAGAGACCCTCGAACACCATCTGGGGAATAAAGTAAACAGAATTGTTGTTAATAAGATGTTGTTAATAAGATGTATATAAAGAATTTTTGTGTTTTCCCAGATGTCAGCGTGAGAAATCGAATAATATTTTATTTTTATGATATGGTTCCTCCTCACCACCGTCACACCTCACCTTATTATTTCTCTTTCTCTCAGTATCCGACTTCCTCGACATGTGTTTCGCCTTAGCACAAGGCATACACAGGAGATGTTGACTCTTCAAGCGCTCGCTCGAAAAACACACGCTGACATCAAGACGAAGCGGGAAAACACGAAATATTCTTCATATACCATCTTATTATTAATGGATTTCCGCAAAGCAACGCCTGACTCCATCAATTATCTTAGAACTGTTGTTAAGAAGCTTGATAAACTTTCAAATTATTTATCCGATTCCATGATGAAATGTATTAAAGGACTTTAAATAAATAATGTTGAATTATTCGACTATTTGCGATAGTTGGTTGCACATCCCTACGAGTGTGGCCAGCACGGCGGCTGCCATGGAGGTAAAAGCGTAAGTTGTAGGAAGAAAGCGTCAACAACGATGCGTTTGGTTGTATCGATTAAGAAACTTAATCTAAGATCAATCATGGTTTTATATAAGAAAAAATAAAAGGGATAACGAATAAAAAATACCAAAAAAAACACAAAAAAGTAAATAAACACAGCCGAAATAACCGGAACAGCCGAAAAACCGTTATATTGACTGAACCGAATGTACTATCAACGCGACCAGTGATGCAATTCAACGGAGTCTGCGTGATCAGAAATTCGGCCATTGCGTTGGTAATAATGTCTTATCGACTAGGTCACAGGAAAGCCAATACCTACATGCAAAGACTTATTATAACCCAGTAGTAACACAAGGTCCAATGCGATATGAAAATTACCCGTTATACCGCTCCTATTTACATCTCTAAACCTAATACCAATACCAACTATAGGCAAAACACTTACTTAGCAACTCTTTCAATGAAGCTAATAAGCGTATACCCCTGGACTTATTCTGCTCGAGCATTGCTCCGGCTAGGCGGTTGCTGAGCGGAGAATTTTTTCTAATAAATTTACTGTTGGTATATATTTGTTCTTCTCATATTTCTTCGTTATATTCTGTCTCTGTATGTTACTCTGTTGTGTATGTAATAACTTCACTCTATTTAGATATCGTATAGTACTCTATGTGTTCATAACTCTTGTGCTATTTATCATGTTGCTATTTGTGATGTCCTTTAATTGTCTGTATGTATCTATTACTTTTATTGTATTGTGATTGTAACGCTGTTGGATGTCCTATGAAATAAATGACTAAAAGCTGTATAAAGAACCTTATATTTGGCGTCATCGCAGGCGCAACAATCGGGCGCCGACAGTGATGTATCTTCGCAGATGCGTTTCGTTAGCTGACCGTCTTCTGCATACCATCGACTCTCGTTCTCGTACACCATGGCTCTACAAACAAATTAATTTTATTTATAACCATCAAACACGTGTTTAAAAGAGAGTTAGAAAAAACCCGACTGCTAAATCGTTAAACCAAAGTAAAGACAAAGTACGAGTATCATAGCCTGCATTTTTACATAGCATTTTTTTCCCAGAAAACTAAACTGAACGATCAGATACGTTTACTTTTATTGTTAAACACAATCACTTACTTAAGAAGCACACAGCCTGAGCCAGCTTGCGGCGCCTTCCACATGACCTGCACCTCGGTCTTCGGCAGGTCATCAGCCTCCACCACGGAGTTGGTGCACTCTTCATCGAACTTGGTGAGGGTGTCTGCAAACAGTTGGAACTGGCCTTGCTTGCTGGGCGTCCGAGAGACAGCTGGGTCTAGGGGGTCCGTCATTATCTTGAACTTGGTAAACTGTTGAACCACGTCATGGGTCCTCGAGCCGACGAGGGTCACTGGGGAACGAATATGACTGATATGATATGCACATAATACGAGTATGAATGTAATTGGAATGAAGCTAACGAGGCAGCTCTCTCTATATGTTCTATATTTTTCGGAAGTCTCAAAAGCAAATATACCCATATTTGTAAATACGTTAAGGGAGTCTACATGTTTAAAAAATTGGATATGAATGAAGGCTGCCAGGGTTTAGTAAGCAAAGAAAGTTAGGCTTAAAGAGTGCAAAAAATGCATATCAAGAAAATGTTTTGCTATTTGCTATAGAGTAAAACAGTTGTGTAAAGTCCCATGGTCAAGTGTTAATTGACAAATTCATACTATAGAATCAAACACGCAAAAACTGTTATCAATTCAACAGAAATGGAGCGAGCAGTTCCTTCTTCGTTATCAATGCGTTACAACAAACTGTTTCGTTTCCGCGAAACAATGATCATTGCGGATGTACTTGGATAAACATTTCTAGACTCTTCTCAATCACGAGACGCAGTAAGAGAAATCCATACAAATTGTTACTTATTGAATAGCTTTTGTAAACACAATTCACGTCTAAAACAACTCCATTGTCTCGTTTGAGAAGTACGCGCTATGATAGTTGAAATAGTCTAGTCTGGCACCTAACCTGACGCGTCGCGTCGCGTAGCGAATTTTTAAATACAATTTATTTATACGAAAAAAGTTAGTGACAAATACAATACGTAGGCAATATAATATACATCCGAATAAAAAGCTATCATATAAATCTCACTATAAAAGCATCCATTCATTATTTACTATTTTTATCCACAAAAAGATGGGTATATCGAGAAGTTTACTCCTTCACCAAAAAATACAATCTTAGTAGATACACTGTCTGACTTATTGAAATAAGTAATTATAAATCTAAGTAGATAGAGTAGTGGTTAACAGAATACTTACCGACATATCTCTGTCCCGGCGCGTACCGCTCTACCTCCCCATTGACGATGAGCCTGAAGAAGTTATCCCCGGGTGACTTGTTCCCGGCGTCCAGTCCGGGAGACAGCTCGCACCCCAGAGCTGATGCCAGGAGGCACACGCTCAGGATGTGTAGCGCAGACATTGTGGCTTTAACGCATCGGCTGATAGCAACAACAATACATAGTAATTACAGGTCACTGTGGTACTCGTAATAGCATACAAAACAATAACATATCAGGAAAACAGCTCCTCCTCCAGCTCCTTGCGTATCTGTTTTATTTTACTATGATATATTATGATACTATTTATTAAATGTATGTATTATTAAGTTCCAATAACTATATTCTTTATTGTATACCCCGTCCTATTTCATTTAATTTTTTCACAATTGTCTACATCCTAAATTTGCCTGGAAGAGATCGCTATTTAGCGATAAGGCCGGCACTTGTAGCACTATATTTTGTAAGAATTTTTCTCTTGTATATTTTTTTGTGTGTTTGCAATAAAGAATTGATATATCTATCTATCTTGCAACCAGTACTCATAGCTCCGTGTTGGCGATGTCGACACTCAGACATGTAACCCACACGTAAAATTATTCAAGAAGTTATTCGAATTAACTGCCTCGGCCGGGAATCAAACCCGCGATGGCATGCCTGCTCAAACCATACGTATCAACCCTTAAGTCTTACTGCTGGGCATTAGTCTCCCCTATGAAGGAGATGTAGGCCATAGTCTACCAATCCAAATTGAGGATTGTGGACTTCACTTATCTTCGGAAGTTATTAAGCTTCTCCGAAAAGTAGGTTTCCTCACAATGTGCCACTCTCGAACCATGCTTCTCTTCATATCAGAAGATCTCAAGGCAAGTAGATATATTAGTGCTACGCCACAGAGTTCGTCGAGAGATTGACACATAATGTATCTACACAATATATAAGCATCTAGAACAATTCCAGAATCCTCGAATCAAATTACTTGCAGATTAAAACGACCAACTGTTTCAGGCTATATTTATCCACACAAGGAAAATAATATCCAATAAACAAAGATTAGAATTCTATTAATTAGAACATATTATATTAATTAGATGTTTTATATTTCAAATGAACTCACCAGCGGGATGCTTGCACGACGGTCCCCGATCGTATGAATCGGTGGCCGAGATAAAGGGTCAGCAGTCGACCTCCTCGCTCTATATACACGATTACACTTAGCGATTACAGGCACATAAACTGCCTAAATAAACAATATACCTTCATCATGATTTGAAGAACAATTCTGGTTTGGGGTCAATATTATTCTATATTTACATTATTTTAATGGCTATGGAGAATATCAGCTTCCATTTGAGCTTTACCAGTTCAATGAATACCTATATATACCTACGTTGACTTCACGTTTGATTCAGTGGCTTTGTGTCGATATCTCCAATTCGTAAACACGTTTAAACACAAACTACACTAAAATCAAGCAAAAAGTTGGAATAAAATCTTAAATGGGACTAGGTCGTGTAGAGAATGACAGAATGCGAGTAGGTTGATAGATACACCAGTGATACAGCCATGTGGCAAACCACCACATAAAATGGCGGAATGAGCGCAATTCTCAGACCAAAGTGAGGGCCATAATAGCTAAGAGCTGTTTAAAACAGGTAGTTCTTCTGCGAATGGACTATATATGACTAAAAATTTTATTTTGTTGGGTCTGACTGGCAAATACTAGCTAATAAAGCTAATAGGACCGCATTGAAAGTATGGATTCTTGGTATCATATACGAAAGGAATAAATGCTTTTCATATTGCTTGCCTTTCATATGGGATAAAATTATAATACCAACTTATAAGAGAACGATCTAAAAATAACACACAGGCATCATTCGAACCTGAATCCTTCTGTGTAACACATCCAGAATAAAAAATATCTTTAATCTAAAAAATTGAATCATTGAGGGATGAAATTAATTATAGAAACTTTGCTGATGTCAATTCCTACTACAAATATGCCTTGACGTATTACAAAAACTGGTAAAAGTTGTATCCACAAGCTTTTCACAGTGATTACATCAAATTACGGGATTTCTACACTAAGAACATTCTCTTCTCCATGATTTCCTAGCAATGATCAAAGTGCCAACTTCATAATTGGAGGAAATGGCAATTGTAGGTATATAATATGCCCACGCTCACATCTCCAACTTTAAACCAGATCTTACTTGTCCAGTTCTAAACATAAGTAAGTACCTAGGATATAAGTAGGTAAAACTATATGGTTTCGTTAATCGTAATACGAAGTCAGTTATCGTAATGCGGCGTCTCCAGGTGGTTTTTTGTTGGGTTGTCATCATAAATTTTTAATTACCTATTACTGTATAGGTGTATTCTTGCGCGTACCATCTTGTCCAGTCATGTGCTAATGTATCACTTTGATTATAAAGTCACATTGCCACATTTTTTGTCTATCAACTAGATGGGCAAAAGATGTAGCAAAGACTTTACAAGGCAGCCTACCGGCTGACATAGCTGTTAAATAGACGTTATCAAGTCTTTTGAAATGAGCAATAATCATTGACGTACTATTGGCAATAATCGTGGTTTTCTACACAAGGAACATCTGCAGTATTTTGTGTTGATGTGGTAGGGTGGCCTTCCCAGAAAATTATATGATACCTACACAGCTACTTAAGTATGTAGGTATGTTATGTTTCAACGTCTGTAATAACTCCAAAACATCGAACATTCGATTCATTAAAAATCCAACTTTGATAATTCTAAGTAAAAGCTAATAATTTAGCCGAACATCCACTATTATTTTCCAAGCGCTAAGTGAATAAACACAGCTGCCTAGTGCCTAACCCCTTGTTTGAAAGGTTTCACTTACACAAACCGTTAGCCGCTCTATGTTGACTAACCAACATTTTGTATAAATAACTATGTAACAGAAAATTCCAAGCAATTATCACAAATTCAGTTAGTTTGCCTTCCGCGTATTTTGATAGATACAAAATTTGGTGTATGTAATATTTAATGAGGAATAATTTATTTATTTCAAATAATTCCTGAAGGTTTCTACTCGTACGAGTACCTACTACTTACACTTACTACAGGAGTTGTTACTTTAGACTAATTCAATTACTGTCTTAAATTTTAAAAGAACTTGTTATATCTTCTCTGGAAGAGCTTAGCACATTCAAGTTCAATTTAGCACAATATCGGAACAGGTTGATGAGGCACAGAGGCACAAGCAATATTTTTGTATGCAATTGGCTTGCGCTCGACTGCACCTCGAATGGTATGAACTGAAGACCGGTCTAGGATGTAGCGCGCTTACATAGAAGATATCGTGACTCAAGATCTAAAGTAGATCAACAACGACATTACTAAGTGAACATTACCAAAAAATATTACAAACAGAAAAAATAGACATCAACCCTTATCTAGTAATTTGACGTCACGACTCGCCTAAGACATTACAACCTACATATACACCAGTCCGTAGGTAAACAAAAGGTTCAAGGCTGTCCCGGAGCGGTATAGCAACCGATAATGACACTAAACTGGAGCGAGCAATAATCAGGTAACTGGACCGGGATGCTTGTTATTAGCTGCTTGCGTAAGGTAAAATGTTTGAGGAGTGACAACCTTTTACAAGATGTTCTTAGATGAAGGACACTAGCAGTTCTTTAAAGGCTAGTTCACTGGTTTGTTAAGTTTGTGAATCCATAATGTACAGAGATTTCAACTTAAAATCCAAATACTTTTTGGACAACACTGATGGCAAATAGACAGGATCTTTTATTTTTGGGACTGGGTCTTGTCTCTTACTCTTCCACCCCAAAGACAAAAACGTACACTATTTACTCGCATAAATCTGTCCCACCATCACTGCTGAAACATTCCACGCTACAATGAACCAATGAAACAACTTACGGATGGAGAAACCGTAATGACTAAAAACACTACAATTGGTTGCGTAGACAAGAAGGGCCAAATTAATATAAGGTTACATCTGGAGATAGCAGGTTCTATTCAGCATCTGACATTTTTAAACCTTATTCTAATACAAACGCTGCTGGGCTGAATACCAAACGCAACAAGACCTCAAATCCCAGACAAACTGGGGTCGACCCAGACAGACAAATGGTGGCCTGTAAATATTTGTAAGGACCTTTTATCATAATAGTTAGAAATACGTGGAATTAAAAACCTCCACATTTTCCCGCTAGTAGTAAAAGGTGAACAAAAATCGTTCTTCCCAACCAGTACAGCTAAATCAGTAGGGATACGAAACCGGCTTACCAAGAATTTAAGAAAGAGAAGAGACAGCTTATATCTTATCCAGGACATAAACTGTATAGGTTCCACATTTGAGACATGTGATACGAGTACTTTCCCTCCCGTGAAAATACAGTGTTTGCGTGGGATAATAGACCGCGGGGCACAGCCAGTGGTATAATACATTCTAATCACTAAAACAAAAGCTGCACTCACCTAAAGCGATCTCCGGCGCGCGGCTCACGGCGCGGACAGCTCTGGTCAAGTGACGCTTCCTGCAGACGCGTGCCTTGCCCACGCGGACCTCATTACGCGTTTCCGATATTAGACCACGTAATTATTTGAGTTAGAGACGGGATTCGAGCATTTCGTCATCAGACTAATGTAACCTTTGTCTCGGACGTGAATAGGTCGAGTTGTCGCGTCTACGCTTTTTATGGTGACAGCTGCATTGATGAATAGGTATATTTTTTTTATTTGATAATCGCTCGCCTGCTGGCTACCACCCTCAAGTGGCTCAACGCCAAGCACCGAACGGTGTGTTCCAGCTGCCTTCCTTGAGAGTCAGTGTATTGTAGACTGGGCATGCTCCATTTAGGGCTACAATATTGCTGACTTCCGTGGTCGTACGAACTTCTGGTCAAATGCCTAGCTGAGTAAGATAAAAAAAAGTATCCCCCAGGGAGACAAGGACAGGGGGGACTGCTAGTGTCCACATAACGATTTTTATATATGTCTATTCAGATCTATGATGTATAATTTGAACGAGAGTTTTTTTATACATGTGTTAATGAAGCGATCGCAATGTTCACTATTAACGAAGAAAGCATCAAATGCTTACTGTTTTGCTTTCCTAGGATCTAACAAAAGCAATTTTTATCTGTTGAACCCCCGACGTGTCTGTGTGAATCTTTTCACTTTGTTTGAAAGGTGAATCAGTCGGGAGTGTTCTTAGGTATGCTTGATGAAAATCGGTCAGCGATAGTCGCCGCCAAAAAAATATTTTTTATTTTATTTAGTGTCTGGGGTTTTAAAATTTTGCTTGTTTAATAAAATATATAATACCATGGCAAGTGGCGATATAAATGAGTAGAACGACCGAGTGAAATATAAATTTTATAAAGCACCCATGAATTTAACTAACATAATTATAAACCATATAATTTCCATAATAAAAGTACCGAAGGAATGCCTGTAGAAAACATTAGTGCTTGTGAACCGACACATGTCTAATATATACATATACTATACCACACAATAATTACTATAGCAGAACAAAATACAATGAGAAACGCAACACTTGACTAACTTAGCTTCAAATTTAAAAATAATGGCTGGCCGGTTGGCGAAGTTGGTAGCAACCCTGCCTTCTGCGCCGCTGGTCCCGGGTTCGATCCCCGGATAGGTCAAACATTTGTGTGCATGAACATATATACAAGTATGTATTTATGTATATCAGTCATCAGTTTACCACAGCACAGGCTTTGCATAATTTGGGACCTGAACACCTTTGTGCGGATGTTGTACCATATCATATTATTGTTATAGACACGAGTACCTACACAGTATATTTGATGGATAGTTTTTATCCGACTTCAAAAAGAAAGAGGTTCTCCATTTGTCGAAATAATTTTTATGCATGTTCCTTGACTTGTACATACGTATGTAGATATGTCGCCTGAATCAATTTGACAATTATTTTATCGTTTGAAAGGAAAATATAAATTTAGTTAAATTAACTAGAAATAAACGAGTACATTCCAGTCGGGTCATTTTAACAAAATGAGTAAACTGAACTTTTAATGAAAGTTTAAAAATAACTAAAACATTTGCTTGAAGAATTATGAGTCAATTTTGCACTTATATAACAAACAAGTACCTACATACGAGTGTAAGTACGTATTTCATTTACTTTGAAATTAAGCAAATCAATATTTTGTTGTGATCATTGAGTTAATTCGAAATATTTACATTATGAAGTGTTTCCTTTAACACGCGTGTAAGAGCAGCGCTGTCAGTCCATGAACTAGTGACCTTGGAGTAGCATTGTCAATATTTTGTCGACAGAAGCTTTTCAGCGCCTTGTAATTCTGACGGTAAGACTACTCGTAGGGCTCCTACGTAGAGATTGTTCGAAAATGCAATGAAATTTATTGTTTTTTACATAATATTATTCGAAGAGTTGCGTAAACTAATTATTTCACAATCTCATTGCGATTAAGTTTACATAAATTTTAGTACCCATGTAAAAACCTTTTTAGTGTCTTATTTTAGTTTTTCTTCAGTTTCAGGTACATTATCTTCTACCGGATAAATCTTCGATTCTGTAAGTTCTCGGAATACAAGGAGTACAAAATCTACTACCTACATCTAATGCAAGTATGATACTGAAGCCATTTCAGAAGCCTTCAGGCGGCCTATGAACTGTGACCAGGTGGGCAAGTCTGTTATTTAATTGTCTCAGAATTGTATTGCGCTAAAATCGTTGTTTCGACATAGAATAGATAGATATTAAAAATTATGTTTTGTTTAATGCTAACTGTGACAGTTTCTATGTTAAAACGGCCACATTGATTTTTTTTCTAAGACAATTCAAATAGCAGACTCGATCACCTGGGCGTACTACTCCGCCTACAGAAAGACGAGAAGACAATTTTGATATAACTTTGCGACCGCCGTGGTCTAGTAGCTAACATGCAAGCTTCATCGACGGTCCCGGGTTCGACAGTTGTTCAAAACATTAGTTTAAATATCTGACTTCAATCTTAGTAGGGAGTGTGTAACTGTTATAAAACCTAATTGAAATTACGATGTATCACAGAATCTAAAAAGTAATTATAAAGAATATATATATATATATATATATAGAATAATTACTTTTTAGATATATATATATATATATATATATATATATATATATATATATATATATATAAATTATTATTAATTACATACGAAATCCTTACAAAATTGTAAGAGCAATGAAAACAAAACGCGTAGGGATCAATCGAATATTATATTCAGTCAAATCATACATACGAGTGTATCACGCTCGCAAATATGTGAACTAAACACTTTCAAATCCGTACTCAAATCTATTTCATATTGTAACCACTTGTCCAACTGTTTAGTACGTTAGTTGTACCAAATTAATTACTTTCATACAAGTTTTATTCTGCCTCATTAATTAGTTCAATTTTAGAGTTATTGTAAACTTTTTTTTTATCCTGAACAGCTAAGCATTGGACCAAAAGTTCGCATGACTACGGAAGTCATCGATACTGTGGCCCTAGATTGAGCATGCCTAGTCTGGAACACACTGGCTCTCAAGGAAGGCTGCCGGAACACACCGTTACATTTATTTACAGTTATTCACTAATAACATTATGTCTCGTTACGTTTGTGTCTCGGTATTGCATACAACTTATGGATCATAGTTATCAGAAATAAAGTTATATTATTATGCGACAACATCCACGCAAGGTGTTCAGCTCCCAAACTAGGCAAAGCCTGTTCTATGATAACCTGATCACTGATATACATACTTATATAAATAATAAACACCCAGACACATGTCAAACAAACATGTTCATGCACACAAATGTTTAATCTGCCCGGGGATCGAACACGGGACCAGCGGCGCAGAAGGCAAGGTTGCTACCAACTGTGCAAACCGGCCAGACAATATTAATCTCAGGTTTTTGCTCTGAGACAAATATCGTTCACAAACATCGGATCGATTAGTTGTTTTCGACAGATGGCAGTTTCTTATTTACTTTAAAAGGTAACTCTTTTAATCCTGTGTTTACGAAACTCATTAGTCTGTGCATATGCTTTCATTATAGCCACAAATAAACTCAAACTAGCTAGCTATCCCGGTGAACTTCAAGCTTAACAGTCGATTCATTAATTTCTTATTTTTCCATTTCATGCAATTTTTATTGTTTTTTCTCTCCGTAAGAACAATCCTCGTACTTCAAGGAATATTCCAAAAAAAGAATTAGCAAAATTGCTTCAGCCGCTCTCTGGATTTGCGCTGAGCAACACATTCAGCGATTCATCTATATTATAGATTACAGTAAACAGAACAATTTCTTAAAAAAAATGTATTTGACAATAGTTAGAATCTCAGCTTAGCATTTATTCAGAATTATTGGACTTTAAATTAACAGACATTTAATATTGAAACTCGTATGCGATGAAATATATATATTTTTAAACTTTTGGATTTTCTTTTCACGTTACAGTGGCATAAGTAGTTACAATATTACAAAATAATGATTATGAGAAGTTTATTAATTTATTAAGAACACTACTTAGGAGTAAGGCTAGTGAGGTTATTAGAATTATCATTTATTTTCATTTGCTTATGTTTCGTATATCTTCAGGAGCCATCTGTTGATATACCGTGGAACTGTTTACCGTTTACGTTATTTCAAGTTTTTTTTTAGTAATAGTTTTTGTCACAGGCCCCGTAGTTTATGATGGCGGGCTATATATATATGACAGTCCTAGATATGTTTTTATACAAGATCACTGGTAACTAATGAACGACCTCTTAAGGGAGACTACGGTACATCAAGACCAAATGGACGCAAATGGAATTGTTCTTAACTCTGATAAAACCATCTCTATGCAGTATCAGTCAAAGTTAGGTATTTTCGGGAATTCCATTAGTAAAACAAATGTATTTCTAGGTTATACAATAGATAATACAATTAGCCATAATGCGCACATCGATAAAATTTGCAAGAAAATGGCAAGTGGTAATTATGCTTTATTTAAACTTAAGCCATTACTAGATAAAAAGTCGCTCATCTCTGTCTATTATGCCTACGTGCATTCTATTATAAGATACGCTATTACTGTTTGGGGAAATGCTAAAGATATCATTCTTAAAATGTCAAAAACAGTCTATAAGAACAATTAACGGTTTGAAAAAACGTAGTCCTGCGAGAAAACACTTTAAAAAAGATAAAATAATGACAGTTATATCACTTTATATTTATAGTTGTTTATTAGAAGTACACGAGGATAGGGAAATACCGGAAAAAAGAATTTCACGCAATAATAAAAAAGGGCGAATCCTACCAATAAATAGATTAGCTAAATGTAAGAAGCAGGGGCTTTATACTAAAATACTGATGTATAATAAATTACCTAATAGTGTAATGGATCTCAATTTTATTACATTCAAACAAAAATTGAAGTATTTTTTTGAAAGCAATCCTTTTTATAAACTCAGCGAATATATGTCAATGCAGCTTGTAGAATCATCGTTCTTGTGTAACAAACAACCATTATAAAATATTAATAATAACTAAACAAAGCAATTTTAATGTAAATATTTGTCATGAGAACTATTAAACTAAGAACTAATATTAAGTAATCTTTAAGAGATTTGTAAGTTAAATTTTTTAAGTAATTATTCATTCAAATGTAATAAGACTTGCCTGTAACGAACGTTATTTAAAGGTCAATAAATATTACTTTACTTTACTTTACTTTACCAACAACTCACGTTCTAGGACTTGATTGATTGATATAGAAAGAATATAGAAATAATACTATATAATAATAATAAAATAGCACCTAACGGTGTGTTCCAGTAGCCTACTTTGAGAGCCAGTGCATTCCAGACTAGGCATGCTACGTCTAGGGCTACAGTTTCCGTAGTCGTGCGAACTTGTGTTCAAACGCCTAGCTGTGTACGGCAAAAATACAGCAAAATACATACATTTAGTTGGCTGTGTAAAAAAAAAATCTTTTTCTATAGAACTATGAAACAAATGATATTTTTTCAAAATCCAAAAGTTATAGAACTAAAGCTGTTGATATACCAAGTTCCCCTAAAGATATTGCCCAGCAGATTCTACTAACCATGCATACATTTTTGACTGACAATACCCTTTATATTTATAACTCAAAATCGTATATAAAAATATTGTGACTTTTACAAAACGAAGAACTTATAAATGCTATATTCAAACGGCATGATATACAACGTGTAATAGAACGGTGTGAGAATACTTTAGGGTGTCAGTCTACACATCAAAGTGAAGCCATTGTAGAACAAAATTTTTGCAACATTCTAGAAAAAAATATTGCATCCTCCATACAACTTGACCGATTATGTGACCAATTTTTGTATGGGGATCCTAATATTTTTCCCTTAAGCTTTATCACACCTTGTTTATTATATGGCCCTTTTTACATCTCATAAAAATAGTATGTCAAATAGTGGATACACAGGGTCCCTGGTAATATACTGGCATCCTCTTAATGGAAACTCATGATGACCGTAAGGTTTGAATTAATTATTTATATTCTAGAGCCTTGGAAAATCCAAATAAAAAATACATGTTCCATAAATTTCACTTTGCGTTAACTATGTTTTTGTATATAAAAGCAAAAATTTTTTCGCTAATTAATCCAAAAGGTCTTGCTATAGTTGGAGAGCCCAAGAGATTTTGTAAACTAGTCGAGCGTGCCACCCCCACCATGGAAATTGACAGAATAACATATATCACTTATCAGAGACACGATGGAGCACTGAAAATATCATAATCTGACACGCTCGAACGTATCCATGTCTTGGTACTCTTGAAAATAAAATATATATCCTTCTAAACGCTTCCTCCACCGCTGAAATAGGAAACTATTATGATTTTTTCTGCATTCTGTCATCTAAAATTCAAAGTCCGGGGAGCCCGGAGTGCTAAAAGACCTGTTACGAGGATACATATGAGAGTTATGTTTTTCGAGTGTAAGTATGTATGTTTGTACATAAAGTTTTTTGAATTCTAAAATATTTGCAGACACGTATTTTTTTAAAGTCACTTTCAATATCAATACCGCTTGTTTAGATTTATCCTCTCATATTTCCTATATTATGTAAATATATGAGAATCGATTTTGTCAACGAAATAATAAATAGACAGGAATACACAGATAGAGAAATTATTAGAAAATAGTTAATGTAGAAAAATCGTCGTAACCTTTCTTTGAGAAAATTCTCAAAAATATTTACTGTTTCCATATTGATACTCAATTCGCGTGCTTAAAAATACAAATTTAATTTTACATTTACACTCTAAACAACGTGTAACAGAAAGGTGTGACAATACTTAACGGTGTTAGTCTACACATCGAAGTGAACACATTGTAGAAAATTTTTTTTTGCAAAATTCGTAAAAAAATTATTGCGTCCTCCATACAACTTGACCGATCACGTGACCAATTTTTTTTATAGAGAACCTAATAGTTTTTACTCGAATTTTGAAAAAAAAAACATCTACATTGTTCCCTTTTATTGGTAGACTAACACCCTTAAGAATTGTCACATCTTTCTGTTACACAATGTTATAAAACAAGATATTTGTTCAATATAGACATATATGTACTTATAAAACTATATAGAAACTTATAAGTCATAGTATAATATCATTATGTTATAGTATAGGACTAGCATTTGTTACAATTTGTTAGCCTAACTACTAGTGAGAGCTAATGGAATGTATATATGTAGATAAATATGCAAACAAATAGGTAGGTGACACGGTAAGCTTTTTAAAGGGGCTCGTATTCATAAATCTTCCAAGGGCGAGTCAGACTCGCGTACGAAGGCGTAACGAAGTGCATGACATTATACAACTTTAGTTTAAGTTTCTAACAAAAGTCTGTTGTCTTTGTCGAGCAAAAATAAAAAATTAAATCACTTTTTTTGTATATTTGCCCCATTTAATATTTCTTTCTACCCTTAGAGTACGGAACTCTAAGAAGAAAGAGGTTTTCGATTCGTCGTAATGTATTTTCATGCACGTTTCTGATTCCTCAAAAACGCCTCAGGCCGCCGCCTGTCGGTAAAAAAAATACCCAAAACAAGTCCTCACGGGGACGCTCAAAACCCGGATCTACGAATTAGTCTATATATCGTGAGTCGAGTCAATTCTAAGTATTTATGAAAACATTTCTTATAAAAAAATAATATTATCCGAATCGGTCCAGACATCAGCGGGAAATTGTAAATCATACATAAAAAATCAAAGAATTGAAAACTTCCTCCTTTTTTGCTGTGGACTGTGGGAGTGCTTCTATGTATAATTTGTAAATTGCAGCCTAAAAAGCATTGCAGTTTACAAATTATACATAGAAGCACTCCCACAGAGTTTCCCAACGTATTGTTCAATTTTGTACAAATACATGACTCATCCTAAAGCTTGAAACATACGCGTAGCAGTTGAATAGGCCTTGCAATTGTACTAGGCTTTCGGAAACCAAACAATTAACAACATTTCATTTATGCAAAGCGATGGAAATTCGAAAACAATTTCGAGATAGTTTAATGAAAAGTTCATAGTAAATATACCAGATTTTTATATACACTCTTTTCCGAGTTATTTACAAAGAATTAGTGTTTTTTTGTATTTACATCAAATTCCACCAATGAAAAATATTATAGTATCTGTCATCTGTAAACCTTACCAAAACAAACAACAAAAATACAGATAATTAACGACATCATTTTTTTACGGGCTTTTGACGAGAATAACATTATGCTGAACTTTTCTTGTATATTCAAAAATCTCTAAAAACGTAATTATTACATTCTAAATAAAATAAAAATAGAAGTACGTTATTTTTCATTTGTCTTTCAATTATCGTAATAAAACGGGGGGGAGGGGGGGGGCTTTATAAATTTGAAATGTTGGCAATTCAAATAACACTTGAAAAATGTGTGAACCCTGATAGAGCCTTTGTCGTTATCACAAACGAAAATTAGGTAAAATAATCAATGACAACGTCTATTCAAATTTTATTAATATAAAACATAGGTATTTAGCTAAAAGCCTTTCGGATATAGGATCAATTAACCTGATAAATGCAACTATTCGCTGTGAAGGTCATTATTATGTGGTCTCGTGTGTACGTAAAGTAATACGTAATAGTGCGAGAGCGAGACAGAGTGATACTATAGTAATACAGCTGTCTCTTTCTGTTGACTCGTCAAAGCGAAATATTTCATTTTGACATTTATAAGTCTTGTAAATTTCTGTAACAACATAAGTAATATGGGAGACACACGAATCGCTTTGCGTGTACTATTATCGTTCTAAAGAAACATAAGTCTTTGAAATTCGAATATTTAAACATATTCAAGTAAGTAGGTATGTATGAGCAATTCGCAGCTCTTCATACAAAACAAATGCGAAAATTGAAATTTTGATTGGAAAATTCCGCTTCTATTTCAGCAATATTTTAATGTATGAAAAGTAAAGCTCAATGAACAGATTGGTAAGATTCTTTTCCACAGATTACAAGTAGAAAATTCCTCCAAATACACAGTCCGACCTGCGCATCTAGACTGTAGGTCATTGTGGTATTATCTAACAAGGGTAGCTCAAAGACACTGTCTAGTTCATTGCACTGAACATTGCTAAGGTTTCCATTCACGTAACATGCGACACACAAATACAAGATTAAGTGTATGACGTCACAGATATAACTGTAGTTGTTTTGTATAAGAGAAGAAACGACGATGCAACAGGTGCTGCCATCTAGGCAAGGCCTATTGTCTTTCGCTAGCATAGTCACAATTGAATTTATATTATACCACGTAAGAAGAATTTATATTTAAGTATTATAATTTTTTGTGACTATTTATAAAAAACATCATCATCCACAGCTCTACTTACCCCACTGCTGGGTATAGGCCTCTCTCATATTATGCCACATTTCTCTGTCCTGTGCCAATCGTGTCCAGGCTGGACCCGCGATGATGTTGATGAAGATGATATTTGAGAGTTCAACTGTTTTTAATTTGTTTTAGTAAGTATTTTTTTAAAATAATATGACCATATAAATTCTTACAGTCACGATTTAACATTTAATATTAAATGTATGCAATGGTTTACGTTTGTATCATATATATTTGTACAAATTTCATAACATCCCTAAATTAGCTTTTATTTCAGATATAACTTCAGTTATTTTACATCTTTCAATTGACAACATATAACAAAAAAAATCCCCCTCATGTTTAATACTATAAAGGAAAGACAAAGGAAAAATAACGTACTTCTATTTTTCTATTTTATTCAGAATGCAAAATGCAAATACTTACGTTTTCAGATATTATTGAAAATATAAGAAAGGTTCAGCATAATGTTATTCTCGTCAAAAGCTAGAAAAAAAATGCGTGTCTAAGTTGTTTGTTTTGGCATGGTTCACAGATGACAGATACAATGATATATTTACTAGTGGCATTTGACGGTCCGAACATAAATACGAGAATTAGTTACACAGTTTTTTGTAAATAACTCGGAAGAAAGTGGATATAAAAATCTAGTATTTATAATATGAACTCTTGGTTACATCATCTCGAAATGGTTTACTAATTTCCATCACTTAGCAAAAATGAAATGTTGTCCATTAGTGACTCGCCAAATTTTGTTACACGTATACAAGCACGAGATTTGTGATACCGCAGTTCAAACTAAAGCCGCTTTGTATTATAGTAAGGTATATAGAACACGTGACTTCACCTAGCAACGCACACTAACACAACATCACACACACAAACATACATAAGTACGTACAATACGTAAGGCGATGCGTACACCCTCGCCTGCATCTGTGTTAGTGCATTTTTTTAATTTAATTTTTACAATATAATTATTTAGCATATTAAACGAAATAAGGCGGGGAGGCCTTTACTCGTTGATAGGTCCTTAATAATATAGTTCTTTATTTCCTATCAATAAATATATATTAATGTGCATATTACTCAAACGTACTCACATAAGAATGTATGCCTTCGTCAAAAATACTAAAATAATTAAACTAATTACTATAGTATTTTTTAAAATCAATTTTAAATCAGATTTCATCTAAATGTGTATGTAAGTATAATTAATGAATAAATGAGGCTTACATATAAGGCCAGTATTATAAAAAAAAAGCTTATACAATCGGAACATACAGTAGTTTAGAGATAACGAATGATTCATTAACCCAATACATTATTCTTAGTTCTATTTCGAGGTTTCTTAAGATATAATCTATTTGTTCACAGTTCAGTACAAACGTATGATACTAGTACACATAACGTAACTAAATAAAGCTTACAATGAAATATGACTGGTTTATAACAAAATAAAATACATACATAGAAGTGTGAGGGTGTCGCTTGTATCACTTTGTCCGTTAGTATACAATATCTGGTGGTCGAGGGGCGGGCGGGATGCAGGGCGCGGAGTGGAGGGCGGGGGTTAGAACGTCAGGATTGGCTCCTCGCGGTGGTCCAGTATATCTGAAAAGGATATATAACATTATTCAGTTCGAGTCAGCTAAAGAACTAGCAATTAGAAATGGCAAAGGCAGGTCACATATGTATTAAACCGGTCAACCGCTGGGATGCGTTCCGTGCCTCACAATACCTGACAATACATCGCTGCAGCAATAAAAGACCGCGGACGCGAGAAGAGTGAATAGCTGCACCTAGAGTGTAGGCACGGAACGCATCCCTGGGGTGAGGAGTTGTGGAGTGGAGACAGCGGTTACTAACTTAATGTAAGACGCTAGACGGGAGAATGACTCACGGAAGACGGGCATGGGAGAGGCATGCATTGAAAGAACAGCATATATCCAGCAGTGAGCGAATACAGGCTGATGTTGATGATTCATTCGCACCAGTTGGTTACATGGCAAAGGAAAACATTAGGGAAATATCTGACTGTCGCATATATGGATTGATACAATACGAGAAGTGTGGTAACAACTTTAAAAGACCTTTATGGGTAATAAGCCTTAAAGGATAATACTCGTTTTAAGCACTTAAACAAAGCGTTATAAGTTATACCTATTTAATCGCTTTGTAAAGAGTTATTTGTAATGAGGATATTCGCCGAAGAACTGGAGTTGCCGACATAGCTCGAAGGATTTGCAAGCTGAAGTGGCAATGTGCTGGCCTCGATCGGCGGTTTCGAAGAACCGATAACCGATGGGGAAGAAAGGTTCTTGAGTGGCGACCACGAACTGGAAGACGCAGCGTAGGTAGCCCTCCCACTAGATAGACCGACGACGACCTTTTACTATGTAGTAAAAGGCAGAAGTAACCAGTGGATGCAATTGGCAGCTTGTCGTTCGGAATGGCGTTTTAAGGGAGAGGCCTATGTTTACCAGTGGACGTCTTCTGGCTGATAATGATGATGAAAGAGTTTGAGGGTGCATTACCTTTAGCAATGGACCACCAGGGTAGAGTGACGTAGGTGAGGTACGCGTTGAGAGGCGCGGAGTGGGCACGCTTGCCTTCCTTCCACAGGTGGTAGGTCTGAGTGAAGCCGCGCATGGCCCAAAGCGGGTTGTACGCGCCGTCGTCTAACTCTGCAATAGGGTATTATAGTACTAGTGAACCATAAAAAAACTCACAAAATATTAATTCAATAGTTACGTGCCATAAAATGCATTTACATTTTGCATTTTCGAATTTCGCGCGTAATTTGACGAAAAAAAAAATAGTCGTTGTGGACGCCTTATTGCTCTGTGGTCATGACGTCAGTTGGCTGTGTAAACAAATGCAGTGACGCTAAATAAATGAAGGTATGCTGATAGTAGACAGAAGAAACTTCTAAGTTTACATAGCCGTATGACGTTATAACATGGCGGCTGCTATTTAAATGGTGTCAATGGTGTTTTCAAACAAATAAAAAAAACTGAAACTTTTGAATTCAATTTTAAAAGTGAGATTTTATGAGCTAGAACTATCGATTCCCGACTGCTTTTCGCCTAAGCTATCTCAATAATATGTTTTTAGATTTTTTCACAAATAGATTAAAATATCCTATTATACAAATATACCGTCTTATTAATAAACGCGTCTTAACTCTGAGCGTCTTTAGTCTTTTTTATCCAATAGAGAACGATACGCGCCAGAACAAGACGACATACCCTCTACATTGATTGATTTATTAATTACACCGTTACAGCGTTACTGGTAAAATAGTTGGCAACTTCCTAAGAGTTACTTCTGTTCACAATACGCAACGACTGTTGATCTAGAAACTTTTGGAAAATTTGTAGCTCCATACAGAAAGATCATTCGCGTACAGCCAAAAGAATGGAACTTCTGTTACTTGACAGTTTTTGAAAGTTTTTGAAAGAATCCTCATTACTAATTATTAAATTTATCCATTGAACCGAAAATGCGAAACTTAGAGTACACGATATAAGCCAACACTGACTGGCCGAATAGCACTCAACATTTACAAGCAACAAGAAAAATAAAACTATAAAAACAAAACTACAAGCAACAATATCTTTGCAAGCAAGTGTATTTATTAGAAATGCCGCGACCGAAATTAAATTTAATATGCGAGATAACAACTACTAAACTAATATGTTACAAATTAATCTAAACTTATACTTAACTATCGAAACATTTCACGATATGGTCCTTCGAGCCGGATCGTAGGCGAGCTCTCTCTACGAGGTGGCGGACAATGCTAAGTTGCTAGACTCCATTTACAAACGTTTCATGCATCACATTAAAAAGAGCGATATTTATAACTAAAGCAAATACATAAATCTAGATTTTTGATAATATATGAAGTTTTATCAACTGACGTTAAATTAGACGTCATGTATTGAAAATTACTGGTTTATAAATAACTCTAATAATCGCGTCAAAATGTTGAACTCCCTAGTGTTGGCGCATAATACCCTTCCACACCACGTTGTTGGATCAGAATCTCAATAGCATTTCCGGTGGAGATATTGTGTCAGCGATACAGAGCCGTGGAAATGTGAGATAGAAGCTCGACGAGTCTGATAAAAGTTATATTAATCTAGCGCTTATTATCGCACGTAGAAAAAGGAATGCATTCAAATTACTGCTCGTTTTTACTGCAGTTAGTCATATATCTTTTTCAAATAAAAGTCACTTGCCCGTTGGAATATGTTACCGTGTTTCCTGGCTCGCATGTCACACCAGTAGTATATATCAGTGCCGTCGGGCGTGGTGCGGCGCGGCGGGAGCGGTGCGCCGCGGTACATGGCTGCGGCCACGCCGGCGCGCCGCCGCGGGAGCGTGACGTATGCGCGAGCGCCGCTGTTGCACGTAGAGCCGCCCGCGACGGAGGCCGGCTCGGGAGCGCCCGGGGACGGTCTAGTGTCCACATTACAAGTGCCGTATGTGTACTACAGTAGTTTATATATTTAAATCTATTACATCCATACTCAGTATAGACTAGCTGACCCGGCGAACTTCGTACCACCTAACAGTCGATTCCTTAAGAGTAATGTTACCATCGTATAAATATTGATAAATATTGACATTCATTTTTATACTATACTAACGTCACTCAATTGTTTTGCCTTCCCGGAACATTTCCACTAACACTTAAACTTTCTCGTAATAAAGTTCAAATTGACTTTTGAGTATTATTACGAATCGATAGTATGAAAGTATAGAATGGTGTTGTTTTTGTCTTTTTCAGTCAATTTTTTTATTTTTTCTTTCTATAAGAACCATCCTCGTACTTCTAGGAATATTCTAAAAAAAGATTTAGTTAAATCGGTTCTGCTGCTCTTAAGATTTGCGGTTGGCAACACATTCAGCGATTCATTTTTATATTGTAGAAGATAATGTTTTTCTATTCAGTGTTTATTTTGTGTCTAAAGAAATGTAGCAACCACTACACCATTTTCTATGTCACGACTGGTATAAGCCTCTCTTATGGAATCTGCCAATCGTGTCCAGACAGAACCCGAGATTTCGTAGGTACGTACACATGACCAAAGTGAAAGTGTGTTTGTTAGGTTGTATTCTGTTCTCCTATGCAGCGAAGCAACGAATTGACTTCACTATTGCGCATTAAATTCACAACAATAACATCAGAATCGCGTAACAGAATAGGTAATGTCTCTTTACAATCCTCAATACAAACATTTGACCACTTAACATCGTGGTAGATAAAATAGAGATAGACCATGTCACACGCTTTCTGACAAATTATCTGACACTAGATAAGATCTAACAAGAAGACAATTCATATGATCCCTCTATGTAAATATCTCCCTAGCTTCAACAAAACAAGTTCAATACACATACGGCACTTGTTCTGCGTCGTCAGCATAGGGCAGTTCCTCGCAGCCCCTCACAGCCGACCGACTGGAGACCACTATCCTCCGCTCGACGCTCCTCACTATCTCATCGTCATCCATAGCAGCCGCGTCATCAGCCTCCTCGCAGTCTTCCGGCTCCGCGGTGGGGGCTCGTTTGTTAGGTAGCGGGCGGAGCGGTGGCGGTCCGGGGGCGGCGCGGCAGGCGGGCGCGCGGGGGGAGAGCGTGCGCAGGCATGAGGGGGAGAGCACGTCGCGGGGGGTGCGGCAGTACACCTCGCGCATGTCTGCGGCGGCGCGGGGACCCCCCCGCCCGCAGCACCAGGAGGAAGCCGAGCCGCGACGCGCTGAACCATAACACAACGCGTTACTCACACCGTGGGAGTAATGGAACCCACAGGGTATAGCGCTCACTCACATTATTCGTGTCTTTATACAAGGGTTCTCGGTTAGATTATTGGAGAAACGCGTATTTCAATAAGAAATCAGCTGTTTTAATAGTGAAAGTCATGACCTTTGAAATTTTGGTAACAACATCAGTGTTTCACTCTTATTTCAAACATCATCTCACACACAAATTTTACGATCAAGGTTGAACTATACCATAGTAAAATAGGCGATACCCTGTCAGTTCGCAGCGGTACAATACGAGTATATCGTGTGTATAGAGGGAGGTGTAATACGGCACGAGATCTAGCGGACTACGGGCGACACGCGCGGCTGGCTTCCTCCGACAGTTGCACGCACACGCACGCACTAACGTACGCATGCGAACGCACTCAATGGCGATCGCACTACAAGCGACCAGACAATTGTATAAGATAACCACTACAAGAAGCCACAACAGAAAATAAAGCCATAACATACGATATAGGAGAAAGCAATGAGATAAACATTGTATTTTGATGATACTTCAATATTGGGGTAGTACTAGCAAATTGAAGAAACATCGCAAACTAGTTATCGAGCACTGTTTGCTCGTTCCGTGTCCTAGTACAATAGTCCGTATAGGACAAGCTGCTAACCCTATCTATTTCACATGAACTGCTCATCCAAATACGGGCTCATCACTATCTCAAAATGCTTTAAAAATAGATCCTATTGTGATTTTCAACTTCTCATTTTAACATTTACATCAATTAACAATTATTCAAAAAAAGTTAAAATCTGATCACATGCAAGCAAATCAAAACAGAAGAAACATTTACGTCTACAAAGATTGTGAATTCAAAACGACGACATAAAAAAGCGCACGAAAGACTCGTTCATGCTCGTAAACCGTACTAAAACAAAGATTACTGCACGGTACTATACGACAAATATTCAACGAACGGCTTGGAATCTACCACAAAAATTAAAATTTTCGACTAGACATTTTCGGTAAAATAACAAAAGCACGACAAAACCGTGAATCACAGCACAACATGCATTTTATTTCAACAAAGATTCAACAACCCCAAAGAAACACTTTTCAGGTCAACACACCTACTGTAGCAATAAAACTCTTATATGAATCATCGTAAAATTATACTAAAAGGAATGTCGTTGAAAAGCGCGGTAGTTAAACGCAAACAATAAAAATAATGAAACAGTCTGCTAGATCGAGCGTCATTTTAATAAAATTGTTGAAATACGCTATGTTATGTGGTGAGTGTAAATCAATAAAGGTTTCTGTGTTGATACGAGTAAACCCTAAAGGATCTTCTTACATCTTAGATCCTTGGAAATCTACGTTATAAAATGAATTTGTGATTTACAGAATGCATGATGCGTTCACGAATTTTGCCACCGTTTCCAAAATGATAGAACGTCATTTTACACAACTTTCACGTCCCCTTCTTGTAATACAGTCTCATATTATAACGATACTTGATTCGATTTGATTTCGGCTCTTGTTCATAGTCAAAGAGTGCTCAAGATATCTTTGAAGATCATAAGAGCATAAAACTTTACGTAGATACTAAGTATGTGCATAAAAATAAATCCTTGAAAATGTGTCATTCAAATATAGAACATAGCTGAATCTTAATAGCAAATAGAAGAGAATGAAGGTCGAAAAGTCCATAAAAATAACTTTCCTGTAACAGTCAACCCAACAATGAAACGTGCCAACTGATTCTCCCTTTCGAAGGAAGTAAGCAGTGGCTTAAAGCAAGCCTGAATTAGGTGAAAAGGTACTTTAGCCTCCGAGAATGTATTTGTGATGTAAGTTTTGTAGGATTTTACGAGTTACGAACCTATACTCCATTATAATATTTTTTATGTGGTAGCAAAACTCAAGAACACAAGGGGCAACGTTGAGTGTACTCACCGTCCCGCAAGTCCCCCGCTTCCACCTCCGCGATACCGTTGACCAGCGAATCTAGACCTTCGTTCTCCGACCGACTCTTGTCACGGCCGTCCTTGCTCCGCCACCCGCCGCGGACGTAGTTGGTCAAATTCGCACTCGGGTCTGAAAGACGACGCTGGAAAAGATATAGGTTATAGTGAAACTGGTGTTAGTTACGCAGCTAATTACAATTTGTACGAGTATGTAGATGTATTTTCCTTGAAAATTATAGTTATTCTTGAAATATGTTGGTCATACTGGTTTAAAATTCATAACAGGCTAACGATGACGCAAATTTCAAAGGAAGAATTGAATTCCTCTTATCAAGCCACGCAAGAATAAAACTGTGGAAGTTTTTGCAATAGTGGTAGGTGTAATGCACGTCTGTGCTGTATAGACTATAATATTATGAGACAAACACCTAAAGATTTCCAGTTATCTTCATGTCTCTGAAGCCATTGGCCATCATCAAAAGAAACAGGTTGGATATCTGTTATAAAAGTCAGACCCCCGAGAATTCGTAATCGTCCAAACTAACCTGATGACGACACATGAACATCTCCTCAGGGTCCTGCTCCCAGTCACTGTCCCAGAGATCAGCGCCGGGCTCCGACGCGGGAGTGTCGAGCCCGGAGCCGCGTGGTCTGGAGACCGCCATCTCTGCGTGTCCTTTGCCAGCAGGACCTTTCATTCGTACGAACTCACATCGAGCAGCCGCTCCACCACCCAGTAGACCGAAGGACATACGCTGTGCTACTTTTGTAGATAGTGATGTTTGCTGGAAAGCGCGGAGATTGTAAGTCAGATTGGATTTTAGGCAGTAAGCGGCCAGCCTAAAATGCGAAAGACACCAGAGATAACGGAGGCGTGATTGACCCAGAGCAGATACCAAAGGGACACAGGAAGAGGACACTTGTATCCAACAGTAATTATGCGACAGGTTAAATCGGTGCAATTATTTTGTTGTTACGAGCTTCTAGGCTACGTTTTTGGTGATGAGTACCGAGCTTGACTCGAGCACGCAACTAAGTAAGGCCTAGACTGAATAGGGGACCAAAATAACTACGCCGTGTTTGGTGCAAAGAAAAATCTTTTTTTTTTAATATGTAATAAATACCTATACCATATTGGACTTATTATATACCAACAAAAAAAAAATAAGAATACGCCAAGAAAGCCGTCGTAGTAGGAATGAGCCGTGCCAAAAAATACGCATATCGTTGCTCCGAAATCAAATGTTTTCAACATATCCATTATCTGAGAAATTTGGCGCAACACAAACTTTTCATCTTTTATTATAACGTAAACAAAAAAACAGACAAAACACTGAGTGAATAGCGCCAAACTAATGACCGATTTATTGACATACCATCTACGTATAGTAAACATTCATTTGTTTTAGTAAATAGAATAAAATGATCAATTAATGCCTACCATAATATTATAAAATAGAGACACCTTATGTGATATATTAACATCTGGTACGCAATAACAATGAACAATGGAACACAATATTGAAACTAAAGACGCGTGGCTACTGTATGTTTATAAATGTGTAGTAGTAAACTATTGTAAACGTTGAGATGGACGATCAAATGGCATAACAATTGTTGGCTATTTATACATGTAAGTATATATAGATCGTCTGCTTGAACATTTGTAATATATACGAGTACAAGGACGTGTTATTGCCATTCGGCGTAGTTATGCATCTAGATACTGGATTCGCTGACCTGCTGAAAATATTTAGTGGGCTACTTGTGGAATGTAGTTACTTCTTTACTTTTTCTTGATAAGGAATTTAAACTTAAATATTAAAACATGATAATATAATACTCAATAATACGACGTTTAAACAAATGGTAAAGAAGCGAGTTCGTAAAACCCGACTGTTAAATTGGTAAACCTGCATCTCATCATGTTTTTTTTATGTATCCAGTGTCACTCTCACGACTAAGACGAATCTATTAACACCACTCTATGACGTGCCAAAGAAACATACACACATTCGAAAAACAGTACTCCCGTCTTTCGTAGACGCGCTAAGGGTAAAAACAGTTAAATAACAAATGCCGTAATAAACAGCAATAAACATCTTAACAAAGCTTTGTCCTAAGACTAGAAAACGCTAAAGGCGCTGTTAAAGAAATATGAATTTTGTAATTGATCCATGTAGGACTCGTAAGCAGGAAACAAGCTAGACTCCGCAATGCAAGTGCGAGACAAGTTTAAGTTCAATCAAATGATTAGATCTCGTTTATTCAGGGGCAAGGGTTACAGACACGCCTGCATGTTTAAACATAACAACATTTATCTATCTAAATATAAAAAACTGAATACAACATACAAAGTGAATAATAATATAGTGCAATATGAGAGCACGGTTTCAGATTCAGATCATTTATTGCTTTCATACAGTACATGATGTTGAAGAATAAGAACATTGTCCAATGGAAATCTACTTCTGTTTTTAGTTATTTTTACCCGACTGCGAAAGGAGCATTTTGTTTTTCGTGTGTGTGAGTGTGTGTATGTATATTTTTTTGGGCTCGGCTTACGGCTTGTCGTGAGTTTATACCCCTTTCCGTCATTCTGCGATTGGGGAACATATTGCGTTTCCGTGAAGTAGTCAGTTAGTAAAAGTATTAGCATTGTCCAAGGATAACTAAGTACAGGATGATAATTTACAAACATAAATCAAAAATCAATAAACAGTAATCTCAGCAGCACCGCCACCAGTCAGTCTTGAAAAACTAGGTGATCACGCGACATGTGGCAATTAGACACGTACCTATAGGTAAGTCAGTCACATACTACAACACAAAGTATTTATTTAAGTACTTAAAAACATAAATTACCGACGTCAATTCGAGAGACGCCGATAGAATGTTTCAGTAAGTTCGATTTAATAATGAAACTTCTCCCTTCTAATCTCTCAGTTGAGTTCGCAAGCATTTTTTTTTTGTGTTTATTTATTGATATTTTTAATTCTTATTTAAGGTTGCTGGTCAGCTGGTAAATGGCGCAGTAGTAAACTCTTGTATAATTAGCAAAAGCAATAATAAATACCCGATAAATAAATATAATATGTACTAGAAATTCGAATAAACTGTGACCTAAGTATCCAAATATCGTAAGGCCTGTACGCGAGTACTATCATTCAGACAAACTTTCATACTATATCGACGCTTCGAGTGGAATAACAAAACAGGATATTTTGCTGTAGGTCCATAATCATTTTTAATGTTGTATGTAATTTTTTACACACGATTTTACTTGCCATTTATCCATTTATGGTTGATCTATCGTACACTTATAATATATAAAGATCGAATCAGCATCAGTTAACCATGTATAATAAATTGGTCGATTTGTTAGCACGTAACCTCTGTACTTGGTGGCGACCGTTAGACCGGGAGTGGGACGGGGGTGGGGGGGAGGGTGGCGATTGGAATCAACAAGTAGTCGCGCCGACGTGTCGCCAGACTAAACAATAATGCCCAAATTTCAGGGAGAAGACAGAACACGCTCCGGATCATATCGATTTGTAGCTAGAGTACAAGAACCTTTCCCCGCTTCTGCATGCGTAAACAAATAATTTGCCGAAACTAACGCGTCGAGACAAATTGTGAGTTCCATAGTAAATATAGCAGAATATAAAGCGCGAGATCGATAGCCATCTCTTTCTTGTTATGGTGCACAGTGCTGAGCTGAAAGAGGGACACAATGCAGGTGACATGAATTTTAGGCGGGTTCTTCAGAATTTCAATTTCGTATTATACTAGGTAATGTTAAACCCAGAGAAGCATGTATGTATGTATAGTCGTATTTTTAATTAGAAGAAGTCAACTGACGTTTTCTGTGTTGTCAGTTTTTGATGAAATAAGAATAGTGTTGTGACAAAGTGAATGATTAAATTACTCCTGATTGAATGAAATTGCCTTGCTTGTCTAGTGAATAGTTAGTGTGCCGAACTGCCGATATCGTGTACGTGGTTCGAATTTTAGTTCGATGTTCCCGTAAGTCTGGGTCTTCATTGACAACCTTAAGAATCGGTAAAGTAATAAAAACAAGTTTTTGAGTAAGGAAGTCTACGCAATCTAATACTTTGGTTTTACAAAGAACATTATGGTGGACACAGAATATAATGCAGTAGAAGGAATAAAGTTTAAGTTACCTTTATAATGGTGGGTGACTCATTTGCATAAAAAAATGATTGTAGTTACATACTACTAGTAACTTATATCAGATCACTTTTATATAATTTTATTGTAAAATAGAAATAATATTCTTTAATAGTTTGAATTGATTAACTATTCACTGTCATTGTTCATTCATCCTTTTGAACGAGAACTGAACGCATCACTATTACTTTAAATATGGCAACATTATTTTACAAAGTGACATTAACTACTGACAGTTGTCTTCGTCTAATTAAAAATATATACTATAGTTGACTGTAAGAACTTCAAGTATTCATTAAGTTATTGTATATATTGCTTTAGGTCATTTTATGTATTCCTATTGTGTAGGAATTTATGGTAATCTGAGTGAGTAGGTAGCGAGCACGCATCCACCGAGCATACAGATTAGAACTCGTTCTATTATCGCTTCAACCTTGGTTAGGTCAGAAGCTAAAGTGTGCGAATATAAAAAACACCTAAAGGTTAAAATGGTAATACTTTTTAATCCAGGTCAGTTAGGCAATTGTAGTAGCTAGCTAGGCGAGCGATAGAAAATGCCCTAACAGCATGCATCTACTACACCAATTTAATTGTTAACTTTTCTAACTTCTATAGACAAGTTGGCAAGATCGTTTCTAATGTTGCCTACTCCTGACAAATTGTCGAAATTATATAATTTCAGAGGTTTCAGACAGCATCGAAACTTTGCAATTAGAAAGAGCGGCGTAAAAAATTTTTTTAGTGATTTTATTTAAAGACCTGATTGCTTACTAGCGCGGCCAGCCCCGGCTTTGCACAGATATATAACAAAAATATGAAAATTAAATATTTTTTATACGTTTACATTATTGGAGTCACAGTAATGATTCCTATTTTCTTTATTTTAAATATATTGTAGCCTATGTCACCCAAGGTTAGTAGCTTCCCAACAGTAAAATATTTTTTCAAATCAGTTTAGTAGTTTCGGATTATCTCTTTATAATATAAGTGTAGAGTATCGATATGTTGATATGAGCGGCCTACAGACCTAGCTAGAAAATCCACCACCGCATATTCCGTTAGCTAAGGAACACTAATAATTATGTCTCAGTATATTATTACAGAGTAGACATGCGCCCTAGATCTCGAGTGACTGACATCGACACCCTATCTGTGCGCCACCCTTCGCGCCAGGGCTGCCACGAGCCGAACTAGGACAGAGCGAACCCGACACCAGAGTTAGTTAAGCAACGACACCTTTACAGTCCAACGACCTCTTGTTAGCATCCCAACACCCTTTTGAATTATAAACATACCGATTCAAGTTTGCTTCGAAATGGCTCCAAAAGTGACCACATTCTTCAAAGGTTCCTGAAAGTTACAAAAGTCAAACTCATTTACATTGTTTATCAGCCTGAGATTCGGTCAGGGTAAGGGTGCCGAGGATGCATATTTGATAGTGTAGAGAGGACCTATAGGGGTATGGGCAAGAGGAATACATGTCCACAAACGTTATATATGCAAAAACGTGTATATCAGTTTCCTTGTCAATTTTTCCGTCTAAAAATAAAACGAAGGGAGAGTGGAATAAAAAAGTTCCATTAGGTAATTGTGGTGGTCATCAACGTGACTTTTTTTAATTCTCAGTCCAATCTATCGATATATTGATTAGAAGAAATGTCGAACAGCAATGTTTTGTTTCCCGTTTGCATATGTTTTTGGTGTACTACAAAGTTATATAATCTTTGATATATAATCTTAATAAAAAAGGACAAATCCGTGGGAAAAAATCTCTCTGTATCTAGCAACGTAGCCCTATATTTGTTAATACAGTGTATTCTATGAGACAGGCGCCGTTTGGCAAGATTCGGCGCGCCTTGTCGACGTCCCTTGATCAGTAGGCGAGGTGACGTCACAAGCACATGTCTACGGCCCTAGGGTTAAAGGTTACGTCAGTCCTATTGTCTATTCTACTTGTTAGAATGTAGTTTAACTCAATTTCTAACTTTATTCCGTCGCTATACATGGTCTGATAATATCAAAGAAGTAATACCAACTGCCGTCTTCACCTTTCGAAAAAATCTTCACGTGGTTTTTCCAAAGGCAAACTTGTGCGTGTTTATTTACGTATATCAAGTTAAATAGTAAGACTTAAAGTACGTAATTAGTAGAGTTCACGATCTCAAACACGCAAAGATTAAGAAAAAGTTTGGCACGTGGAAATATAAGACGTCATGTCTTATCCAGAGTCGATATCGTAGTAGGCATATGAAGCCAGTCGCCAAGCATATTTGCCGAAAATATTATTATCAGATAAAATTTACATTAGCAATTTACATAACATAACGATTATGTGACAATATTAAACCTTCGATCAAATGTAGCTTGTTGAAACCACTAATCCCAAATTAGGTAGCCACCAACAAATCTCATTAGATCAGTCGAGAGGTTTCTCTGAGTACAGTAATCGGTAATTTTCACATGTCCTTGAAAAAATCAGGCTTCGATGTTTAGCTAAAGATTACTTCATATTACGTGCTACGTGAACAGACTTCGACATAAAAACAATCGTAAGAAAAAGCTTGGAAAATCACGACTATCAAGATTGAAAATATTGAGCCTTACAATACAATATACGCGGCTAGTAATTTGAACTGTCTCAGTCATGTCATCCTGTAATGATTGCGACGTTAGAGGAGTTGCGACAGGCAATACGAATAATACGAGCAATACGGTTTTATGCTAGTTTAGATTTTGATAAGTACCTAAGTATATATTTTACAAACTGATCTGACTGAATATTCATTCTCGAATTATTAATTAAAATGGATATTGACATTAAACAATACTTGACTTGTAATGTTACCGGACTGATATAAAACTAAGTATTATGTATATAGTAATCAGACATCAATATTAAATTTAACATTATTATCTAGACACAAATTTATTCTTTCTAATTTTTCTTTAAATTTTAACTCTTGTTTAGTCATAATATTATAATTCATTATTGTACGTATTGACTTGCCTAGTGTAACAAACGCAGTTATAAGGCCAATAAATGATTTGACTTTGACTTTGACTTTGACTTATATTGCGTAGTATATATCGCACTATTCTGTTTAATGTTAGGTCTATCAATAAATTTACCAATTCATTTATAAATTTGTGTAAGTTCATAGCTGTTTACACTGTCCCAAATATAACGTTCTTAAATGTTTAGGTACGGCAATAAAAGTGGTAAATAATGGATTTTTAATAGAAGATTTGAGAATCGCTGTCGTATTTTTGTAACCTACAAATTATTTGTATCTACAATAGCTATTAGGTATATAAACTTTGTAACACCATTAGCATAAGTGGTCCTTTGAAAGGGCTTGAATTGAAAAGGCTTCGAGAGGCACTCGTTATCGAGGGTACAAGCGGCACAAGTAGGTCGATCAATGTGAACAGCTAACGCAGGATCTTCAGCTTTCCTTGTTCTCTCAAGAATTTGGAAATTCAGAAGCCATGTAAACGTTAACGTCTTCCGAAACTTTGGAACAAATTTGTCGTGTATTTTAGTTGATATAAGTTAATGCAATTAGGCGTAATATAATGGAGGAATTTTCAACTAAAAGTAGTTTGACAGAATAGCCCACGCCTCACGTACGATTGAAGCCTTTTTACATATACATAATGTAAAGGTATATAACGTCGGGGCTAGGTTATAGCGTCATTTACTCGACAATATTCTATAAAGAATGGGAGAGAAAAATAAACGTATCTCCATAATAATCATATTTGTGAAGATGTAAGGAAATGGACCGAGGTTAGAGTAATGTGCTCTGTTCTGAGTATCACCACTGAACTTAGAAGAGCACTATTAGCTCTGAATAAGATTTAAGTATTGTTATGGAATGTTTTTTCGTCTGGAGTACTCAATAAAAATAAACAATTGCCATTCTGTGTTCGCATTTTTAGAGCAGACTGGAAACGACAGGTCCAACGGTCGTGTCGCAAATACACTTTATAGAACTTTTAAAAAAAAATAAGGATTTAGTGAATCGAATGACAACGACACGTTACAAAAACAAAACATTAAGAAATATATTAATCTACTGGTAGGTACTTGGTGCGATATGTTTAAAATATCTCTTTTTGTTTTTTGATGGAAAAAATAATGAAATAATACAACAGACTTAATTAGTTTCTCTACTAATATTTACTTTACTAATATTACTTTCTCTACGACTTATATTTAAAGCAATAGTTCTAATTTTTGTTCTGCCACCAAATGTAATAAATTTTTGAAATGTTAATGATTATTTAGCTGTAACGCAGACGCGCCCCTTAATATTTATAGTATCCAGCTGGACCAGGTGATCTTAACGTGTAACTGAAGATACGCAACGATCAACCTTTAGATGGATGACCTATATTCCTATTGACCTATAGTAGAAGAGTATAAAGCCATTTAAGAATCAAACGATACAATAACTGTTCATAAAATTAATTACCTTTTATTTAGGAATTGCCGAGATAATTTCTCCACAAAAGCCTTGTATTTTATCACTGTAAAGTGAGGCGGCACAATACAAAACACCGTCTCAACCTCGTCGTATTCACGTCAGCGCTGACACCGAGCGGTTCGGCATAATTTTACGGGCGAATCGCAAGGGTAAGACGGTCGTAAACGCCGTAACATCCCCTCGAAAAATACCACATTTGGAACTGTGACGTCTTGGGACATCGTCACTTTGTTATCTTGTTCAGACTTGGGTTCACTTTACGACAGAAAAGAAAAAAGTTATATAGGATCAAAAAAAAAATGTTTAGGATAGTAGTGGCTCTTGGGTTGATTGTTAGCTATTGAACAGATTCAGGATTGGACGAGAACAAAAAAATAAAATTGTAGACAAGAACATTTGATAAAAATACATGTTATTACAAACTAAAATTATGAGCTGTCGTACTTTCTCGATATTTAGCATAACTAGAAAGAAGCATGCGACACCTTTATCGATAAACCTAATGGAGTTTATCAACGAAATACATATACGATGGCAGCTTATCAAACAAAATCTATATCAGTGATATGACGTGAGCTAAATACCGCCATCCAATAACATTAAAGCATTATCAGCAAATTCATTCCAATGTTATCTAGTCCAGGAAAAAAGTAGATGCCATGTCAGTGGGTTTCAGAAGACCTTTTACCCCAGAAATTATATTGACACATTTTTATACAGAACCCTACAAACCAGCCCAGAGCATACTCGTATTATAAAAGAACACAAACTTTTTGGTGTTGATTTTAATCCGCACTTAAAATATCGCATATTATTTCTTTCGGCTAAAGCGACCTTGAAACTGATATTAAATCCAGTGATAAGATAAGCACTGACAGATAAGTTATTTGTTGCAAATAAGGAGATTCTCTAGCGAGTATTACTTTCGACATTTATTTCACTACGATTATAGGATGACTGGAATTTTATTACTTACTTGTACATTACCTATAAACGCGGATGTAGATAAGATTAATTGCCAGAAATAACTAAATTACTATCTTTAATTTGATCAAATTCTTGGAACAGACGTGCTAGTGTTTGAACTGAATTAATTTTCCCATACTTTATCTAATATGACGTAGCTTCAGTAAATCTAGTGTGTCATCACTAGGCAATCGTGGTTCACATTAATGGTTCAACCGAAGGTAGGTATTTAAATTAATACTAACTCGCAAGAAGAACAACTCACAATTCCTTCAGTGTAGAATAGAATAGCCCATAGGAGAAAAAGGAGTGCCCAGCATAGCGATATTGTGGCTTAATGTTAAGGACGTACGAAATCACCAACTAAAAAACTTTACACAACCGTTTTGTCAATAGCTTCTATGGGTGTTATGGTTAGAGACGAGATTCAGAGACGAGACAAGGTCAAAGATAAAAACGACAGGCTTTTTTCGTCTGGCTTGTAATTATTATACCATACATAATGCAATACGATTCCAAAGTCACTTACTACATAAACTAAAGTACCTATTTAAGAAACGACATTGATAAGTGATAACGGTGAGCAAATTACTCGTATCGTATATGCCCTAACAAGGTTGCTAAAACTTTTAGTTGAAACGTTTTCTAAATGAAATATTGAGTGGAGACCGGGAACCAGAGAAGATATAATAGAACCACGAACTTGCAAAAATGTATGACGCCTTATACCTAGGTAAAGCAATCTGTATACAGAAAATACGTAAAAGTTCAAAAGCATACAGCGCAATTTTATGTTGGAGGTCATCTTGAATTTGAAGTTTATCGTAGTCTATTCAATTAGTAAAGCCTTTTCATTTGATACACATACTTATTGAGAGAGTTGTGAAGAAATATGGTAGTACGTCATTCATATCATCATGGACTGATTTTCTTCAAACATAGCTAAGAACACTCCCATTCTCCTTTCAACTCATTCTACTTTCAAACAAAAAAAAAAACAACAAAATTAAAATCCGATTATCCGTGCATGTGCGGGGTGTTATAATACCCCGGAGGTTAAACCTCTAAGGACCGTCATGTGCCACCAATAAAAAATATTATTGTATCTGTCATCTGCGAAAAATACTAAAACAAACAAAAAAAATACTGATACATAATTCACATAATTTTTTACGAGCTTTTGACGAGAATCTCTTAAAACGTAATTATAACATGCTTAATAAAAAACAAATAGGAATACGTTATTTATAATTTTCTCTTCATTATTGTAATAACAACGGGGTGTCAAAAATTAATTTGAAATGATGTCAATTGTATCACATGGAAGTATGTCGTACGTATCACAACGAGAACAAGTTCGTGTGTCCTAAATGTAGTGGCACGCATCGCACTGTATTCCGTTAGCTATTCACCTTGTTCGTATCAATATGCAAACCACTGGTTTACGAGCAGCCAGCCGACAGACGTACTATACTTTTGTCTACGTCACTGACATTAGGATTCTAGCCACGGTTCCTGGCATATAACGGACTGGCTTCGCTTCCGTTTAGCGGTCACTGGGAGACTGAGATAATAGGATATACTAAGTAATAAATAGCAACAGGATATTCCATTAAAAAAGAAAAATAAGCGATAAAATATATAAAACTGGGGACTTCATGATGAAAGTGATCACATGCTTCCTCAATTAGACATGTTTGTAAGCACCATGTTGAATATTTATTTAGTATTCAAAACTCATAAACGAAGAGGATAGATAAAAACACAACCAATAATAGCAAAAACACTCAATTTCGTTCAAACCACGAACGTTTTGTATGGCTATTTGTTTTGCTGGACAATATAAAGATACATACACATGACACAGTAATTTATTTGCCTCTTTCAAAAAGAAATACTTCCACACAAATGTACCTTCGCGCCATCAAAGCTAACCACTTAAACTCATCAATAACTGAGCTAGTATTGATTCTCTAGCTACTCTATTTTTAATTTAATGACCACCTCATACACAGTGTCACTGGTTTGATACACAAACAATCTACTACTGTTTCTAAATATAGACTTTAAAGAGATTGTACGAGAGAAAACTGTCTCCAAGATGGTTGTACGAAGCAGTGTTTGTAATTCACTCGCTGGAGCGGTGTTCACACCGAGCCGTGACACTTTGTAAATGAAAACACATCTGCTGAATGAAACGTTGAATTTTGTTCAAAAACAGACACTACTACGTGCTACACCGTTTTTTTCAATTCTTTTTTTACCCGACTGCGAAAGAAGATATGTTATGTTTTTCGAGTGTATGTATGTATATTTCTTTGGCACGCTCTATAGCCTAAACGGCTTGTCGTATTTTTATGTGAGTGGTGACAATAGTTTCGTCTTAGTAGTGAAAGAGACACTGGTTATATCAAAATAAAAAATAAGAACGATACACAAGTTTCAACACTAAGCAGTCGGGTTTTTTGAGCTCGCTTCCAACCACTTGTTGTATTTATTATCTGATGTTGTATTTTTGTGATGAAGTGATGACCATAACAAGTGATACTTGATACTAATCCTACCAATAAATAGATTAGCTAAATGTAAGAAGCAGTTTCTTTATATCAAAATACTGATGTACAATAAATTACCAAATAGTGTAATGGATCTCAATTTTATTACATTCAAACAAAAATTGAAGTATTTTTTTGAAAGCAATCCTTTTTATAAACTCAGCGAATATATGTCAATGCAGCTTGTAGAATCATCGTTCTTGTGTAACGAACAACCATAATAAAACATCACTAATAACTAAACAAAGCAATCATAATGTAAATATTTGTCATGAGAACTATTAAACTAAGAACTAATATTAAGTAATCGTATATAAATAAGATTTGTAAGTTAATTTTTTAAAGTAATTATTAATTCAAATGTAATAAAACTTGCCTGTAACGAACGTTATTTAAAAGTAAATAAATATTACTTTACTTTACTTTAAAAACGTGAAAAACTGACAACGTGGCAAAACTTACGAGACAAAATGTCAAAGAAAATAAGTAAATTTGTTTTTAAAAACTACTCCATTGACTTTGATAAAATGTATACAGTAATAATTGAACAGTATAACCACTCAAAACATAAAAAAAAAATCTAATCGGTCCGACTGAGACAGAAGTAATCGCGTCATCAATAAATAGGTACGTAATTTAGTTTATATGTATGTAACTATGCTCTATTTAGTTACATACCAATAAAGTCACACGCATTCATTATTACCGAACCATGGGTACAAATAATAACGGCCTCTGAAAAGCAATCATCGAATTACCCTGTCAAGGATGACAATTACATAGATGACTAAAATCTTAAAAAAATACTTAAATAACTAACATGATAATTAAAAAAAAATATTTTGACTTTTTCTTTCCATAAAAATATACTTACTGAAAAATTGTGTCATTAATAATATAACAATTATCAATAACGAAAGATGTGGCAAGGGCGGTAGGACCTATTAGGTGGACGACATTAGCACAGGACCGGAAAGTATGGCGCGCGCAAGAGGAGACCTATACTTAGCAGTGGGTAAGTAAATGTTGATGATGATGATGATGTTTAACTATTTATTACATTAAATTAAGAAAAGATTTCGGTTTCGTAAAATTGTTTACTTTGTCGCAAAGAAGGTTATTATAAGGTTATTAGAAGGTAAAACCAAAAATAAAATAATCTTAAAGAGGCTAATGAGTAAGATACCTCTCTCATACAAATAGTATTTATACGAGTAAGTAACGGACACAAGTCACATAACATCACAAAACAATATAAAATCCGAAAGCATTAAAAAAAATCCGTTAACACATTCAATGTGTCTGCTATTTCTGATAACTGGAAAGAAGTAAGGGTATTTCAATAGAGGTTTAGATAAGACCTTCTGATGTGAGTGTTAAACGGCTATTTTCAAGTGAAATGGCCATGACCGGCCATTTCACTCACAACGTCGAACGTCTACGTGCTAAGCGTTATGGAAATCGCATCGGTTCGGTTATCGCTTCCTAAACACGCTGGCTTTTCAATTTAAGCGGTTTGTATGAAATTTTATGATGTTCAAGTTGATGATCCGTGTGCACACAGCTTATTAGGTATTGTTAGCTTATTTGTAAGTACTCATGATGCTAGAACCAGGAAATAGACAAATTACAATCCGCTTAACTATCATTTTGTCGCCGGTAAAAAATATTGCGGAATAGCAGTTTTTATCGAATTCCGAGTTGGCTGTATAGTAGTAGATATTTTATAATAACAGATTAGTCCATTACGAAAATTAATACAAAAACATTTCAAGCAGCCGTAGACCCTGGTGAAGGTACGGAGCTATGGAGCCGTAGAAGATAAAGAGAAGAGAAAAGATGGAGAGCCTGAGCTAGCACCAGTTATTGTCAATGATTAAGTTACAACCTTGAAGTGTCACTTACCCTGGAGTCGTAGACCCTGGTGAGGGTATCGTATCGTATGGAGCCGAGGAAGATGACAGCCTGAGCGCCGCAGCCTCGTCCGCGCGCTACCAGCTCCACGCACACCATCTCACCATCGCGGACGACAATGTCGCAGAATACCTGGACACAAAAAAAAACTTAATTTAGGGCATTTTTGTGTAGATTACATTTATTTTATATTTTGAATGGCCAGCTGGAGAGAGTTTCAATATGATTCCTCAAGACATCGGTGCCCAGTATCGTTGTTCACACAAATAATAAAGATAAGCAGTAAGTCCATCTTAATAAAGTAAACCAAAACTTATGGTTATTTAGTAATGTAACAAGTTTAGGTCAGATCTCGTTTAAATTATACATTTCAATCATTATGAAAAAAACTGATTTCATGAGGAGTAGAGGAACATAGAGTTAGTAATATAATAAATCTAGTTATGAATGAAGAAAATAGGAAACATGGTTTCCAATTTAATTATGACCACTAGCTAAGCCACGTGTTTGCTTACTCATAAATGGTTTTAGCTTACACATTTTAACTTTTCTTTACACTAGCCTTCTCCCATACAAACTATTTGCGAAACTGTGACCATGACTATTTACAAGCAGTCGTGGCTAACATCACGGACACGGATAATGTAGAGGTTATTTCTTATCTAGCTCGTTGTCATACTGGTTTGACTACATATTTGTACCTATCTTGAGCTAGGACAGAACGCATGCGGAGATGTGGACGAAAATAACTCGACACATTGCAGCATTCAAAGTTGACACTCTTGGAAAAAAAAATCCACTATAATTATGATGTTCCACTCTAGCCAAAATCGTTAGATTAACAGTAATTTATCAAACAATTAAATAATGATATGATATGAAATACGAGTATACGAGTAATAACCGAACGGAATTTCTTTTCTTGAATTTTTTGTTTTGTTTTTCTTTTGGTTGCTTGGTAGTTTCATTTCAATTATTTTTCTATTTTCAAATTGCGAAACAGTTATGTACTTTGAAATTATGTTTTTTTTCTGTTGTAATCTCTAACCTAAATTCATTGTTTATCAACGTCAGCGTTGCACCTACCATGCCTTTATGATAAACCTTATCGAGGCTATTGTTTCTATCAAACCTTTATCATGATTGAGCAGATGTTATGCATTCTTTTTGCGAGCTATTTTTACGGTTCAAGGCTTAATATCGTGTAGTTTTTAGCTATTAACTTACGTTATATGGTCATTATGGTCATAAACAATTCTAAGTGTATAACTAATAAACTCAAAAACTACTGGACTTATTTTAAAAATTCTCTCGCCGTTAGATAGCAACATTATCACAGAATAACAAACTATAAAGTAATTGAAATCAATTGAATATACTATTTCAATATGAAAACCAATACAAAATTAATTACAATGTCATCAACATTCGTCATAACAGAAACCATAACCATACAGAGCCAATTACTGTGTTATCATTAATTGAATATTCAACGAGCCTACATTCATCCACTGATAAACTGAACGCGATAACTTGGAAACCAACTATATTGATGGGTATTTGTGTAAGAATTTATTTCAGACAAAATACTGAAGAACAAGTAAAAGTGGCGATTACGGTACGATTTCTACTTGTATAATCGGCTTACGTACTTGTGATGCAACTGCTACTCTGCTTGCTAGTAATGAAACTTAATATAATCGTTTAATTTTTAGCGTTTAAAGTCGTACGCCTTAAATATTTTGAAAATCACAATAAAGTCTTAGAAGCTTCGTATTGTTTAATTCATACAATTATAATTAAATGAACTTTCATATATTAGCAATAAAGTTTTTTATAAAAGTCAATTACCTTTTATTGATTTTCCACCTTATAAATACTGCAATAAAGTTCATATTAGCAGTAAGTAGGTACTTATAATAAGTGAATGCTGTAACTTTATACGAGTCAGCGAGCTGTGGTTTTACTACGGGTGCACTGGTAGATACCACACAAGGTACCAGTTACAAAAAGCAACGCCGTCAAGGCTTTCAGCTCGGGTTAAGGATCATGTTACAATAGTCTAGTCTGAGTACTGGAGTGCCTTTACTTAGAAAATGCAACGCTTATAGCAGGAAAATACAAAAACGTAAAATAATTAAAAATTATTATACGCTAGTAGTAATAAATTAGTTGCTCACGTAGTTTTTAACTACTTCTTTGCCAAAAAGGATTATTTTGTGTTAGTACGTCAATATTTTTTTAAATACAAGTTTTTCTTATATTCAAATGAATATAACATCCAAGTGTTACGTTACCGAGTTGGGAAATTAATGTGACTTGTCAATCAGACTCAACACTTAAACGGTCTTACGTTCAAATGGTCAGAAATTTTAAAACTTTTCAAAAATATACCAGAACAAAATACTTGAGATGTCAAAATTGGTTGTCATACACTGGTCATACAAGGTCTTGCGGTTGCATAAACTTAAACGTGTTGGTTATCTCTAAACAAGTGATAGCTAAGTATTTGTATAATGAAATGAACCCAAATATCTGCTCAATATCTCCAAATCTTTAGTGGTTAGACGGATACTCTTTTTAAATGCAAATTCAATGAAATTGTAGATATCGGCAAATTCTACAGGTGCAAAAACAAAATGGTAGTTCCTCAGAGGATTGATGTCTAACAATGAAGTACAAAAACCTACATTTCCGAATTGCGTAATTCGCACTAATTGACGAAATCAGGAAAACATTGATACTGTTTTTAATGGAATGACCCTGACAAAGAGAAAGGAGGAATATACAAAAAACAAATACCAAGGTTAAGGCGTATTTACGAAACATGAGATTCAAAATACTGGCAGTTTCGTTAAAATAAGTATTTTAGATATTTACATTAGTCATATTTTCTTTACCCTCACGACAGATGCTCCTGCTAGGTCAGCTAGACATAACCCTGTTACAGTAGTCCTGCAAACTGCCAGTCAAAATAGACTACTGCTGAGGTGACCTCTGCCTCTCCTAAGTGGCGATATGTGGCCTTTAAGGTGATTGCAGCTAGGTACATATTACTTATTCTGTGTTAGGGCTCAGAACCCCTTTAACACCTCTCTTTAACGTGAAGACGACAATGTGGCTCACGTTTTCGTATAGGGACGAGACAGCCAAATGTAGAGAAAGATAATGGGACGCAGTTTTGCGAACGTAAAGATAACTTCCTCAAGGTATTTAAAACTTGAAAAACCGAAACCCTTCATCATGCACTGATGCAGGTCATTTTATTAGTTACAATGTTACATACTACACCCTATGCACTATATTTTGTAAGAATTTTCTCTTGTATTTAATTTTATTTTGTGTGTCTGCACACAGAATTGTATATGTCTATCCCGGCTGTAGAATTGTATATGTCTAACCTAAATCAACCGGATATCTTTTGAAGACTTCCTCATCGGAAACATAAAAAAAACAAAAGAACCAGTTGATTGAAAAATAGTATCTAAGTATAAAACAACACTGAGTCATAGGTTAATATGTCGATCGTGAGGTTAACGATTGCTCACATTCATATGTATATACGAGTAAATAATAATTTCAATGCATAACGTCTATATTTAAACTGTGTGTGGAAAACTACACATACAGGATATTGTGTTGCATAAATCTCGACAGGAATTAATCATAAAATAACTATACATATAACAAAATCGTAATTAGGAATGTACGCGGCAATATTTATGCGGATAATACGTGTATTAAAGCATGAGGATATTTTAAACATTTATAACGAAAATAATTTAAACTATAACGGCCTATGATTCATATTGGTTAAGTATACTGGGTGACTGGTAATCAACTAGCATACTCTAGAGGGTGGCTTCTGATTACCAAATTAAACAACTTTAGTTAAGTATACGGTCATCCTGCAGTTTCCAAACTCTGTGTATGTAATGTTTTTAGTTTTTTTTTATTTTATAGTTAAGGATTGATAATTTACCTGTCTCTATTATATCATAAGACATATTCAGCAAGCACTTGCTGTATATATGCAGTAGTATTTTTAAACGCTTGCGAAAAGGCCGTATCAATATGATAAAGATAAACTGTACGCGAAAACACAATACACGTGTCATAAAAGGAATAGTTACAAAAGGAAAAATTGAATTCAATTCGGCAAGCAAAAGTTACATTACAAACAGAATTACATCTAGGTATAGTTACTTAATAGTGAAAGACAAAAATTAAAAATAGGACTAAAAATTTATGCGTAAAAAAATACATGTCGACTAAAGAACCTCCTCCGTCTTTTCGTCTTTTAAAAATCACTACATATCTATATTTTTATGTCAAGTCTGCAGCCTCCGCGGTTACAATAATATCAAAAGTTCATACAATGAAAACTTTCACCATTTATTTATTATTAAATCGTCATAATACGCCTAATGTGGCTTCATACAGGTTTACAGCACACGACACTGTTTCACTAAGTCATTTCATACGTAGTGACATGACGTCACAACACTGCGAATGGCGCGATCGTATGAATCACATAAATATAATGAAGTAAACAGTAGTTAGTAATCTTTGGACTAAGTTCGTTTTTTTCTAAGCATTCTTGGTATTGATTATGTCACTGTCCCTAAATGATTCATATTCAATAACTCCCGTTCTAGTTGCTTTATAGGCAAAAATCAACTTTTCTCTCGACAGGCAATGCAATATAATTTTTAAATTGAATTGAATAGAATTAGTGTCATTAGCTAAATACACTTTCAGAAAAATAACAACGGTATAAGAACCAAAACGGCGCAAATAAATGTTTTAATAAATAAGTTATTTTCCATTACAAAAATATATTCTAAAAGGATTGTGGACTCTAAAAACATACAGTAGTTTTGTAAATTATGGGGTTCGAATGAACGACAGACTTGTATACTACGTCCAGCATTCATAATACATGTTTACAATCACAATCTACCTGTATCAAAGAAGATATCGAAACTTAGGATTTATTTCTGGTCTCAAATAAGGTTTTGAGATACAACGAACGATATTTTTTTTCAGTCGCAATTCTAACGTTAGTAAATGTTTCGTTTCGAATAAGTATACTTAAACCACAGTCGGTCAATCATTAAGGAAAAATACCATTAGAAATACTGAATCAATACCCCTGTAACGTCACAAACGTATGCTTAAGGGCAGATGTTCTTGAAATACACTAGGGGTTGAAAGATGACATCAGATTATTTTGGGGATCGTTTTGAGGGGAAAGCACAAAATTTACTTTTAACTTCGTAACCGTGCTCCCGTTTTTTTTTTTGTTGGATACTTCAATTTTATATCATAATTTGCTACGAGAATGGTCACGAATGTAAGAACTCACATTGGCTGTATGTACATCATACAGAATACAGAATAACAGTAGGATATTTATCAATAGCAACTACAAGTTCGGCATATTCAAATAATTGTTCAGAATGGCCAACAGACAGAGGTAAACAACGTATAGCCTAAATCACTGAACCTAGAAACGTAAAGTATAGAGAATATTCCTATTATATTAAATTAAGAAAGCATTTTTACCGAATTCCATAAAAAAGGACAAGGTACTCTCAAGGTCAAGGTAAGGTCTCTTATTTTCTTTATTTGTGACGTTATTTCTCGTAGCCTGCTGGACTGCTTTAGAAAAAAGTATTTTTTGTTTGAATGGATATATTTCACAAGTGGTATTCATTTAAATTTTTTCAATAACTGTCCACAGGTTTGATTTTTAAAGCGAAATAACTGAATAAGTTGCTGCAATGGCCGTACCGACTAGTAATCACTTATTTCTAAACAGAACTTGTTTAAATTTTAAAGATCTGCGGGACAACCAATAATTCCTATATAAATATGCATTTCAATAAACATTGACATAAAAAACTAAAAGCTATCCATATCCATAAAAAATCTGTTGCTCCGCTTGCAGATGGCAGAAAGTATATAATGTATAAAATATAACCTAACAGACCACTGAAGATGGCATTACAACGAAGCCTTTTGGAGAGGTTCCAGCCGCTCGAACGTAGCAAACTGGGACAGAATGGCACTCCACGTCAGATTGTAGGAGCGATATTGGCACGATTCGCACCAGACGTGACCCAATTCGACCTGATGTAGGCCACTATTGTAACATGAAACATTACCGATACTTACACGACGCTCGTGTGTTATATGCTTATATTATTCATCAAAAAATATACTCTTTACGGGAAAAACAAATGCTAGTGCTCTTTTTACACAGAATTTAGTGAGAAGCTTACTTTCAGATATAACGGTACGCTATGTATATGAACTGATCAACTTCCAATACATTTACAACAATACCAATAAATATATTTGTAGTAGAACAGACAATAGATTTATTTAAAAAAAAGAAAAAAAGGTAAGTTGAAGCTCATGTAAAGATTTTTAGGATACTAAACGCTCAAAACCAAAAACACACACAAGTATTTGCTCAAGTTTAAAAAGTATGGATTATAAAAGAGCAGTAAATAAAAGAACCTGCGCTAGACGTTGACCCAAATCAGCCTGATGTAGAACACACAGAGGTAAGTTGTTATCATAAAGATAGCGACGACACCAAAACAAATAACAACGTGGAAAAATAACACGAGAACATTCTCTTTCGTTTAGTAAGAAAAATATCGTCAATACTGTCCGATTAGATAATGATTTAGATCTGATGCCAATTGAAAGTTATCAGCGTCAGGGGTCAGGGTATACATAGTAGAAAGGACAATATTAAACTCATAATAATTATGAACATCTTCAATTGTATAACACTAAAATGAAAGAAAAATGTTATTCCATCCATTGAGTCAACAGACGATATGATTTATCAAGAATTAAATATTTATATCCGCGATTAAAGTGTTGGGAACCCTCAGACGCCGACACTTTAAGTAGTTCTTATAGTATGTACATCCTAAACTATGTATAGCACTACAGACGAATTTTAATTTAAAATGAAAATAAAACATTACAAACTAACATCTATATTTAAATAAGCTAATTGTAACCTTTTCGATTTTCCAGTGGATTTGAAATCTCTAGATACAATAAAGAGACGCCCACTGTTCTACTATTGTCTACCCACGTGCTACAAAATGCAAACGACTGACCGAGGATTGAGGAGGGATTTGCAAAGCGAAAGATTTCTGTAAATCTCCGTTCTGTTTTGATGACTCTTGTGAAATGTCATTTCATCACATTCTGTTCGTATATTTACTGAAGGTTTTCAGCGTAAACTTGTACTAATAATAATTCAACTGTGCTACCAACTTGTGCGAAAAATTAGTAGCGAACAGTTGACCTCGCGAGTACAATCTTTTTGGCGACCTTATCTTGACAAACCGAGTTTATTCAGATTTAAAGTTATGATAATAATTTGGAATAAAAAAATAGGGATGTAGCATTCTACACATTTATTGAAATCAACCAGTAAATAGCTATTAGCAAACTTTCTTCTCTTTGCGAAAAATTGCCCCTCGAAGGAAAATAGCAGACGACTAAAAAGGAAAGTAAGAAGTTCCTTTGACAAAATGACATTTAAATCCTAAAGTTTTACAGAAGAATAATTATATAATTTCATTGGTTTATAAAAACTTATAAAATAAACTTGACATTGGTTGATAAATACATACGACTTGTACCTACGCGAGTACCAACATACATTCAAATTTACTTACACACATATAGACAGATGAAATATTTTTTACCAGACATGAAACAGCGCCTCTTTACTCACTAAGTCATTATAGTTATTTTTATTAGCTTGCTAAGATACATTAGTATGTTTAAGTGCGATTATGCATGTAAATTATAGTATTAGCTTATCGTTGTATCCATTAGTAGAATCTACATCGGTGATGTATACATAAATCTGTTACACCATTTCAAGTATTGTACATATCTCAATATTAAAGCCAAGTTATAGTTTTATTACACTCTCGAGACGAGCATATATACTTAATAGTTTTGCTGTAGTTTATTGCCATAACGCTCGCAGCGCAATTATAGCCGAGCTGTTACTGACCTGCTGGTCATGTCTAGGGTAAGTGACTGTGGAGTGGTATTTACATGAGCGCTATCGTGGATCGGATGGCACAACAAGTTGTAGGTCCCGGTAATGTATAACGTAGGAAACATTTAGGTAATCTAAAAATTCTAACAATATCACTACACCGTTTAAGTATATGCAGCAAAAGGCTATTTGACCATTAATAATCTTATATGGAATAAAAATACTACGATTACATTTAGACACAGTTAAAATATAGATCTAGTTTAAAAAACACAATCTAGAATCTAATCGCGCTACGTTTAATTGATTAATCGCCGTGGATCTGGCACGTAGTTAGTCGGCTGAATAAATTGCTAATAAACCTTCCAATGACTCAAACATAAATAAAAATACTATGTAGATATATTGCTTTTGTATTGTTCATCGATTCTTGTGAAAAATATTTATGCCTTCTGTACTCGTGACACAGATTGGATAAAACTTTAATCGTACTATAAATCTTCGTTGATTGATCGCGTTATGTTACTGCTAATATAGCAACCAACCTCTTGACCGATTTCACTCAGAACATAAATATCCTATTGATCTAATTAACCAGTAAAAGTTTAGTAAAAACCAGTCACGAAATTGTAGCCACGAAACGGCAAAGATTACCAGGCAGACCACCTACTAGCTGGGCCAAAGATGTGCCAAACGCGGTAGAATCACAATGGACGAAAAGAAATTATGGAACGCGCAAGAAAAGACCAATACTCAGCAGTGGATAAGTAAAGGTTGATGATGATGAACGGACAAACGGAACTCAAGTTGTTGTTAGACAAATAAATTATATAAATTCGACAATTGTATAAATGCCGAATTTATACGTCACGAATAAACACAAGAGTTCCTAAAAGTTTGTCACACTGTGGTGTTTAATTTTTTTCTAACGTTGATATGCTATTTCCGTTTTTCAAATTGTGTGCAAAATGCACCGTCGGTAGGTACATACATTTATAAGAACAATGGAGAGCCAAAATGAGTATTCAAACATTTTAAGCAAAGAATCTGCATTCATTACTGTGACGCATGTTTGAAGTTCTCATTTATGTAAAATATTCAAAAAGAGATAAAGACACAAAAACGGCCTTAAATGGTTCAAACGACATACTTGACCAAGACTGATATTATTTATCAAGCCAAAAAAGATTTACTGTCATCGTCTTATCGATATATTCTTTATCTGCTGTCTTTTTATCTATGCGTACAAAGCTCTTTATATTAACCACATACCAACATATTTTCTGAAACAAAATAATAGACAATACGAGCAAGATAAGAATTATGAGCGCCGAGTCAATCTTTTCTGCAAAGAAACTGATATACCAAACACACAACTCGTTTATGAAGGTACAACAAACGTGTCCATTCTTAAATACGTATAGTGCATCGCTAAACCTCTGTGACAATATAATATTTAAAGGTAACGCGCCTGAACTCCAAAGAAACAATGTAACTACAACTAAAGACGTAACCGATAATCATAACACCTGCGTCATAAGTAAAATTCACGTCAAAGATAACACATGCATCAAAAGACCGGCGCCCGCGCAAGGTCGTCAACCATTAGATGAAAAGACAGTCGGAAGACCAAGCTCCCACGCTTGGATAAACCACCACAAACGCGGTCAAGAACGACCTGAATGGCGGGTCATTGTAGTCAGCTATAAATAGAGGAGAGGCAATCAAAGGCACGAAAGATAATAAAGCACTGGCCTGGTTTAAACAATAGATTACAAGTTAAATTTCAAAACGCGACGCAACCAAAGTCGTATAATACAAAGATGTTTGACAACGCTGAAGGATGACTGAATAATTGAACAAATGTAATCGCATTTAAGAAAATGCTGCCAAAACACATACTCACTGATAGTCTGAAGCAAAGATACTAAAGTGATACATAGAAATATGATATTTCCATCTCATTATTAATACGATTGCAAACATATATGTGAAACGCCGGACTACTTCGAATATGCATAAAATTCAGCCCATGACGAAGAAAAACAATATACAAATGTACACAACACAAATTTAAATGTTGTAACAAAAAGGAATGTCTTTGTAGAAGCTGCAAAATATTATCAATTTAATAACAAGCCGTTGCCACATCAACACTGAACTTTATTTTGTTAACAATAGAGAATAATATCAACCGTAGAAGTCAATTGATATACAAGGTCAGATTGATAGGGCTGATGACTGATTAGTTACTATACTAACATTTTCACATATAATCAGGCAACAGTGCGAAAATGTCTTTGCATATATGACAAGCTATTTCTGCGTCAGAATGAGAAATTAAAGTCTATGTAAAGTAAATGCGATTATTTCAGGTCGAACAGTTTAGTTCAAAAAATGTAACCTATGCAATTAAATATTGTGAGTATCGTAAACTCCATTGCTAAAGAGAAGCATATTGGTTCAATAAGGACATCCCTACAAGTCGTCAGCTGCAAATGAAGTAGACATAAAACTGGCATCCTACAGGCGCCCGATACGAATCAAATTAATCATTCGTTTGATTCCACAATCGAAGCTGTCGCCCACATGTTTACAGACGATAATATGACGCCATTCCACGATTCAAGTAATATTTAACTCAGTACCCATGTATAGGGGCTAAAGAGCAAATCATTTTACTGATCAAACATTATAGACGAGTTTAAGGACTAACCTACATTTAAAATCAATTAGATTATTATTTAAGATGCACATTAATGTAGCAGTTTATTCATCAAATAGAGAAACAAAACAAGTAAAACATTAGCTTACTAACCATACAATCTACGACATACGAGTATATCTCGGAGACCGAGAGAGGTATGGCGTTCTCTGCCATATCATTTTATTCTCGTGAATTACCATCTATGTTTATTCAAGGTCAGAGTGAATCGTATCTTTAATATAACTACGTGCTTCGTGTTCGGCTACATCGTTATTTAATAGTAGGCGAGCTAGTCGCCAAACAAGGGCCTATAGTCGATTAAAATAAGAGGCAATACAATAGTAAAATTAAGATGTTTTATCGGGTTTCATGATTGTTTTAGATCACGTTTCGCAGAAACGAGTAAATGGTGAACTTCTGTACGAAATTCACAGTGTATTTTTAGTTTATTATTGTTATCAACCAACATTTTATCAGCAGATTTTATCCATATTATACGCAAGGTTATAACATCGGCAGATGGCAACGTATGGTATTAATATTAATTAATTTCCCGAGATAATTTAATATATAGTTTTGTGAGACTACAGGAAAGGAATACCAGATACTCGTATCTCTGATTAATAATGTTACCCACGACCATGAGAAAATTGGAAATTACGGGCAAAACAGAATTTATGTATACATTAGAATAAAACATAACGAGTTAATTTGCCCAGCTTGTCAAAAATATATTTTTCTTTCAACAAATCACGACATAGCAAGTATAACAATCTACCCTAGGTCTTGAAACTATGTAAACGCTTTAGTCATTCTGCCTATTTGACTAGTTATTCAGACGAGGTCTTATCCTTCAAAACTGTTGAACATATCAAAAACAAGTCATCGCTCGCTAAACACGATTTTTTAAACACTTATATTTTGAAGCAAATTACATATACAGCCTTCCTGCCTACACATCTGTATGCAAATGTAATTTTTTGGAACACGAATTTCAACATCAGTTATAACTATTTGTTAAAGTAAATGTTTCGAGTTATGTTCATAGTTTATAGCTGTGCATATACCCGTGCCTAATAGTGGGACATTATGGGTTGATACGATATACATAGTCATGGGTTAGGGATGCATTAAGGCGCAACGGAGTCGCTATTCTACATAGTGAACACTTTTTACGATGGAGTGAAACTCTAAAATACAGAAAAAAACAGTTTTCGAATTCTGCGTTGACAGCACATTAAAAATAATGGAATAATATGGAACAATATCCACACAAAGGTCTTCAGGTCCCAAACTAGGCAAAGCCTGTGCTATGGTAACCTGATGACTGATATACATACTGATATATATACTAAACCCCCAGACATAGGTCAAACAGGTATGTTCGTACACACAAATGTTTAACCTGTCCGGGGATCGAACCCGAGACCAGCGGCGCAGAAGGCAGGGTTGCTACCAACTGGGCCAACCGGCCAGTCAAATAAAGATTCTTAATAACTGTGAGTATGGTAAGTCCCTTTTTGCATAAAACACACCGAATCGATAGACCTGTAGTTTGTACTTAGGTACATTAGTGTGAATAAATGTAAATCAATAAAAAATTCCAATATAGTAAGAGCCAATTTTCGTGTGAACGCTGACGTAGGTAAGCCTACTTGATTCAATTGAAACACAACTTATAAAATTTGCAGCCATTAGAGCGCAACATTAAAAGTGTAATTCCTAACGACACGATAGATTAATCTTTCACTTGACATGTAAAAGAAGTGAAATGGTGAAATGAAATGAGGTCGGTTCGCTTATACGAGTACTTAATAGACAAACGTGATGAGACAATTATTCTTGGCGAAGTATCAATACGATACGGAAATTTCTCTTTTGAGGAGGCTAATTTATTTTAGGCAGTTCATGATACAGATGTAAGAAATATTAGATTAAACCCGCGAGAAAACGTATGAAGAAAATTTTATGACTAACTATTTTTAAATCTGTCAAAAAAATTGGATATAAGAGATATATGAAAGCAAACTGTTTGTTGAATACAAAAAGGATTTCCATAAAAAGCGTATATTCTCACTTCGAAATTCGTGGCGACTTGAAAGTGCACTATGAAAATATTCGTTACCATAACTACAGACAACATAAACGTAAATTAAAATCTAGAAAGTAACAGGGAAATGTTTAATTGTCAAGTGCTTGCGTTAATAGTAAGACAATGGGGCTCTTTGTTACGAGTACCCTTGGGTTAGATATGCCCTAGATACCGCATTTTATTCAAAACTTGCAAAATTTAAAATCAGCTGTTCGCAAATTGAGTAATGCACAAGCTGTTTCTCCGAGCTATTGGATACAAAAATCAAGTACCGCATAAGTTATAAGTACAAAATCTGTTATAATCAAGCATCATTGAACACAAGTATCTACTGCTACTACGGAAATAAATTTAAAAAGCACTGCGTACAACGAATAAAATTAATAAGTATAATGCTAATTGCATAATGCGGGATATTCCTAGCAATGCATACCTAATTATTTTTTTTATTAATTTTAATTTATATCCTAGAATGGAATAAGAATTAATTCAGCATCAGCGTAGAAGTTATATCCTTGCTTTGAGATCAAAATGTCCCAGATTCAATTCCCGATCAAGACAGTAAGTTCACATGTTAAGTTTTATACGTTAATATAATTCAACATTCAAATTCACTCAATTCTTCTAAAACCTAAATAATTGTGAATGTGTCATTGTATGTTCTGGCATCTACGAAACAGAAGCAGTTCTACTCGTAGTGGGGAGCTGTGAGCCTAAAGGCTACTTATTTCATTGTTATGTGGCGATATTAAATTCAGTATTCAAACAGATATAGTATAGAATGTTATCAGAGCCTGAGGGAAACTGTTAACATTATGCATCTAAATGAATAACATATTTTTACAGCTGAATACTTATATATCAATAATAGCAAGTTTAAACTATTTAGATATGTACTTTTATAATAATATCCTATAAAAAAGAATATTCTTGACAAAAATCAAAATGTTTTTTATATGTATATGTCTAGAGATAGATGTGTGTAAGTTCCATTGTATTTACTTAGGTAGATATAACGTATATTTTATGTCCGTGACGAATATCTTCATTATTGTAAGCTTATTTATTTATATTTTCGTTAGGTAATTTAGTGTAGATATATTTTCCGTCATTCTTCTGTAAACTAGGTTACTGATTTAATTTTTAAAGATTTTGTATTATAATATTTGAATACTTTGAATTATATAGAAATTGTCGTATGTTAACCGTGGAATGGCATTTAGATCTAATGCCGTGAAGTTCACATACTAGTCGGTGCTTCGGAATGTTTGTCTTTGGATAGCAATCCTAGTCTATAGACCCTTAGGCCTCTGATGCCTCCGGCTATTCAATAGCTGGAGGAATTAAGTATTTTCTGTCCATCAACTGTGCAATCTGTAGTATCAGTTACCCACTGCTGGGCATAGGCCTTCTCTCTTTTACACCATTCTTTACATTTCAGTGTTAGCCCAATCCATCGTACCTTGACAGGCATCAATCACAATGTTGTCATCATATCTGACTAGTGGTGGTGTGGAGTATTTATAACGTACCTCGTCGAAATTGTCAACCATGAAGCATATGTGCGGATAAGTCATCTCTTCCCCCTCGCCCTTAGTGTCCATTTTCCGTCTGCTCGGTGACGCATAAACCTGAAAAATTACAAAATTCATATGCCTTCAAAATATAGAAAAGGTGTTTTTTAGAAATATGTAATGGAAATATTCATCAAGGAAGTGGAATCGTTAAAATCACAGGCTAGCGTGAGAATTAGCCCCTGCGGAAATGTTAGGCATAATACGTCCGATTTAAAATTACAGAGAATAACACTTTAGATAAAGCGAAATAAGAGTATGTTTTATAATGGAGAACATTATAGGTGGATAAATAAAACTTTATCCGTTGCCGCTGCCACCCTACGCGGGGTTGTGACACGCGGTTGCCAAGGCGGCGAGAAGGGTCGCGAGGGAATCGACAGCTGATTGAATCAACGGACTACGCTTCAACGCTACGTTGCCTTTTCATTCTTATATAAAACTGTAGCATAATGTTTAGTGAACGGTGTATAATATATGGTCAAAACCTTGAACCTTTTTAGGTGGTGTTAGTGCGACGCGTAACTGACTGATTTGCCATAAAAACATCAAAAACTTAGGTACAGAAATTTACAACCTATAGCGTTCGTTAATTGCCTTTATGATTATAAGATACACACCTGGAGGAAAACAAAAAACTGACAATATACCTACAACATTGTTGATGGATGATACGATAATAATATATAATATCTGTAACTAGTAAATAAACTGTATGATATAAACATTAATGAGACGAAGGAAATAGCTTACTTGTAACGGCTTTGTTTGATACAGATCAAAGGCAATGAAATCATTAATTGCGGCGGATGTTTATAATAATATGGTGCTAGAACTAAACTAATGGATAAACTCACAACGGGTACATTCATTATAGCAAAAATAAAAAAGAACTTTATTATATTAACGAAAATATATACATTATCATTATGGGAATATTAAGTTTATTTATTTCATTGGCAATATAAAAACTTCTAAGTTTTTATTTTATATTTTCACTAAGCAGTTTCTATATAGAAAGCATTACTTTTCATAATGAATGTTTTCTATACATAAATTGAAAAAAAAATTATAATTATATTCTATCTAGGTTCATGAAGCATCCTAACTTGCTATATGATTATCATATCTTACCACTAGTAGCTTTTAAGAGTTTCGAACTTTGATTCCTCATAATCCCCAGAGGGGTTGAATTTCCAAAAATCCTTTCTTAGTACACCCCTGCATCCTACGAGTATAATGAATACACCATGCAAACTTCATGTGCCTAAGTTCAACTGTTTAAGCTCCACGTTGATTTCTAGCGAACATCAGTCAGTCAGAACTTACGTACTCTCTTATATATATATAACGGTCAGGTAGTTTCTTCGTAATACAAAACCGTGATTAACATTACTTACGACGTGCATCGTGGTAAAGCGAGAACATGATCATTCCTCAACTTCCTCGCGCGTCTCAAGGCGTACCTGAGTATTTAGATAACAAGCGCTAACCAACAGACCTAGATAATCACATGTTACGATATTTACACATCATGACATATGTTGATGGATATACAGAGTTATTGGTTAGGAGTGTTCTAAATCGAAAGGTAGCGACTACACTCGTCAACTTTCATTAGGAGACAAATACTGAAGTCAAGAAAAAAAGCTGTTTTATTGAAAAAGTTTATCAGGTGTCGACCAATATAGGATATATATAAGGAATAGCCGTTTTATTTTATTTTAAGTTGCTCTAGAGTGAAAGTTGTTTTTCATGATTGGGTAAAATGATCCCTTTTGGCTTAGTACACCCTAAACCGAAAGCGTTTTAAAATGACACCCGTGTAAAATTGATGGTACTTAAATTATATTACCTACCCATTAAAATTATCTTTGAATTTTCAAGGCATAATGACACTGTTACAATGATGACAAGGTGAAACAATGTACCCATTCATATAAAAAAATTAAACACGAACCAAGCTATTAAGTAGTTAGAGACAATTTTCGATTTGAACGTTGACAACTTACTGTTTGATGCATAGATAAATGAACAAATGCGTGTTCAGTTCACTGATAGGAGGCTTAGCCACATTCCGTGTGTTCAGTTCACTGATAGGAGGCTTGGCCACATTCCGTGTGTTCTGGTAGACCATGTTGCCGTTTATTTATAACGTTGGAATATACCAACTAAGAAGCAATATTATAAGGATTTGGATTTGGATAGATTCCAGCTTAAAAAGCTTATGAGCGTTGCAGAACCAAAGCCCCGCTGGTCATCAAAACAGAAATGTCTCCGAAAACCCAAAAAGAGTAAAATTTTACATTATATGTAAGAGACAGAGAAATAAGAAGCGCTGCAAAACACACCATAAGCAGCTAATACAAAAAGACTACACGTATTCACATTTATACCTCTTTTAAATCCCCACGTAGGTGATGCACCTTTACAGGCCTACGACACAAGCTTAGTGCTTAGTGTAGGTCCTGTGGATCACGTATTGTTATCACATCTTATCTTGTGTAAAATTTAAGTAATATCATTGATGTGTATCCATGAAATAAAGAATATTTTGATTTGATTTGATTTGACCTCCTGAAGAAATAGCGTGTAAAAAATTCTGGAAGGACTTTCCCACGCTATCCGAGCTTCGTCCAAACCAAGCAATGAATAACTGCATTGTTGATGATACATTCAAAACGCACGTACTAGTCTCAGCCGAAAAACTGGCGCAGGCCTATTGTACATTTGATATTATTACACACAGGGGACTAAACACACAATTGCGGTAGGAGGCTAAGAATAAATGTAAAGAATCACTACAAAATATTTTTACGCCATTGAATACGGTAAAACCAATAACCAATTAAGGGCATAAAAGTGTAATAATACGCTTTGCAAAAGAATACCGAGCAAGTACCTTTGAAACATTAAGTGACTAACTAAGTACAACAAGAAACGTGTAGTTGGATCACCAATAACCCACTAAAGGTCATGTTAGTACGCAAAAATATCATTGCTCCCATCGCGTCCAGAAATAATCCAAAGCTTGCAAATCTACCGTCTGCACGCACTAACTCCTAGCTAAATGTGCGATTGATTGGGACCTAAGCCTTTTACAGGCGTATTTATTGCCAGAACCGTTGCTCCATTCTATGGAGAGACTTTAGGAATGTAAAAAAGAAACTCAAAACCTCACCTTATAACAAAGGAGTAGGGTTCAGGTCATGTTTGTAAGTGGGATCCAGGTACACAGGTTGTTTGCCTTGACCTGGTTCAAATAGGCGCCCCTTGCCGGATAAAATATCCTTCGCTTATTGTTCACTTACTTTTTCAGGGGCTTTGTCAGAAATCGCGTTTTTGTGAGCAACCTTAATTTTAATTGTGCGAGTTAATCGAGTCGGTTTTAATCATGCCCTCGTTGAAAGGGTTATACCCTATTTTGAGAGCGGTCATTGAATTCATTGTTATGAATATTGCTGACCACAAAACTTTCTATAAAATTGCAAAAAAACTGTAGGTACAGAATCCTAAACAAATATTGAAACTGCAGATTTCACGGTGGAGATCCATACAGCCAATAAAATCTTCTACTGATATTACGCTTTAGCTGTCTCCATAATAAGGTTGCCTTGAAGAGATTGCATTAACCGATAAATAAAAACCACCACATTATCAGGGCTATATTCATCGATAGGTGCAGTATTTATTTTGTGTGTAGGTATTATAATTTAAGTTTATTAGTTCATACTCGTATACCAATATTCATTAGAAAACATGAGCTATGAATCATGTGCCAACATATGAAAAGTAATTAAATAAAGCCAGTGGACCATTTGTCACTGGACTGACCTCGAAAGGCATGTTTCTGACCGCTAGAGGAAAGTCACTGACCCATGTGGACATTGCTACAAAAATAACAAGACGTCACATAAAATTTCTTATTAGAGCTTGTTTTCAGCAGAAACTTTTTTGCGATCTCCGTGTTAGTTGTATATTAAGACTATCGTGTTCGTACGCGTTTATTTTTACATAGGCGATACTAATGATATTGGAAGTATTTGGTGACTTGATCATTGATTACTATTTAAAGCAATACAAAGATAACTTAATGTTTATTATGTATTACCTTCCCACCGACTCCAGCAAGGCAAAAAAAAGATAGAAGCCGAGTAGTTAATATCACTTATCAAGAATGTAAATTAGCTTACTTTTATAAGGTCACGTATTAATTTTTCGAGTCCCCAATATAAATATTTAAATGGATTATTTAGACAGTGCCTACTGTTTAAAATATTTTGGAATTGTATCGTTAACTTAATGGTATTTCTTAATTGGGCATTTCAATTTGAAAGACTCGTTACTTTGATTTGAATCGTTTTCTAAACGATTAGGTGAACTAACAATAGAACAAATATCTCTGATATGTTATCAATTTTATGGAGTATTAAATATTTTGTTCTGCCAGTAAAGAAAACCCCGAATTAAAATCAATTTTTAATTTTTTAAGACAAAAATCATCTTCTGAAAATAGTAATTTTACTAAAATATATGGGGTTTTGGAGGTTTGGTTAGGTCTTATAAATGGAACCTTGACTCATGCGAATTATTTGCTTCTTAATTAACGTTTTAATTGTCTTCTTCTTATATATTACTTTCGGAACTGGCAGAGTTTCAATTAGATTTTAGTGTTTTTCTCTTGTTTAAAATATCAATCTTATCGTGAAATGGTTTGCGTAGGTTATTCTGTCCTTCCTACGCCTTCCTACTACCAATTATGACTAAGCCCAAGAAATTGTACATTCAACGTTACTAATATGTAGTACCAAAACCTGTTTAAGACTCAATCTTGGAAGAACATGATTTAGATGCGCAAGTCGTTTCGACGTTGGAAGATTTGATTCTTGAGTAAGAACGTACTAGAGTCTAAGCTTAGACTGCATTAAATTTACAAGCAACAAAATCGCGTGACCGTTTTGCATATACCCGCGCTATAGTGCTGCATATTCTAAATCAATGTTCCAGTAGATGCTATTTGTAGACTTGACCTAACAGTAATTTCTCTCTTCAAAGGTCTACTCGCCGATCAGGCGTCGAAGGATAATAAGGCCAAGTCACCGGGTGGCAGATGTTCTAAAATACATAAACGGCCCGACAAGTGGAGAGGCCCTTGGAAGTGTTCCAACGCTGATAGCAAGTGTCAATGCGTCATGTTTATTTGTACGAGTATGTCCGATTCTGCTGAGTGAACTCATCGGTCATGCTTATGCTTTGTTTACGTTTCGGTGAATGATATTTGGACTTATAGCACGTTTACCATCAATTGTAGATTTTTTTACTATCTTACAGTGGATGGATTCTCGAGAGTTTGTAAAGAAACAAACAATTCAAACTTCTAAACCAGAAATGTCAGTTCTTGGTCGACCGAGCCAGTCGCAGCACATTCATTAGAAGTGTTCAATTCTGAAGCGATACCTGGCAGCGATTAGTTCGGTCGGATATCAAAGCGAGTTTCCCATTCACTGTGTATAGACGCGAATGCAGCCGCACCGGGCGCTTCGGCGCGCCGGGGTCGGGGTGGGGTAGGGGGGCGGTTGCATGACGTCACGCGAGCGTAATCGCTTCCATTGAGCCGAACGCGGCCGAAGACGGCCGAGCTCGCCCGACACCCTCGGATCACAGCCAACCGGTGTTACATCTTTTCTAGTACGCGGCCGCCAGTTCGCACGCCCGCCCGTGGCGACGTAGCTCCAATATCGAATACAAATTACAAACGCTCGTGTCGCGACGAGACTCGGACCGCCAGTCAGTGTGTATACGTCCGTGAGATCGCGAATACGAAGCTCCTCCGAGACCGCTTCCACGCGAAAGTGTCGCCGTGCAGTGAAGTGTATGTGTGTATATAGTTTTCCATTTCGACCTCGTTTACGCGAGTGCGGTTCCACGGAGCACGAGTTCAAGCTTTCTACCGGGCGCGTGGACGGGACGAGCGAGGAATCGATGTGCCCGCACGTTCCCGCCGAATGACAGCCCGCACATTGATCGGGTGAGTGTGGAAGCGTCCGGCACGCTCCCCTGAGAACGTTTATTACGCGCGCTCGCGGTGAAATCTCTTACGAATTGTCAGTGGGCGTAGGATCAGTGTGGCCACGCGCGATGTATGTGCACAACAAACTGCGTCGGCTAATTATCATCATCTGTCAGATAGCGAGGAGGGGCGCCGCGCGGCCGCCGAGCGCGCCCGAGCCCTCCGCCGGTCTTTGAACCGTGTCCCGCGACTATTGTTGCCGAGTAATTGATGAATCTTCTAGAAGACACAATAATACCGGATCTATTATATCCATAAACTTGCTCAAATGCCTCAAGAAACGTGTAAACATTCAATGATAAAACTTGTCATTCGAGGATGATCGAGGTAGAATAAATATCGAAGTTTGGTTTCGTTGGTTAGGTATAAACAACAACCAATTAATCAGAACAGAAACAACAGCGGCGGTCTAGTAAATAATATGGGCATCAGGGAAAACCTAAAGTTAGGAAATATAAATATACTAGCGGAACGGTACGTACTTCGCTACGTATAAAGTGAAATAATAAAAATGTGCCAAATGAAGAACCGCTCGACCGATTTTGTGCAAACTTCCTAAACCATCTACTAAATAGTCCGAACAAAGCCTAAATATTTGGCATGGATAGGTGAGCTCGTTCTTGAGTTATAATGTACAACGAAAAGTGGCCTTGTTTTTTATATATATTGATGTACAAACATGATAAAACAATCAATAATCACGGCTGTTAATTATAACTGTGATTGATATTTCGACAATAACTGATCTCTTAAAACTTAAAAGAAAGAATAGCAAATATAGATATGGGTATACTATAAAGTAGGTATAAATAAAGATGTAGGTATACAAAATGTAACAAAGGTCTTGATTGTGCTCAGTGAATTTCATAGCGTCATGCTAATTTTACCTTTACCGATAAGTAGATGTAAACAAACAAACTCGAGCATGCAGCAACCCAGTTTATGAAAAGAAAACAAAATATTCATACACGATTAATCGTGTTGGGTTCAGTGCGGTTCGCCCGCCTTTTAAAACAGATTGTGCAAAATCTACTAAGACGAGAACAATAGGGCAATAAAATACGTACCCAATAATAATATAAACAGTCACTACCATGGCATATAACCATAGATATAAGTTCGTTAAAATGTGCAATAACAGATGTGAAATGAACACGTACCTTCTGTCGTTCCAGGCTCTATCCAGCCAGCGAGTGAGTGGATGACGATCTCGCGGCGCTCGCCCGACAAGGAGCCGCCGCCTCACAAGCAGATCAACTTCGCCGAGCCGCTGGTGGAGTCCGTGCGAGTGTACCTCGCCAATGAGCTGCCGGACAAGCGGCTAGCTCCCCCGCCGGCGGAGCCGCACGAGCCCCCGCACGAGACCAGCGATGTGGACATAGCCAGTGCGGACACGGCGCGTGAGGACATTAAGGGCATCAACTTCGAGGCTCGTCTGACGCGGAATGACCTGAACAACAACGCGAGCGCCCGCCCCCGGCCCCCCGCCATGCCGAGCCAGGCCGAGCTGATGCAGCGACAGCCGCTACTGGCGCGCGCCGCCAAGCCGGACGCACCCGCGCCTCAAACCGACGACTCCGACCCCGACCAAGACTCGCACTCGCCGCAGCGCGCGCTCGCCGGCGACTTTATCGTCGAGATCCCGCCGGGAACAGTGCGCGAGGAGCGCTACCCCAAGGAAATATGGAAGACTATCGTCTCCTTCTTCTTTCTGTTCTTCTGCGTGTGCATCAACATGATGTCGCTCGCCCTGGTGCACGAACGAGTGCCGGACAAGAACACAACTAAACCTCTGCCCGATATCATCTTAGACAACGTGACGGCGCGGGACTGGGGACTCGCCGTGTCCGAGTACCTGATAATGGTATCGACGACGGTCGCCATGTTGGTGGTGGTGTTTCACAAGCACCGGTTCATCGTGACCCGGCGGTTGTTCCTCATCATCGGGCTGCTGTACCTGTACCGGTCGGTTACCATGTTCGTGACGGTGCTGCCGATGTCTAGCACTACGTACGTGTGTAGCCCGAAGAGCGCCAACAACACGACACCGCTACTCATCATTCGACGGATGTTCTACCTCATCTCGGGTTTCGGTTTGTCGATCAACGGCAAGCACACGTACTGCGGCGACTACATCTACTCCGGTCATACGATGGTGCTGGTGCTGAGTTACCTGATCGTGGCGGAGTACTCGCCCAAGAAGCTGTGGCCCGTGCACTGGGCGATGTGGGGCTCGGCGCTGCTGGGCGTGGGGTTCCTGCTGCTGGCGCACGGGCACTACTCGGTGGATGTGGTGATCGCCTACTACATCACCACGCGGCTATTTTGGACGTTCCATTCGCTGCTGGTGACGCCGCACCGCAGCGGCACAGGCGGCTACAACCACTACATGATTCAGCGCGAGTGGTGGTACTGGCTGTTTGCGTACCTGGAGCGGAACGTGCGAGGCCCGGTGCCGCGCCGGTACGACTGGCCGCTGCCGTGGCCGCGCACCAAGCTCTTCAGCCGACTGAGCTAGTGACGCGCCGCGCCGCCGCCCGCGCCCGCGCGCGTTTGACGCTCACCTTCTGCGAATGCCGCTTGAGCACCTGCAGCTCCTTGGGACTGGTGCGCGTGCAGATGGCCAGCGTGAGCGTGTACTCGAACTGGTGCACCACCAGGTTCAGGTACACGGTCTCCTCCCAGTCGATCTCTGGGTCGCCGATGGGCAGCTTCTTGGAGTCCTTGCGGAACACCTCCACGTCGGTCTGCAACAGCCCCCGTCGCCGTCAGTGTCAGTGCGGGTCACGTGACTCTTCCATCCTTGTGAAGTGAATGTGATGCCCCACTCGTTATTCCGCGAACTTTGAAGCGCTGACGACCTCATATAGTTTGCTTTTATTGTTAAATTTAATCGTAAGAATGGATTATCTCGATAGATAAACTATAATCGAACAATTATGAACTATGAACTGTGAACTGACTATGAGAGGTTTTGTTTTTTGTAAATTGAATATTTTATAAGTGGTTATCGAACGATCAATCTCGAGTCTAACTAAGAACACAATATTTATTAGAAACATGAACTGTGATTATTGTTTGTTGCGTGCGTCGAACCGAGAGTGAGAGTGAGAGTGAGAGCGAGTGTGACAGCGAGCGAAGCGACGCGCGCGTCCTCGTCGCCTCTACTGCGTACTAACTGTTGTAATAGCTGCCTATTGTATCGTAAGAAATAATATTTTTATATAGTTTAAAAATATGAAGTACATACTTAACTGTTGTTAATTCAGACCTTTTGTAACTCCAAAGATGTCTGATAAAATTTTGTAACTTTCATGCTATCCAAATGGTGCTAAACTAGAAATTAATCGAAGAATTCTGTTACTAATTAGATAGTGGAGGCACCGATACTACTCCTACGTTACTCAGGAGACATTCCACGCGGTCACAAATCGTTTATGTACTTTCAATTGTTCAACTTGCTGTTATCATGTTATGTACGTTGCTTGTATTTCATCTCATCAAATTTGTAATCGAAACAAGGAATTTACACTGTCAGATTATACAATTTTCTACAAATGAATTACGATGAATTTATTCTGTCACTAGAACTGACGTTAGTTTATAGTGAGGTACATGAAACAATAATTGCCATTAGTTTTAGATACGAGTAGTGTGACTTGACTGCATGCATTCACCGAGAAACACAGTATCTTATTGTTTATGTAAATCAGCGGCAAAACTATTTTATACATAAATATATAGACATTTCATACGTTATTTGCTGTTTTATGATGAATACTTGTTCCTTTGTTATATAAAAGAAAACAACTAGAATATGCATGTTACCAAGTAGATAAAATAACGAAATATACAAGTGTATGTTTCGCACGATAATAATAAAATCTGATCAGAATTAGATTATACTATTTGCTTACAACGTGTCATGTGACTGTTACAAGTCCGCAATCAAGTAATAACTAGATAAAGGCTCTACAGTTTTGTATGTAGTGGAATAGAATAACTCACTGCCTGTTTCAGTATGCATATTCTACGGATATGTGTTTGAATTTTAAACAGGACTGAAGCTTTTGTAATTTTATATCTTGAATGAATTAATATATATAGCAATAACATAACACAAACGAGAAATAGTTTAAATTTGTAAGTAAAACGAAAGGTATGCGAGTACAATTATCAAAAATTAAAAATACATTGACTTTAAACCTGTGTACTTTATACAACGCTAAAAAAGGATTTTTTGATTAACTCGGAAGCCAAGTACAATTCCATGCAAAAATTCAAAATTCGTCGATATTTTCAAACACTTTGACTTTCATTTGACATCCGAAGAAGTTGCGAAACAGGCAATGTAGTTTCAATTGTAAATGCAGGTTCCAAATAAACTCACCTCATATTTAGGGAGGTACCGGGACGATCCTTTGACGTGTCTCTTTCTGACAAAAAACAAGAGATCGTCGCAGTCAATGGACTGCTCCTCTTGGAACAGAAAGTGTCTCACGAACAGGTCGGTCCAATACGTCGTCCCTTGTAGCACAACGAAACCACAATCTGCGAACACATACTATGCATTAACATCTTGTTATATCAATTTAATTTAAATCTGGCTTAGAAATATTCTTAACATCACAGAGTTTTTGGCCTATTCAAATTTTTAAGAGAACTCTGTCAACTGCATGAAGATTGAGTCAGAAATATTACATTATAACTATGTATTTATTTATAGTGCTCGTATGCATCAACACTTGACCTATACACTTTTCCAATATGATTCACGTTGTGTTATTTCTGATTCATGTAAAATTACTCATTCTTACTGTTATGTGTTTCTTCTCACTTTATACTTTTTGTTTAACTAAATTTTTATTTTATTAAATTTTTTGTTACTTATATTATTTTATACACTTTTTTTTTAACTGTATATTAATTGTCACGTGAACAATATTGGACAATATTTGTATTTATGTATTGCATTATGTATTCAGTAGATTGATAAGAAATCAGATATAAATTTATACATTTCTGAAATAGTGCAACTAAGTATTTTTATGAAAATAAACGTCTCTTACGTTGACAACGTTGATATTTTAGCGTTTAGTTCAGATTAAAAAATAAGGAATTGTATTCGGTACCGGTTATAGATTTGTATATCAAGAGACTATAATTATTTGCTCGTTATATTCTATATACCTTTGGTATAATATTGGAATGTAGGTAAGGGCGTCTTCAGGTGCAAGCAGGTAGAGGAAGAAACCCCCTCTTTCCCAAAAAAAAAAAGGACTGTATTTTCATACATTTTCATCAAATAATCCACCCTTCGCCCGCGGTTGTCGAACATTTCCATGTACTTGCCCTCCCCTAAGCCAGCGACTGGCGACGCCCATCAATGTAGGTTCAGGCAATGACGGATATACTAAAGTGCCTTCAGAAAATGCAGAATATTTTGTATGTAAAATTTAAATCTGTGTAACTTCCGTATAAATATACTTAGAATGTTTATTCATCTGTATGAATGTAGTACTGCCTCGGTATAGTGATTAATGTATTTGTAATTATAAGATTTGATGTTGTATAACAGATACTTAAACTAGACTTATTCAACAAATTCACATGAGTATAAATAAATACCTAGTGCTCGAAAATTCTAAATAAAATCATAGCATAACTTAAATACATGTTGCCTTATATGTTGTATGGGAGTTTTTTATCTATATAATAATACATAAGTGTGTAAACAGAATCCCTACTGTTGTACCTAGTGATGATATACTATGTATATACGTATAGGTATATACTGGTCAGCAAATCCTAAAATCTATACTGAAAATCTCTATCCAAATTATCTCTATACAAATCCAAATTATATATGAAATGAATCGCAAATAAACGCAATAATTTCCAATAAAATAACAATGCAAACGTCGTAAATACTAAAACAGCGTCGTAAACAGCAACCGCCTGCTACAAAAACTATAAAAATGAAATAAACGAACCAATTCAATTGTAAAACAAAGTACAACGTTAAAGCAAACAAATGTAGATTTGTAAATGATATAAAAACCATATGGCCAAATTATCTGTTATTGGTTTAATTAATATAATAAGTCATATATTTTAAACTGGGTACTGAACGACGTTATGGACCGTAATGTAACATGTTTCACAGCGAGCGGCATTTATGAATGAATATATCATTGATTATTGAGTGCTACAGCAACTTAAAATCAATGGTATGGAAGTGCTCGCTTGTTTCCCCCTACTTCAGGCAAGGCAGCTCGCGCTCGCCAAGTCAAGTGCCTACTTGACTTGGCACGTAGCCTTACTTGACTTGGCGAGCACTGTGTAACACGTTACATTACAGCCAGTATCCACCTTTAGACTATTATGCAATCAAATTATTTATTTCTTTATGTGTACTATGTTAGGGTGATTTTGAAATAAATTATGTTGAGTATGAATTGTACATAAATTAAATACTATGCTTCATATTTGCGTTTAGTTTTCAATTAGCACAGAGACACCACACGATTTGTTTTTTTAATTTCACCAGTTTGATTTGCATTATTTGATTTTTGATCAGTGGTGAGTGTTCTTTTAGCGATGTTTATTTACAAAACTGCATTGAAACAAGCCTGTGTTATTGCATTACACGCACAAATATAAAATTTTATCCTTATAAAAATAGGAGTTTATGCTAGAAATTGAATATAACATGAAATATGCATGCAAAGTGTGATGGTTTTGGCTATGAGGCATGAGGGCATTTCATTCATCAATGATGCAACTTAAACTGATTGTACTTTAGAAATAGGAATGCCGCCAAAAATGTTACTATTGCAAATATGTAGGTCATGTAACAAAACAATGCAATTTATGCTGTTTTATGTTTTTAATATTTTGCAAAAAGAATGACCACTTATACAAACATGAACAAAATATTCATTTTGCTTGCAGCTAATAATTTTTTTTAATACCACATTCCGAGTTAAGGGCAGTTTTTTTATTAATTGAATAGAAAGTACCTAATTTAAGAACAGTTTAATTATGAAAATTGATTCTACATTAGTATTGATGTAACTAATATAAAACTCTATAGAAACTACTCTCGTCACTTAGGCAAAATGTTTTCGGATAACAAATTCTTAAGAGTTTTCTATACAAACATATTCCTCAATATTCTTCCCAGGGTTTTGACACTAAAATATTTGTTCTTATACTTACTTACTTATATTTATATGCAATAGGTATGGACCACTAATATGTCAAACCATTTTTGTGGCATGTATTACATATAAGATAAAACAATCAGAAACTGTAGATATATGCTGCTGTCTCGATGAGGCAATTAAAAAACTAAACCATTCGAGATATTGGCATACTGTATTATAATAGTGTAATATATATTATTTCATTATGATAAAAAATATATATATTATTCTCTAGTGTCAGAAACTTGGGAGAAAACTGAATAATATGTTTGTATGGAATACTCAGAGCTGGTTACCTCCTATCACTGTTGATAATGTCTTCAACACGCCAATAAAGCCTTGTCGGTCTGTACATTGAACATGTGATTTAATGTTTATACCAATGCTGTTGTAAAGTTAATTAAATGTTTTTTCATTAATTACGTTGGTTTTTTTATTTATCTACCCAATTAATGTATAAAATGTGGTAGTAGTCACCGAGACTAAAGATTGCTCCGAAACTAACTTTCAGCTGACAGGTGTGTACTTGCTCTGATCTCACTAGGTAAGGAGTCTGCACAACAATTGTGGTTATTCCTAACTTGCATGATGGATGTACAATTTACTTAGGTTGCAGTTAGGTCTTTTTGGTATTTTACCAGTGTTGTAGGAAAGTACAGTATTCATTGCTAATCTACTGGGAACAGTTGGTTTTTATATTTTATGTTTGTTTGGTAGCTGATTATTCCAATACTGTTTATCTTATCATTATAAAAATTTACAGGTAATTATTTCAGACATGATAATAGATTTTTCAAGATCTGATATAAATGCTGCCTAAAGGCTTGTCCAACCAATGATTTGTGTTTGGCTTAATTTCCTAGTGCAGATAAAGTGTACATAATGGATTACAGCCACCTATAGACAGTGGGGTGTGAAGTCTTGATAATTCAGGTACCTATTCTTCAGGGGGTCAGAGTTAGCAATTCTATACTTAAGCGCTAGATGGCGCTGTAAAACCATTTATTGAAATAATAATACAGCAATGGAGGAAAATTTTTGCTAAGCTTTTTACCCACACCAATTTAAAACTTCTTAAATATACCACAGATGGCGCCATGTAAGTACAGGTTACATTTTTGGGAAGATCTTTGCCCCAGTGAAAAAAGCAACATGGGATATTCCTGAGGACTCAAGCACCCAGATTCACAATGAGTTTCTGCTCGGATTCAAAAACTTTGCAACACATATTATGCGAAACCTGTTACGTAATATAAAATATTAAATGGTGATTATTATTTAGGTTTAGATCTAGAATCAAATTTCGAAGTAATAATGCTATGGGGACATTTACTGATTATGATTTGAATACTTACTATTTTGATTTGCGGTGACGTTGAGAAATCCTACTTACCTCATTGGCCACCGTGTACTTCTAAACTATAGACACAGAAACTACAAATTTCCTACGCTGAAAGGCCTTAAATAACAAAATAAAAATAGCCTTTATTATCTGATAATATTACTGTTTATAAACTAACGCTGAAAGGCCTTAATAAACATTTATTTAAAAAATCGATCAATAAAATAGAACATCACTGCTGTGATAGGCATATTTAGATCGGGATGGGGCAAGGGTATGTGTCAATAGCTACATTTTTAGCAATTAGCAATAATTTGTAGTTTTTACTAGTATTAAATATTTAAAACATAAGTTCCCAGTGAACTGCAAAATTTAATGAACAAGAAGTAAATCTATTCAGTATTTTATGCAAACCTTATTTGCTTGGTTACAGAACGAGAAATGCCGCGCTTGTACTGTATTGATATTACTATAGGCATTGAGAAAGAAAATATAGCAAGAGCACCTACATACATCTAGTGAAGGAAATAGAAAAGTTTTGTTATTCAAACTACACTACAGCTTTGATAACTCAATTAAAATGATATTAGTCGTAAAAAAATTCGTAGAGATCACACTAAGCACTTTAAACTCTTAGCTTTAGCAGGCGGCAGTATTTTCTATATATTTTAATCAATTTAAAGACAGGACAACATGCAACAGTAATCCTATGAATATGAATAACGTGTTAAGCTTACAAATCAATAACAAAACAAGCGTGGGCAACGACACTGAAAAGCTCAGAAAATAAGCTCACCATCCTTCAAGAGTTGACGCATTTCCTTCGTTCGCTGAAAGTTGATCTCCTCGAGCAGTTGCTCCAGCATCGTAGCGCTTTTCAGATACGTGGAGCCACCCAGAGCCATTGCCTTCACCACAATAATTATCCAAAAAATAAACACTGCAAATCGTCAACACATAACGACTCGTGCCTCCAGATGTAAAGAAACTGGTTACACGACGAGCAAGGAACATATTACAAAACGCCTGACGTATTCGAGGTTGTAGATAGCTGAAACCTATATTAGAAACAGTTTTAAAAATCCCACCATTTCCATTTTTTTCAGTTTTTATGAGTCAATACAATACCTCCATCATGAAATTCAGAAATTGAATGAACGAAGTGAACGTGAGTGAACTGGTGATTGTGACAGAACAGCTGAATAAAAGTTTTTCATAAAGCTTAGTACTACAGAGTTATTCCAATCGTGTCAGGAAGATTGCAGATGCAATAGTCACAAGCATGTAAGGGAAGTAGCATCTACTATTGCATCAATAGGAGACATGTTTCTTAGTTTAACTTTTTCAATCATTAAAACCACCAACCAACATTCTTAACAAAAACTCCCTTTACACTTTTTACAATTACATTGCTTGCAGCACAAATATTCTAGCTATTTTGTTATCTGCCATTTCCCTTTGAAATATAATACGACGTGTTAAACAACACTGCACGCCGACGCGCATAGTGAATAAGTCTTTTTGCGTGGTCGTTTATAAAGAACCATCTATTTGAAAGGGTTGACTTATGTCTCTTGTCGGAGTTCTTGTCTCGTGTCGGCCTACGGCGGAATCCGGTGTCCGACACTGGACACAAACGTCGCCTCTCGCGTCGAATGGCCTGAACCTACATTTGTGTATTGTGGCGCGTAAACGCGCCATGCTATGTGTTTAATAGTGTGTTAATCTAGTGCATACTCACAAAAAAATAATTTTAAAGTTCGTTATGTTTATACTAGCAAGCAAGGGTTAAAAAAGTGGCTCATATGCTGAGTCACGGTTCAGTTGCGGTTAAAAAAATAAAGATAAAAAATGATAAAAAATCTGTTGTCTGTAAAGTCGGTTTACTGACGATAGTTGAACGTGACAACGTCATAAGGAAACACTGATGGAATGGTTTCATTTTTCAAAAGTAAATTTTAATTTTATTTCTTTGATAGACATTTTGGTTCGAAAAAATCATTACCTTTATCGCCACAATTACCGTTGCTATAAAAAATTGATACCACATTCACTTACACCACACTAGGTCTCATGGGAGCCTATGTTGTGGGGTAACAGAAAAAACCTCCCTGTTTCAATACATCCTTTTTGAACTTAATCAAACACAATATTCTTACACTAGAAAATAATCAAAACAACAACATTTCTGCTGAGCTGACGGTCGAATTACAATTGACAATGCTGACAACATAGACTATCTGTCGAGTCTATGTTGTCAGCATTGTCAATTTAAATATGTTTTTTTATTTTTTATCTTCTGTTAGGTTAGGATTATTGTAACATTTTCTGGCCAACGAAACTATGAAGTGAAAGTCGGAAATGATCCGGCTATGCTAAAAGCACTAGGCAAACAACTTGGACCATTGACCTTGACTGCGCAGGGACGATTTTTAGTTCTCTTTGGCGCGGGGTAGAGTGCGGGGCAGGGTACTCGCCGGGATGACATTAGTGATGGGTTATACTTGCAATACGTGACATTGCAAGTAAAACCAGAGCTTCAAAGTACGTCCACACAAAAATACCAGCTCTAAAAATCAGGGCTTAAAACCCCTTATAAGTATTTATAATTCGTTAAGAAAACTGATTTGTATTGTAATTGAAAAAATACTTGCATACGAAATTGTTCAGTGTTGTACTTGTAATAAGAAGCATTTTTACATATGAATTTCATAACTTTGCAAGAAGAGTCTCTCCATATTACACTTAACATGGTTGAGCGAGAGCGATATACTCAGACGACGTCCGAGTGCGTCGAAACGGACCGATCGAAGCCGAACAGAACTGACTCACGAATATTGCGTGAGCCACGCATGCGCGACGGATAGAGTAAATACTTTTAAGACTTTTTAGCCTTGCAAGTACTTCGGGGCGGTACTTGGTCGGCGTACTTGCAAGCAAAAATCTGGTCGCGTAAATACGCACCATACCTAGACGACATATGTGATTCGTCAATAAGACGTGACCATGCGCGAAAATATCCCCACTACGTTGATTTTGGTTCAAGAAGATTGCCGGCTACTACCTTTACAGTCCGGCTGGTAGCCACGGACCCATTGTTTCTACCCCAAACGGCACAAACGTGTACACCTTGTCAAAGGTAGCATATTTACGTATTACTTTACTGTTTGTATAAGTAAAACTGAAGCAAATTAATGCTACAGTAGATTTCTGCTGGTACCTTTTCACGCTTTGAATGAATCTGTAGTAAATACTTCTATGGTTGGATAAGGATGTCTTGTCATGTCATCAGCTTCCTGTCAATTATTTATCATTCATTCATTTGATTCGTTTTCTTCATTCACTTACTGTCTCAAGGAAAATATAATTTGTTCGTGTCGTTTTTCGTTGTCATTAGTGATATTTGTGTTTAAAATAAAATATTTGTTAATGCACAGTACTCTAGAGTCATAAAGCATTACTGTTTCGTTAAACCTTAGCAGTTGGTGAATATCTAGGATATATAAATCAGGTGAGTCACTTGTTTACGGTTTGCAGCAGGAATTAGTCTTTTGTGTATCTAAATCATTCCTTGCAGCTTATATTTTATTTGATCTAGGAGCATACACTAAATAGTATGTTCATACATAATTAGGCTTCCCAGAAATCACATGAGAAGATAGTTTCTTGGCTGTAGGTGATATTACAATTCTTACTAGGGTTGAACACTTGTTGCAGGTGTTTATTACATAGTTTTGTCATTATCCATATATTTATTCAAAGCCTACAATAAAAATTGATGCCGCAGGAAATCTAACGGAATTTTTATATCTATATTTACCTGTTTATTTGCAAATATAAGGTAAAAGTCAGCCTTGGAATGAGAAAAGTTCAGTAATAATTGTGCAACTGTTGTAAATTTACTTCACAGCTTATTAAGTATAGTATGTACCTAATGTAGTTTATGTATTGCTTTCAGAAATAATGGCATTCCAATCTCCAATGCCCAGCCGTGAATTCTTGTGGGATATATTTAGACGGTAAGTACCAATGACATTTTTAAGAACAGTTTTTACTGACCATCTTTCATATTTCAGCAAGTACTAAGTAGTTTTTTCATCATTCAAATGCCCTTTCTTAGAAGTTGTCTATCATGTTTTACATAACATTTTGCTTCCTTTAAAGACAACTTGTGCAATGCATTGGACAATCAATGAATTAAACACAATATGACATAGGCCCGAGCCATGCATAGAATGTGTCGCTGAAATGAGAAGATATGTACATATCTTTTCACCACTGTGAAGTATATCTATCTTCTAGTTCAGTAGTTCATCTAGTCCAATGGCTCCAGTCAGTTTCACAGTTCAGATTTCGAATGTTAGTGCAATGAAGGAGGTAATGTTAAAAGACATAGTGGTACAAATAAATCTGTAAATTGTGCAAAAAAATAAAATGAAGTCATATGCTAAAGCTGATTTACAATAAACATTGTATCATTCTAATGTCTTTTTTGGCTCTAAACAAATTAGCAAATGTAATTGTGTTTTAAATGTTGCGTTAACTTATAGAATCGCTCTTACGAGTTTGTAACTTAATAGTGGAAAGTGTGAGTGAAATATATCACTACTTTAGTCAGCTGGGCCTGTGTCTGCTCTGTTGTCAGCTTTCGACTCAGCTCAGTGTTTCATTTGGTATATATATTAGGTCCTTACATAATTATGAAATTGGCGTTTTGTCATACTGGCCACTTTGATCTCAAATATCTCTTCTTTGGTTAGGGATTCCAGTTTCAAATTTATACAGTTATTTATTCATACATTTGTATTTCGAAAACCGTAATTCATTTGTTTTGTTCTAATATAACTAAAGATATATTTGTATTGAAAATGAGCTGAAATCCATTATATATTAAATCCATATAATTCCAGCATCCCCCTTCTACAATCAGACTAGTAGAGATACTGCAAGACGCCACCGCTAAATGGTAGAAATTGCACTGACTCGCACTAAAAGCTTTGCGTCAACTGTTATTGTGCGAACTGCCAGGTTGTGGAATTCACTGCCGAGTACTCTATTACCCGATAGATATAATCCCGATCTTTTCAAATCGCGAGTGAATCGGTTTCTTCTAGGCAAGCGTGCCACATCATAGACCGCATCGTCGCTTTAGATCAGGCGAGTTGTGGTCAAGCGCAAGCCTTATTAGCTATAAAAAAAGCAACTGAATAAGTTCAATTGAAGGATTCCTTTGTGAGCTACACATGACTAATAGGCATATAAGCTTGAAGCTGTTCATTTTATTACATAGATAAAATAAATTATGTTCTATTTAAATACATAATACATAACTATCTTTATAAAATTAGTAACAGGCATTGTTAATATTGTCCTTAACCTTGTCGTCAGCATCACCCAGTTTTTAATGTCACTTGCCTAGTGGGTTAGAATATGTTAAAGATTCTCCCTTGTTAAATTCCCATTCAAAATGGTTAAAGAACATATATTACAGTGCTACAGCCATGTAGATATTTTATGTGTTGCTGTCATATGTTTGGATATTTAAAGTGAATTGCCTTTTCAGGGTGGACAAAGATCGTAGCGGCTACATCTCGGCTGACGAGCTGCAGCAGGCATTATCAAATGGTACATGGAACCCTTTTAATCCAGAAACCGTCCGACTAATGATTGGTAAGAAATTATGTATAAGTATACATTTTTACCGATATGTGCAGCGTAATAAATAAATCCTAAATCAGGGCGTCATTGCGACATTTATAGTCTTTTTATAAGAACTTTTGGGACAATGAACTAAGTTTAAAAGTGCATCTGATGACTAATTAATAGAGCCCAAACTCGATAGGTTTATCTTGAAAATCCTAATGCCATGTTCGTCTTCTTCAGACCAGCTCCATGGTACTATGTCATTGTATCGCCACCTAAGTACAACAAATGTGAGTCCAATCGGACATCGGAAAATGGGCCCAATTTAACTTCTGAAGAAGTTTAATGGCAGAGTGGTCGATTGCCGTGCGTGTTAAGTAGCTATCAATTTTCCTCTCTATTACTGTATTCAAAAAGTAGTTGCAATAAAATTTGCGTTAGTGCAATATCATGGATGAGATGTAATGATGACTCATGGTTAGAAAGTAATTAAGATTGAGTTTACTCGATGACTCATTTTCTATTGACGCTGTTGATGACGTCGTTCTTCGTACCGGTTCATTGTAAATAGGTTAATGTCTGACCGCAACTCGTTTGCGTCAACATATTATACGCCACTCACAACCGAGCACAGAATCTGTTATTTTATTAATTTTATTTTTAATCTGATATTCAAACCAAGTAATTGACCGAACACACGCCTCAGCCAGCAATTAAATCCGGGAACGTCGGCAGTTACAGCGAGTATGCTAAACACTAAGCCACAGTGGTTGTCCCTTACTAAAGTATGTTATGCCAGATTAATATTTAGAAAGCTATAATCTGCAGTGACTTGTCTCTTGCGTGCGCGGCGTCAATCCACGCAGCAGAAGACAAGCGCTGGGTGTTACTGCTACCATTAAGTTGGACTGTGCTTAGAAGATTAAATGGTCTCACTTAATTGCTTGGAAACTTATGGGTTGATATGTTGGTAAAGTTATCTTGTAATTTTACGTTTATCATGAGTAAATAAACCATACGTTCAACCGTTCATGTATACATCCTTCATTAGTAGAGACCCGTGCCCTTCAGTGTGATACCACGCGTCGATATAACAATAATATCTGTGACGCAGGTATGTTCGACAAGCAGAACCGAGGTGTGATCTCGTTCGAAGACTTCGGCGCTCTGTGGAAGTACGTGAGCGATTGGCAGAACTGCTTCCGTTCGTTCGACAGAGACAACTCGGGAAACATAGACAAGGAGGAGCTGAAGAATGCTTTCACCGCGTTCGGGTATCGGCTGTCGGACGAGATCGTCACCATAATGGTGCAGAAGTTCGACAGGTTCGGTCGGGGGACCATACTGTTCGACGACTTCATACAGTGCTGCATCACTTTATATGTAAGTACCTGTTACTTTAACGCACATATTAAACTTGTAAGTATATATGTACTAGTTTTAATGGCAGTCAAGTAATAGGGTCCTGTTTACCCTAAAGGGTTAAAACGAGACCCTATTACTAGGATTTCTCTGTCAGTCTGTACCTCATGAATTGTAATAGCTAGATGTCACAGATGATCACAGAGAATATTTCTAGCCCCTATAACAACAAATACTAAAAACAGCATAAAATAAATATTTAAGACAGCTATAGGCCGCCAACTTGTCCATACAATAAGATATAGCTCTTTTCTACCTTTTAATGTTGTCCGATTCCAGTGTTTTTTTTTTCCACATAGCTAACACATTATTTACTAGGCTTTACCGTTTTATTTTTTTCTGTCTTTTATATTACTATGTTACAAGCTTCATAAGCAGTCATATTTTTGCGCTGATACGATGCCTATTAATAGTAGATTAGTAGCCAAGGGCTGTAAGGCATCAATTGCAGCCCGAGATATTTAGGCGCACGAGCGCAGCGAGGGCGCTTATAGTTCGAGGGTGCAATTGATGCTTACACCCGAGCTAACTACTCTGCTTTACATCTCGATTGTGAGGTAAGTAGAAAAAAACCGGCATTACAATAATAAAACATTTTAATTGCTGCTTCAGCTTCCATTTTCATTGAATCGGGAGTGCAGCTTATATCTTCATCACTTGCAGAACTCATGTTTTTTTCCTAATTAGCATCTAATTATAAAAAAAATCCAAAAACAAACAATATTTAAAGTAAGTTTTCTATTCCCGCCTTTTTTCATCTTTTTTTAAAATTATTTTTTTCAAGAACTAATTGAGCTGCGCCGGTCGATATTTAAAATTGATGACTATTATACTCATACGAAGACAAGGCTGAATAGCGAAGCGACCTCTTTTGTCATTGGGCTGAATGCATGATGTCTATTGCCAGTATAATGGTTAGATGTACGCGAACTTTTTGAAAGAGTGAAGTTTTTTTAATTACAGACCGCTAATTGGTCACCTACAAGCCCCATTTGAGGGTAATAAGGACCTACTTACCGAATATGAGAGATGTAAAAACCTTTATTATTCAGAATTCAATACCTTTTTTCAAATTAATAAAATGTACGTCATAGTGAAGAGAAGAGGGGTGAAAAGAGGTACGCCCCGGAACGAAAATTCTATCAGAATTACGAAAACAGTGAAGGGTTGATGATCCTCTTAAGAGGAGCTCTCATACAAGAAATTATGATTCTTTTGCCTTGAAATAACTAACGATAACAGGAAGACGCTTGAAATTTTGTTGTATATTTACAAAATTATATAAATTACTCTTAAAATAAATAAAAACTTTAAATTAATATTTAAGGTGGTTCTCATACAACAACATGATTGTTAGTAGTTTTTTGCTCGATATTAGTAACGACTACTGGTAGAAACTTGAACTAATGATATTAATAAATGATAAGGGGTGGTGTCCTTCGTGCGCGTGTCTGAGTCGCACTTGGACTATATTTTGCTCAATGATTTATTAATTTTCGACAAGACTGTATTTAACTATAACATCTTGGATACTTCTGTGTACAAATAAAGTATACTAATTCTTAATTTTTAAAATTAGTCTGTCACTAACTTTAAATACCTAATCAATGTCGACAAAATATGATATATAATTAGTTAAATGAAAATGATATGATGATGATGATTCGATAAATGAATATTGAATTCATAGCCAAAAATTGAAACAGGAAGGAAACGCCATGGAGTTACGCAATGGTTAATTTAAGACAAATAGTAACTTGTAGAGCTGGTTACAAAATTAAATGTTTTGGCAATGAGATTCGTGAGGATCAATACGTCATCGACACGTTTGTTAAAGCATTGCGTCATCCGAATTATCAATCTAGTTTGTTGCTCTGGTTGATAGGAACTACAACTGTGATAATTATTATAAAACGTGTAACAGAAAGGTGTGACAATACTTAACGGTGTTAGTCTACCCATCAAAGTGAACGCATTGTTGATCAAAAATTATCAATAAGTATAAATAAAAAAACTAGGTTCTCATAACAAAAATTGGTCACATGATCGATCAAGATGTTTGCAGGACGCGTATTTTTTTGTATACTGCAAAATTTTATTTAATTTTATTCTACCACGGGTTTACTTTGATGGGTAGACTAACACCTTTACGAGTAAGTATGGTCACACCTTTCTGTTACACGTTGTAGTAATACTAGCTTATATCCGTAGTTTCGCCCGCATCATGTATGTTTTTCCGAAAAATATAAAGCCTATGAAGTCAAACTATATCCGTGAATAACATTAAGCGATCCTTTACTTAGATGCTGAGCAGAAGAAGTACAAACAAACATACATTTGCATTAATAATAATCTAAAGTTGAGTTATGTTATATTTATCTAATTTTTAGAATTAACCGATAAATAAGTACTTTGTCTCTAGTATAGTGTCGAGACTCGGAGTTTAAACATCGAGTTTGAATGTTTGTCTACATCAGTGTGTTGTGCATGTCCATTGTAGCTATGACTGCCGGTAGAAATCCTAGTGGAGAGTTATAAAAATTATACATTATTTATTCGTTTAATTATTAATTTTTTAAAATTATATCACGGGCAAGTGTTTTTATTAACAAAAACAAAATGACTGACTTTAACATCAAAAAAAAATGTAGGTAGCACAGAGATTATCGATAGACTATCTAAGATCTACAGATAATCCAAATGCTCTAACCCACCACCAGAGGGCAGCGTGCCTAGATTGCTAGCCGCATTACCACGCTGAATGGCAATGCTTATACGTTGGGCCAGAAAAGAAATGTTTAATTTGTTGCAGACGTTGACGTCAGCGTTCCGTCAGTACGACACAGATCAGGACGGCGTCATCACCATCCACTACGAGCAGTTCCTCAAGATGGTGTTCGGCTTGAAGGTATAAACTAATAACAGCCACTTGTTACTGGGGTCTGTGTACTTTTGTAGGCCTTACAGTATCAAACGAAGGATGAGCCGTTCTTAGTATGAATTAACTAGAATGATATCAAAAAGTAAAATGTTGCGAGTCACACGAAAAGGGACTTGTAGGGATTAAAAATGATGTTTTGGTGATTTAATTTTTTAGACTTACTACTTTGTATTTTTAATTCAGGCAGATTTTTTTTTACTTCGCACTTCCATCGCTGTTGTTTCTGAAAAAAAAACCCTATAAATGTAGCCTATAAAACACGATACGAAACTTTAAACTCGAATGAATGAATATACCTTTATTGCACACCAAACAAAATATACATTAAGAAAAATATATATACACATTGGTAGCTTTAGGCGATAAGCCCATAAGGCCCATCGATTTTTTCGATATTTTCACCTACAGGTCCCTTTCACTCACACTTTTTTTGTTATTTCTTTGCAAAGTTATGTTATATTCATGCATGAACATTTTTATTTTTTATATTTTTATATAAACAACTAAATTTGTTGATAGAAAAAAAAACTTTTAAGTTGAGAAAAACTGGATAAAACAGTCATATGATAATAATAAAAAGAGAAAAGCTTTTACTTGGTTAATTGTTCAACCTGGACCAATGACCTTGGCTACACGGCAAGGTCATTTGTTCAACTTAGACCAATGACCTTGGGTGCACGGCAAGGTTATTTGTTCAACTTGGACCAATGACCTTGGCTACTCGGCAAGGTTATTTGTTCAACTTGGACCAATGACCTTGGCTACACGGCAAGGTTATTTGTTCAACTGAGACCAATGACCTTGTGTACACGGCAAGGTTATTTGTTCAATTTAGACCAATGACCTTGGGTACACGGCAAGGTTATTTGTCTAAGTTGTTTGCGTTGAACTTTACGTACGCATATATTGCTTGTTTAGTTCCACATGTCAAGCTTGCGCAAGCAGTCACTTCGATGTTTTATATAAAAAAAACTTACCATATCATGGCCCATTTAAAATTTCAGCCGTCGAAAAGAAATTCGAAAGCATGATGCAAATGAACCGGAAGAAAACTGAAAACGGACTTGCGCTGGGCTGACAGTTTATAATTAGTCAAACCGAGATACAACGTCATGATATACATCTTTATATATATTTATACATAAAAGATATATTATTTTATATTTAGTTACACTAGATACGTTTTTTTATTTATTTCATAGTTATATAACCCATAAACTTATTGTTGACCTTTTAAAGATGTAAGAAAAAACAACTAGAATATATTATTAATTAATCACGACTGAAAAACAACAGAAACTGCTGTTGCTGAAATGCTGAAAAATATTTGATGTTATATAATTATCAATTTCAGCACTAGCCGAGATCTTCAGTTTGCTCAAGGACGTTGGTTTCACTCGCAGTGTCCTTCGCAATGTTTGTAGTAAGTGAAGGCAAACAACGTTACAAGTTTTCATACAAATATCATTGCTAAAATTCCTATAGACAACATTATTCGTAATCTTAATAGAATGAATAGTTTTACCGAAATTGTGTGCGTCATTTTAAAACATAACCGAGTATAAATTAAAAAGAAAAAGAGATATTTTGTGAAGGTAGGATTGAGAAGGCAAATATCTATGTAGACGGTATAACTGCAAAAAAATACTTTAAACATAACCCTCCTTCTTTCGCAGTCGGACAAAAAAGGGAGAATAAATTTTTGCTGCCCATAACATTTACGTAAACAGCAATAAACGGTGCATTAATTACAGCATCTAAAATAATCAAGTTAAAACTAGACTAAATAGTTGTGCGAGACGTGCCATCGTTGTGGACAGGAACGACTCATTTCATCCCTGATGAAGTGCACCGAATGTGAATGTAACTAAAATTGAACCTTAACAACAATCAAGTACGCGTGAAAATATTACTTTACAGTATTGTTATTCACAATGTTTGTTGTTTTTGACCTAATGTTAGTTTATATGAAAACTTGTACGTAAAAAGCCTTTTTAATGACATAGGTAAACAATAAGTGAGGAAATATTAAATATTAAACAGGGCTCATTCTCCGTTCGATACGTTAACGGTTATTCGTTGAACTGTAAAGAAATATAATCTTTTTTATTATTATGTTATGAAAAGTTGAAAGCATTTAAAATGTCCTATTATTACAAACTTGGTCCGTTTACTGCCGAGGGGGGTAAATTGATGTTATATACGTTTTGTATTACTGTCCATTAAATAAATGTTTTCTAATATTATATGTGGAAAATAAAATAAATATTATAAGTCCTGTCAATGATAACAATAATAAGAAATAATTTAATAAAGTATTGCTCTTTATGAAACGTTATTTAAAAATTTCAAGCATTATATTATGATCATTGATAATGAAGACGCGTTGCGGTCAATTTGTACATATTTTTTTATAAATCAAATAATAATTAACGAAAACTTACATAATTATTGTGAATATCGATTTAATTTTTTGTGATTTACACAAAGACATTAGTTTTCGTTATTTGGCTTTAAAAGCTGATTGTTGTAGGCGAAACCAAAATGTATCTATATATTAATGTTTGCTATCACTGGCTTACTGGTGTGTATTAAGCCGTGATGAAGTCACTATATTTATCATTACGAACAACTTTAATTTCAACCACCTAAATAAGATAACTAAACAGCTTGTTCCATAAATAAATTTATTCGGTCGTCGATAAAATGTATGAAATTATTTTGTTGAATTCAAAGTTGATCTTATAGTAGAAGATGTTCCTTGGGATGAATACAGCGACCTCCTTTCAGCTTAGTATACCCCTCACCAATAATAACCTTGTAAATAGTACATATATCTCATGATTAAAGCATAATCTCATGTTATGAGTCTTATCACACAAGTTGTGCAAGTTACGTTGTTTTTGGTGTTTATTTCTTATAATACATATAAAGACCTCGATTCTGTCAGGCCAAACTTAACTAACCTTATTTGACAGTTCTAAAAACATTGTCTCCTTTCTTTTCGTTTCCACAAGCGAGATAGAAAGTATATAATTTTAGGAACCTTTACTTTAGTCAGTGTGAGTGGCCGAATTGGCGTCATTAGTTATGTATTTTATTTTGCGAGAGAAAATCTATTAAACTTCCCATTAAACGTCATGAAGAAATCATTGACCCATTCGTATTAGCATTCCGTCTGTACTCGTTGCACTCGACATTCTTATAAACTAGTCTATCTATTTCTATGAATATGTTATTATAGAAAACAGTTATAGCATTGTACACTAATAGGAAATATTTCTCTTCGTCAGTGTTGGCCCTGAGTACTAAACTACTGCGGGTTTCGTGCGATATTGTCTCCAGTGCCTCTCACTGCGATTGTAAGGTAGCTTTGGAATGCTTTCGTTTGCAGATGTCTTATAGTCTAAGACCCTTCGTACACAAGGCTACGAAGATCTCTGATACCCAACCATTTTAGCTTCTTAGTCACTAAGCTACTGCCGCGGTACCTACGAAGCCACATCTCTATGAATTTGTATTTCTGTTGTGGCTTGGTAGCTAAAATCGTTGGGTATCGGTGATTTGCGTCGCCTTGTGTACAAAGATTCTTAATTCTTCATGTATGATTATTGTTTCAAACAAGGTTGGTCTGTGCCGGACTGTAGGCTATGCTACCTTGTTACAATTGGCTATTGATTTCCACTACCAAAACACAATCCTTGAATCAACTAAACTATGCGGCTGTCTGAACCCGATGTGACCCGTGTCTTTGGTCCATGGGTTTCCTTTTTCATACAGCCGTGTCTTTGTGGCCTGGCCTCATTACAGTTGTTTACGGTAATGAGTACGTATAGACTAAACGTAGGCCAAGAAAAAACCTTCGTTAAAACTCTTCCAGCTTTTATATCTGGTATCCTATCTTAAAACCCAAGCACAGAAAGTCAAAATATTCAATAAAATTAGAGTATGGTAATCTTAATAGTCATACGAGTAGAATTGTCCATATCGTTCTGGTTATTTAATATAATCAATATATTTTTCTGATATAAACTGTTTGTAGATATTCCTCTATCTTGTGCACAAATTACTGTTTATTTCTGTCCCTTTCAACTGCACACGAAAGCATGACGTATGTATGTATGTATGCAAGCCGACAAACTGTCTACATATCTATTTTTCATATGAAATATATTATAACTCTTCAACTTCTAGCTTTAGCTTTAGAGATATTAATGTAATCTTACTTACAAACGCCTCTCTTATTGAACGTCTCTAGTTTCTAAAGACGTTCAAAGTTGGCACGTGTTTTTTTCAAGTAAGGCGTTAAAAATGTTATGTTACGAAACTTCTTACATAAGTAGATTACTTATCCATTTCAAAAAAATAGACAGTATATGTATATATATATATATATATATGTGTGTTGTCTAAAAATCAAAATATTAATTTCGAATCAGTATTGGACGTTTAGCACTCTCTTAGCAGTAGTGTCCTTTGGTTCTTCTTTTAATAAAATGCTCACTTCGCCAAATGATATGAAAGTAGTGGGATCTGTCGTTCTGCTCAAAGTAGTATTTTCGAGCAAATTTTGGATCTTATAAAGTAAGTCTCAAATGTTTTGTATGTGTACTGAGTAATTCGTGTTACAATTATATTGATGTTATATTTATTCCAATGTGTTGTACAAGTCTACCTGATAGCCTACTGCATTTTTGTAGTGCCTTTAGCTAAGATGGTCATAACTCGAGTTGTCCTTTTTTCTTGTTATGTCGAAATTGTATTTGTCATAGGTTTTGATGAAGATAAGTGATCATATCAGCGCAAGATCACGGTTAATACAATCTTAGCTATTATTTTCTGATTTGGATTTTGGGAATAATCCTGAGCTAGATCAAAACCTTGAATAATATGTAATTATCTCTTACTTGAGTTACGGCGATTTTATCTAAAGATACCGATATTTAGTACCTACATGTAAAAATGATCTAATTTTCCCAGCGAACGATTTCATAATATTGATAATATTGCTTCCCGAGCAAACATGTTGTTTATATTTTAGGCTATTATTGTAATGAAATATACAATATAATGCTATTTGTGCATATTTTTTAATAAATGTTCTTTTGAAATATGTATGTCGATTTATTTCTCTTACAATATAGGTAGTAATTACACTAAAAATATTTGTGCTTATTCAATTTTATCACTTTTTATTTTCCATGCTCCGATAGTGTACTTGAGCCAGATGAGTCCTAGATCAGCGCCCATCTGTATCCAGGACAACACAGGGGTCACCTTGGATCCCTCTATCTCGGTCCATCTGACGGGTATCTCGGATATCGGAATGTTTAGTTTCTGCGCTATGTAAAGCAGTTCCACGTCAAATGCCCTGAAATTGTAGAATATATGTATTAGAAAATATGCTTAGCACTTGAATATCTCACAAATCTCTTGTCACGTCAGAAAGTAATAGTGATTTGCAAAGTTAAAATGAACAAAGAAAAACATTTTTAAATTATTAATGTATGTATATGATATATATAATGTGTTCTAAAGAAAACATGAACTAAGTGTTTTCGTCTTAACAATTCCAATAACAAAAGTGCCGATGGACACTTTCTTAGTCATTATTTTGTAGACGATTAAGTTAAACACTAAAATTACTTATTAGGTAAGCCTAATAAGTAGCCTAAGGGCTAGATCTTTGTGCAATAGGAAAAAAAATATGATAATGAAAATGACTTTTGATCAAAAATGTCCATATCTATCTTATCTTATGTCCATCTTGAAGCCTGAAACTTCGTTAACCCGTCGCGTGTCTGTATACTCCCACGGTACTGGTACCGCAGATCTTTACCAAATGTTATTGAGATCAGCCGTTAAATAGTGCCATACAAAAATTCGTTTTTTCCGAAGTGAATACCCGAAACTGAATATGTCGTAGGACTGAGACAGCCTTCACCTACCATCTATTGACATGCAGACTTTGGAAGCAGATCCGGGCTGCTCTCCTGGTGAACAGTTTGAACCCGCACTGAGTATCCTTGATGCCTTTTACCGTAAACAACCACACCAGGAAGTGGAAGCCATACATTAGTATGTTCCTGGAAAAAATTAACGCTTTTAAGTGATACAAGTACAATACTGCAAAAACAATACCAAGACTTATGTTTGAATATACAGATTCTAGCATATAACTCCAACCTTGCGCATTAGATTTACCAAAGAATTCATCCAGTAAAAAAAATATAAATCGCTTAAATTACAAAGACCTTAACAACGACCAGTATCACAAAGAAACTTCAGATTGATGTTTGGTCGATTTATTGCTAACTTCAGGTCGAATTAGTGCTGCCAACCCATAAAATAAAAATTCTACCATAGATTATTGCCATTTCATAAGCTATAGTTAGAAGATTGACAAAATAATTATAAAGATTATTTCACTTCCGATTTTTTCCCTATTCCCCCCTCAATCCCTAATGACCTCATTCAATTCAATTCGGCCGGCACCTACAATTTTGTTAAAATTTATAAAGGACTACTTGGAAAGTTTGTTGAAGTGATATACTATATAATATACTAATTGGTCCAAGCATCTACTGATATAGTTGTGATTATAACTCTAGCTCTGAACAAATTGTCAAAATGACCCCCCAAATGAAATCCTGGATCCCACCCTGGTTCACAGTAAAAGAATGTACTTTCATTCATTTTTACTTGAACATTCTGAATGTTCTCTGTATCGGTTTCAGAAACCTAAGGATCATTTTCCTTGGAAAAGGAAAGTCTTTAGTTTTAAGGACATTCAGTAGAAGCAAAATCACAGTTAAGCATGCTTTTGTAAAAATGAAAGAACAAATTACCTAAAAACACTCCTAGTAGCCAATGACTCTTTCTCCAAATGTGCTCTTGAACCTATAACTACAGCTAAGCTATTGCTGACGTCGGCTGGTTGGCTGGTGACGTCATATTTCACGGAGTCTTTCAGTGCTACTTCTAGTTTAGTCAAGTCTTCAAACTTTGACGCTCCATCTGCGTCAGCAAAGAGTATAGCAGCGCCTCTAGTACTTTGAATGCCCTGTCAAGAAAATAATTATTGAAAAAATCTTGTAACTAATCAATGAGGTCTGTAGAGGAAACAAGTGACGTCAGACCTAAACTAATCCTACCAAAGTGTGCCAGCCAGTGTGCTACCAGTTGAGCAGTGCGATGGCTTCAAAATCAAAGAGTATATTTCATTAAATCATGAACGAAGAAACTCAGGTTTGTTAGCTTTAATTTTAGATTGTGAGCTGTCCACCTTTGTAGACATGTCATTGTTAATAATTCAATATTTAGTTAAGAAAACTATGATTAAAAAAAAATTATAACCACTATTTACATTAGTGGCTATTTGGGACAGTTACTTAAAAAGCTGGTGGTACAGGGTATGACTTCAGCCAGAGCAGGCATTGTACCATGTGTCTGATTTGGATTTCTACTCCTTGTATATATGAAATAATGATGATAGAAATTCAACAGTATTAATGATCCTACTAATACTAAGTTGATGTTGGTGGTACTGTCAATGGTACCCATTAATGGTTTCCTTTATTCTAGTGTATACAGAGAACTGTAAGTGTGATACATTAATTATTTACTACAGATATGAAGTTGAGTTGTATACATACAAACAGCAGACGTCCTCAACTTACCAACCGCACAGCTCCGCCTTTCCCTCTATTGGTGACAAGTTCAAGACACCTCACTTTCTCACTCCCATATTTCTTCACATATGACGTAGCAACCTCCACAGTGCTGTCTTTACTGCCGTCACTCACTATGATTATCTCGTATTTGTATGTAGGGTTCTCTTTGGTTCTGTTCTCTAGAAACTCTATAGCTTCGTCAAGCATTGGTGGCACTGAAACATATAACATTATTCTCTTAAATATTAAATAAGACAATTTTCTTACATGAGCCCATACCCTCTGATAATATACTCATTATTTTTATATGACAAGTACAATGAGTTATCAATTCTACAAACAATGAGACATGTATTATCTTTTGATTAATAATATTATCTTACTTATTTTTCTTTTTTGTTGCATTAATTTTTTGTTATTATAACATTAAATAATCAGGTATAACAAAACACAAATGAGTTCTTACATCGTTCCATTTCATTGTAAGCTGGCACAACCACACTTAAGTTGACTGACTGTTCTTCAGTGATCAATGGAAACTTCTGCATAACCTTAGTTGTAGGATCATAGTAGTTTTCCTCTTCTTCATATCGTACAATTACTGGATATGGGTCCGTTATCATGTATATTACGATTGATAGCTAGAAACAAGCAAATCGTGCAAATCGTTAAGCTAATAAAGGATATCAGAAAAAATTGTGACAAGGTATTGTAAAACATATCTGTTCAATATAACTATGTTTCTTTCCTGTCACAACTTTTGACGAAGTTAGGTATTAAATCCTTTTTTGTTACCGCTATCATCATTAAGAATCAGAACATTACGTGTACCTATAATGTGTCCCCATTGCCAACTAGTCATTTTAACGGCGGCATGATTTTATGATATTGAAACGTTTTACGTAACAAATATGCATTACTCTTTTGATACAAAGTAGATATTAAGTTAAATTATGTACAAAATATAAGAAATAGCGACTTTAAAGAAGATCTACTGTAAAAATTACTTACCAAAACAAGCACGGCAACCGCAGCTATAAAACCGTATATTAGTAAATTCCAGAGATTTACAAAAATATCCATTATGATAGATTTTTAATTTTGAAGTAACATAACATACCAAGCACTCGAAAACTAGAATATTTCAGTACATTTAGCTGAAAAAGAAATTGTTTTGCCGGAAAACATGAAATCCATACTGACTTGACACATCATTTGACATTGAGATAAATATATACACACACTGTCATATCAACAAATATTTTTTTCCTAAAACTGGCTCCGTACGTCTATATTTATAGTTTAGTAAAATAGCACTAATTGTATTTATTTTTGTAGGCTCGCAAAGTTCCAGAAGCTATTGAAATGTTTTGATCAGGCGAGATGCGGTCAACAAAAGACATAGTCTTAAAAAAAAACATATATTTTCGAGTGCATGTAACACTCAAAAAATATAACCCCCCATTCTTTCGCAGTCGGGTAAAAATAGAGATAGTTCTTTCTCTAAATTTCTTAACATCGAATGCAAGGACAACATGGCGAGGAGCAAATAAAATACGAAAAAAAACAGGTACAAAAGTTCACTTTATTCACTTTTCCAGTCAACTTTACATAAAATGCAGATTCAGGGCCACGTTAAATGAATAATCATGAGGTTTATAATATTCAAAGATAAAAAATATTGAGACAATAGGAAAATAAAGAAAATAGCGTTAATCGTAAATGTTCATTTAAAAAGTAATCAAATTGAAAAATATTTGATAATCATGGCACATTATATTTATGACAAAGTTTGCTCAACGTAAGAAATCTCTATGCGATTACATTTTGTTCCCACAAAAAATAGTGAAATGTGAAAATCACATTTCCAAGTTTTCTTTTGCAGTTTTACTTCTTTAACTATTCTTAGAGCATGTTGTTTCGTTTCATCTCTTAGAAAGTGTATGACATAAGACGCTCCAGAAAGTCGACGGCATAAACTTAAATCAAGGAGAATTTAAATTATTAACATAACATTTCTGTACACTTAACAGCTTTAATAGCTACCTTTTTACATGAAGGTATTTTTCCTGCATTTTGCTAATTATTTTTCTCACTCATCGTTCATGAACTTTTTAATAGACAAACAAAGCCATGGACGTAACGTACTAGCTATGTGTGTTTAATCCAAGAATAAAGCAGGAACACAGTCACCATGAGGTGGAATCAACTTAAGAATAGCTTTAGTCCTATAAATCTATACATGTACCTAATGGAACATTCTCGAAATGTTGACTGAACATATTATCTAGTAGAGATATCGGGAATATTAGAATGTACAAGTATGTTTATATATTTCAAATAGTACACATTTTCGTTCTTGAATATTTCCTGTTACCATCGCAAGCAGAGCTACAAATATAAGTAAAAACTTAATCTAGCTCTCATATATACTGTTTCTGACAAAGTAACTTAATTTATTACTTAGTTAAACTGTTAAGTAGTTTTATTAGTTATGGCAGTAAAATATTCAGTAAGTCAAACGCGTTCATATTATTTGAAATATATGTAAATGTAGGAACTAATATTCCTCTAAGATCACCACTGACAATCGCAGTGGAAATTTCGCAAATGTCCACAACAAACAAACAACATAACCAACAATAATTATTGAAAGTTTGGATGTATTTAAATATATTTGAAGGCATCATTAGATACATATCTATGGTTTATTCCACTTTGTGCACCCAGGTGATTTGTGGCGACAGAAAGGTGTAATTTGTTCACCTTGGAACTAAATCACCTGGGTGAATATGGGCGACTTTTTTAATGATTTTTGTGTAATTTGATCACCCACATAAAAAATGTATAAAGTTACCAAAATAAAGATAATTTTATAATTAAATTATTCGTGTAATAATTTTGCATTACATACAAAGTGTAACAGAAGATTGTGACAATAGTTAATGGGTGTTAGTCTACACATCAAAGTGAACCCATTGCAGGATAATAGTTTTTTCAAAATTAAAAACCAGTGTTAGATTCTGCATACAAAAATTGGTCCTGTAATCGGCCATGTTGTATGGACGACAATATTTTTTTTGGTCTTTGCAAAATTTTATTTAACAATGGGTTCACTTTGATGGGTAGTCTAACACCATTTACTATTGTCACACTTTTCTGAAACATTGTGACATTTTTTTAGATGAAAACGTATCGTGTTATTTGTATCGCTACGTCCGCGTCGCTGCTGGTACCCCATAGTAATATTACTATTACAAACATTTGTTCATAAAGTTGAAATAGTATATGCAACGTTTATATTGCACAACCTAATTCCGATAAAAGTATATTACCAAAAAATAATACTGAAGAAGTTAAAACACAATATATTTTTGTGGCCTTATCGCCTGAAGCGATGATTCCCTAAGGATTGTAGTGTCACCGAACATCCGTTATCTTGACGGACAGGTACTTGTCTACAGGATCAAATAAAATTTTAATTTAACGTAACAGCTGCTCTAAGCACAAAGTAAAACATATATTATGTAGTCAACTATGCTGAAAGAATCCGAGTTTCCATATAAACATATACCTCAATTTTTTTTTCGGTTTTTGACATTAGAGTTAATATTTTCGATAGATTATTTCAATTACCAATATCAAAACTGAATAAAACATGGTACTACAAAAACTTTTTGAAAAATACCTGTCTAAATCATTAAAAATATTTACTCTAGTCCGAAAACCCGAATTGAAATTGGAGATCACTTTTGTATGGAAACTGAGAGAAGACATTAAAAAATATTAAGTATTAATTTAATTATAAGTTATAAAAAAACACATTTATGTAATAGATTAATCTACATACACGCGATGCGATATTATTAAAATATTTCATTGTTTTACAAAGAAAATCTAATGAAATTAGCCAAAAACGTCGATATCGGCATTTTCTAAAAGTTCAATTTCGACATTTTTATATATTATATTCTCTTCCAAACACAGATACATTCTAAAAATATCACCGCGTTTTTAGTATTGTCACCAAGTGTAGTCAATTTTAAAATTTTCCGATATCGTAAATCCTAAACTAAGATTTGACGCGCCTCTTAAACTTAAGGCGCACTTTGAAACTTTCACAACTAACAACAAAATTAAGCATTCTACATTATTTTATATATGTACAAAATGACATTATAGCTATCTTGTCCTATATCATACAAACAATAAACATATAAATGTAACTCTAGTGAGGCACAAACAGTGATTCCTTATAGCACCATCACAATATTTCACATATAGCTACTTACTTGTATAATTCTGTAAGTAAATATTGCTTAGAACTTTTATTAAAGTAAATATCTAATCATATTATAAATGTGTAAGTAACAATGTCTGTCTGTTACGCTTTCACGACTAAACGACTGAACCGATTTTTAGAAAATTTGGTAAGAACATTTTCGTATCTCTTGGCGCGGTAAGTACGCGCCGTCTCGTCTCACATCCCTAGCAAAGAGTTTTGGACTCCTTGTAAAATAATTTATTTCTTTTACCCCTTTCAGAATAGTAACAGAATAGAAGAATTCTTTTTCTTTGAAACCAACTATGGCGATATCCATTCAGCTTTTATGGAACAGATGATTCACTGCAATATATCTTTAGTTAGTAATGAACTACCGAGTAAAGAAGCATATATAATGTACTACAATCAAATAGATTAATTTATAAAACAATCATGTAAGTTTATCACTCTTGGTATTGCTATATTAACAGGCAGTGCGTTACATTACTCGTATCTAGCTTCACGAACAATACTAACATTAAAAAATTCACAACACATAAATTGTAAGCTTTCTTTCAGTATTAATGGTTAACAATAATTCTAATTAGTGTGACGCAGTATTTCGTAGAGATTGACAGTGGTCGCCTCTTATTAATGTCATGAATAATGGATAAAATATGTTTTTAGCTCATTAGAAGTTCAATTACAGTACATTTCATTAAATTAGCCATGTTCTGTTTGATCACTCTCTCGTCCCAGTGGTTTATAACAGTAGGGCTTTAAAGTCCTGTTCACTTCAATGTATCGAGACAACCTGAGCGTTCGTTGCCATTGTTTCATACACGAGTAGAACATACGAGTACTTTATTTGTGACACATACTAACAAGACAGTTACGTAGTTATTTTTGAATGTTCTGTATGTACCTAAGTTAGATTAATTGTAGAATTTAGAGTTAAGGGTTTATTAACCTTAAAATTAATTAATTATTTTGAATTTTGAATTAATATTTGAGATGTAATATGTCCCTGTTGAATTATATTCCTAGTTGTCCAAAGAGTAAATCAGTTAAACATATTGTATGTTATATTACTTGTAGATAGTGTGTTCAGTGGGTGTAATGTTGGTGCGCAGGCGAGGGCGGAGGCGCGCGTGCCTCGGGCTCCGACTCGCACGCGTCGGTGGAGGCGGGCGTGGGGGGCGGGGGGCGGTTGATGGCGCGGTAGTGTCGGTAGGCGCGCCGCCGTCCGCCGGGGGGCGGCGCCGCGCCCGCGCCCGCGCCGCTCGACGCGGTGGCGGGGCTGGGGGGAGGGTTGACGGTGGGACGCGGGTACCGGCCCGTGCTCTCGCTCGTTGTAGACGTACTGCGGAGATAATGGGAGATTAATATACATTCTATCATTTGTTTAAATTGAGCGTCAGAACAAGGAGCCAGGCGAAATCATAAATCGCACATATGTCTATGAATCGTCCCACTCATTCAGTCCCATCAGTTTGAAAAACCCGCGTCATGTATTACTGGACTTAAGTAACAACGAGCAGGACACATGGCTATGCGCACTCAACGCATAACCCACCAAGTATAACAAGTAGGTAGATAGCTCCGATGGAGTTGTGGCCAATGGACAGCAAGTGAAAAGTAGCGATGAAATTCTTCTTTCTGTGGTTTCCTTAATATGTAATTTAATAACACGATCACACTTGCTTCTTGACACGCGAACGGCAGAACGGATTCAGGGGAAATTTATTATATATATTTTTATGATACAGTGTGATGGTGTCAGTAGTAGTGTGAGTGTGCTCACTCTGTGTGCGTGTTGTTGATCTGCGCGTGCTTGTGCGGCACGAGCGGCAGCGCTTGCGGCAGCGGCGGCGCGCGGCGCGTCCGTCGGTAGTGTCGCACGGCGGCCCACGCGGCACCGACCGCGCCCGCGGCCAGCACCGCGCCGCCGCACACCGCCAGCGCGTGCGACTCGCGCACAGCAACTGTCTCCTGTACATACAAACATACACGTTGTGCTTGCAACATTTTTTCAGAAACAAACTTTCAATACTATTCATACAATTGTAATAAACTGCTATCTCTAAACCTACTCGAGAACAGAATTGCCTAGACCATATATTATGCTCATCATGTACGAGTATCATGCTGAGTTGGGATCGGCTTGTGACAAAAAACAAGCTTCCCTGCTTTTGTATTTTTTATTTTTGATCAAAATTGCTTGTTGTTTTTTGTCACAAATAAACCATATTTGTGAAGAAAGGTTTCAGAACTGTAGGTGTTGTATGCAAATCCCCTCTTACCGACCAAAACGTTTGTAAACTAGGAGTTGGTAACTCGTGCAATGCCACCCATCCTCAGGCTCTTACTAGGGTTAAATACGATTACAACGCGATAGTCCAGGACTTGCAAAAGGTGAGCTGGCATGAAGTGATCCACAGTTACAAAGGACGTGGAAAAAGCTGTCAGTACGTTTCAAGAAATTCTATCCTCCACTATATCAGCACACAGAAAACCTTGCAACCATAAGTCGAAAATGCAGAAACGTAAAACCATGGATCACACCTGGTCTTACAATTTTATTTTTATTTAGTTCACATACAGAAATACACATTTTCACAGATATATTGCGAAATAAAATAATTACTTATATTTACAACATACATTTAGTACACAAGAACAATAAACGGAACCGGCAACATTACTTAAATAACTTGCGCAGCTTGCGTTTTATTGAGGGAAGCGAACATTGACTGAAAATGTCGAACAATAACCTAATGTCATCCTTATCATAACTCTTGCACATACGATGCACTGGTGAGTGCTTTAACATATTAGTCCGACACTTACTTAAGATGAAACATTTCTTCCATGATAATCTTGCGTGAGGAAGAGGGACCCTAATATTGATTTTTGACAATAATTCGGGACAATCGACTAGGTTGTTTAAAAATGCCAGAGGAATCGGGACATGCTATATAAGAAAGTCGGGAAGGTGCCAAATAACAAATGTCAGAAATTACTTACAGAAGATACCGCAATTTTTACAGGGAACTCCTTCATCGCGTTAAGTGCGACTACGAAAAAAGTAGACTTCGTGAAAATAAACGGAATCCAAAAAACTGTGGCAAACCATCATTAATATGTGAAAATACAGAACCCAAAATCAACTCTTCCAGTTTATTAAAATTTCAGATACCGTAATGCGTGTAACAGTTATTTTGCAAATGTGGGTAAAGAACTAGCGGATAAAATTCTAAATGACGTAGGGGCTACAGAAGGACAATTAGCAGATACAATTAAACCGAAAAGGTCAGTTCTGAAATCTTTCTTCATGGCTCCTACAACTTGTCACGAAATTAATGGACTTATTTCAAATCTCATAGTCGATATTGCACCTGGTCACGTTGGGTACACATGGGCTCTTATTAAGCGTATTAAGATCTGCATTCTTGAACCTCTTACTCACATATGTAACATAGGCCTAGAGAGGGGGTGCTTCCCAAATTAATGGAAAATCGCGGTGGTAGTCTCCGTACAAGAAGACGGCGTTAAAGACGCACCTAGCAACTATAGACCTATATCTTTGCTGTCTGTGTTTTCAAAGCTACTGGAGAAAATCGTCAAAAACGTCAACGTTAGGCTATCAAATTACATTGAGGCTAACTCATTTTTATCGCTTAAACAGTTTGGGTTCAGACGTGCTAAATCGGCCGAGGATGCAACATTTCATCGGCAGTAAACCAAACTTTCCATTGTGTAGGGGTTTCCTCGATCTCGCCAAAGCTTTTGATACCGTCTCGATTCTCATACTAATAAAAAAGCGTGAGGCTATTGGAATCAGAGGTGTTGCTCTACAATGTATCCAGAGCTTCTTATCAAACAGAGGTCAATGTGTTTGGATCGAGACGAGCTTCAGAGATAAGCTTCCGGTGAGCTTTGGGGTCTTTCAAGGAAGCATCCTTGGTCCGGCACTCTTTACCGTTTACATGAACGACGTGTTGGACCTAACGATTCAAGTTCTGCGATAATTTGTTACGCTGATGTCTGTAATGAGTGTGTAGTAGATATATGTTACCGGTTCAGTATCGGCGTGGTACCCGCAGGCGGCAGGCGCCTCGTCTGCTCCGTCCGCGCAGTGCTGCGTGCCGTCGCACAACAACGTAGGCGACAGGCACAGCCGCTCGTCACATCTGTTAACAACACTATATTACTACTTCTGATAACATTTCTACTGGCGGACACATATATTTTGCGACTCATAAATATCTTCAACAAAATGATATTCTAAATATAATACACCATCTCATTTTTGTACGAAAGGAATTAAGTACTTCCTTAGGTTGAACCTCGATTTCCGAGACATTTTTGTACTTGGATACTGAGGCGTTAATTTTTTTTTTTAAGGAGATATTCTTGCGTTCGGCCGCAACTCGCCTGATGCGAAGCAACGATACGGCTTAAGATGGGACACGCTTACCTAGAAGAAACCGACGCACTCGCGACTTGCAAAGACCGAGATTATCGTTATCAGAAAATAGAGAAGCGGGCAGCGAGTTTCACAATCCAACGGTCAATAAAAGTAGACGCAGAGCGTTTTGTGCGACCCTTGGGAAGGTCAGACTTCTCGTCAGTAACCTTTGCGTTATAATGTACGTGTATGAAGTAGATGGATATCAGTATGAACCTGAAGGCGTGCGGCAAGGGCGTGCGGTCGCAGTGCGCGCCGGTAGTGCAGGCGGAGAGCGAGGGTGCGCACGCGCCGTCCGCGCAACGCAGCCCGCCCGCGCACGCGCCGCACCAAGCCTCGTCCGACCCGTCCGAGCAGTCGCGCTGACCGTCGCATCTGCACAACACAACACAACACATACACACACACACACTACTGACTAATTATTGAATAGATAGAACTCGCGTTCACTGAAAAAAAAATTGCGTCTCTGTATATAAATTTTACTTTATACTTGCACAGCCTACAGCCTTCTTACAATAAAAGTTTTTTTACAAACAATATTTGAGCACACTTTGGCCAAAAAAGGTTAAACTAGTAGAAACTAAATATAATTACAAACAAGGATTTTAATAAAGACAGATTATTCAATTTACATAGCAAACTAAAAGTAAAGAGATTTTTTTCTTGACGCTGACAAATATACAAATCGTATGGTGACATATAGGGTTATCGGTTAGGGGTGTACTAAGACGGAAAGGGGGTTACTATATTCATCCTAAGGAACAACTTTCACTATGGGACCAACTGTGAATTCGTGGAAAAAAATCAGCACAACACACTATAGCACAATTTAGGATTTACGTACGAGAATAACATTATTCCGAACTTTACTTAGATTTCAAAATATATCTGAAACCGTAATTTTATTTTGAATAAAATAAAAACAGGAATACGTCATTTTTCATTTGTTTTTCCATTATCGTTATAAAAATGGGGGGTTGAAAATTTGAAATGTTGTCAATAGTGAATCAAGCGAAGCTATGTAAGTAAGTAATGTGACTGACTTCCAGTGCAGCGGTATGCAGTGCGCGTCGCAGTGCAGGTAGTGGGGCAGGCAGGGGGGGGCGGTGCGGCCGCACTTGAGTCCGCACCCGCACACACCCCCCGCGCCGCACGCCGCCGTGCCGCACCCCCCGCCGCCGTAGCACGGGTGCGCTCGACTCACCTACAGACAACACAACACAACACTCACTTAAGAAGCGACTTAGAAAAAACCCGACTGCTAAATCATTAAACCTGTATAACATCCTTATATTACTTTTTAGTGTCACTCTCAGGACTAAGACAAATCTATTTACTCCACTCATAAAAATACGACAAGCCGTTTAGGTTCTAAGGCGTGCCAAAGAAATAAACACTCTTTAAACATAACCCTCCTTCCTTCGCAGTCGTTTAAAAACTAAATACGAACTATCTAGCTGGCCTAAATATTTGTTTATCTTTATTTGATTTGTAGCGATGATGGTCGAGAGGTTAGTGGGCTCGTTTACCGTGCAAAAGGTACGAGGTTCGATCCCATGAAACATGCAAAAAGAGCCTGAGCTACCGGTGAAGGAAAAACATCGTGGGGAAACCATAGCATTGTGGTAGGGCGCTACCTATCGCTCGCCTGGCTAGCTACTACCCCCAAGTTGTAAAATCTGTCGCCAAGCACCTAACGGTGTGTTCCGGCAGCCTTCCTTGAGAGCCAGTGTATTCCAAACTAGGCTTGCTCCATCTAGGGCTACAGTATCGCTGACTTCCGTGGTCTTGCGAACTTGTGGTCAAATACCTAGCTGTTCAGGATAAACAAATAATATAATCAAGTGAGCTATATGTGCGTAGTACTACTGACTGGATGCACGGCGTGCGCGGCTGCTTGTCTCGTGAGGTGCGGCACGGGTGTGGCGGGCGCGTCGCGGCGGTGCAGCGGCAACCGCATCAGTGTCCGCTCTCCCCCGCTCAGGTACAGCCACCCCCCCACCGCGGCCAGCGACCACACCCACCCGCCTTGCCACTGCACGCGTCTGCCAGGACAACGGGAATCATTAGTCGCTTGCCGACATTTTTACAAGAAATAAAGTATATTCAGTTCTGTGAAGAATATTAAACAGTATTTTATTTATTTATTGTTTTAAATACATATTTTTTAGAACTTCTCGCACAACTTACTAATTTACAATATTTTTTAAAAACTTCATACGCCTTATTAACACAATTGTAACTGAATTTAAAATAAATGAGGAGCTTATTTTTTATTAAATATATTGTTGCTCTATTTCTATTCTCCCGCCAGTTAGCATTCATTTTAAGTACAACACAATGATGTGTTTGCGTGCTGAAAACAGTATTTTGTAAACTTTATTTTTGTTCAACAGTAAAAAGTAGGATTTAGTGAAAAACAGTATTATAATACTGTTGAATGTCGAAAACATAGTTGGCAACCCTAATAAGTGGACGACATTTCTCACAATTATAAAGTAAATCTAGACTGATTTTGATTTTTGTTCAGGCTAGTCCGAACAACTCATCAGCAAATTGCCGTTTCTGCATAACTTGCATTTGACGCGCCGCCGATTTACCTGGCTTCATTAAATATTATATCTAGTAAGCGATCATCCACCGTGGAGCAAACTCGCGTGCTCAATAACAATACCATCACCAAACCATTAGATTTACCATAGAATTAATCAATATATTCAGTTAAGTTATTTTATTTCTCCGCTCCGACCAACAACTTTTATAGATAAAGAGTAGTGACTCTACCAGACACGAGCGCTACCATTTACAATTAAACAATAATCATTTATAAACATTAGAGGTTGAATACATGTTTATATCAGCGTTTGGAACTAAGTAACAATTAGGACATAACAAATAACGGTTTTGTGGGCTAGGACCGTTCTTTAAAGCTTTATGCTAACAAAGTGTTTGATCTAATTGTCACAGTTGAATCAAGGAGACTATTCCCAGAGTGACGGTTACCTGAGTGTTAGACAAGGCGTGTTTCTGGGTCCCTTGTTATTGTCAATGTTCATAGTAACAGTGCATGTAGTGGTAGATAGATGAACGCTTTATTTAGACACAAAAATGAAATAAATAAATATATGTAGTGCCGCAAGTTGCGGCCTCATCGCTAAAAGCGATCTCTTCCAGGCAACCCTAGGATGGAGACAATTTACAAAATAAAACACGAGGTATATAATAAAGAATAGTGTAGGTAGTGACTTGTTGTTATGGTCCATGTCTATGGCGTGTATCTGCCGGCCGAGCGCCCAGTAGACGGTGGCGGAGGCCTGGTCGACTGCGAGCGCGGTCGCGTTGTGCGCACGAGCGAGCTGCACGCGCGCGCTGCCGTCCACGTTACTGCGCATTATAGCGCCCACACCCACGTCGTTCCATAACAGGATCCTGATCGACAAAAACAATAGTGAGTACGCTGGACTTCATATTGTCAGAATGACAATGAATCCAATGATTGCAGCGATGATGGTCGAGTGGTTAGTGGGCTCGATTGCGTACAAAAGGTACGAAGTTCAATCCCACAAAACATACAAAAAAGCCTGAGCTACCGGTGAAGAAAAAAAATTGTGAGCAAACCGTAGCATGGTGGTAGGGCGTTTCCTATCGGGCGGTAAAATCTGTCGCCAAGCACCCAACGGTGTGTTCCGACAGCCTTCCTTGAGAGCCAGTGTATTCCAGACTAAACATGCTCCATCTAGGGCTACAGTATCATCAAATTCAAAATAACATAACTTACCGCTGTGTACAAAATTAATTTCGAATCATAATATTGCCTCGTTATTTAAACTATGATTGACAAAAATATGATTTCCCTTGTGTCAATTTTGACACAAGGGACTAACGGGCGGTATAATTTGTAGACCAATGTGACCATTGAAGTCAGCCAAGGATACATGCATCTTGCAGGGATGTCATAATTCCTCTACAATTAATAGAATTTAGATATTTTTGTACACAATGAAGGAGGCGACTGAAGCATTTTTCATACTATGTATATTATTAACTACATCTACACCGTCCTGGCCGAAAAGGAAACAAGTCCTTTGTGAATTTTTATTTCTTTTTTCAAAACAAAGCACATTTTACTGAACAACACGAAAAATAAAATTCGATAGATATGTTCACAAAAATATGTATTACATAAAAAAAACGAGATTTTTTTTTATGACATGAGTATAAAAATTTCATCTAACCTCTTAGTGTGATGAAACGCCAAATGCCTCGGCTGGATGTTGTCCCCCCTCACCAGCACTCCCACGTCCGACGCGTTGACCAAAGATGTAGCATTGATCGAGTCGGTATCACTGCAGGTCCAGTACAAAGTCCTTCCCAACACATCCAGCACCATGTGAGCCGGTCGGGTCAGGCCGGACACGATCACCGTGGAGTCGGTTATAGCGGAAGTGGGCGACGAAGAGATGGGTGCGCGCCTGATGGTTGTGACGTCATCCTCCATCCAGTATAGTTGCCTGGAAGTTATGGTCAATCCAGTCATTAAAAAAAAATGCATAAAAAATTATATGACATTTATAAGTTATTTTTTTTAAAGTAATTATTAATTTAAAGGTCAATAAATTATAAACTCATTATGACAGGACCGAAAAGAATAGCGCGCGCAAGAGGACACCTATGCTCAGCAGTGGTCAAGCAAAGGTTGTAATACGTATATCGTAACACAGCTGGGTATGAAGGGGTAATATTTAGTGAATGAATGAATTAAATCTTTATTGCAGGCACACAAACATCACCAGTGACGGCCTTATCGCTAAAAGCGATCTCCGGTGAGCTTTCGTAATACTCAACAACGATCTAGGAATAAAACTCACTTGTCAACAGGATCGTAGTCGATGGCTTTGACGTTCTTAAGACCAGATAGAGGTATGTACGCATCCAACACCTCTCCGTTGGCTGCCATCACTCGACCCACGGCGTTCTTCTGTGCGAACAGCAAGTATTCTTCCGGCTCTGTCGGGCAACAAATTTGTACTATTCAAGTAGGGTAAACGGTGCGAGACTTTCAAAATAAAAGATTTTAGGTTTAACTTAATATATTGTAGGGTAGGCTGCACATCACACATATACTTAGGCGTAGTACGTTTCTATTAAGTTGGTAACTACAACTCACGGACCCTCAGGCCAGTCTATCGCTGGAGCTCCTATAAAGCACATGTCTTCAAATCTTAACTGCATTTCATTGACCCTATACGGAATACTCACATCAATTAGCAAGCGACCCAACACAGACTCATCAACCCACAAACCAACAGTATTCTATAATATCAATATATATATCAAGAGGTAGAACTTGAATGAAGTTATCTTCACAACACACCTGAACGGTGAATGACTGAGTGAATGAATTAACTTTTTATTGCAATAAAAAGTTCATTCATTCCTACACACACAAACGTCAGATATACAGGAAACATCTATCTAGCGTCACAGTGTTCTTTCCGATCGTAACAAAAGAGGTAAATAATGATATCACATAAGTAAATGTCAATAGATCATCATATATATATATATATATTTGATGACCTGTTGTTGTTTAGCGAATTGATAAAAGCGCCATCTAGTTAGCCGATCCCACAGCGAGCGAGTGAATACCGACTCGCATCGATACGAGCTCTTGTTGCAATGACCGACAGACCAACGACCTTGACAGGAGACACTGTCCTGTCAAGGTCGTTGGTCTGTCGGTCATTGCAACAAGAGCTTGTCGGGTGTGTGTGTGTTTGTTGCGAGTAGGGAGTCGGCGGATGGTAGTGATGACGTCACGCACGTACCAGTGCACGAGGTGCTGCCCGCAGCGCGCGTGTAATGTACGGGGCAGGCGCAGCGCGAGTGTGCGGGCGCGGGCGCGGGCAGGCACAGGTGCGTGCAGCCTCCGTTCCCCGCCGCGCACGCACCGCTCCCCGCGCCCCCCGCGCGCGCCCCGCGACCCGCCGACACCAGCGCGGACATGTACTCCAGCCCCGAGTGCAGCACGCGACGCGGGGAGAATGTACTCTTGTTCGCGCTCTCCACTACACCTGAGGACAAATATTGGTACAGTACGCGCTAAAGTATAGCGAGGCTACATTTTTATTATAACTAGCTGTGCTCCGCGGTTACACCCGCATAGTTCCCCAGTTTACTATCGAGATAATCCAATGGGGAACTACTTTTTTTTAAGTTAGTTAAAAAAAGTAGAAGAGTCAAAGTTAGTTAGTAAGGTTAATAAGTATCCTATGTTAATTCCCGGGGTTCAATCTACCTGTGTATCAAATTTCATCCAGATCGGTTCAGTGGTTTTGGCGTGAAAGCGAGACAGTTAATATAATAGATAACAGTTTTCTTTCTCATTTATAATATTAGTTAGGACTAGGCAACGTTTGCCCACGGCCTCACCTCATGGTAAGTGAAGATGTAGCACGTTTACCCAGTAAAAATCTGCGCTTCAACACACTCGGGTTTTATTTATCCGGAAACACAGAGAATGGCAGTTTATACTGTACTGTTATTAGAATAATACGTGCGTTAAAACCTACGAATATAAATTTTTATGGTATTTGTTATTTTGTAACTAAATTATGTTTTTTTTAAGTCACCGTACTAAGCTTTAAGTTTTAGTTAGTTAAGTTTAAGTTCTATAAGTCCTCTTTTACTATGAATGCTGTCTTGCTGTGGAACAGTCTACCGCTTGATATTAGGCGTGCTCCATCAATTAATATCTTTAAGCATCGAGTCATAGTCCATTACCTATCACTACAGCATTAAAATTTGTGTCTTCTTCCTTTAATTTGTAATTTATATATTATGTATTTCCATGCTCCTAATTTGTATCGTATGTTATATGTATTTGTTTATCTGTGTATCCATTTGTATGTATAATTTGTTCATTTTTCAAATATGTTGGTTTAATGTATTATTTTAAGGCCTCTCTAATTTTATATTATTCATTTACGTGCATGGTTGCCTGGAAGAGATCGCTCTAAGCGATAAGACCGCCATTGAGAAACCTAGTATATATTTGTAAGTTTTTATTTGTTATATTTTTTTTTATAATTAAGCTGTTTTTTTTTAATAAAGAGTTGTCTTATCTTATCTTAAGTTTTGTGTAATTTTTTTTAATATAGATAAGTTGTGTATAGTCGTAATTAGACTTTAAGCTTAAAGTGATTCTTTATGTATGATACCATTAATAATTACTTAAGTTTTTGTCTGTGACTGTACCATTATAAATAAATAAATACCAGTGTTTTGCTGTTCTTATTGGAAAGGAAGTTCGGGCGTGACCTTTTGCGTGCGTCTTTATTGGGACAAACGTGTCGGTCTTGAAGGTTAACAGCGGAGACAGACAGACGCACGAGATTATCTCATACACACTATGATTGTAGTTCAACAAAGTTTTCTCTTTAAAATTAATGTGGGGCAAACCTTTATCAGAAATAAGACAGTCACTATACACATACAAAAAATGCATTAACATTAATATTTGCAAAGTATTGTATACTTATAACTACAGTAATTCATTTGTAAGGTACTTTGAATAAATAAATGATTGATTGATTGATTGATTACGTTGCGTAAGTTGTTATATTATTTTATTAAGTCAATAAAATAATATAACAACACGTTACTTGATGGCGTGGTACGTGTGAAAAACTGTATTGTTAAACTAAATCAATGAAGCACGCGTCGGTCTTCTGTATAAAACTCACCAGTGTTCCAATCGCCCCAGTATATCCTATCTCCGTACAGCGAGAGCGCGTACGGCATGCTGACACTCTCCGCCAGCGTCCTCCGCCCGCCGCCGTCCAGCCGGGCCGAGCCCAGCGCGGGCGGGTCCAGAGCTGCCCAGTATATGGACGTGGAGTCTAAGGCCAGCGCGTGCACTCTACCCACGGCTTCCAGCAGGACGGTGGGCGAGGAGCCGTCCATGCCAGCACGCTTGATGGATCGCGACCCCAGCTCTGACCAGTACATGTAACTGGGGAATGGAGGATGCTCAGTCTGAATTAGAAAGTATTGTGAGACGGACAAACAAAACTAATTTGCTTACATTAAATATACATGCCAATTTAATAAAGCAAGTGTGAAAGCGTATGGGAATGTTGACCCAAGAGGCCTTATAACGTTTACCACAAACTATAACACTAGTGAATATGCCCACAACGCCCCAACATAGAGGTAGATTGAAGACGTATCGCATCACTTGTCAATGTATGACCACCACCAGTCGCTGACAAGACAAGAGTAATATAGTATAAAGTTAAATAAAAACAATTACGAGAGAGAATTTATTGCACCCAATTTACTACCTCAAGGTTGATAGTCCATACCTCAGGACAATCCGTCAATGATGACCTACGCATGTTGAGTATACGTTTGTGAATCATTTAACAAACCAAGGCTTTTCCAAAATAGGGGAAATATTAGAAGATCCCTACAAGTGTTAAACATTATTCATTATGTCTGGAGCTGTTCAGTCGCGCCACGTTGATGCGCTGCGTTGTTGTATCCGTCAAGCTCTTGTTCTGACTGTTTACTGCACTTGGGTTTCTTGAGTCCCTGCCACAGAAGCGCGCGACGGCTGGAGCTGACTGTTTGTTGGTATACTTACCCTCTGTTGGGATCGAGCGCGATGCTCTTGGGTTTCTTGAGTCCCTGCGATAGAAGCGCGCGACGGCTGGAGCTGACTGTTTGTTGGTATACTTACCCTCTGTTGGGATCGAGCGCGATGCTCTTGGGTTTCTTGAGTCCCTGCCACAGAAGCGCGCGACGGCTGGAGCTGACTGTTTGTTGGTATACTTACCCTCTGTTGGGATCGAGCGCGATGCTCTTGGGTTTCTTGAGTCCCTGCCACAAAAGCGTGCGACGGCTGGAGCCGTCCAGGCGCGCCACGTCGATGCGCTGTGTTGTCGTGTCCGTGAAATAGATGTTCTGGCTCGACCAGTCTATTGCTAGCCCTGGGAATATAACAACAAATGATTAAGATTGTAAAATCATAAGCTAGCAAAGGACGAAATATTAATTCAATATTAAACACTGCAAAACATTCGATAGATAACGAAATTAGTAAAAAAAATTGTTCAATTAGTCATCTGAAAAATACAAATTTGCTTACTTTCAAAGTTATAGACCTGATTGTAAGTAATTAAACATTTTACGGTTATTAGGATCTTTGAACAAATACACACTACACTTAACTGGTTTTATCGTTGTTTGAGTATAAGCCAAAGAGTGTTGACACTCTGTAAAAGTAACTCCTTTCTTGCCTAATAAATTACGTTATTGAACCGAGTAAAAAACTAGTTAAGCTTTGGTCAGCAATAACTGAACTGGTGGCTCATCATAGCGTGGCTTCGAGCATGGTGATCAGCGATGCAGACTTTTCTAAAGTAATATTATAAACAAGAAATTTTTGTATATTCATATGTAACGAATAAACTTAAAAACTCCTGCTACTGCGATAAATTACTGATTTCAAAAACTATTTTGCCGATAAAAATATACTCGTACATTATCACTGAGTAATATATGCCATATTTATAAACAGCACTGAATGCAGCTACCTGCACTATTTTAAAAACAAATATGACGAGTCGCAGTACGAGTAGTACCTTCAACAAGTCCCGTCCATTCGAGAATCTTCTCCATGTTAGATCCGTTGATGTTGCATCGGTTGATGGTCTTCGTCTTGGTGTCCGACCAGTATATCTTGTTACCCGCCATGTCTACCGCTAATGCACTGCGAATTATATCAATCTAGTCAATAAATGGTCTATTCTCATTGGCACCGTGCCTGTGTCCTGAATGGGAAAATTTAAGGAATTATTCCTGTCTGCCACTACGAACGTCCCCTACGTGGTAGCAGACGGTGACTATCGACCCCCAAATACGAGAAATGGGGGCAGACTAATATCGGTGAGTGGGAAACATCGACTTGCAATAATTCTTAAAGTATGTTCAAATTTGTTTGAATTTAATTTGGAATTTTTATGAAACATAAGAGCATTGCATTTTGTTTACTAGAAATTTAGGCGTAAACGCCTAAATTCCATTATATTGTTTTTCAAAATATAGCTCGAATGGCTTTGAGAAAAGATGGTACTGCTGTGTCTTTACTTTGCTCGACTTTGACAAATTTAAAAGCTCTTCTTTTGCACGCGACTGACTAAAATGAGAGCTGAGTTGTTTAAAGTCGGTTAAAAATTGTTGTAGATGTTTACCTGACTTCCTTGAGATCCCTGACCGGTAGTATGGCATCATTCCCTTCGTTTTCAATACTAATTCGTCCGATGATGTTCTTACGGGCGTACAGGAGGAATGCCTCGGGTTCTATGCAAGTCTTGTGATCGCTGCTAAGTTCTAGACCTATAATAGAGATAAAGTAAATAAAGACAATGCAAGCTACTCTTTATTCCTATCTATATGTACCTAACACTATAACCTGAATAACGCGGCATGTGAAACCAGATATGTGAGCAGCTCTACCTACAAAATATAGAAATGTACGCATTTCGGTAGTCGTAGCTTACCCAGTGGACAGTGGCACACGTAGTCATCTGCTCTATTGAAGCACAGATGCGAGCAGCCTCCGTTGTTGTCGCTGCAGCGGCTCCAGCCGAGCGACTCTCCGATGCGGAACGCTTTCACTCCCATCATGTTGGGCATCTGTTCCACGATCAGCTGACGATCTGCGCCTGAAGTGGGGGGAGTCATTAATACCAACTGCCACTTTAGGCACCCAAAACAAATTATCAAGCCGTCTGGAAGGAGTGACGGGAGACCTTCGCTTAGTATAGGGACACTAGGTAAACATAATAATATTAACAGACATTCAGACAGTTTAAATTACAATAGGGTGAGCCTAAACATAAGGAGTTTTGTTTGCTGATTTCAATCAATTCAATGATATATATAGCCCAGTATATGCTATTCACTACTGCCTTCCACCGTGACTGGTACAATGACACCGCGGCGTATTATTTGGGTGTGTAAAAGGAATCAATACCTGTGTCTTTATTAATTCGGTCGAGAGTACGTTTTTGCATGTCAGTCCAGTAGAGGTAGTCCCCCAGTAGAGTCAATCCGAATATATGAAGTATTTCAGTGCCATGTAGCTCTATCCGATGCGTCCCATCCATGTTGATAACCTATGGACGGAAGACATAACAAATTACAAGGGTTATTTAATTAGTTAAGTCTGAAGTGTTGTTCCTGCTGGAAGTTTCTTCCCAACTCGCTGAAAAACGCACCTTAAAATCGTAAAACTGAGGTTTAAACTCAATTTTACCAAACACTGTTCCATGATATTGGAATTTGCTGTGGACAAAATGCTGTCTGGTTGATTTTGGGGTAAGTTTCTTGCCCCAAAAGCCGATAGCTTTAAACTCGAGTTTCAAAGACAATCATCATTCAAAAATGCACGCCATTGCCTAAGTCTCAGCTATTCTACGTCTTTTCCAAAAGACCAGACCAATATTGGGATAAAAATATAGTATTGCATTTCCCAACCAGTAACACTTTCAAATGTCGAAATGTTAGTCAAAGCATTGCAAATCCAAAGTGAAATTAGCTTTTCATTTTGGAACTGCAAAACACTTTTGACTTGATTAAATAGATAGGTGAACGCTTTATTAGACACACAACATTTAAATATATAATTTTACATGTAGTGCCACAAGTGGATGGAGATTATTGACAAAAATCAGAATAAGTCAAATCGTTAGGTGAGGTGAACCGTCTTGTCTTGATGCATAGTTATCATAGTTACAGTTTCCCAACGACGTCTTCCAAACAACGAGATTAGATATGGGATCGAGGTTTCCTAGAAGCTAGCTGCAATACACTTACCTCAATCTTGTGTGTTCTAGCGTCTCCCCAGTAAAGTTTATTGTTGTGCAGATCGAGCGCTATGCCGTTAGGCCAGGCGAGCCGCTCGCTGACCAGCAACGTCCGTCCGCTGCCGTCCAGAGCAGCTCGTTCTATCTTGGGCTTCTTCTCGTTCCAGTCGGACCAGAACAGCCACCCAGCCACCGGGTGCACGGCGATAGCGCGCGGGTCGTACAAATCGTTGTGGATTATTATCTGGAATGTTCATGTTAGGATTAGCTGTTCAAAGAAACGATTACCTTAGCTATATGCTGACCTGTAAAGTACTTGTTTCATTTACGACTAGGACGGTGTACGTATATTAAATGCCTAAAAATGTGGTTAATGCTGTGTATTAGTGAAAAATACGTCAGTCGCCTTCTTCATTGTGTACAAAAAATATCAAAATTCTGCGAATTTTCGTTTAATTATTGTATCCTAGGTTGACTTCAATGGCCACATTTGCTTTAATGTTTTACAATGTGATAAGTTATGTTATTTTTAATTTGGTTGATATAAGAAAGCCCCTAACATATTTATGGTATCATGTACACTATCCTGGCCGGAGCTCCGTGCAGTTTTGAAACAACTATTTTATACACGAGAGAAAGATTACATAATTTAATTATTTTGAATAGGACACCGACGTAAATTACCCGTTCTACCTTCCTGTGATGAAAAATACGATACAGTTTACAATGGACAAGTGTAGCCACACTCATGTTACCTTGCTAGAAGATCCATCCAGTCGAGCCACGTTGATGGTGTCGGAGACAGGGTCTGTCCAGTAGATGTTGCGACCCAGTGGATCCACGGCGATGCTGTCAGGAACTGATGAACTTTGCACCACGACGGTTTGCTCGCTGCCGTCTAAACGTGCACGGGATATTGTCTTTGCCTGTGAAAACTTGGGGCATTACTAACTATTGAAGTGCTAAGGCACGTTTGGGTTCTAAAACGCGCTGAATAGTGTTCTTTTAATTTTTATTTTATACAGCTAGGCATTTGACCACTAGCCTGAGCATGCCTAGTCTGGAATACACGCTCTCAAGGAAGGCTGCCGGAACACACCGTTTTTACAACTTGAGGATGGTAGCTAGCCAGGCGAGCGATAGGAAACTACCTACCAACATGCTATGGTTTCCTCATGTTTTTCTACACCGGTATTTCTAGTCTGTATTTGTAGTTGGCCTCATGATTAACCATTTGTTTATTTTTTACCTCTATATTGTTTATTACTAAAAACTCACCAGGTTATCAGTCCAGTAGATATATTCACTCTTGGGATCGAAGTCTACAGTCTGTGCTCTTTTCAAATCCTTTAATGGTAATGCATATGGAGTGAAGTCGGGGGAGTCTAGAGATATTTTGGAAATGGTGGAGCGTTGGGCTATTATTAGCATAGACTGAGGAGAGTTGAAGCAGGTTGTGTTACTGCCTTGTTTGAGCTTTACCCCGGTGGGACAAGCGCAGCTATACCCTGCAATCAATGCATGGGTTAATAAATACGTTCGGAAATACATGTTTAGTAATGAAACCACTAAGTTTCCAGAACTGTACAGTAATGTCAATGTTTACAGTAAGATATAGTTGTATAAGGAAAATAGTTAAAGTACGCATTGTAAAATAATGAAATGGATAAAGTAAGACATTGCTTTATAAGGAAAATTGTTACAATAAGTTATTATTGAGATGAATTCTGATGTAATATTCATAACAAAAGCACAGTAGAATATACAACGCGTAACAGAAAGGAGTGACAATACTTAAGGGTGGTCTATCAATCAAGGTGATCACATTGTATGTAGAAGAAAATTTTGCTTTGAGAAAAAAAAATTAGGTTCTCCATACAAAAATTGGTCATGTGATCGGTCAAGTTGTATAGAGGAGGCAATAATTTTTTCTAGATTTGGAAAAATTTGTATAAAATTTGTTTACTTTGATGGGTAGACCAACCACCTTTAAGTATTATCACACCGTTCTGTCAATAGATTCCCATGACAGTAATTTTATACTTACAAATACTGAATAAAGAAAACTTAAGAAATATGCGGTCAATTTATTATTTCTAATCTATGGGTACAGGCCAGTTATTTACAGTGCAATCCTCAATGTTTGTCTTTTTAGCCAGTAACGCAAAGGTGGCAAGGTTGATCCATAGTCACAGAGGAATTTAGTGAGCAGGTTCGATAATTATATGCATTTATATTTATTTATTTATTAACAGGCGAGCAGCTTCAAGCTGATGTGCCTGTATCATACTGTGTTGAATTCATTCATATGTGCATAGTTTTTTTCTAATTTAGCTATCGTAAATTTTATTAAATGGCGAAGTCTTGGGCATTGAAAATAAGATCGCGAAGACTACAGTTAAACTAAATTAGTGTTGAGTTGACTAATATAATTTGTCCTTACCAGGTTTATCAGGTGATAAAAGACACAAATGTGAGCAACCTCCATTGTTGCTTTTACAAGGATAGTCCCCTTCGGGCATGCGCTGCCTGCTCTCGTCGTATACCTTAATGTCTACTGGGACGGGCTTCGACTGTATCAGTTCCTTGACTTTGGGACCATTTGTTGACATGTCCCATACATGAATTGCCCTGTAAATTATCAATCTATAGATGTATGCTTTTATTAGTCACTAGAAATTTGGCGAGCTTCTCCCACAACGCAGCAACAGGTGGTAAAGAATGGTACAGCCGTGCATATGTTTTGCTCGACTTGGCGAGGGCACTATCGTGCCTCCAAATAAATGATATATCAGGGAATAAACCATGTTGTACTTGTATTTTGTTTGTGAACACATTAAATATGGACATGTTGTTGCATTAGTCAAAGCAAAATTATATTTAGTTATTGTATGAAACAAGAGAGAGCCCATTAAATGACATTGTAACAAACAAGCCTACTATTTTGACTAACACTTCACCACCTTACTTCATAAATAAAAAATTACTCATATAGTATGAGAATTCATTCTAATTAACATTAATTTTTACCCGCAATTGAATCAGATCTGCTTTGCTAATTTGGCCAACTGTTTCTAAGCCACAATTTAGGAATTAAATACTTAGCTACAAAACCTTACCAAGTTTTCCAATCAGTCCAAAACAGCTTCTCATTATTTACAGTTATAGCGTACGGGTAAACCAGTCCGGTCTTTACAACCCTCCGTCTATTCTCTCCGTTAAAATCTATGGCATCTATGAAGTGTAGCTGAGCATCCACCCAGTATATCAAGTTATTGTCGTAGTCTATGGTGATGCCATTGGGCCAGAATATATTTTCTTTGACTATAACTCTGCGAGTGGTTGGGTCACCGTTCATGCCAGCTCGCTCGATTTTAGGAACTTCACCCCAGTCTGTCCAGAATAGTAACCTGAAATAAAACAATATACAAAAGGTATAAAAGATTTCTGTGACAGAGAAAATATACATCTGTGATTCAGTTTAACAAAGGGAACAACAAGCTATATTACAATAAATGTTATGACTTTGAGTTTTAGAATATTCCGAATTTTTAGCACAGGGCTGGCATTAGGAATGTAAGAAATGAAACTAAATGTAACATGAGTTAAAGGTGATAAAATAAAAAAATTGGCTATATGATGACTTGAGAGTAAAATAGGATGAGTTAAGAAAAATAATGACTTAGGATGAGTAAGGTACAACCTAAACGAGTTTGATTAAATAAATGACAAACAAAAGACCACCCTAATCAAGGCTATATCACCATCATACTCACCCTTCTTTAGGAACAACAGCTATAGCTCTAGCCAGGTCCACCTCCGACCAATAAAGAACCTTCCTGTGCTTGTGCTCTATGCTGATAACTTCTATTCTATTTGTCTCTCCGTCCGTCCAGTAGATCTTCTCCGTGTACCAGTCTATTGCAATACCAGCCGGGGTTATCAGACCTTCCGACACTATTCTAGACTGTAAGGGAAATTATTACAACATTTAAAGACTGCAATATTTTTGTGACTTTTGATAAGAGCATCCTTTGAATTGTAGATCTAACTTTGCTATCCCTGTAGCAACAGGCATAATTAAGTACAGATATAATTTAATAGTTACAATTCATTTTTTTTAAATTGCTTTAAGACGAATTAACCTGTTTTTGTAACTTGTTGACTAAATGTTTAAAAGGTAAAAGTAAAGCTGATAAAAAGTTGTGGGTGTTACCTTAAATATTCTGCCATCATAAAACGCTTCATACTTTCTTAAAAGATGCGTACAAAAATTAAATAAAGAAAAATTAAATGTTTTATATTAGAGAAAAACAAATGCATGTCACATTGACTTCATAGATTATCCCGACCATATAAAACAAATTTGATTTAATTGTCACATGACAATAACATTTTAATTAGGTTAATATGGTTTGAATGTCTTTTGCACAACAGTACATTATATGCCATTATGCAAATCAGCCCATCTGCTAATCTGAGATTTTATATTCTGTGATTTTAAGCATTATTTTGTATATCAAATGTGAATAGGATGGCTTTATTTAATGTCGTTTGACGGATGAAATTGTTTATCAATAGAAACGAAGCTTACCTCATTCCTGTTGCATATCCTGTACATTGTTTTGTTTAATAGCACAATCATTATGTTATACTGTACCTATTACATCTTTATTTAGTTTAAAAAAAGGATAATTATGTAAACATCACATTGATGTAGACGGTTTATTTGACACAATACTTTCAAGGCTATGTTTGTTGTAGCCAATGGTTTTTTGGCATAATCTAGGTAAGCTTTTGTTAAACTTATTTTAATTTTCCCATTTGTACTTGTACATAATATTTACATGCCATACCAGGCCAAGACATGAATGATCTATAGCAAAACTCTGTAAGACTTGTATACCATGTTTCCAGCAAATAAATGATTTGATTTGATTTGTGTAATAAAAACTAGTTTATTCAGAGGTGCGCTGCGTTGTTTATTCATAATTATACTTACTATATCTCCTACATGTGTATCATTATAAGTCGTACACTGTATCAGCTCAGCGGCCTGATCCGACCAGCATATTAGCTTCTTCCGGTACAAGAAGTCAACTGCCGATCCTGACTCTAGATCTTTTAAGATAGTGTTTACTTTGCTTGGTCTTGATGAGTTCACCATTCGGATATCTGAAGCCGTTGAGTATAGGAGTATCGGGTTACTAGGTAAGGAGTAATAACCTGAAATATACAATGAAATTATTATGCTTTGTATTTTTTTAAGTTAGTGGAAGCCTAGTCGGTAAATTTGTAGACTAGTAAGCGGAAGGACAGTCAATGTAAAAAATTCAACATACATACAAAAAACGCATACATATGCTTTATATGAAAATCCAGACAATCTTATGCATGCATATGGTCAAAAGTGTTTAGTGATGTGTTTTTGGGTTATGCCAGTAACTCAATCTGATTCCTACATCTCAACTGCTATGGATGCTGCTACCGCTCAGATGGAGTGTTGGTTGTTTTGTTAGGAACAAAATTTCTTACTGATGACCCAGGCTGACAAGGTAGGTTGTTTATTAGGCATAAAGCAATCATCATGCACAAAATATAGCTCTACCGCCAAAATTTACAAATCTAAACATATCTATATATAGAAGCTTCATTCGTCGCAAGTAGCTGTAATTTTGATGGCCTACTACTAATTTATAAACAGTTCTCAGAATTTGAAGGATCAAAGCGCCGCCGCCGAACACTATTTCTAGTGATCAGCGTACCTTTATTGATACATAATATGAGATTATAATTACTTAAAGTAAGGTATTTACTATTGAGCTGAACCCATGATAGTATTATACCAGGCAATAACATAAACTATAATGATCGTAATCATAAACAAACAACTTTTTTGAACCAGAGCTTTGAAATGAGAGGATAATATAGTAAAATACTAGCAGCCAGGTTTTAATTTACTCTAACTTACCTTTCAGCTGTAAAAACATTAACAAACAAAACAAGTGAACAACATTTTGTATGATTTTGTCGGCATGCAGTATCCTTCTACGCTTCGTCATAATGAAAACAAATGAATACAGAATCGGGAATACAACATTTGTCGGGCCGTTTCACTTCACATAATAATGACTTCGCTGAGATAACACTTTAACGTAAGCAGTCACATAATTTGTTGAGTTGTTCTGGTAATAAATTCACGAAAAGATTACTTGATAAATTATTTTCATTCGATTCAACAACAAAGCAAAGCTGCCAATGTAGTGTAGAGAACTTGTTTGTTTTTTTTTCTTTTTAAATAATTTGACGTCATACGATTGTAATATTTGCCGGCGACCGCTGTATAATGAGATTGTATGTCCTTTCATTTGCTCAATTAAAAGCCGAAAATAAGATAACTAAAGTATGTAGCTTTATAATATTGTGTTCATAATTTAATCGTAGTAGCAGTGGTGATGGGGGTGCAATGGTAATATTACTTGTGTTTTTACCCGCGGGCGAAATAGCCCGCGAACGTAAAACATATTAATTATATAATTTTCCTAGTACCTAGTACTTTTGTGAATATCATTTTTTATAAGCCGCAATGAGTGGAAATAACTCAAATATCAATAACTAAACTAAAGGAGCCATCATGTCGCAAACGCGGGAAACCAAAAAGTTGTTGTTGCGTAGTCAGAGGAAATATAGATCCCGGCTTAGATGAAACACTACCTGTGGACTCCGAATATATTGCTCCTCAGTTTCACTTACACAATATGGAGGGTATTTATGAAATACCCATGTCAGAGACCAATCCTTAAATTTGTTTGAAGCGCATTTTATGAATAACACAAAAATTGATGCGAACTCTATATTTGTATCAACAAAATCCAAATTCGCGCAAACCCAATAGAATCCTACTCCCAGAACCTAGACTAGAGATATATAAAAACGGCCCTTACAACATGTCAATAAATATCTATAGTAAAATCCCTGATTTAATTTAAAATGAAACCAAAGATACATACCTACTTATTACTTTCCAAAACAAACTACGTCAATTTTTGGTACAAAAGCGCTTCTACACCATAAAAGAATTCTTTGATAATGAAGATCTCAATGTAGAATAAGTTGTAAATAGTAGATAGTATTTTATTTAGCTTATATATTTTTTTTGTTTTGTGATAGTATAATAGATATGTAGACATATTTTTAATTCACCTAATAGATAGAATAGAATAAGTAAAGTACCTATTGTTGTTGTTAGTTTTAATAGTATATTATGTAAGAACACCTACCTAACTATAATACCTAACACTGTCTTGCAATGTACTCTATTATATTAAGCGACACCCTAACATGTAACTTAAACAGGGTCTATATAAATTTTATTACTAATAATGATTATTTGTGTGTGTTACTGAAATAAATAAATGAAATATCTCTTAAAACTTTTATACAGAATGGTTACGGAGGCGATACATTTACCTACCTACTTGGTGTCAAAGTAAAAGTGAAGCTAATTTATCTTCTTGGCACAGATTCGAATAGCTACAGTAGTAGTTAGTATGGCATTTTTATGCTATCCTTTTCATGACTTTCTCTTAGAACAATAACCATATTAGAAAGGAATTCTCACAGAGTTTAGTGCTTTATTTAGATCACATAATCAATAATATAATATTGTAATATTACAACAATAATATTACACAAAGCCGGGAAATAAATATATATATCAAAATTTAAAATTTCATTACATTGATTGTACAGATCTAAAGTCATAATTAAAAATTTTCTGACAAGGTTGGCGTAATTCAAAGTTGCAACTTTTGGGACACAGATAGCGACGGGCGCGCCGACCACCGGTATCGCCTTTATGTGAAACTCATGAAGCTCCTCCTTTTTTACGAATGTTTTATTTTTTATTATTATTTATTAATTTTGATTAAGGCATGTTGTGCATACTGTACCTACCTACTTACTTATCGATACGCCAATAAAAAGAATATGTTGTTACTCGTATGTACCTAAGTGTAATGCTGTGGCCCTCGTCTGTTGGTTACATGACCCATCTCTGAGGGTTGCTTCTAATTGCGTCACAGCTTAGACTCACGAGTATGACGCAATTTCGAGAGCATACCACATCGTGGTAGTCTTCGATAACCCTGAAACTTCTATATACCTAATGTACCTACATGTATACAATTATATCTATTCCAAAGCCGTGTTCGTGTGTGCGCTACCATACAATATCCTAATTGGTAAACATGGAACTTGAATTTACAAAGCAGGTATGCAATATCGGAACTGGAGAATGCTTCGTACGAGTTCCAAATCGTGTTAGATAGTGATTTAATTTTAACTGAAGCATCTATTTTATGGTAATAGCGTTAGTATTTTGTGCTGGGTTGCTTTGTGCTGGTTACGAGTACACTAAAAGGTAAATTTGTTGAAATACGTAGGTACACTTACGTAATTGCTATCTGTTTATTAGAGAAATATTTACAAAATTTTATTACAAGAAGCTCTTACGTACATTTGTCACTTTTACCATTGACAGTTGTTTCTAGGACAACCTCTCGGTTTTGAAGAATGTTTTAGAAAAAAAAGAACCGCTCTCATCTTCACGATATTCCCCGTGATTTCATTCCCCGACAATCATACTGTTGGTGTTTAAAGCATTTCTGCGAAGTTTATCACACGAATACTTACACTGATAAATTGAAAATTTAATTATAAAAGAGTATGTCCTGACTGGGCTGACTGATATTTTTGCTAGCAATCGACGTACTTAGAGCCTAAACCGCTGAACCTAGAGTCATGCAATTTGGAAAGCGTATTCATTTTAGGGTGTACTAAGAAATGGTTTTTGGATTTTCTTCGATCTTGACGAAACTTGGTATATGGAAGAGTTCTTAGATATAAAAAGAGGGAAAGTTTGCCACTGCACTATGTACCAAACCATTTGCATGAAATTCAATACATTATTATCACAAAATCAACGAAATATGAGCTGAATTGGTCAAGTGGTTGTCAAAATATTAAGGTTTTCGTTTCTGATTTTGATAACAACTTATAGAAGCAAGCAATGTTCATCGCGGTCAGGTCTTGTCTGGGTGACCGAAAGTGTAATTTAACAATTGGGAGCTTCCGTATGTCAGATGACACATTAAAATTGTAGGTCCCGGCTGTTAGTCATAGTATAGCAGGCGTTAAGCCATATCAGAGGGCCCTAAGGTGGCTTAAAACTCTTGACACAAAAGCACGCCACTACAGTAACACGGAAATAAAATAAAAATAAAGATAGATAGCTGATAGATACATCAATTCTTTAATGTACACACAAAAAAAAAATACAAGAAAAAACTCTTACAAAATGTAGCGCTACAAGCGCTATCGCTAAAAAGCGATCTGTTCCAGCGACCTTAGGATGGAGACTATTGCGAAAAAATTAAATGAAATGGGACGAGGTATAAAATAAAGAATGTATTTACTTAACTTAATACACAAAATATTATAATTAATACATACATACATTCAGAGTAAAATAAAACAAATAAAGAAGTACGTTTTCGATCTTTATTGGTGATTTTATTATTTTTTAGAAGTTAAATATCTTAGAGTGTAGAAGTTCGCAATCTGGGAAAAGACAGAACGCTCGCACATGTGCGCTCACAAAAAATATTTAATGAGATGTCGGGAGAAACTAAAAACACCAATTTATGTTGGCCTTTCTTTAGAGCTGGGGGGCTAATTGTTTATTTTATTATTATATGTTTATTAACTGATCGACTTTTCGTTAAATTAGGTTGTTCGAACTATTAGTTAGGTACCTAACAGATTAGAGTTTAGAAAATAACTTTTGTCGCGAGCTCTACAGTTCGCAGAACTACTAGTTATAAATGATCCAGTATCGACATGCAGTAGGTACAGCGTTTCGATCTTATTGTGCAAAGTTGAATCGACCAGACTTACCTCATCACCAACTTATTTGATCTCAGAATAAATCGTCTTTAAAAGGCAAACTTTAAATTACCTAACTAACCTGGCCAACGCGAGCCAATAACTACTTATCCAACTAATACGAAAAAATATACAATATTTCCGGCGCAATCTCTAGAACGGCAAATCAGATTGGTCGGAGTTTGTTCGCGGCCAACTTTTCTACTTTACAGTTGGCCGAGACTATGCCATGGAATATAACATGTTGTGCAATGGCTTCGGTGATTCTCTAGACTCTATAAGTATGAGCGAGTTATAAATTGAAGTATTTGTTTTTAATTAATTGTTAAGGAACGAAATTATTTCAACTGATTAGGTTCTTTTGTTTGACTATAGGTATACGGGTTTTTATGCGTACCTGATTGTTGGAAAGGTACTACTACAGTTTCGTTTACATTCGGTGTATTGATGAAGCTAAGTTTGACCAAAATCTCAACATATTGTAAGTGAAGATAGGATCGAATAGGGGATGGGGTGGGGTAGGGCCGAGTACATTTAAGTAGATAAAACGTATTTAAGTCACCTCGTGCATACGTTGCCGAAAATACAGACAACAGCAGCTTGTTTCACGATAGCATTGCTGTTCTTTTAAAAGAGGAAGAAAAAAATACGTTTGGTGTGAAATTTGTCATGAACAATAATTAAAAAATGAGCGTTCCAAAAGTAAAGTTTTCGAACATTCCTTTCTTTTCATTGGATTGTTTTTAGAAATTTGACTGTTAATATCGAATTTATTACAAAGAGTATTGCAAAATTACTTTATTATAATTTAATTAACTATTTCTATTTTTTTATAATAAACTAATAATATGTTTTTACTCTGATTTAGATTAGAAGAATTTAGTATTTTAATCAATTTATAAAGAGAAAAAAGTATGAGAACGAAATGGGTCGTGAGAGTAACAGTGTTTTATGAGACGTTCACATAAATTAAATTTAATAGGCAGGTACTTGATATGCACATTAGGCAAACAGCCTTACCACCGCCATGCCTTATTTGTCTTCTGTTCATAAAGTACCAACTTCATTCATCCAAGCGTCACTAAATCGGTTTCATGGCTACTCGCTGTATGTCATATCCTCCGGCTATCAACCTCGCGGGCGTCGTCGCCGCCAGAGACACATTGTTGGCTACTTACGCGCTACTTTTCAAATAACTATCCAACTAGGTATAGGTAATAAATTTTCTTCGCCATTAGATGGCATCTTTTCACCGCTAAAACAAAAGTTTGGAAACTTTCTTGTGGCGACAGCGGCAGGGGTAGTTATGATTGGTGTCATCTTCATTTTCTTAGCAGGTTTACTGCTAGACCGAGTTTTAAGCTTGTCACTTTTAATTCGGCAGGTGCGGTTGAACCTTTTTTTAGTATTTTTATTTACTGACAATTAACGGACCGATTTTGATAAAATGAAGGTATGTGGTACGAACTAGGAAGTAGGTATAGGACACACATGAAATGAATAAATCCGATAATTCAAGGTCCTCCTTCTTTTTTGAAGTCAGTTAATGAGTATAAATAACTTAAGCCATTTAATCTAAGACTCATCATCAAAATAAGTAAGTTAATGATCTAACGTTACGGAAGAACAAAGTTCATATAGAATTCCGAGAAAGTTAAATATCTATGAGCGGCGAAGAGAAACCTATTTACTTGCCTAGTCAGTAGTGGATTCGTGCTATGTTTTCTGATCAAGAATACCTTCCCTTTAGATACAGGTATATCTACTACTCTGGTGGAAAAGTAGTAGTTATACGAATTTGAAAGCATTTTATAACTGTTTTTTTCTTGCGCTTGACCGCAACTCACCAAATGTGAAGCGACGATATATCGTTAGATGGATCTCGCCTGCGTAGAAAGAACCGATTCAATCGCTATTTGATAAAACCCAGATTATAGCTAGCAAAAAATATAGAATCCGGCAGCGACATCTCGACAACAGTTGTGAATTAAATAGTTAAATAATAAATAAATTATAAAATACATATATCCGAAGTTACAAAGTTAACTTGTGTTTGAGCATCGCATCGTATGGCCCTGCTAAACAATATTGAAATCGCCTGGTAAATGGTGTCGTACCAGAATTTTCTCTATTTTGTGGAGGGAATATTGTCAATCGCCAACTACCTCATTATTCAAGAAATTTTGAAAAGTAGCATGACTGGCTTTAAACTTCAATGATCGTTTACGAGCAAGTTATTCATTTACTTTACATCCAACTGAAGAACTAAAGTATAGCTTTTTACAAACAGTCAGGCCCTAACTCGCTTATCTACTCGTATCTTTATTTCGTCCAAGTTCGTCGCAGGTTCTTTAACAACAATTCTCAAAGGAATCCGACTCCACCTGCCGTCAAAGGGAAACTTTACGAGCAGTCTGCTCTGCGACGTGGTTTCTATTAGGGTTTTCTATTTGGATCAAGTGCCGTGGACACTATGTAGGGGTTTAGTCAGGCAATAGGTCGATATAAACGCTAGAGATGAGGCCTAAGTAGCAAATTGTTATTAGTACCTATCGGGACAATTTCTTCTGTTATATTATAAACCTTAGAATTTTTTAATGCTTTTGGTGAATACAACGCTTGCTATGATTTTAGTAGTTATGTATATCAGCTCAAAAGCCAAATACTAACTGAAATAATGACAAACTCGTATGCCACTGTTGTACGACTTTAATGCCACTAATTCCGGATCATGAAAGCACCCAGAGACTGCTATATATAAACAATTTTTTTTGAAACCTTTTTTATAAACTCGGGTAATAAATGTCAAAGCAGCTTTTCGAATCATCGTTCTTGTGTCTAAGATACAAAACATGCATAAACAATAGTCATATCTTTCGACATGTTCAGTTGCAATCGATTTTCGTTAGCTACCATCTGTTTTGTTTGATTATTATTTCTTATTTTTCTTTACTTATCTAGCGCATATTGCCTATCTCCATTCCAAAAAACGTCACGCGTAGCATCCTTTCTTCTTGCATAGATCATTGCGTAGCTATTGCTACGCGAACTAAAGCCCAACAAAATTTCGTAGCCCAACAGCGTAGCAGCTACGATAATATTATACAAGTACACCCTCATATTTAGGCACCTTTCTATACCTTTTAAGTATTAAGTAGGCAGAAACGATATCTCACCTTCATTTGTTTATTCATTGCCACAAAAAAGGCAAAATAAATTAAAAATCCAAAAAACCTCGGTTCTGTTCCCCGCTGATCCTGCGAATGGCGAGGCGATCAATCAGCCTCTGGCACTCTCATGAATAATAGGTATATCCTCCGAAGGAAGTTTTACAAAAGATTTATTTCCTCCGGTCCCGTTCGGCGGCGGCTATCCGATAATATAAAGCAAAGATTGATTGATTCAAAATAAATATGCATAAACAGACGTAATACGAAGGCGCGTGGACCTTCCCGAGGTGAATAAATAAACTGTTATAAGCTTTGCAGACCTTATTCTCAAGGTTTACGATTTCTTCAGCTTACTGAACGAGCGATGAGATGCTTGATATATTTTTAAAGCCGCAAAATTGATGTGGTCTAATAGAGAAGAATTCGTTGGAGCGCGAACTGTCAAAACGAAATTAATTGTGCTGGTTCTTGTTTTAACTTAGCTATTTATCGGTTAAAAATCCGCAAAAGTGGTGACGTCACCAAAAAGTTCTATAAATTAATCTATTCATTAACAATTAGCTGATTTTATTGTCTTTGACTATAGGCATAGGCAGAAAGAAATACTATAAATTAACAATTCCAAGATACATTTAACAAGTCGCAAAACACAAGAATTTGATCCTAATATTCTGTCTCTTTTTCAATACTTTTCCATAATTTAGTTCGTTGTTTCGTCCCGATATTCGAGTTGGGCGAATTATTACAATATCGAGTCGCATTGTCTGGGTATCGCTTTGTGACTTTTTGCGTAATTATCTGAATTATTGGGTTTTTTAAAAAATGTTTCGTGTTGAAAGAATCGCTATAGTGATGGAGAAATATGTTGATTGGTAGGTACTTGTTTTATGTACAGACTACCAGCAAAAGAGGAGGTAATGAATTCTACTGTATTTCTTATGTTTAATACCTGATTACTGAGAGACCGGTAGAACGATTAGAAAAAATCTTTTTTGTTTGGCAAAAACAAAAAATATTTTTTGAGAGTGTCATTGAATAATTCTAAATATTTTTAGAAGTTCATATTGTCTGAACAAGGAAAGTGATTACGAAATAGAATCGCAAAAAAGCTCTGCGTGCCAACTCAACTAAAAACATTACACAAAACTTATATTTATTTACCAACACTTTTTCATTCATGACTCGTACACAAGTTTCAGTTTATTTTTGCGGAGCGGCAAACTTTCATTTAACTTACCATAAAGTAGCCGCTATGGCGGTACACTTTAACTTGGCCGGCTTATCTTAACTGTACTTTAAAGCTAGCTCTTTTATTTTTAATCTCTGTTGGACGGCAAACGCCAGAAGAGTTAAAATTACTTTGTTCGCGAAAGATCGAATATCTGCGTTCATTTTTCAATACTCAGTAAACGACTATCGCTTCGAACTTTTGTAATTATATAACTACTTACGCCCTCTGGTTGTGCGCCCGAGGCCTGCAGTTTTAATGGTTTTGAATTTCAATAAAGGTGCGCTGAATTTTTGTGCAATTGCAAACTTCCAAAATATTCCTAGACGGGTAAAGTTTGCTGAATGTATTTTCAGAGGCATAATTATGATTTGTTGGAATAGTACCTTTGGATAATGCGAGTAGATTGAGAATCAGCTGTAATATTATAAAAATAACATATTTACCGATACAAGCGCATGCGCCTCAGGAACTTAATTTTTATGTAGTCCATTTAAGTGTTTGATACCTTCGAAAATCGCCACTTTGTAACACGGAAATTTAGTTTAACGAAATATAGCTAAACATTTACAGCTTACAAGGACGGATATTTATCTGACAACAAAATCTGCTAGGTTTCCTTTTACCTACATTTACACCGGCGTTGATATCGTCAGGCCTATCCCCATTACAACTGAATTATCCCCGTTTGTTAAGTCTCACCGACTAAAATCCCCTCCCGGGGTAAATACCTGTAATATGAGCTACTCATTAACTATGGTCCTTTTCGTCCCAAAAACATTTTGTGCAGAATAATGGTATTCATTACGTAGGCATTTATGGCGTAAATCGCTTGTACAGTACACTCCGTAGATAAAAAGCTTTTCAGTCATCATGTTCGAGCTTGTCATGAGAGAGTAATATCATAATCGGAGAATGGATGTCGAGGCTTATTTTTAAGGGTCTTTATTAAAGGCGCCGTACTTGTAGAATCTCACGTATTAGGGTCGGGGTTGCCCTTACTTGTAATTAAAAATGTCCCGGGGTGCTCGCGTCGTATCAAGGTTGGGGTAATCGGTAATATTGCAGCGGTTTGAACGTTAAATTTTCATTGGCTTTATTAAATGAACTTCAAAAAGAGCTCGGGTACTTAGGTTCATCGTTTGTAAGCGAAGATAAGAAAACTTTCGCCAGTAAAGTTTTACTTTCAGCACATTCAAATTATGAATTCTACTATTACTCGCTAAAAACTAAAATACGGAGCGCTTTACAAACAATTTTAGAACTGAAAACTGAAATTTTCCAACAATGTTCTGTACAATTCCATTTGACAAAATGGAATCGCGATAAAGAGCCGCGTTCAAAGATCTCCGACGTTCAGAAAGGTCGAAAACAACTATTTTGAGCCGTGGCGTGGGGGCATCTCATAAAACTTTTTACAGATGGAGAGAGCGATCTCTGGCTTTAATCCATGCGGGCAGTTTTAGAAGTTGTTAATTACCAGCACGGAGGCAACAAAGGACACCACCCGACAGTCTTTGTCGTCGGCTTTATCTTAATTGCCTTAAGAAACTCGATATCGTTCGGCGACAAGATGCTTTTTATTCCCTCGCCCGAACCCCGAACGGCAAACAATGACAGAACTTTGAATTAGTTTCAGCCTTGATAACGCTCCCATCAGTTTTTTCTTTCCCTGTTTTAACGACAGTAAGTCCTATTATGACCGATATTTCGGACGATCGTACCGGCTTTATGGTTCTTTCGATTTATTCTCGGTGTCTGTGGAACGGGTTTACGTCCTTCGTGGTCTGTTAGTGGCCACATTTACGAAGGGATAATGACACTATATACTGCGAAGATAACGCGCTCTCATAATAACTGCATATCACGAGATGCTACTATTTTTTATGGCTAAGCAATCAACTAAACAGACTCGACGACTCAACGACACGCACTAAAGTTTTGGACGTGATTTAGCTATTACAGAAGTCTCGGTAAATTTTGTCGCCTTAAATTAATTTCGCCAATCCGATTAACGTGTTCTGTATTTGATGTTAATACGCAGACGTCCCTCCATGTCCCTGAATAAGTAATGAGAGGCGGAACGTCCGTGACATCATTCATGTTTGACTTTAGCCCTTCGCTGCCCTCGCGCTGAACTGTGGAAACAAAATTACGCGATGCTCTCTGGCCGGCGTCCAAATCGCTAACGGAGGCCATAGGTCACTCGCCTTAATGTACGGCTACATATTTGGCGCGGCCCTAACACGGGGTCACATGCAAATTTCATTTAGCTCCTAACTCCTTACGTACTGTCAAATACCACCTCGACGTATTCGCTAATACTTTAGCATGTGGCTGCATTATACTGTTATTAAGTCTGCCACCGTCGTGTCTCTTTAAGTCGGTAAAGAGGTGGAGGGAAAGTGCCTTATTTAGATTTACGAACACTCAATTTGGTCGGCGGAACGTTTGGGAAATATATAGCCGTAGAGACTTAATGAGCTACAATTTGTACTGTAAGGTATTATTTTACTAATTTATACAGTGCTTAAATTGGTTTTTGTTTAAGTTAGTGGTGTAGCTAGTAAGTTAGTGGTAGCCTAGTCGGTAAACTCCTTGCTTCACAAGCGAAAGAGCGCTGTTTGAAATCCAGGCTCAGGCATACACTGTTTTTCACTCATGTGCTCATTAGTATTAATTACCACATGCTTAAACGGTGACAGAAAACATCTCGAGGAAACCAGCTTGTCAAACTATTGAATTACGCCATTGTGTGGACTTACCCTACACCCCCTTCATAGGGCTTCATAGGGTTTATCAACGGATACAGTGCTTATATAAGAAGAACTTTGTACATGTAATGTACGTATAATATAAGACTAATAAATACATATTAGATATATTTCTTAAGTTAAGTCAATATATAATTTACAGCGGAGATGAGAAGAAGTATTTAAGCCGTTTTCTCATATAAAATACAAGAGTTAGATAAGCTAAGCTCACTTTACTTATAATACGAGCAACTGTAAAATAGAAGATACATTTACCGTGGTTCAATTATACATAACTGAGAATGGTGTATAATCTTTGATGTTAGTTATACTAGGCAATTTATGAAGTGATTTTTTAATGCTTTTAAAGACCTTCAATAATTCGACGTAGCTTTGCCTTTTTCACCATCTTTTCATTAATTTAATTTCAATTATGTTAGTTGAAGTTATATGTAAAAATTCGAATTGATAAGCAAACATTTTTTACAGACTTCCAAAAAAGAGGAGGTTCTAAATTCGATTGTATTTTTTAAAATCTGATTACTCGAAAACGCGGTGAGCAATTTAAAAAAATCTTTTTTGTTCGAACGAGTATTTTATCTACCATGTGGTTCCTTTTTAATTTTTCTCAAAAGTTTTGATTTTGAATCCAAATAACCAAGAATTATCTTTCGACTTGATTCTGAGCAGAGCTTATTACAAAGATTATATTCAAAAGAGCTTCAGATAACAAATAAAAAATCATTTTAAATAATATTAGACAGACAGAAACTCTTTATTCCAAGCAAAGACAATAAAATAAGCAAAAAAGACATTACTAGCAATGTAAGAAGTGATGGCGTTATTATATTAATATAAGAGTTTAAGTATCAACTTGCTTACTTGGCTACTTTGGATTAAATTAAAAAGTCTTTGGTATTACATCATATTACGTGTTTAGGGTAAAGATTTATTTAGAATGCGAATAAAGGCCAGTTTCATCTGCACAACACTTGAAAATCCGTCCACGTAAGTAACGCTCGGCAAAATGCGTTTAGCTCGGAACCCGCTTCAGTAAACACAAAAATTCAAGCTTTACGTAGGTACGAGTAGGTGGACACCGGCGCGGCGTACATACTCGCTAGTTGTTTCTATCAGTACTTTAACTAAAACTTTAAAGTTATTAGTAGACATTTACGAGGAAATCAAACTCATCGTCTATAACGCAATTGACAATTTACTTAAAAATTTTGATTAAAAATATTACATTATGAATAAAATAACGTTTTATAGATTTTTGAAAAAATAAGATAAGTGCAGCATAGTGTTACTCTTGTCAAAAGTTTGTAAAAAGTGATGTCATTAATTATTTGTATTTTTGTTGTTTGTTTTGGTATGGTTCACAGATGACAGATGCAATATTTTTTATTGCCAGCTTCTGACGGTCTTAAAATAATTACGAGAATTTCATCAGTTGTTTGTAAATAACTCTGAAGAAAGTGGATATAAAAATCTGGTATTTTTAGAATGAGCTCTCCATTACATTTTAATGAAAAATGGTTTTTTAATTTCTATTATTTTGCAAAAATGAAATGTTGTCATCTGGAAACAAAGATGTGATGATACTTATGGGCAACTGTTGGGCAAGTAAGTTAAGGACTTCACTTATCATTAAAGCGTTACTTTCCTAACTACAAGACCGTTAACTTAGATTATATTTATAAGAGTTAAGTCTCTGTATACACGGTGATAAAAGTTTCACAGAATCCTGCTCATTTCAGGTCGCATCTGTTCGCAGGCTTGTGCGGAGCCACGCACGGAAGTGAGCGCTAGTTGACTGCAATACTGTACTGGCAGGTTATTATGAAGTTGATAGTTAATAATTCAATAATTACCCGACTGCGAAAGAATAAGGGTTATGTTTTTCGAGTCTATGTATGTATATCTATGTATTTTTTTGGCACGCCCTAGAGCCTAAACTGCTTGTTGTATTTTGATGTAATCGAGGAATCTCTACTTCAAATATGGTAAAATTTGATTTCGGCTGCCAATTAATTTGCAATTTTTAATCGTTTTTAATCAGGTTTTTGATTAGAGGTTAGTATATACTGCAAAATGGGCGGATGTTTGCTACGGCGCAATTTAAATACCTTTTTCATTATTATTTGCCAAAAACTTAGCAAAACTCTAAAATTGGAAAGAGTTGTTATAGTTATTCTTTAGAAGCGCATAGAATATTGTGAATTGTGATTGTTCACAGAACTTCTAGTTTTATATTGAAATACTTAGTTTTCTCTGTGTGACATGTTTGTAAGTATTACAGTAAAGTGATATTGTTATGTAGCTTTTAAACAATATTGCATGAATATTCGAAATAATTTTTATTATATTATGTAACGAGCTATGCGTGATATGAAAGAATCCACAAGGTTTTTGCTTTGTTGGAAAGGTTTTTGCATTATTCTTTGTACATCTATCTTAATCCTCGATGTAGGCATAGTTCTATCTTTTTGAATCGGATGTACTATTACATACAATTCACAATCCTGCTTTCTTCTGACCGTCTCGTTTTTGCGTTTTGTTTGAGGACCGAATATGCATGAGCCGTTCAATTCAACCTTTAAGACGGATATAAAAGTAAATCAAAATCTGCCAAAGGACCTGTCTGTCTTTGTTGACCATTTCTATCGAAGATAATGTTCAATGTGTTTTAATACGCTTATATATTGCATAATATTCAAATTTGCAAAAAACTGTAGGTAAATTTTTATTTTACTACAGATGACAGTGAGTATATTTTTTTGGAAGTCCATTTTTCGTATGTAACGGTTAAAACATGATGCCGATACATATATTTTTGGGCTTATTAATACAATAAAATAAAAAGTTGTATCTTTATTTAATAAAGTGTGTAATAGCCACGTTAAAATTAATCTGAAATTTGCAACTTGAAATAAATTGGGCGAAGTTCTGTTTTAAACAAATTAAAATACTAGTTGTAAAATTGATTACTCACCTCAAAGTTTATACAGGTCTCAATTACTTGTGAGGTTAGTTAGGCTACGAAGGGCACCTAATTAAATTGTATGTACGCCAGTGGAATTACAATGTAGAAGTATAGAGTTGTCATTATTTATTACAACATAACCTAGCAGAAAACTCATCACTGGGCAGTTTTATCATTCACGATATTATAAAAATGTATAGTGCACTACAAAATGCTCCGTTAATTTTTTTATTGTTTCTACATCATAGATGTATATTATTTGTGTATAAATTAATTTATGCTATAATTATGGGTAATTATAGCTCTTTCGAAATGATAAAAAAATAAACTTTAAAACAAAGGCAAAAAGAAACCAACAGAAAAGACTTTCAAATAGAAATATAAAAAAGTAAATTAATTATTGATGGAATTGTCTATACGATTAATCTATTAGACGGCAAATTGATACAAAAACAAAATAGACGGCGAGAGACAAATGTAACTTACAATAAAGCCTTGAAAATACTAAGAGTAATTAATACATAAAAGCAAGAAATACTTTAAAGAAAAAGGGAGAACACGTTAATTCGGCAGGCAAAACTTAGGTTACAAAACGATATGTCATTTATTTAAGTATAGTTAAAAAATATTAAAAAAATATAGTACTTTGAAAAATATATTGAAATAAATTACTGGTCCGATTTTGATTAAATATATATGGAATCAATAAGGAAGCATACCCTATCGAACAAAAAAATATTTTACACATTAGTGCAGCCATCTCTGGGAAATTGGGGATCATACATAAACAAAAAGATACAGGCAAAAGGTGATTTTATTAAATTTAAGTGAATCACTTTCACTGTAAAACAAATAATTCAAAAAAATATGTGAACTTCGGAAAAACTGTTAGTTCTTAGAACTACGTAATAATGTACATGTACTTCGTAAATCCGTACCAATCTATGTACAGTTGCGTCACCAAAAAGAAACAGGAAAAAATCGAGTCTTATCTCCCTTCTTCCGTAAAAAAGTCCTCATTACAAGCAATTTGTAATACAGGGTAGGAGCCCATTTGCGTGTATTCAACCACTTAACATTGTGGCCCAGATGAATGGGCCGGAATTAGTGACGAAAACTGGGCCGGGAAAAACTTTGTTACACTCTTTTGGAGCCGTTGTTGATAGAGCTACACGGTTTGCCAATTTAGGAGCCTTTTTGTACAACAAATAAAGCTGCTGGCATTTTTTGTACAGCTAGTTGTCTGCATAGTAGCCTGAGGACACTTGTAAGCGTGCCTAGATCAGAATTTTGAATATTTTGGATATTTACGAACTTAGGTGCATGGAAGGCGGATGCAAGTTATAAAGGGAAGCAAATTCCATTGTTAGTACTAAGTAGTACTTAGTATCTTTTTGCTATTTGTTTTGTTAGAATTTGTTGGCTAGGCCATGACACGAACAGAGCAAGGCATGATTAACCACGAAAATTTGTTGAAAAAAAAAACGGTCGAATTGAGTACTTCCTTCTTTTTTGGGAAGTCAATATAAAACAAAGATAACGATGTGTAAATATTCACAATATCTACTACTCGAATTAATTCTATGAACTTAGTACCTTGTTTAACTTTTTGTTACACCATATCCGTTGTATGACAAGTACTTTAACAAGTATACCTGCTACTTTAAAAGGTGAATATCGACCTCAATTCATTAGGCAAAGCTAACGTTAAACCCGTCGACTTTGTAGACACAGTAATTAAAAAAAATATTTTGATTAAAATAATCTAGACTCATTCGGTTGCATTTATACGAGTATATGACGGATTGTGATTGGAACCTTACGATAAAAAAAACAACGCTGGACTAATACGATTTTTTTTTCGGAGTAATTATGATACATACAAAAAAGATTACGACAAATAGAGAGAGAACCTTCTCCATTTTAAAGTCAGTTAAAAATTATTTATTAGGGAAATTTAAAGATGCTCCATAGTTTCTAACGTGAAATTTAATATGGATAACTATCTACCTTATTACATGTCCAAATTAAAGTTTTTTGATTTATTTTTGTACAAGTGATAGGTAAATAGGTAGGTACAGCTGCAGCCAAGCCGAGTGAGGGTGAAAAGTTTTCCATTCTCTTTGCTAAATTAATTACTCATAATTCGTTTAGCCCGTATAGAATACAGCTACAGAATAAACAGTAGAACTACCTTAACACATTGTTGGTATTGGGTTACAGCTGATGTAGGTATACGAGTTTTAAGAATGAGTTAAGACTTAAACAACAGAGGAGATTGACAATCCGTCCGATTGTTTCATATATATAACCACAAATCAACAAACAAATCACACAGTTTTTATTTGCTCTGTATATACCACTACACTTTTGATAATTCACATTATTGATTCCAAATAAAACTAAACAACTGCAGAATTTCATTTCGTTTAACAATGTAGGTTTTAACGCTTACCTGATTGTAGGAAAAGTTGCGCGTGGAAACCCGCATTGTTGAACATAATGAATCGAACCCGCTCTAGTTTTCTAAATTAAACTACAAATGTAGCTTTTTTGCTAAATATTCTATTATTATGAGAAAACTTAATTAACTGCAGAAAACCAGTACTCCAACACCAAGCGGCGCTCTTGAAAGATGCATCCTGCATTCTCACAATTGCCGCGAGGAAACTGTGGAACAGAAAAAAGGGCGAAATAAGAAAATGCAAAATAGGCGACAAACGAAGCAGTGGTGCAATCAACATCTCATTAGCGAGGCCTTAATTCCCGCGTCTCCCCGGGGCCTGATTTCTTCGATAAACCGTTTATTACAATTCGCCTTTTCTCTCTCATATCTTTGGTAGATTCAGGGACATTGGAACGTTCAATTATTTTTTGTATGTAGATGGGTAGAATTTTTTTGTAGGCATATAAAAATGAAGTAAACATTAGAGTGCAACGAGCGATGGCATTGCACGAGTCTCCAATATGAAGAGAAGTAAACCATAGTCTACCGGGCCGCCAAATTGCGGGTTTGGGACATTTTTTACTTTTAGTTTCGAGTTATGTATAATATATTTATCACTTCACTTATCTCCGAAAACTTACTATTACCTACTTTTCCGACAATCTGATTTCCTCATGACGTTTCTCTTCACCGTTAAATTTGCTTTGAGGTCCCTGGGATCGAAACTGTGTCTTCTCGAGGCTAAGGGTCCACTAAGTTACTAGGTAACCATAAATGTCAGCAAGTTCTTTGTCCGTGAATAGTCTCCCGATATCTCGTTTTTTTCCTCCCCCGCCCCCCGGCATTGTCTCGCGATATCAGTGCTACCCCATCGGCGATTATGTTAAAAAACTGAACGAATTTCGATTGGATTCGTCTGAGAGTAAATTGAGGGCGCCGGGAAAGTTTGATGAACTCCCGCTTCACTTGTCTGATGTCTCTTTTTGTTTGCATAAGTTTTTAGTATTAGGTGTGTTTGAGTACTATTCGCTTGGAGCTATTTTCGCTGAATTTTCTGCGTCGCTTTAGAAAGCTTTTGTAGACAGAATGGAATGCTGTTTAATTTCGTTTGAAATGGTTTATATTTTAATGTAAAATATATAGTGCATATTTTAAAACCACGCAAATTAAATATTCGTTCAAGCTTGTGTGATTTTAACGGAGGGTATTAGCCTACAAATGAATTAAATTAAATGGGTATTACCAGATAGATTTTTGTTATGAACGGGTCGAGGTTTTTACTGCCTAAAATAGCACACTTGCGTAATGTACTCATTTCTATAAAGAATTTGTTTTGTAGCTTTATTATAATCTAAATCGCATATTTGGTACAGGTTGTGCTACGCGATATTATTACCTGTGGATCTTTAATGTTTTCAGGTAATAAATACATAAAATGTATAAAATGTAACTTTCTAACGGCAAAGGAATTTTCGAAATTGCTACAGGACTTTTTAAATATATTCCATACATATAAGCATACAAATCTGTCGTCATGATAATATTATCAATGTAGGTGAAGATGTAGGCGCTACACCGCATTATTAGAAAAGCTTTAAAGTACTAGGCGCGCAGAATGCTAGCAAAGTATTCGTAGTTATACGAGAGAGAAGGAAACCATTATACGGCAATCAGGATTCGAACCTGCTTGTTTTTAATATTTTAAATTACTCTTTTTACAAATTGTACACGAAGTAAAGTATTGAAGTAGAGAACTGGCACCTTATACCTAATTGGAACTAATACCTTACCGTGTTTTACACTCATAAAAAATGTCAGGTATTGTAATAAATATATTATCAGTACTATTAAATACATTTAGTCGTTGTTCTGTAAAATATTTTTTGGCATAGTGCATGATTACAGAATTAGAAAAAAAGTAAGTATCTTAAAATAAAAAGAGCCAAATCCATCTACAACAAGTAGTTTGAAGCGAGTTCGAAAAAACCCGACTGCTAAATCGTTAAACATGTGTATCATCCTTGATTCCTTTTTTTTTTAATTTTGATGTACCCAGTGTCACTGAAGAATGACACTCTACTTACATAAAAATACGTCAAGCCATTTAGGCTTTAGGGAGTACCAAAGAAATATACATACATTCATACACTCGAAAAACTACCCTCCTTCTTTAGCAGTCGGTTAAAAACCACACCAAAACTTACTCGAATACAAAAAAACTACCGAGTCACCGACAATTGTCAACGGAGTGTAAAGTTTGAGTTACATATTTGAACGGCATATTTGCAGTAGTAAGTTCTGAAGTACCAGGCTCGCAGAATGCTAGCGAAGTATTTAACGAGCCGCCGCGATAATTGGTACCAGCTGCGCCACAGCCAATGTTTAAATTAACCTCCTTGCTTTCTGATAATTCCGTTTACACTTTAAAGTTTATATTTTCGCTCGGCGGTTTCGTGATTTCCTTGCCCGTGCGGAATTGGCGACTTGTGTGTTTAACTGTACTTGAAAGTAATTGTTGTGAAATTGGGAAGAAATTTTAGATTTGCAAGTTAAATGTGGTAATTGTACTAGGTTAAATTAAAAGGTAGTGCTCCTAGTACATAGAGCAGTTCCTAATTTATTGTTGAAGTTGGCATTTACATTGAGAATACCACTATATTTCTGAAGTTTTTTTTTTAAATTCAACTAAGCACTACCATTTGTCGCATAACTAGTCAAATATTAATATCAGATAAGAAAAATTGAATTTTCTTGCGACTCTAAATAGAAATGACAGGTACTTGACATATTTTATTGCACATTATATAATTCTAACTCGTTTTACTGAAGTGAAGCTGAAGTGGCAGTGGGCCGGTCATATATGCCGTAGACTTATAATCTATATGACTGTATAACATATATGACTGTATAACATATATGACTGTATAACATATATGACTGTATAACATATATGACTGATAACCGATGGGGTAGACGAGTTCTTGAGTGGAGACCACGAACAGGTAAACGTAGTGTAGGATGCTCTGCTACTGACGTTAAGATTGGTTAGATAATACGGGCCTATACGCGAGCACCAACTTCTAGACAATCATCTTGGTCTTGGCAGACGAGTGTAAATTTCGCCAGAATTGTAGTAAGTAGCAGTAAGTATTAAGTTTTTTCAAATTCCAAACTATACTCACTATTATAACTACAGAACAGACATTCGTGGAGGTGGTGTATCGGCGTATGTTCATAATAACTTGAAACATAGTGTTTCAGAGTCAAAATACATAGGAGGGAACAACTATTTATGGATTAACATTGAAAAATATGCACTAGAGATTGGAGTTGTATACAACCCTGGAGATACAGACTTTAACGATTTTTTGAAAGTATACGAATCACAATTAGAAATTAAAAAAAGAGCAATTGTTTTTGGAGATTTTAATGTCGATCTGCTAACAAACTGTAAAAAATCTAAGCAGTACCAACAACTTCTAAAGGGATCTGGATATAAAATTATTAACAAAATTGCTAAAAAGTACCACACGAGACCAGGAACAACAAAGGAATCCATTTTAGACCACGTCAGTACTAACTTGAAAAATGACCATTTCCATATGGCGATAGTAAATTCGTCATTATCAGATCATAAACAAATATACCTAGAAATAAAAAAAACAAAACCTCCACCAAAGACAAAGATGCAGTATAAAGCTATAAACTATGACAAGCTAACAAACTCAATAGAAGGATTGGGTGAACCGGCAACATATGATTATACAATTTTAGAAAATGAAATAATAAAAATTACAGAAGAAAGCAAAACGATAAAAACAAAAATTCTCAACCTACCGCAAAAAGATTGGATAAATAAGAACATAATTTCTGAAATAAACGAAAGAAATATTTTATGGGCCAAAGTCAAGAAAAATCCTGAAAATAGTCATCTTAAAGAGGAATTCAAAAGAAAAAGAAACCAAGTGGCGAAGCTAATACAAGACACGAAGAACTCGTACTACCATAAAGAATTTAGTAAATGCAAAAACGAACCAAAGAAAATGTGGGACGTAGTAAGTACTTTAACAAATAATAAAGTAAAACAAAGTTGCGCTCCTACAAAACTAATAATAGACTCCAAGGATGTTGTCAATCCCAATGAGATTTGTCAATCACTTAACGCGTATTTTTCTACAATAGGGACACTTTTAGCAAACGAAATACCAAGTAAATTCCATGATAATTTTAATATGGCTTTGCCTCAACCTATTCATCAAACTTCTCAGATGTCATGCTTTGAACCTTGTACAGAGAAAGAACTTTTGACTATCATTGCTAACCTTAAATCTAACTGTAGCGTCGGTTTAGACGGAATTAGCACCAAAGCCGTAAAATGTATAAAACTCAAATTAACCAAACATCTAACAGAATCATTTAATATACTATTGCAAAACGGAACTTTTCCAGAATCGCTAAAATCAGCAAAAGTAACACCTATTTACAAATCGGGACCAAAAACAGATGCAGGAAATTATCGACCAATCTCTGTATTACCAGTATTGTCAAAAGTTTTAGAGAAGGTAATACATATACGATTAGAAAATTATTTGAATTCTATAAACTTTATGTTTGAGCGGCAATACGGATTTCGATCTAAAAGTAATACACTTACAGCTACCATTGACCTAGTTACTAAAATTAAACATAACATTGACAAGAAGAATATAGTCTTAGGTATATTTATAGACTTAAAAAAAGCGTTCGACACCGTGAGCCACAAACTGCTTCTTAAAAAATTAGAGACGATCGGAATCACTGGAAAAGTCCTGCATATGTTCAAATCTTATTTAGAAAAGAGAACTCAGACAGTTAAAATAGACCAAATCCATCAAAGTGACCCACTGCCTATTACGTGTGGAGTTCCACAAGGCTCAATTCTAGGTCCTCTGTTGTTTTTGGTCTATATAAATAATATGCATGAGCTAGGATTACATGGACATATCACGCTTTACGCTGATGATACCTGCCTATATTATTTTGGTCCATCTATACATGATTTAGTTTCCCGAGCCCAACATGACCTAAACAAATTGCATGATTGGTTCCAATATAATTTACTGACTATAAATATCTCCAAAACGTGCTATATTATCTTCAAAGCTAAAAATAAACCCATACCACCACATACACCTTTAACAATTAATAATATTCCCTTGCAACAGAAAAATCACGAAAAATATCTCGGCCTACAGATGGATACACACCTAACATGGAACGCTCATATTGAAAACATTAAAACTAAACTAGTAACAATACGCGGCTCACTTCGAAATATAGTTGGGTGCTTTCCACGTAAATTACGTTTCACTATCTATAACGCTTTTGTAAAACCTCATATAACATACTTAATTGAAATATGGGGGAACGCTGCAAAAACAAAACTAGCCGAACTTCAAGTACTTCAAAACAAAATCATTAAAATGCTATTTAGCTATCACTATCGAACGTCAACTAAAACTATTTATAAAGAGACTAATTTAATGAATATTAAACAGTTGTTCATTTACAACAATTGTATTTTTGTACGAAAATCCTTAAACAAAAATGTTCATTCAAATATCGTATTTCATAAACGAAAAAATGTTGGTTGCCCCTCTCGGCCTACAACTCGTCGAGCCAGTTTTCTTGTTTTGCCGCGAGCTCGAACAAATTATGGTAAAACAATGGTGACTTTTGTAGGAGCGAAACTTTATAACAAACTACCCTCGGATTTAAAAAATATTACCTCGTTTAATATTTTTAAAAAACAGTTAGCACACTTCCTTATTAATGACAAAACACTCGTATAGCATTAAAATTTTATTTTCGAATTTCTGTTATCTCTCATAAATTTCTCTGTTGTTTGCTGCTTACTTACTACCTTCCACAAACTTTGATAAACTTGAACATTAATATCAATTATTTTTATACCTACTGTGTTGTAACTACTATTTTTTATATCTAAGCTTTAAATTAATTAGTATTTAAGTATTTAAGATAAAACGACGACAAACGTCTCTATTATAATATACCTTAACTATGTTCTCATGTAAGTGATGTAAATCTTGAATGAGAATAAATGTCTTTAAACCTAAACCTTTTTCACAAAAAATATTTTGTTCCACTCTGCTCTTGCGTCAGTAATCTCTTTCATTCCCTATTATTATTATTATCTCTATCAGCAGAGTTGTAGTTACTGTTCAACTGTCGCGCCTGTCCTTTGCACACTAAGCAGGGTCAGCACAGCATATCTTGTCATTATATCTAACCGCCACAATACAAGCACGTAAACAAGCAGCTGATGTTATTGGACATTTTTCAATATCGCCACAAAAATATCTGCAAAGTTCAGCACAGTGGCATTGTTAGAAATTATGGGCGCAGGCAAAGGACCAATAATGATGGATCTCTTTTGTTGACTTTGACAGCGCCATCGTTTACCTCCGTCAAATCTGGCGTAAAGCTATTTATTATATTTAGCTCACCGGCGGCGGCACGGCGGCTCTTCCTCGACATCTACCCTCCTACCTGACTATAATGAAACTTGCTGCGAAATGGTGTGCGATATAAAGTATGTGATAGATTATAGAATACATATTTTGCTATTTTTCCTATTGACTTCAAAAAAGAAAGAATATAACTTTTTAACGTATGTTTCCCAATTATATTCTAAAATACACCGCAAACAATTTGAAAAAATTATATTTCATTTGAGCATAGGTATAAAGGTTTACTTTGAATATTGCCCAATAACAATTATTCCATACATATTATCAGAATTTACCCAATAGTTTGATTAAATTTTTTCCAGTAATTTTTCAGTTACTTTAACTGAAAAAACATTTTTTTTAAATTATTAGTTTTTGTACAAATCTTATGTTTACAAACTTATTCAGACAAATTTTCAAGTGATAGAGTTAAACTAACATATCATATGCATTTGTGTTTTCTTAAAATTGACCACTGGCTTGCATTTCACGCAGCTTGTCTAATATTATAAGATTAAGTACCTAAAAAACAGATTAAGAAAAGATCCAGGTTTATTTTAAAAAACATAGAACGAGGTACGCAATCTAGCAGTTCATAGAATAAAAGTAGATTTAAAGTAGCATTTTATATTTTTTTCACAGCTATAGGTTACTTACTTCCACAAGGGACACTCCCAAAGTTATTATACTAATGATTATCAAATGCCTATATTTTTAACACTGTGTGCAAAATCTCTAACCGCAAGTTATATCTAGTCTAAAATAATAAAAGGAGTAATCGAATAACGAATACAAAATTAAACCCCAATTCACTTCTCAAAGCCAAAAAGCAATATCTATTAAGGTTTAGCAAATTTACCCGGAATCTCAATACCCTCATACAGGCCAAGAGCTCTTAAAATAACAAACGTAATTGGTTTACTAAATGCATTTGAATTCAAACGTCCATTAGTGTGGTTTTAGGAACAGTGCCCGAGAATTACCTAGACTCAGTCGATCTAGAGCCTTGCTGCGGCTTATTTCTATGATGCTACAATACTGTAGCATTTTGCAGTAATTTATGTTAGGAAATTTAGATTGTGATTTTATATGACGTTTGTTTACTTGAAAAAACATAATCTGCCATAGTCTATTAGCTAGCTTGCATGCTTAGAGATTCCGAGGTTCTGGGTGCGATTCCCGGCTGAGGCAAAATTTTAAGAACGGTGTATTTTGTATTTATGTTTGTGAATGTCGCATGGCATCCTCGACACATGAAACCTAGTTTCGAGCTCTATGTATGAATTGTTATTTAAGAAAAATCATCTTCCTCGCTTACTAACCAATGGTCTAAACTACGCTCATTTTGAACTCTACCGACGAAAGTAAAACAGGTAACAACTATAGAAAATATTTTAACATTTTCTTAGTTTTACGTCCTACTAATTCTGCGAGAAATGAGGTAGATATTTCAAATGTTTCTGTATAAAGTGGTTTTAAATGGTTTAATAATGTGCAGAAACATTTGAAATTAAATTCTCTGGTCATTTATTTGTGCATGGGAATATTAAGTTCATGGGAGCAATCTCAAAAATAGGGCCCGTCTACAAACTCTATACGATGATTTAATTTTACCAAATTATAAGCCCACATCATTATGCCGGTAATGTAGCGTTTGAATCACAATGTGTAGCTACTTTAATATCAAGTAATGAGCATGATGCCAATTAATTTTGGGCAGTCAACCACTGCAGCGGGACATTAGCAATTAGTAAACCTCTGCACGGCTAATGTGGGGAACCAGAATGTTCTCGTAATGCATTGTGTCCTGAATAACGTAGATTAGTATGCTATAAGTTCGAAAATATGTAGTGTTAGGCTAATTGATAGGCTATGGCTGATTCGGACGAGGAATTCTGACGCTACGAGTTGCGAGAGGAGTAAAAAGAAGATGGCGACCGGCGCCGCGGCGGTGACGTAACACAACGCTTCGGTGTTTGGTTCATAGACGTAGGAGCTTTCGTTTGTTTATGTTTTATGGATATCTTGTGGAATTGTGTACTAAATCTGTATCGTTCCAACATAATAATACATTAATAACTAAATATTAATATTTGCAGGGATCTTTTTCCCTGCTAATATTAGTTTGAACTAGCGTGCCTACAGCTTTATTGATATTTCATTTTCTAGGGTGTATTATAATTATTTTTTTTGAATTTAAACATTGAACAAAAATAAACTCGAACTTTGCAGATACAGTCGAACCTGGATAAGCGAGAGTTCAAGGGAGCACAATCTCATTCTCGCTTATAGAGGTTTCTCGCTAACCCGAGTTTCTCGCTAATGCAATAAACTGAGTAAGTTCCAAGGTACACAGGCACACGTGTCCATTCGAAAAGAATGAGAAAACAATACAAAAACAATGGTAGTAAGTTCCACGAAAGTTAAGAATGAGTCATAAAATAGCAGATAATAAATTGGTTTTGTTATTTGTTACTGTGCGTGTGTATCTTTTATGTATGTATGTATGTATTTTTATTGTAGCTATAGTTCCTCCTAAATAATATAAAGAAATAAAGCTCGACTGTCGCTTATTGAGGTATAGATAAGCAGCAGTATCACTTACGGAGGTCCATGAGGGAAAAACGACTCTCTCTTACAGAGGTTTCTGTTTCTCGCTAATAGAGGTTTTGGGAGCTTAAAATGACGGGTCCTGGCTATTAATCTCACTTATAGAGTTTTCTCACTTATCCAGTTCTCGCTTATCCAGGTTCGACTGTAGTTGAAACATTGTTAATATGACGATAAATTAAAACGAAATTCAAGCACAGCAGAATGTTGTCAAATGGGAATAGATTATTAAATTTTAAAACATATCGGTAGTTTTATATTCAAAACTTTACCTCGTACAAAAAATATAATGTATTTTATAAAATATAATTTTATAACCTGCGTATTTGTAAAATGAATCGTTTCTTAGCTGTAAGAAAATAAATCTTCACTATTATGTTTAAAGTTTTTGATGCTCTGTGGGTTATATTTTCTGTTAAGTGTATGTATGAAAAAAAAACATTACATCTAGGAATTTGTACGGTAGCATGTAGGCATTGGCCTACATGCTACCGTACAAATTCCTTAGTAATAGTAATTGTACTATGGTTCATTAATGATGTATCACTACGCTACGCCGCGTAGACCGCTACGAACCGTAGCATCTCTCTACGACTATAAAAGTTCACAAGATCAAATAAAAAAAATCGTAATACACAATTTTTTGCCGGCTGTTATCTTTGAAATTTATCATTACTCAACAACAAGCTCTTTTATTTGGTGAGCCAAGCCCATCGTGAGGGAGGTGTGTGATCCGGCTTTTTTGGTGGCGGTCATCAAAAAGTGACATAGCTAAGAACATTATCGACGAATTAATCTTTCAAACAAACTAAATTATCTAATTTGGATCATCCGTTCGGGCATTACTCGTATGATGCACAGACAGACACAGACACATCAAACTTATTACAACCCGTCGTTTTTGCGTCGAGGGTTGAAAATTATATTGTACTACATTAGGAACAAAACGATTGGTTTTATTGTCACGAGCACGCTAATAATTTATTACAGTTAAAATAATATTTCTGTCTAATGCTAACAAAGACGTTAAACATTAAATTTAATAGAAAGCTATGATTTTCTTATCTCACTGTTCCCGATACACTGTAACAACTCAGGTCTCGCATGACGAAAGGCGATAAACTGAACTATGTAATGTACCGAATGTTGCTAGAGCCGTGCAAATGTTCCGATAATGGGAAAATTTCGCAGTGTGACATTATTACGGTGTTGCCAGTGTGCTATTAAAATGTCGCCAGCTTTTGTGAATAAGGAATGGGCTAGATTGCTCGTTCACGGTATTAAGTGGATTATTAAATAATAGTTTTCAAAGGCTCGTGCTTTGAACGTTGTTTATTTGTTATTGTAATAAGCAGTTTAGAATGTAGATTACAAGCCCTGTTAATAAACGCAAGTTAACTTTAAACGTTAATGGTCTTGTTTTTGCGCGCGACGTTCTCCATTGGATAGAACAAGACGAACGATGCTCTAAGTTAAGACGCGTTTATTGAAGTTCTTATACACCATCAATTTATCCGTGATAAAAAAATGATAATCATTTTCCGCCAACGATATAATAAGATGTAATATGGTAATTTAAAGACAATGCAAACGAAGACTAGTTTCTTTCTGCACCTCGAAACAAAGATTTTCCTCAAGTTACTCGACGACAACAATCTTTTAGTTTTATATATTTAATACTCTTTACTATATGTAGTTATAAACAAAGGTGATGATATTAGGCAACGTGCAAATGTAATAAATCCTATAATCAAATAAAAAAACATAACATCCTTCTATCTTCAAGCGTTCTCAAATATGCGATACGAAAAATAAATACATTATAAAATGTACAGTATATTTAATATTAATAAAGATTCTTATCTGTTTTAACTTCTCAAGACCTAAATTATAGTAAAAGTGTTAAGTCAGTGTTAAAATAAATGCTAGGAGCTAGTTGTAATTCAAGTAAACTACATTTTCAAGAAACCTCTGGCATAAAAGTGTCGTTCTAATTTATTTCTATTTTTGCCGAGACAAAGTCAGAATGCTAAAAATACTATGTGACAGGTAAGTGGGCTACTCATATTTAGGGCTAGGGATGAGTTTGGAATTTAAGATTTTCAGTTTTATTTTATACTAGCAGCGTCTCGCGACGTTACCCGCACTGATTTGATGTTTTCTGAAGAATAATGTAGCTTTCGACTAGAGAAAAAAATCGGCTCACTAGCTAAAGTATTTACTTCCTACATACACTCTCACAAGCTTTTCAACTTTTTTATTTATAATATAGAAAAATAATATAATCTATATATAGTAGAAAACTATAAACATAACTAGCGTTATCGGTAAAGGATATACTAAGGCTTTTCCTCAATTGATCGATTGAAATTTATTAATCGCGATGAATTGACTCCCTTTGGCTTAGCGCACCAAAACAACATGCCGGATATAATATAGTGTACGTCATTCGGCAAAATATCGTATCGCCCCATTTCTACCAAGTACAGGTTTTGTCTACAACCCGAGAACCCACCTAAGTGCATTCTGACAGCTCAAAATATAGTCCAGTGTATTTTCTGTAAGTAAATAGGAAAGCGTAATGTTTTTAGTACACAAGTTCATCTCCCGCTGGGGTTGATGTTAGGCGACGGATGTTCCTAGCTTAATGCACTATACTCTTTGTTTTTTAATGTTATTTATGCTCCAAAGATGTTGACATGTTTCAACACCTTTATCTAGAGGTTAGACTGACGGCGTGGTGGGAAATTAAGAGTTAAAAAAACATGTAGAGGGCTATCGGTTAGGGGTGTACTAAGCCGAAAGAGGGTCACTGTACCCATCATTGCGAACATCTTTCACTATGGGACCAACTCTGAATTCGAGAAAAAAATCAGCTGTTCCAAACAAAAAGATTATTTGTGTTGTCGAAAAAATGTATGAAGCAGCTGATTTTTTTTCACGAATTCAGAGTTCGTCCCATATTGAAAGTTTTTCAGTAGGATGAGTATAGTGACTTGCCGATAACCCTGTATAAGTAAACGAACTTTCAAAGATTTTAGTTGCGTGGCAACCTTGTTGTTCATATCAAGCGTATTAGGCACGTAATATTTACAGGTGGTATTTCTGTATTGTGAGTTGTATAATTCTAAATAACTATTACTTTATTTTAATTAATTATGTAAATTTATCTATTTTATATTCATTTCGGCACATATTCTATTTCTTCAATTCAAAATACAGTGTACGTTTTACATTGACCTAGTTTCACACAAATTAGTTAGCAAGAAAATTGTAGTTTACCAAATTGCCTTCAAACCTTAAATTAGTTTTACCAGTTTAACCTCGTAACATGTGTTGAACGACGACTTTAAAAGTACAATCTCCAAGCATGTTGCAGATAAATTCCACAAGAGGCTAATGTTTTGGCAGGCTCTATCGCGAGTCGCGCGTCTTTATTCCCGATACCTCAAAGGATTCCTGCGATACAGTGCTGTAAAGTTAGGAGGGCGGGAAGGGAGCTTTATTAGAATAAAACGGTTTACGTTTGGTGAAATAGCACCAGATGGAAATAATTGCAACATTTTTTGGAAACCTAAACTTATTTATATAAGATAAGATTTATATAGAGGTTAGATGCGAGTTCGAAAAAAGCCAACTGCTACATCGTTAAACCTTATGTACGAGTATCATCCTTAATTTCTTTAATTTTAATTTTTGATCTACCCAGTGTCACTCTCACAACTAAGACGAATCTATTGATGACACTCATATATGTATATGCTTAATATTATTCATTAATTTCAGATTTAATTTGTTTTACAATTATTTTCATCAGCGTTACTGTTTTCTCTTAGTCCGAACCATCCAAAGATTGCCTGGAAGAAATCGCTTTAGGTGATAAGACCTTCTAATGAACTACCGATGTTTTGTGAATAATTTAGTAAGTATTGTAGCGTATTTCAGTGTTTTTTTGGTGTGCAAAAAAGACTATCTTGCATTGTATTTTGTTGTATACGGACCACACAACCACGTGAAGTTAGTAATTAAAATCATCATATGAATAAATAGACTTAAAAAGAAATAACAAGTAACAAGAGCAGTTAATAAGAAAGGTGCCTTTTATATTTATCACAAGAAGAAATGTAATAATATTATAATCGTCGAGTAATAAACACGTCTCAAAAGAGCGACACTTTATGAGGATAATTGAGGAAAAATTCCTGTTCCTTTGCATAAAAATTCTTAATTAATTCAGTGGAACTGCTTTTAATATGTTAATGACGTTCTGAGTAATTTATTCATTTCTTATACAATGCTGTTATAATGTTCTTAAGAACGGGAATATATTCAATATTATTTTGTGATTTAAACTTTTTTTTTTAGAAAATCTGAGTTAGTTTTATATTTGTAATGTAGGTTTATTTTATTACCTACATACGTTTGTTTTGACGACTTCCCAAAAAAAAAGAAATGTACTCAATTCTACGGGTGCGGTTTTTTAAATGTTTCTTACATGGTTTCTCGGAGATGGCTGGACAATTTGAAAAAAAACATTTTTATTTGTATGGGTATACTTTGTGAGTGGTCCCATTTCAGTCTCCAGGTCCCAGTCTAGCTAGAGACTAGATTTTTAAATCAAAATAGTCGAAAAAGTTATATCACCGTCTGCTGTAATGGATGTCTGTAATCACTTTTTTAAATGAATTGGTTTACTTACGTGCTTATTGTAACAAAAAATATTAAAAGATTACTAAAAAGATTTTGTATAGCAACAAAGTTCCAACTTTGTGTTTTATTTAGTAACTATTCAATTTAGTTACATTTACTATTTAATATTATTTAAATTTTAAGTCAAATGAGCAGTTATCTATTTCAATATGTTGCAGGAAGATTTTCTACAACTACGTTGCTTCATGATCATTATAAAACGAACTAAAAATGTTAAATTATATTTAAATATATAATTAATTATATACAAACATTATAATTATTTTCTTGTTAAAAAATGTATCCTTTATTCGTTGTGCATTAGGGAAAAAATATATGAATTTTCTATTCCGTTTTACGTACAGGATTACTAAAAATATGACTCATTCAATAATGGGTTACCTCACAGCTAACGGCTTACTTTATTAGAGGTACAAAGCTACTAAAAAAAAAACAACACAGTAATAGAAAACAGCGCATGTATTAGCCCCATCATAATTCATTCGTGCACCCAGCAGTTTTATTTTCAATGCCGGCACGCCCACTGACTTTATACCGGATGATCTAAAACCGTTAGAAGAACTAACAGATGGTTCCCGGTCAACAGTCCAACCACGTACGATGCCCATCTTAGAATTGCGAAAACCCACTCGACTTACATAAATATGTCCTTTTTGGACGATCAAAATTGATGTTGCGGCCCCCGAAATGTGTTGGGATCTTCATGAGCCATGAAATTAAGGTTTTTGTAGTCTATCAAAGTTGCCGGCTGGAAAAGAGGTTTTAATTTGATTTTAATATCGGTCGTAACTTGTGGGATGGCCCGATTTATTTTTAGGACAGTTTATTGTGACTAGATTGTGCTTCACTTCATATGATATGTTTTTAAGGATTGAGATTTTTTTAAAAAATGTCATCAACAAAATAGTTAACAGGTTAGTTGTTACATAATGACGTATGACTATGCTCATGACTAATTAAATTTAAGTTCATTTTAGTCTACGTGACAGAGGTAGTGCCAATTATTCTCAAAGTGAGTCGTTCGCAGAAGAGAAACCTAATCTCGAGTAGCTCACCATTTCAAAAATAATTATGTAGTTTTAACTAGTCTAATTAATTATTACAATAACTTACGCAAGTGATTAAGCAAAATTATTTATTTTGTGCTATTTCGTAGAATTTGTTTTATTTTCATAGTGTGTCATTCTACCTATGAGGTGTTAGTTTTCTCTTGACAGTTCGGTTAATTTCGCTCGAATATATACCGTCCTATTCTACTTATTTCTAACTAAGCGTGCCAAAACAGGAATAAATGAAAGGCAGCCAGCGCGCAGTAGCGCCGAAAACTAGTTGAAAACTCGCTCATTGAACAGCCGGAATGGTCTATCAGCGATGACTCGACCCGCACGGAACTTCCACTTTTTGCCTTCCACACGAAAAAGCGAGGAGTCGAGAATTCCCAAGCAAGGCGGCAACAAAGCGAGCTCGAAAGTTAGGCCCGTTACTGAACTGGAGCTGCCGCCCGCCGCCCAGTCACCGAGCTGTGTCTGTACCTACTCTGAAGAGTTTTTAATTTCGTTCCGCAGCCACTCGCAGCAAACCTCGTTACAAGTTTAAATTGGCATTTCTCGGAGTAATGCTTAGACGCCACTGGTAAGTTCCCGCCGGTAGGTGTCTCCATCGTCGACTAATTCTTATTTAAAATGTATGAGCCGGTAACGGAGTTTGGGAGACGCGCCGCGTCACGTAGGCGGCGCGGTCCCATGGATTGTTGGGTGTGCTCTGATGTCTTTTGAATGACAGTTGGCCTTATGTGTGTGGCTGTTTTTGAGTCAAGGGGTTTGTATTCATTTAAGCTACAGATTTTTGTATTTTAATTTGCCCAATCCAATAATGCCAAAATCATCGAATTAGTGGGCAATTCCATACTATAGAAACTTTTTTGCCAGATAGTAATGTAAAATATGGAATGAATGATGAGTAATAATGATTGCACTCAAATGCGAATTTATGCATCATTGTACCTACTATAGCCAAAACCACTACACATCAAAAATGTTATTCGATTTCTAATAACAAAATTCCTCGTTTCATTTCCATAAATGAGCTCTTCACATGCAAAAAGCACAGGAATATTCCAGTGAACCTTCTATTTAACCTTTCAAAAGTGCGGCACGTAACACTATTCCTAAACTACAAGTCAGACGCCAGTTGGGAACTAGTCGTAGTCGCGTGTAGACGGTACAGCATGTTACAAAACAATCCAGATGCTAAGAAAGCGACGCGCGTGATCTGAAACTCAACGAGGTATCGTATCTACTTCACGGAATAAGAAAATGTCTCATTGCTTTTGTGTGATCAAAAGTATGAGCCACTTTCTTGTGAGACAAAGTCTGCCAACCACATAAAACTGACATGAATGACATGGATGGATGACAATCCAAAAACTGCGTGCTACCCAATTACAAATATATAAGTTTTGCACGAATAAGGTTTATAAAACGTTGAAATTACCTTAGATTGAGTTTTATGAAAGGTTTTAATTACTTAATGTAAGAAAATTAAATTTAGACTTTCATAATTGCCCACTGGTCGTCATTAATCTTTGACAGGTGATTAAAATAGTGTCAGTAAGTAATCTATCCTAAATTCTTGAGTGTATAGTAAGTAAGCCAATGAAAGAGGCGCTGCAACGTGGACAGGTAAATCCTAACTAATATTATAAATGCGAAAGTACCTCTGTCTGTCTGTCTCGCTTTCACACCAAAATCACTGAACCGGTCCGGATGAAGTTTGGTACACAGGTAGATTGGACCCCGAGAAAGAACATATGAAATTTTTTAAGCGACTTCAAAAAAAGTAACTCCCCATCTCGTACAAAATGGAGAACTACGCGGGTGAAACCGCGAAGCACAGATAGTCATTAAATAAAATGCTAATGTATGCATGGTAGAGAAGAACTACCATAGACAAGCAAGTTAATATCAATATGCTTTGCATATTAATATGCTGTTTTTCGGTTTATTAATATACACTAGTTGTAACCTGACTTGTAAATAACAATTACCAATAAATAATATTAATATGAATATGAATATGGATCTGGATTTATTTATAAATCTATGATATAGTTAAGATATTTCGTTTGGCTGAGGATGTAGAACCTTGATCTTTCTATTATGGCCTGTCGCTTCGAAGGATTTTGTCTTTACAACGATAATGATGCGAGTGAATTCGTTTTATTCAATACATATTTAGCATGTAGCTCAGTACAAGGTTTTATAAGGCATAGAGACAATAAGGCAGTTTAATTTATATAGATCAACGTTTTTTTGTATACACACAAAACATAAGAATACAAAAATATACATTTACATAGTAGATGTATAAAGTGCAAAAAACTTTCTTACAAACACATACGCGCAAAATTGTATTTGATTCTACCTTTTCGCATCTAACAATTTCGAATAGGTAATCCTTCTGAAATTTTTTCTTGTTGTAATTAGTCATTTCATTTTTCGTAGTAAATGTACTTGCTCGGCAGTTATTATTAACTACATTTTGCCTAAATCCTAACCTAATGATAAATTTAATTTATACACCTGATCAACCAGTTCGGACTTAGATATGAAACAATTTAATTAACACTTACTCCTAAAACATATTTAAAGAGATCTTAAAAGTAATTGAGTATGTACTTAATTAGTCTGGCCAGAGCTTAAATAGTTGAAACGGTGCATAATTTGCCGACAGCGAGAGGGTAGTGTAAGAATTAACGAGGGCTGCTTCTTTAATTATAGCAATTCATTAGCCGTTGGATGTGTTAAACGGAGAAAAGAACAAGTTTTCGATGTGGATTAATCGTTTCGCAGGCAACTGTTTGTCTGTGTTAGTGAAAAAATTCAGTGAATTTTCTCCACGTTACATGTTCGTATTGACCATTCAATTTACTCGCTTAATAAAGTGCTTGGATGTTCTGTGTCTATTTTTTTCCTAGTCGTTACCGTTAGAATTTTTTAGATAGATATAAGATGGGTTTAACCTGAATAAACGTTTCTTGGAGGATAACTTCTAGTTTGGTTCTGATTTGAATACATCGCAGAGTTACAAATTCATAATACTATATCTACGTTGTTTATGTTGAAGTAAAGATAAAATCAATTGAAATAACGATTACCACAAAAGTTTATATTTATTTTGGCAATATTTTTTTTAACAATATTTTTATTGGTTTAATTTTAGTTATCAAAGAAAAATGATTCCATTTGGTCTTTGTCAGGGCCGCCGTTCTATTTCGCTGTCTTTCGCTGTCTGAGTGCTCACATGGGCTAAAATACCTAAGAGATAGACATTGGCAGCACCAGAAGGCACTATCGTCCTTGAATTCCCTAAGAAAAACAAACGTAGTAACTATAACTTTCGCTATTTCTCACATATGGCGCCTATTCCCTCAGCATGGGAACTTGTAGATACATAATATCTCAAACATGCGCCGGGCCCATTTATATCGTGAACTGTCAGTGAAAGGGTCGTAGCACCGGTGCCATCCGAATTATAGCTCGTTTATTCTGATGATGTCGCCACTTACCCTCTCAGTGGGGTGCTTTTTAAAAATGATACTGCCTATTTATTTAGCGTACTACAATATGTCCGGAAGTATATTGCCTGTTTGGAAAAATACGGCTGCTGTGCTAAAGATGTAAATGGTGACAAAATATGTGAAACTTTCAGGGGTATGATGAGAACTATAAAATAGAGTACGAGCACTCAAATATATATCATGTTGAAGCCGAAATCTGAATGTAGAATGTTAATGAATGAATGTAATATATCAATAGCTTCAAAAATATGTAAGTGAATGAATGATGTATATTAGATGCTATTGATGTATTTTAATTGTTCATTTATTATATTACTTGATCAATATAATCGTTTAAGGCCTCACTAATTTTATGATATCCATTTACGAGCATGATTGCCTCTAAGAGATCGCTTTAAGCAATAAGGCCGCGGTTAAAAACCTGGTGTATATTTGTAAGCAAAAGCTTACATACTATAAATAACTATTACAAATAAAAATTCAATTTGTAATAGTTATTTATAGTTAAACTGTTAAAAACCTGGTATATATTTGTAAGCCTTTGCTTACAAATATACACCAGGTTTTTAACCGCGGCCTTATTGCTTAAAGCGATCTCTTATTAGTAACTCTTACAAATTAAAATTTGTAATAGTTATTCATAGTTAAACTGTTTTTTTTTTGTATAGAATTGTCTTATCTTATTATTTTTCTCCGAGTTGACATCTAACTTGAAGTTGAAAAATAAGTGCAATATTATAAATATATCATGTACAATAAATTCATGTCGGTATTATTATATAGATAGTTTTCAAGCTTTACGTACATTTTGCTTTAATAATTTAAAAAAATAGAAAGACTTTACTAGGTCTCTCAACTACCACATAAGTCCAGACACATAAGCATACTGTCTACAATTTTATAAAAATGACTAATATTAGTAACGAAGCAGTTAATTATCCTTATGATATTATAGACAAATCGGCGTGAATATTATAACCGAGAACGTTAGTATCATAACATTAAAATTACATAGACAAATAGGCAAGAATACGTCGCTCTTCATTAAATTTACAACACCGATGATTAAAACGCACCCCATTCCTCCAGGGATTTGGCGGCGAGACATAATGGGTGGTAATATCGTCTAGGTACTAAGGCGACAGGCTACCTAGTAATCTAGACTAATCCGAGTAGAAATCCAGCGGGAGGGAGGAAGGAGGAGGCTTTCTTAGGGAAATTAATTTAAACCCTGTATAGTGCCGGTACAAGATGGAAATTAGATACCGCGGCGCGTTGTTGTTTTATGTAAAGTCGTTACGTTGCTTTGTACATATTATTATTATATTTTATGATAAGTTTACTCATACAAACTGTCTGCTGCTTTAGACTAAGCCAGATAATTTTATATGCTTTAATCTCCTCTTGATAAGTCCTGTTATTCTTGGTGGTTGCCTGTCAACTTGGTTATATCCACTTTGTTCAACGAATTGAATATAAAAAAATGGTTATTATAGTGTAAATTATTTAAATTCGATATTTGGTAAGGCTAAACTTCGGCTTCGTTATCCTGGACGCCAAATTGTAAATATATAAAGTTCGCACATTTTTGTATGAAGGAAATTCGACAGTCGGGCATTTCTAAATTGAGTGCGTATATTTTGTATACTGAAAGAATATCGAAAATAAAATACTTTCTCGAGTTTTTTGTCTAACCTACATTATTACAAAAATATTGATATGAGAAAACTTAAATCTAGGTCATGCAACTCAAGTCATGGCGATGGCAAGCGCGTTTGCATGACCCAGATTTTTGTAATCGCGCTTAGGTGAACATATTTCGCAGGTTTTTGCAAACAAAAATGCAAAGAAATTTGTTTATTTACCGAAATATGTTATGTTTGTGATACTGATTGCATGGTAAAAATTTACGCAGTCAATTTAAAATCACCCCGATCATAAAGTTCTCATATTTCTGTATGAAAGAAATTCGCCGCTCGGGCTTTGTATTTTTTCTATAACCCCAAGATATATTTACTTCTTTGCACTTAGTTTGGTGGTAAAGTAATTTTTTTGTAATATGTATATTATCAGATTATTCATGATTGATTTATCTATATTATTATAATAAAGTTGGGCCATATTGCCTATCCCTAAAGGACTAGCCCTATTACTGGTACGGAGAAGTAAAAAACTACATAGAATTACATACCTATAGATAAATAGATACTCGTTCATAAACATATAAACATCTTTAAACATTAATTAATAAAGATTCGACGGTTATAAATATTTTATTAAGCTTCTCCAAGAGATTTATCACCACGTCTTATTTAATGTTCTCAAACAATAAATATAATTTTGATGACGCAACTGCGACGTTATCTGTCAGCGTTTTCGGTTTTATTGCCACAAGTTTAGAGGTCACAAAAATGTTTTATTTCAGACTTGCGGTTAAGCTAGACTGAAATCTTTGCCTACTCTTGTTACCTACAGTTAAAGATAGTATGTATAACAGTAAGATGCGGGTTGTACCTACTGCTTGTAGGTTATTTTATACTTTATAAATTACTAATAAAAAAAAGAAATAGGATTTAAAAATAATTGGAAACAGACTTTTATTCAACAGACAGAGGCAAAACGGTAAGATATGTATGTTCAATAAATTACCTCGTCCTGTAGCTAACTTAAATGGCAATGATTTTAGGTGTAAATTAAAAAAATTCTTCGAATCCACTGCTTTTTACTCAGTAAAAGAATTCTTACAAACTGATCTGACTGAATATTCATTCTCGAATTATTAATTAAAATGGATATTGACATTAAACAATACTTGACTTGTAATGTTACTGGACTGATATATAACTAAGTATTATGTATATAGTAATCAGACATCAATATTAAATTTAACATTATTATCTAGACACAAATTTATACTTTCTAATTTTTCTTTAAATTTTAACTCTTGTTTCGTCATAATATTATAATTCATTATTGTACGTATTGACTTGCCTAGTGTAACAAACGCAGTTATAAGGCCAATAAATGATTTGACTTTGACTTTGAAAAAAAAAAACTTACCTTCAGTTCATTATACTTAAGACTAATATTTGAATAGAAAACCCGTTTTATTTTTTTAAATATTTTTTTCTACAATGCGATCACTTTTAATGTGTAGAATAATATAATATAAGAAGTATTGTCACAACTTTCTGTTACACTTTGTACACGCATCGACTTGAAAACTCCGTTTTTCCATCATTTCAACACAAATTTAGCAGGCGCCTTTACGATATTTCAGTTAATTGGAATTAAAAACTAAAGCACGATATCGATTTTTTAGGATTAGGAAACCTTTAAAAACACCCATTTCAAAAAGAAAATTAATTTTCTAAAAGAGTTCAAGTGTTTATGAGAAATCGGGAACAAACAAAAAAGTTCCGGCAAATAGTGAACTTCCTCTTTTATTGATGTCTGTTAAAAACCATAGCTAGTCGTACTATACCATAACTCGACTAAAGTAAACCCCTCGCCAAATTTTATTGCTGCCCATTACGAGATTACTTCGAATTTTATTTATGACCTCTAAAATTCTTGCTAAAGATCTGAGACGGAGGCAGGTTTTAGGAACTTTACACCTGAACCAATTATTATAGGCATTTAGCTTGATTGCCCCTTCACTGAGACTGGACTTAGTAAATTTATTGCTTTGAATTCGTATAGTTGTAGGAAATAGTTATTAATATCTAATATGCGTATATAGTTTAGTAATTATGATATAATCAAATCTTAGCAATATTTAAAGACAACGAATCAAAAGTACTTTTATGCTAAATTCAAAATACATACCTCACTTTTCAAAACACAATTAAAAAATAACTTGTAGATTGCACCCATGACGTTGCCAGACACATAAAATGGAATAAAAGAAGAATTTCCAAACTTTGAACCATCATTTGTCCCCTTTTAGTGGTTGTATTCCCAAAAATCTATTTTAAGTACACCCCTGCCAATCTAATTGAGTGCCTTCTCTTTATGAAAGTAGATAGAAAAGTAAACTGAAATCTAAACACAGAAACCACATCTTTCATTCAATACAATACGGTCCTGACCCATTGACCTGAAACCTGTCTACGAGTATGTCCTGACCCACATTAATATAGCTATTTCTACACCCACGTACTCTCTTTTAGTGCTTTATATACTTATTATTATTTAACTTCATTCAGAACACAACTTTATTAGCAACAATCGCAAAACAAATACATTAAAAGCTAAGAGACTGGAGAATTCGGTCGGAGTTGTTAACGGCACTTGTTATAACAATATCGGTTGGATCGAAACTTCAGACGTTTCGAAAAGCCTTGAGATATTTAGAAGACAGTACATAAACCTACAATATTAGGACAAAAAAACGAATTAAATGGAAAAGCACATTTTAATTTGTAGAATTAAACGGTGTCGAATTAAATTGTAAAAATTATGAATTTATTTAAATTTTTATTAGTTATATATATTAAATTCGGCAGCCAAAAGTTACGTAATACGAGTAAGATATGCGGTACAATATAATCAGTGAGTCAACAATCATTTCCTATTTGCCTAGCCTTAGGTTTAATCTTTTTTCCATATTTTTATGAGATCGCTTTCACGGTATATATCCATGCCAATAAAAACTGAATTTTCAAAGTCGGACTATCAAAAAGTTGGGTGTGGTCATATATAATAAAATATATATATTACGACTTGAGATAAGAAACTCCTCCGACGTACGTACGTGGTACGACAAAAGTCGTGACCAACTTTTCTGGAATGTTCGAAGATGAGCAACCGCGTCCTACCGACCAAATACCCAATACTGAGTTACGAGTTAAAGAAATTAGTAGCAATTTATTGCTGCCAGCAACAGTTGCCTTCGAACGACTGACTTACTTTGAAATTCGACGCAATTTGTTTGTCGATAAACGGATCGGTCCAATGCAAGTTCATTATAACGCCACTTCGCTCGGTTTCCGGATTGATTGCTATTAGTTTTGTTGGAAAAGTTATTAGGTCAAATGAGATGAAACTTTGTAAAGTTTGACCTAACTTGCGAATGGTGTTTTCAATTTTTACCCGACTGCAAAAGTAGGGGACAAGAACAAGTTAGAAAAATAAATCACATCTGTTCTCCTAATAGAACAAGTAGGAAAAATAATTACCTTTTGTTCTAAAATTTAGAACAAGTTAAAAATAATATTATTCTGTTCTATTTTTAGAACATGTAGAAAAAATAAGTATCGATTGTTTTACTAATATAATAAGTTGGAAAAAACAAATCTGCTTTACTAATAGAACACGTAGTACCGGTAGAATAAACAGTAGAACAAGGGGTCTAAATGGCCGCTTTAGCTGAATCATAATAGGAAAATCTAGTGAATTGCTTAGCGAACCGTAAATAACCTCATACAGACTAATCATTTTATGAATTGTCTATGAAAAATATTTCTTAATTCATTCTTTTGACAGTTTTGGATGGATTTTCGTAAAATGGCCGCCAAGTATGAATTGCTGAACTGTCACTTAGCAGAATTGTTCGATGTTACTCAAAAGCAACATCTAGCAATTAATTTTGTTGTCTGTGTATTAAAATAAAATAATTATGGTGGGTTTATAAGCGTAGGTAAATTTTAATCAGATGGGAAGAACGAAAGGAGGGTTAAGTTTTTAGCGAATAGTTCATTGTAGAAAATTTCAGTTCATATCACGCTGCTGGTCACGACTCCTCTGTAAAAGGGAAATCCCAAGGTGCTAAATGTACTGTAGATACTTCATTCATTTATCATTTCATAATTTCGGTATGATACACTCGCTTAATGGAAAGCGACGCTAGAATATACATATTTATCAAATATACATAAGTTTCTTCTAGATCTGTGAACTTTCTCATAATTATAATATAATATATAGTTCAATAGTTTCTTTAGTTAATTTATTAGTTATTAGTCTCTCATAGTTATATAATTTTTTAGGAAATACATGTACACTTATATATGCATCCTGATGGTTTTAGTCTGCAGAAGTCCAATGTTATAAGTCCTATAATTTACAACAGATAGGTTTTTTTTTTAATCCTGAACAGCTAGGCATTTGGCCACGAGTTCGCACGAACACGGGAGTCAGCGACACTGTAGCCCTAGATGGAGTATGCCCAGTCTGGAATACATTGGCTCTCAAGGAGGGCTGCCGGAACACACCGTTAGGTGCTTGGCGACAGATTTTACAACTTGAGGGTGATAGCTAGCCAGGCGAGCGATAGGAAACGTTCTACCACCATGCTATGGTTTCCTCACGATGTTTTCCTTTACCGGTACATTAATATCGCCATCCAACAATGAGTACTAAACATCGCTGCTATCTCGAGGGGCGGTAAAAATACTCATTAAGTTCGGAAATGCAGTTTGAAACCGACTTTATGTGGAGGCTGTAAAGATAGGCTTCAGTTACGATGGTTCTCCACATCTCTGAGATCTATAACACCTGGTTTGATAGACATTCAGGTACTTACGACACGTCATTTATATTGCTAGTTTATATGAACGGAGAAAGACCCCTTACCGAGGAGAGTTAGGCATAAAAGAATTGAAAACAAGAACAAGCAAGTTTAGTTTCATTGCGACAGCGTTAAAACAGCGAAACGTCAAAAGAAAACTAAGTTTGCTTGCTTTTGTTGTAATATTTTTCGTGTCGAACTGTGTGTATAGTGGATAAGGGTGCAGATCAAATCTGAAGCTAAACCTGTAATGTCAGGTCTAGTTTTAGATCTTTGATATATAATGTCATTATATCAAGTGTACGAGTACTAAGGTATAAAGGATCACTGTGATCACTAATTCTATCACAATGAGTGAATTTCTCTATAGAATGAATACTTTTCGAAGCGATGATGGTCGAGTGGTTAGTGGGGTCGATTGGCGTGCAAAAGGTGAAAGAAAACATCGTGAGGAAACCATAGCATGGTGGTAGGGAGTTTCCTATCGCGCACCTGGCTAACTACCACCCTCGAGTTGTAAAATCTGTCGCCAAGCACCTAACGGTGTGTTCCGACAGCCCTCCTTGAGAACCAGTGTATTCCAGACTAGGCATCCATTTAGGGCTACAGTGTCACTGACTCCCGTGGTCGTGCGAACTTGTGGTCAAATGCCTAGACTAGGATAAAAAACCTCTAAATTTTATCGAAGAACGATAAACTTTTTCTATGAAGGGACTTACCTGAGATCAGGGTAAAAAAATTACTGTTGATTTTTTACTGTAATTCCTGGTTGGTCCCATAGTGGTTGTGATGAGAACACCCCTTTTCGGCCTAACACATGCTAAACATAACCCTGTATTGATTTAGTGCTATAAACACGCCTGGTAGCTGCACTAAATGTTTATAAGCATCAAAATTGTGATGAATTTTTGCACGACTGTCAAAATAGTGGAATGTTTTTAATATCATATATTATACGTTCGTATGTGACTTTCCTTGTTCTACTACAATTTTAAATGGTCAAATAATATCACACAGCCAATGACTAAATACAAAATAAAATAAAAACATATTAAATACCCACATACAGTTCAATACATACCCTAAAACATCCAATAGATCTTATAATTATATACTTAGGCTTGCTACATAATAACTTAAAATCAAATAACAAGTAAAAAAAATCAAAAAAAACTTTATACATAGAGTGTATTTTACCGCACTATACCGTAAAGTTCAACTTTCAAGTCCTGCTTTAAAACCTGGTAAGTTAAGATTTCGAGGAAGGTATATTTAAAAAGTATGTTGTTACGAGCTGGACTCCCCGAGTTAACCAGTTTTCAAAAGTCCTGCTCCTGTAACAACAAGATACAACAGCATAATACACTGAAAATATTACATTAATTTTAAAAAAAGCACAGTAATAAAACACAAACAAATCCTTCCCAGATTCACTAATTTCATTTACCGTGGTTGTTTGAGTATTCTGTTCGTCAAAAAAAAAAAGAAATATCGCGCGCGCCGTAAATAAAATTATCTCAATAAAAGCAAAGAATATCCGGTCCTGAACAAACAGGCCCTAAACAGAGTAAAATAATTAAAATAAGTATGTGTAACATTCCAAACGAGAGGGGGAACTCCCGTTTGGAGCGGGACTAAACGAATTACGTTTACCATCACACATAGAGAAAAAAAAGTAAGAACACGGTGTTGTACATTTTGTTGGTGCTTCGCGTGAAATATTACATTATGTAGATGAGGAATATATTAAGCATACGGCACGTTATGCGTGAATATTTAAAACTCGTAGGTACAAATTACGGAGCCGAAGCGGGAATAAAATTCAGCGCGCCGCCGCCGCCGCCGCCGTAACGGGATCATAATTTTTGAAAAGGTCCCTTCGGTTTCGGTTACGTGTCGCGTTTACAAATAAACGGAATCGAACGCTTACAGCGATTCGGACAGATTTTCGAAAACTGACGAATTTGTTCGACATCTATTCGACGCTTGTGGATGGAAATACCATTTGCGAAATCGATTCCATTTTTTAGCAATTTTTATGTAACTAACTTCACATTACTCAAACCGATGTTTTATTTTTTATTTTTATTGTGAATAGGCTTGCTTCTTATCGCATCTTGTCTAAGGTTAAGATGTAGTACGCTTGCCTGGAAGAAACTAATTTACTCACGACTTAAAATGACTTAGATTGTAGCTATATTTTAGTGGTTATCTTGTGCATTTTTAAGATTGAAAGATGTCAAAAGTTTTGACATCAAGTAATATTTGGAAATAAAAGACTATTAAATATACTAATAATATGTACAAACATCCACGTGTAGGGCAGACACACACCTACATCACACATATACCTACTTAGGCGTAGTATGTTTATATTGCATATATAGCGCATGTCCTAAACTCTAAACTGCATTTAATTGACCCTATATAGAATACTCACCTCAATTAGCCAACAAAATAACATAGACTCAACAATAAACGCACCCAATAGTTATTCTATACACGAAAAGGTCTTCAGGTCTCAAACTAGGCAAAGCCTGTGCTATGGTAACCTGATGACTGATATACATACTTATGTACATAAATACATAGTTATTTATAATAAACACCCAGACACAGGTAAATAATGGATTGTAAAGAATTTTTAACGATGCATAGAAATTTTATAGTAGGATTGTCTGAACAATCGAACTTAATATAAACAATGTTAAATTCCTTTGCAGTGTTCTCTAAAAGAAAACGTAGCTCTTCAATAAATAATTGCTTGAAATGCTTTCATAATGCAAGCGTTGTAGAAATTGCTATTTGTTGTATAAACTGCGACTATCAAGTTCCAATAGCCTTTAGCTTCGTTGAAACTTTTTAAATTGATGATTTTAATGCCTGGCTGCTTTTTCCTAGTTTTAGATTCTCGTCGAAATTTCTCTGCTCCGAATGTTTTGCTTGCGGAACGGAAATGTTCGTTCGATGGTTTTTGCACTCGAAATGAAGAGAGTAAAGAGTAGACTGAATATAGACGTACTTGTTTGAGATCTTGTTCCAGATGCGTAGTTTTGTTTTCATATATAATTAGTTCCTAGTTGAGACTTTATGCATACTTTAAAGCGGTGAGAACGTAATAAGATAATAGGGTATTACTTTAGATATTTGCTGCGGTCGTTTTTTGTAGTGTTTAACTACGAAGATACTTTCAGTAATTTACTTCTCAGGTATTTGATTCGCTCTGGGTTTATAAAACATAAAACTAGTAGCTGACACACGCAGTGTTGTCCGCGACATAAAATTAAATTTTGAGAAGTTTCAAACTTTTAATTTGACCTCCTTAGATGGTCAATGAATTTAATTTCCAAAAAATATTTCTTAGGACAACCCTACACCCTACAATTGAAACAAACTTCATGTCTCCAGGATTAGTGGTTTAGGATCTATCTGCATTGATCCCTAGCGAGTATCCTTGCTATTAGACTGGTAGAAAAAGTTGAAATAAATCCAATTATGGATTGGAATGGAATATACGTACTCTTTTATATACATAGATGATAATTGCAAGATTTTTTTAAATCACAATTCTGTGTGTTTATTTTTATATTATCTCACACTATAGACTTAAAGTGGCTCGTTAAAATTAATAATAATATTATAACTTTAAATAACTGGTTGTATAAATAATTGAATAAACAGTACGGGTATCACGACAAAATTTATAATAAACAAAGAGATAATCGTTACACGAAACAAAAACTACGTTAGCGTTGTGCTTGAATTCAGGTAAAATATTTTTATACAATGCTAGTGTAGTGAGAGAACTGTCGCATCAGGTTTTGTTTTCAATTCTCTCTTGGAAACAGAAAATACTCATAGTAGAGAAAAGTTTGGCATTCTGCGCTACAAGCATCACGGTGCGGCACAGTTGCGAAATGAAGACATAAGCCGTGTTCAACGTTCGAAGTTCATTATTCTGTTTTGCAGACGCAGTGGTGTGGAATTAATTTAAATATTAAATTTATAATAAAAATTCGTTTGTTATATGGGAGCCCTTTAAATATTTATTTTATTCTGATTTATTTTGTTGTTATAGTGGCAACAGAAATACATCATCTGTGAAAATAATCAAGGGCGCTACTGTACATTTAATGAAATAGCATTAAGTTAATGCTATTTCACGATACGACGTAACTTACGATATGTTACGTCGGCCGTATCGTGTTGTATAAAGTGTGTAGCACTCCGTGGGTTTATTCAAGCGAACGCGTGCTAGATCGTACATCAAAGCGGAGCCGAATGTTCAACAAACTCATAATATTTATGACGGTGTCTCAGGAATGCTACGTGTTTGCTGATTTCATAAACTACATGAATAAATGTAGCAAACATTTTTGTTTTGAGACTGACGTTCTGTTCAGCTCTTGCAGTTTGCAGTTTTCCTCTGGGAAAATATTTCATTTTCATGACGGGCATGTTTTCGTACTATATTAGCTCTGGAATTTTTTCTCTAACTTAAACTTTTGCTGACAGTTATAAAACTAAAAAAACGGCGATTTGCCTCATAAGTTTATACTAAGCCAAAATTATTCAAAATCTCTCCAATAAATTTCAGGAAAATATAGTCTAAATTCTAAAGTGACTATTTTACACTAGCGAACTGTCCTGGCTACACATGGGTGTACAAATTTTTGTTCTATCATCAATAATTTCCGTAGCGCAATCGAAAAAAGACATATTATGGCAAAAATAAATTACACCTTAATATGGTTTTAGTAGGGATTTTAAGGATCTCAGATTTGTCTAGTAATAAATATAGTTTATGTTAATCAATGATAATGTAGCTTTGTAACAGTTAAAGAATGTATGAAATCGGTCCATCTGTGGGTTTGTTCGTTATTTACAAAATTATGATAACTTACTTACAGAACCGTAGTCAAATTGTCTCTGTTAATGAAGAAATTTCTACAGAGGGTACAATGTAAATTGGTGTACCACAAGGCTCTATTTAGGGCCAGTCTTATTTATGATATATATTAATGATATAACCAACGCACTGCCGACTTGCGCTCATATAAATTTATTTGCAGATGACACACATGTGGGTATCAGGGACAAATGTAAATTTAATTTAGAACATAAAGTTAATACAGTTATGGAATTATTAAAGAAATGGTTTGACGCAAATGGCATTATCCTCAACTCTGATAAACCATCTCAATGCAGTATCAGTCAAGGTAAGGTATTTTTGGGAATTCTGATAATAAAACAAATATATTTCTAGGTTATATAATAGATAACACAATTAGTCGTAAAGCGCACATCGATAAAATTTGTAAAAAAATGACAAGTGGCAATTATTTAAACTTAAGCCTAGGTAAAAAGTCGTTCATTTCTGTTTACTATGCTTATTGCTTACGTACACTCTATTGTAAGATACGCTATAACTGTTTGGGGAAACGGAATATTTATAGTTGTTTATTAGAAGTACACGAAGATAGGGAAATACCGGAATAATAATTTCACGCAATAATAAAAAAGGGCGAGTCCTGCCTGTCCACAGATTATCTAAATGTAAGAAATAGGGACTTAACACCAAAATATTAATGTACAATAAATAATAAATTACCAAATATCATTATGGAACTCAATTTTGAAATATTCAAACAAAGATTAAAATATTTTTTTGAAAGAAATCCTTTTTATAAAGTGAGTGAATATATGTCAATTCAGCTTGTGGAATCATCGTTCTTGTAACAAACAACCATTACAAAATGTAACTAATAAGTAAAGAAATAAATCACAATGTAAATATATAATATAAAAAAAAATTGTTCTTAGAACTATAATAGTATATAAGTCTTTAAAGTTTAATTTTTTGAAGTTATTATTAATTCAAATGTAACAGTCCTTGCCTATAACGATAGTTATTCAAAGGCCAATAAATATTTTTTATTCTTATTCTTCAAAATATAAATGCCTCTTTATCATATTAGTGTAGATATGTGTATTTACCTAACATACATTACATATGTAGTAACACCAATATATAGTAAACAAATTTTCATTCCGAAAGCTCCTAATAACATACATTACAACAAACTCTCTTATTAACCAGCTAATATTATAATCCCAGCCCAAAAAACTCATTTTAGTTCCCAACTCCGATCGCCAAATCCCGACTTATCCGGAGAAAGTTTTATGAAAATTTTCACGTTAAAAAACCTCAAGTTTTTACTCAATTTAGTATAACAATTCAATTTGAGAACGAATAAGAAAATGGAATTTTAGTCAATTCTACAAATTGTCAAAAACACGAATAAAAGTTGGTTGTTGAAGGTGTTGAAGTTATAAATTTAAGTTAGTACTTACTATATTTCTTCAAGGAGCTTTTTACACAATTTTATAAAAGATGTTTTTTGTGAAAAAACATTCAAGGGCCGCTTGTGACGACCACTAAGTTTCGCGATGTAAAGTTGTAAGATAGTTTTGGAAAGATAGTTAACAACGCAGTATTTTCTCTTCCGGATTCCTAAGAAAAACTTTTAGCAAATCGGACTAGCGATAAGTCTAGTTTTAGCGTTTTCTTACCATAGTTCTTTTTATCTTGTATTTTACGTCCTTATTTTCTCCAATTCAAGCGTTACAAATCTGAGAATCTTTCTTACCGTCAAAGTGAGATATCTTTTGTAATCTCCGTGAATAATATCGGATTAACGGAGCTTCGCTACTAATTCCTCTTCTAAGAAAGAAACTCTTTTATCCCTTTCTGGACCGGTTGCTCGTTCACAGAGGTTAAAAAATGTTTAAAAGAAATAGATATTGTTCGCGTTTGGTAAATAACGAGCGGCTCGGATTTTGCTTAATTCTACTACTGTAGGTGTATATCTTGAGGTACCTACCTCTAGTTTTTAACATATCTTTGTCCGAGTTTTCCGGTTTGTTTATGATTGTTTTTCCTGAAAGAATCGACTGAATGTAATTTTGGAGTTTGAGCTGGCTGTATTTTGTTATTGTCGTGAAAGTTTTTATATTTTCTAGAATAGTAAAATACAAGTATTTGATGGTGCGAATTGTCTACCAACAGGCCCATTGATATTTCTTTAAACTAATAGAAATTTGTTTAGGTTGGCGATGTCTACTTCTAGCAAACTACTTTAGTAGCAATTCAGTATTAAAACAGTCCCAGCAGCATAACTTTTAGAGAGGCAGATTCAAGATTAGAAGTGAAAGTGAGGTGTTAAGGAACTTGAGCAGGTGCAGTCTCCGAACAAGATGTCAAAGATGAAACAAAGTGAAAGTAAAGTTTAAGGAAAGCTGACCCAACCAGCATATTGGAAGTAGCCAGGAAGAGACAGTCTTAAAGTAGTTTTAATGCAATAACATTATATTAGATGCGTTAAAAATATTCCGAGACATTAAAATTAATTAAGAAATTATAATGATTTCTTCCCACTGAAAATGACACCGGTTCTTTGGTTCAGTGGTTAGCATGCTGGCTTCGAGACCCGCTGGTCCCAGGTACGATTCCTGGCTGGGGAAGATATTTGATCGGTGAGTTTGAATATCTGTCTTTGAGCCTGGGTGCATGTGTTGCTTATGTGTTTGTAAATGTTGCATGGCATCCTCGATACGAAAGAAATCCAAGTAGGGACCTATGACTATGAAACGCTATTTATTAATTTGCTCTAATTGCTATAAAATATTTATGCATGTGTTAGTGTATGAGTACTTGAGAAAAGACAAACCTAAGAGCAACACAACTTGAGTAAATAATGTGCGTACACTTCATGACAAACTATTGTACTGATTAACATATAATAGATTACTTCCACATATAATTTTCGATGGTCGGATAAATTGATAGTCATGACATATGAGAATTAACCCCAAATATTAGGTATCATACGCTTCCCATTCTAGATTATGCCGATGCATGTTACCCAGACCTGACAGAAGACCAACTAAATAAACATGAGCGTCTTCAAAATTTTTGTATAAGGCTTGCGTAAGTATGACCATGTTCCTCAATTTTGCACAAGGCTTCCTATACGCCTTCGTCGAAACGCTCATATTCTTCATATCCTTTATAATATATTGTTCAACCCTACCACCCCGTGCTACCTCAAAGAACGTTTTCAGCATGTACACTCCAGTCATTCTCTTTCATTAAGATCTTCAGACACATATGCTCTTTCCATACCAAAGCATTCTTCTTCCTTCTATGCAGATTCGTTCATTGCTCAAGCTACCATTTTATGCAATTCTCTGCCTGTCTCGATCAGAAAATCGAAGTCCCTAGCAATTTTCAAAAATCAAGTGAAGACGTTTTATATTTCACAGCTCTCACTGCCACTTCAATAAACTGTTTAACCATCTCTGTTATTTCTTTTCATCATATTGAACTAAATATCTATACATTTTTCAATTAAGTTCAGTCTTGAAAATTCAGTTTATTGTATATCGCTCTTGTTTTGTATGTAATTAGTAAACCAAATGTAGTACGTAAATTAAATTCTCATTCAATTCTGTGAGTAGTAAGACTATGTATATTATATTATATTTATCTTTTTAATTCTAAAACATTTTAATTGCTATTTAAATGTAAGTAAGTTTTTAAGTTTAGTTTCCCGGTCTATACTTATGCTTTAGTTTCTATCCATCCAAAGGTTGCCTGGAAGAGATCGCTATTAGCGATAAGACCGCCGCTTGTTGCACGTAGTCATAAGTTTCATTAAGTTTATTTATATGTGCATACAATACAATAAAGAGTTTTCTATCTATCTATCAATAGGTTATTCCACATACCAAGTGGGCACGAGTATTCCTGTTGATATTAACTGGATATTTAGAACTATAGTGTGAATTATCACGTCTATAAACTATAGTGACTAGGAAAGTTTCTATAAGCAACGAATATCAAAATAAATGTAGCATGAATGTAGATTTTTTTAATAGAAACGTTAAAACAGTTCTGAAAAACTGTGCTGATAATTTTTTTGGATTTGAAAATCTAAGACCATTTCAGAGGTCCCTTATCAACTGAATTTTACAAGATTATTTTTTACATTTGGTAAGATTATTTATTACAATCTTAAGTATTGTCACACCTTTCTGTTACACGTTGTATACATTTCAACGGGCATAACTGATGCACTTAAATGTACATTAACAAAACTCGTAAAGAGGTTGAAATGTTCGCACACACTCAAACTTCGTGCGGGGGGTTCGGTATTAAAACATTATGAGCAAATTATTGCGCTCGCTTCACTGCTAAGAGCTTAAAATGTTTGGGACGTGACGTTTTAGTTGTGACCGTTCTAACGACAAGCATTTCTCGCCGTCTACGCTCCGGGTACACATGCTACGGTTTAAGTTAAGAGTGTGGCCATTTAATACTTTCCAGTGCAGTCTAAGTGCTAGAAGAGTTTTGAGCAGGTCAACAGAACAGTGGTTAATAATTATGGTCAAATATTTTTTTTTTTATCTGATGAGGCTCACTTGTGAGTTGAATACGAATTCATGCTTGTAGAAGCTAAACTTAACGTATCTAATGTTGCTTGCAGACTGCGCTTAAACTAAGATATATTTCCTACTTACACTATACCTACACATATAAGCTATGAATGCTATGATAATACTTAGCTTAGATCTCGATTTGAAAAAAAGTTTAACGGTTCTGTCAAAAGAAGCTTGTTTTAAAATATAATTTAAGTCTCTCATTCTGGAATGTTGCAAAATTGACAAAGAGAAAAGAAACATGTAAAGAATATAATTCAGAGTACCTCTTGGCAAATTTATGATTATGATTTGTTTATTCATACTTTTTAGATTTTACAAAAAAACGTTTTGTGATAGTTACTTAAGTCTCGACTTGAACAGTGACACGTATATATGGTTAAATCAGTATTAGAATAAATATATTGAAGTGTTTTGTTGTTATGTTACGGCTGAAGCTATGAAGTTAGAACTTGGGATGGAATGTGGTTTGGTATTGTTTTTACACAATAATATTTTACTTAAGTATACAGAAATAGTTATAAAATTGTTGGAAGCAGCGGGCGTTCTCTTAACAATAGGGATACATAAATCAAATTCATTGTCACTTTGACAATCTGACGTCTATTGTACTTGTATAATTCAGGTCAATGCCTAAGACACAGATACTAAGAAAAACTAAATAAATTCATCGAGCAGCATCATTACACTAACTATGCGATCCGCGTCACGTCAGCTACAAAGCGATAAACGTTTTTTGCGCCGTCGTCGGTCGGCCGCTCGCGGTAACAAATTGTCGAGGTGACAGCACCAGATTCCTGGGAGTAGGCGCGCTGGCGTGCTTGACTTCGTACCGTCGACTTAGGATACGGGAAAGCAAGCGTCACTATAATTGATGTGTACAGAAATGTGATAAACAAAAAATACGTGTGGCACTTGGGGACTGCCACGGTAAAGCATAACAGTGCCGAAGTCTGCCGAACTGAAACGACGTTAGACGATGAACGGCTTTCAACGCCGCACCGCTGGCTGCGCTGTGCCGGTCGGAGTGGAGGGTGTTAGGTTTATTTTCGTTACGGAATTTCTTGATTCGGTTGCCGCGCTCAAAGCCCGCGATAAAAGCTATGCAATAGTTTAAAAAAATATATTTGGACGATGAATTTCCATTAATCAAAAGTGATAAGTGCAAAAGTACGAACAAAAAATCCTTCGCTCAACAAATGTCCAAAACTAAAAATGTCCAACAGTTCAAAATTGTTTTTCTTCTGTGACGCTGTAAATTTGTTTCTCGGTGAACAACAGGCGAATCATTTCATCTAATGTATGCTAAAATGGAGTGATTGATGTTGGTAACAATTTTTTGACAACCGCCCTGACCTTATTGAAGTAATCTGAGTATGCTAACTACTAAGAAACTTCAAGAGGTTAGATATTACAGAAAATTGTGAAAAAACAGTTTTTATAACATTATTATGTATTACATTCTATTTCCAGCTTATACCTTGCCTTATTAGGCAAAGGTTAAGAAAACATCCCAGACAAGAGGCGTGCACGTTTGATTCTTTATTTGGATCGCGTGTGGCGTATTCGTCGTCAGCTTTATACCACTGAACATTGAATTCTCTATCAATTAAGTTTAAATAAGTTCTAATAACCGGCGTGTATATATAATTAATAAAAAAAAACATGATACATCAAATGTTCTTTTCGGTTATACATACTTAGTGTTGACATTAGACTAACTTGATATACAGTTTTTATTTCTTTACGCCACTTCTTCATCGTTTTTACTCAGTGCCCAGACGTTACGTACCTAACAATCCGTGTCAGAAGCTCTGAGTCATTCCTTGTTATTAAGTGGTGTACTTTTACTTGAGAATTATATTACTAGAAAGTTAGGTTTTTGTATATCGAAATAATTCTAGAAAGAATTACTCTATTAACTAAGGAGAGCTTTAGCTAGTAAAAATATCTTGTTGGTTTATGGCGGAATCGTCACAAATCAAGGTTGTTTTTTGCAAGGAGACAGCATAAAAATTACATATATCAAGTCTTTTCTTTTTGACCATTGATAAAGGTAGCATCATTTAATTTAAAATTATTAAAATGTAATGATAGGTGATGAAGTTGCAATAATGAAACTTTCAACCAAATGTCCTCATCCAGTAAATTTTCATCTGAACAATATTTACAACTCCCGTGAGAAGGTCTTAAGAGTAAAACCGCTGAAAAGCTAGAAAGCAATAAACAAAATACTGAACAAACAGAGTGTTTTCCAGCTTCACAGCCTTTCCACCTGATTGTATTTTGTTATAAGGTAAGACCGCTCTTGGCGACAGATAAAAGCCTCTGCGGTTGACAGTAGACGCTAAAGCAATCATCTTAATGGTCCTGGAGGATGCGATTATTTTTTTATTTAAATGGACAACTTAATAGCAAGTGTTTTGGTATTGGATAGGGAAATGACAGGTTCTTATTCCTTTTGTATGAATATAAATACAAAAAATGGGACACCGCGGGGCACAGCTAGCAAATAATAACAATAGGTGATCGCTCTCGCATGCAGGCGAAAGGTCTCGTAAATATTTTAAGTGTCATGTGATCTTGTATACGTCTATAAATAATTGCAATTGACATGGCAGCCGGGGCAGTTACTTATTTATCATAATATGTAAAGACAATGGAATGGAATGATGAAATGAGAAAATGGAAATAACCTATGAACAATAATTAGAAAATTTATTGTTTTACAAAGAGTTCAACGCACTTTGGAAATAACAAACATAATCGACGAAGTTTTGTAGAAACGAAATATAAAACTCAAATAACATCATCTGTCTAGAGGTATAATTGGAAAATGAAAACATATTCCCTTCGCTTCTGCTCAATGCTTTAGCTATAAATAATATATAAGGAATAAACTATCAGTTTATTCCTACGAAATTAATCATCGATGATAATAGTACAAAAGTTTTAAAAATATTTCAAGAATTTCATCTCATACTCGTTTTCCGCTTCACTGTAATGGCGGTTCCTCTGCACATTAGACGAAACAGTACCATTCCTATTCTGACATTCTAAACACGAATAGAGGAGATAACGAGGAATTCGGCCGTTTTGGATACATACACATGCAAGTGGCTGAAGCTACGCCACGCGACCAGGCTTTACTATCTAAAGTATTTGATTTAAGATTGATTTGCCTGTAACGTTATTTAAAGGCTAATTAATATTTCTGCAGCACGTAGATTAAAAAAAACAATGTTTGCTTTGATTATGGCATTTTTTTCAGCACGTTAGTATGTTGGAAATTGAGCATGACGCTATCGCGTTACGTTAGCGGCGAAAGAAGTGAAACAAAGGTTAGTAATCTTAGTTTCGTTTAGAATTCTCAGATAGCTAACCTTTGTGTCACATCTTTCGCCACTAATTTTACGCGATACCACCACTCAACTCGACGACTACGGCTCTGGTTATGGTTTTTAACTTTTTATTTTGATGCAACATGGTATACAAGTTATACAAATTGTCAGAATTTTTATTCAGCGGGAATTATTTGGGTTGATATTTCCCAAGCAAAGGACAGTGAAACCGTGCCACTTACTAACTTAAATCTATGAGACATGCGGTACTCAATTGTAGGGTATTCTTATGCACTATCAATAAAGCATGTATGTGAACAGAAGTCAGTTTTTACGAAGCTGTGAATAATTTGTTATTTGTTTTTTTTTTCGCTTCCGTCGCTTGGTCGAGCATGAGTATAAAGCCTTAGCTGTTTTACCGCAACATCCCTTTGTCCCGAGTTTCTGCTTGAGACATCGCTAGGACCATTCGCCGAGCTTTTAATTTTCTGAATGTTTCAAAATAAACTCTCTCCCTTAGGGAGAGAGGGTAAATAAAGCACTGATGATTCCGTGAATTCGCTGCGTTAAGTGTTAATTTCCTTAGAGATTGGACGAAATGGAATTAAGGAATTAATAGAGAATTAGAATAGGGAAAGCATACGTTTGCAGGCTCTTTTATGTACGGATAAATTTGTAAAACTTTCTTTAAAAAGATCAGTAAGGCGTACCAGCTTAAGTTCAGAATTTTTAGTATTCTGTAGTTCTGATTTTCTTTGTTCTTATTGATTTTGTTTGACTTAATTAAGTTACAATATTCAAGACTACAAAACAATTGAACAACAACTGAGCTGTCATAAATTCAGAGTAGGTATATATAGATAAAACTGTAAATCTAGTAGATTACAATGTCATCCACTATACAGCTATAATGAATCCGTGTAACCTCATAATCACAGCATTCTCAAACTGCAGATGAAGTCTGCAACCGAGCTAGAATCAATTCAAAACATGTAAAATCGTAAACTCAAAAAGAGACTTTGCACCATCATACCAAAATCGAAACTACGAAGAACCGAACGCGCATAAAAGGTTCTAAAATAGCTGTAAAGTTACCAAATACACACCTGCCTTTCTAAAAGCCATGCCATCGACTTGTGGTAATAAAGACGCCGGAGGGTTTACGTCTTAAAACTTCGCCGTTCTGTCCACAAAGGTAGGTCTCGGGAGATGTTCAGTTTTTAGACGAAAAGTACCAAGTTGAGCTCGAACGGAACTTGGGATCTTTACGTTCGATTTTCAAAGTCTCCGTGTGAAAGAAATAGGTAAATACAGATACCAAATTAACAGAAATCAATAATTTTAGAATTAGAATATGTTAATCGATAACTGATAGTCATATGTGAGTTACTGGAAATTAAATTAAGACTGGAATTTCCTTTGGTCTTATTTATGAATCAGTTTTGAGTATTATTTGTGATTATTATATAAACATTTTCACTTTGAAGTGAAGTTTTGTCACGATTATGTGTTTAATTCAGTAACAAAGATTAATTTGTTTGCGGAATACGTTGAATTACTTGCAGTATCTGTAGTACATAAGATATTAATAAGATAAACAGGTGAAACCGATAAACTTGCGTGTCAGCATACTGCGCTATATGCGCTACAGGGCCTATGAAAATAATATAAAAAATTAGACTATTATTTTAGCGCTTTTCATTCAGCTACCACGGCATTTCTTTTCATTCTTAAACCCCGTAGGCGCGTTGATACAAAAGTAAATCATAACGTGAATTAGCGCGTCTCAGTACAAATGCTTATCACGAAAAACCCGAGTCCGCTACTTCCCCTCAAATATCCGGGTCAGGCATTGTTTCTTTGTCACAGAGCCGGACAATCCCGCTGCCAAGTTTCATCTGCGGTCACTATCTCTTCCATCCGGACCGCGAAACACTTGGATATCACTATTCCAACCGCACGCAAACTTTGTAGCCGACAACAAAAGATATTGTGACGTTCGTTCCGCTGCCACAGTTACTTGTTTTTCGTTATTTTCTTGCACCTCCGGCTTCTCACGGGCGGATCGAGGACTCCCGCTCGAAGTAATTTCGCTAATGGGATACCTCTCCTGGCCAGATGAATACTTAAACATGTTTACATCTCGCTAATGAGAGAGTGCGGCTTTCAAATTCTTACATATTTCATGACCGAGAAATTAATTAAGACGTCTTCGTACGAGCGGCTTACGAGGGCGAAGAAATGAACGAATACCGGCCTCTTTGCTACGGTAACCGCGTTGAACGTGAGTCGGCAATTGCGTCGAGCCGACATTTACCATGTTAACTTCGCTCAGTTTGCGGTAAAGTAAACGTAGTCGCATCAACAACAAATAGCCCGTTCCTAACTCGTACTCTCTCTCGAGGGGCAAATTGAAAAATTCCTGAGGCAGTGGCCGGTGGTGCGTCCGCCAGCCCGACCTGTCTAGCCGAGTCCTACACGTCTACGGGTAACGTACGAGCGCACTCACATATTCGGAAAGGGGACATATAATATCGCATTAAGAAGCGGATGGAAACGTTATCTGGCCGTTCCGTAGCGTTTAAGTTGTGAGACACGTAAGTGTTGCCATTTGTTCCCTTGTAAGTTGTGTTTATTCTTTTTCTCCGAGTCCTTTTCTGTTATGAGTAATGGGGGGTCGGGCAGGGAGTGACGGCGGCCGGGACGTGAAATACGTTTAGAATGCGCCCGCGATTGTGCCCGCTTGCACTGGATCCGGAGATTTCCAGCCACTTGGAACGAGACGCGCGTTTTCCTTATACGCTTGCTTATTTAAATTTATGAGCGGAGTTGTGTGCGGATGTGCGTAGAAACATCATAACTGTAGCTTAAATGATAACGCATTATTATGTGCGTGGTTGCTGACAAGGAAAAACTGTTTTTGGTTGACGCATCAAGCTTTAAAACTGGTTTACAGCTTTAGACAATGCAAGAAGATGGTAGATGCTTGAAAAGGCTTGTCTATAGGCAGGTAGTTTATTTTTGAGATTTCAGTGTGCATTATAAATTGAGTAGATATATTTTGTAGTAAATTTAAAGCTTAGCCCTTCACACCTACACCCGTTTCATAGGGGAGATACGTGATGGGAAGTAAGATATTTAAAAAAAATATAGACTTAGATAAACTTTATTATCTATTTATCGATGAGAGATTGGAACTTACTGAGTCTAAAAACAATCCAAATTTAAGAGAAACATACTTACCAAATACCTACCTAAAAATATTCCACATGATCCAATTCTATCAACTAAACCGTCAACGCCCAAAACACATCCATTCGCATTCGAATTTCTCTACGAAAAATTGACTGAAAACATTCACCTATACATTCGTCAAATAGACGTAGTTCGTCGGGACGACGCGCACTTTCATTCCCTGAAAACGGTGATGAAACCGTTTTACAGTATACCCTAATAACAGTGAAAAGATACGACCTAACAAATCCTACCCGACTATACCATCTTTTTAACTATATATACTTTTTAGACGCGATTTATGTTTATCTACAATAGTCTTTTATTAGCAGTTGATTCGACTTTAAATACGACTAGCTGCAATCCGCGGTGTTACCCGCGGAGCTTTAAGTTTTTGCAGCATATGTTACTCAGTGATAATGTACCTAGCTTTTTAGAATCGAAAAAATGTTTGAAATCGGTCCAGTAGTTTTTGAGTTTAATCGTTACATACAAAAACACAAATCATCCCTTTTATAATATTAGTACAGATCAGTATAGAAGTATAGAAATCGCGTTATAGGTCTTCAAGAAACTATTGCTAGTGTCATATACATTAACAGCTATCTTAGCTAGATCCTCAACATCTCACTGGTACTTAGTTATATGTATATCCACTACAGTAACTCCCATTTAGTTAGATTAAGCAAAAACAAAGTTATGTTTTCAACAGTCTATCGTTACAAATCGTTATTTCTATAAAAAATATATTTTTTCATACTTAAAAATTACTAGTACTTCTCCTGTGTTGAGAGCGATGCGACATTCACAAATACATGCACAACACACGTTAACCCATTGATTGTGAATTTATTGCTTAAATAGTAATTTATTCTATGCAAATTATATATACTTGTATTGCATAGTCTGATGATAAGTTTTTTTATATAATTTTGGTCCATAATTTAACTAAATATAACTACACCATTTTACTAGAGCTTATATTCTGTAACTACATGAAGAAAGCCTACAATTAGAATCAATTACTTAACTAAATAACCAATAATTCAATAAATAACTACTCGAATAATTTTGTTCAAACAAACACAGTAAGCACACGTCGCCCGTCCCACTACGTTTGAATCAAAGACGGAGAAAACGTGCGACGAACGCTTTTATTGAAATTGGCAAAATTACCATAATATTATTAGAGGGATTGGAACCAATACCCAACTGTAAAAATCTCGGTATACCATTGCCTGTTCTCGCTCATGTAATCTACATATATCCCGGAACCCTCCATTATGAGGATTCAATTACCCACTCTTTTATTTCGGGTTTTCTTTATACTTATAGCGGTGTACCTAATGGTTATGTATATTTCGGGTACTCGCGCTGAGAAGATAGGTATTGCGCCTATACGGAGATAAAAGCATTTTATTACCTTCTATCTGGATGATACAATTTGTAATTTTCTTTGTTTGCAAGTCTCGAAGGTTTGTGCGGTTTTTAAGTCGGCTTAGAGAGGTTCTCGATGAACTGGTTGACAACAGGTAAATGGCTTACCTACGAGTATAACACTATTTGATTGCTAATAAAGCAATGTGTAATAAAGTTGGTTTTAAGAGGAAGTAATAAGTTAACCATAAATCTGTGTTTTTCATGTTAATGACTGTTAATAACGAACTGACTTTATGCTAAAGAAGACATCGTGGCCAGCTTTTGTCCCATGATAAAACTTGTTAAAGGAACAAGATCATGCATTATCTTTTGTAGCCGGCAAACTAGATTGTAATATTTCTTACTAATGAAAAACATTAAATAATTAATTAAGTGCGGCATTACTTCAGAACTTCAATCTTAATTCGTTACAAGTGCTTAGATGCAACTTCGAACTTCAAAAATATGTTGACCACTGTATCTTAACGAGTGAAACCGCGAGCTGCAACTAAAATAGCCTATGAACATTTGTAAATAAAAACCAAATCAATGACACTGCGCACATCAAAATCGGTCTACCGGGTTAGGCTGTGGAGGGCCACAAAGAGTTAGAAATAAATTTCTCAGAAACGGCTGGACATATGAAAAAATATATTTTGTTTGGAACGGTAGCAATCAACGTAACTGAAAAAACTGTATCGACGCTTACCGAATTAAAGTAGGTAATATCTTTTTTAAAACAATATACAATTCACTTCACTCCAAAAACAATATAGCGTTACTTGAAACAAAATATTTCTTGAGGAGCTTGTTATTTCGCTAAATAAAAACCGCTCCGAACTGCTATAATGAAGTAAATAATTTATATTTACTTATTGATATCTATAACACTATGATATTTAATGTTGAAGGTAATCTTCGCTAATGATTTTTGACAGATTATTGTTTAACATTTTCTCGAAATCTCTTTTTTGAACCAGCTTTTGGAAAAATTACATAATGTGCGAGTCAAATATTTCTAATAAAGCATTAATTATTGCCGCTACGCTTACCTAATATAATTTGAAGACTGACATGGTCTAGTGCTATCTGTCTTGATTCGATATGCAACCGTCCCGGGTTTGATACTCGGTCGGGCTAGGTGTTAGAACGATGGGTGTGATGCCTTCGGTTCTGGGTGTTGGGGAGAAATTCTAGTGAAGAGCTATGAGTGCAAAACGCCTTTTATCAATATATTTAGTATATTTTGCTTTTAGGTATTAATCGAAATGATGTTTAAAAAGCCCTCATTGCCAGCGGGCACGGGATTTTGGGAAGGGCTATTTTGACAAAGTTTATAAAGGAAGTTTATAATCACTAGTGAACTACTAGATCTGCGTTCTGTTGACTAATTTTCGCAACATCTTAAAAACGACAACCACTTCTCCGCTTTTTTCATATGCGTGTAAAATTAGCCCTTAGTTAAATCCGCCAATGAATAATTATCGTTTTGTTTAAGAAGACGAGTTGTCACGCGTACCTGATTGTTGGAAAGGTCCAACTATAGTTTAGTTCACATTCGGTGAACTCCATCAGGGATGAAATGAGTCGTTCGTGTCTTCAATGACACGTCTCGCTCAGTAACGCCTGAAACCGCCTCCTTCTTAAACAATATGAATCAAACACGCGTCAGCTTTCTGAATAAATTAATTATCGTGATCACAGATCGTGATATTCTATTATATTATCTCTTTCGCTGCTTATTTTGAATTTTCATAACATAGGTACGAGTGAGTCAAAAAAGACTTCTCAGTTACACGAATGAATGGGCCGGTTAGTGCATTTATAGGCGTTACAAAACAAGCGTATTAGCGGAAGCGTGCTCCGACATAAAACGCTTTTTACAGCGTTCAATATTTGCATTCCATTTCACTCTACAGTTCAGGTTGTCGCACAGATTTGTAAAAATACATAGAATTGAAAGTCCGCGAATGCGTCCATGCGACCACGACTTTATAGAAAAAACGACTACTACTTGACAGATTTTAGGGTTCTGTACCCAAACAGGTACAACGGTATTCTATGTGTAAGACTTCGCTGTCCGTCCGACCGTCACCAGGCTGTATTTCATGAACCGTGATATTAAGCAGTTAAAATTTTCACAGATGACTTACAAATGATTTTCACAGATATTTCTGTTGCCGCTATAGCAAAATATAAAAGTTATAACACCAAGTTTACCCACAGATACCAATAGATGGCGCTATGATGTAAATTAGATCGCGTTGGGACGAAGAGCTGCCGGACGCGATAGTAGTGCACCGCCATATAAAGCAGAATAAAATAAATAATTGAGGTTTTGCCGTTTATTGCTCGATATTAATGGGATGAAATTTAATGACAATGAAATAAATAATGGTTACCTTAAATATAATCATCCAAAAAAGAATATAATATGTAGGTACAAATAAATGAAACCTGTATCAAAATCTTTCGGGCTATCTAAGTCATGAATGCACTACAAAAAATTTTCATAACCCAAAAAAGCCACGCGTGCACCAAATTTTGACTAGCAAAGTTTTATGACAATCCGAATACTCTGCGCAACAAGGTCCACAGTAGGTTTAGGTATTTGGATGAAATTTTTAAATAAAATGCGATTACATATTTTTGCATGCATGGCCTTTATGGGTAGCTCAGCGATTATTCTGAAGATATTTGCCTTTCTTAGGTTAGCAGACTTTACGTTTATTAGTGATAATTTCATATTAAAATGGAGATTAAATTCTGGTAAGTAGGTACTCACGATTTTTGGGCGTTATATTTCATTATGTCTATGATTGCTTAAACCTAAGCCGATAACAGGCAACAACAGACGAGAACAGGCAGAAACGTAAACTAATGTTGTATATACAATGGCATAAAACTCTGAGAGAGAGAATCTTAGTTAATGTTGTGTTCTACTTGATTGTACCAAATCTTATTGAAATTGGCCACTAAATGGTTCCGTAGCAAACCTTACCCCGTTTTTGAGTGACAAATACCCTGCCAACAAAAAAATCTACGACGGCAAAAAATTCTGAGAATTTTCAGAAATTATACACCAAGTTTCGTTAAGATAGGTTGGAAACTACGAATGGTACGCGAGTTTCAAGAAATTGCAGGAGACGTACTGTTAATGTTTACGAGTAGCTCCCTGTACTTATACCAAACGTTTCAAATGGACATAAATAAACGAATGTTTCCGAGTAAGTGAGAGCACAACATTGAGTTTTGTAACTCTGTGGTCCTGTACGAAACCAATGCTAGTCTATAGGCACTTCTTAGTATATTGTTCCGTTTCTATTGTGCATTCTTGTGTTTAAGCCAATGGAGTACCCATTGTATACGTGGCTTTATCTTCGCAAACGGAGCACGAAAAAGAACAAGTTTTTTCAATCAACAAGGAAAATAAGTTCGACGAATTTGTCGTTTCGGGTTTTCTTCGGAAGGCCAAGAGAAATATAATCATCGAATTTGATAAAGGTAGCTCTTGATACTTCATTAAGATATAAATGTCTAACAGAATCCTTCTAGCATATTTCTAATATGAGATTAATAAAAACTATTTTTTACAGACTTTCCAAAAAAGAGTCTGATTCTACAATTGTGATGAATATATTTCGTTAATGAATGTGTATCTATTTTCGTCACATACATAATGATGGTATCAGATATTTTTGTACGACTGCTAAGGTTTTCATAGATTTTGTTTCTCAAAATATTTATTGCTGCATAAGACTGCGTGAATTCCATGCTTCTCTCGCAGATACCTGGCTAAAGCAGCTCAAACAAGCCGACAGTCCAACAAGATATCAAGCCATGTGGCCGCAGCTATTTAGCGCACATCTCCCGTTTATCACCCCGACTCTAAACTAATTCCCGAGATCCCGGGGCGTCATTTTGTTTTCATCGCGCCAGGCCCCGAGCCGCAATATTTGCATGAAAAATGCCCCCGACGCTGTCGAGGTGAGAAAATAAATAATGAGGAGCGTACCACCGCCGGTTTATTATTGCCATCGATCACAATCGGGCCAATGGGAGAAACTGATTCCCTTTTTTGTGAGGAATATGGTTTATGGCGCCCTGCGGAGCAGATGGGCGTCGAACGAAATTATTGTGGCGTATTTTTTGAGGATAGAAAAAGGTGAGTAAATTGAAATTGTCACTTTTGAGATAGTGTTGTGCGTCTGGGCTTTGGTCACGTAAATCTCAAAAGACTTATGAGACGGCAGAGATAACTTTTTACTGCTATATAATATACGATTTAGTATGTAAATGTACTACTTAATGTAGATAACTTAAGCGCCGTGAACAATAAGAATTGCTATACAGAGGTTATGATTGATATGATGTGATGTGGGTGACCTAAGATTAATAACGTGGATGTATAAAGTCGAATTATTTAATAAATATATAGTCTCAAAGAAAAAGGCGCGTAATTCCGATTCACTGAAGTATTATTGGGATATCTGAAATATCATAATAGTTTCAGTGGATATCAGCGATGATAAATCTCAGTTAGTTAAATGCTATCATTGTTTCTTCGTTCCTCGCCCCATATAACTGACAGATGGCAACATTATGCAAAATAAATTGAAAGCAATAATCGATATCTCCATTGCTTTCCGGAGAGAAAATTCATTTTGTTAATAGAAAGTTAAGTCAATCGTCCCTATCATCAGTGTATATTGCAACTCCATTAAGTACATTGGAAGAGTTTGATAGCGTTACACACTTGGCTTCGGACGGAAATTCACTGTGCTCTCTTTGCTTGGAAATTTGAGCTTCAGTGAGGGATACCCATCAGAAAAACTCTACACTTACCAACATATTTCTTGCTTAAGCACAACTTCTTAATGCTGCACACATTACCCGAGTATCAACGAGCTTTTTGAATAGTAAAGCTGATTTTTTTCTACGGAACTCGAATAGTAGTTCAGGAAATTTTGACCTCGCTAACTTTGCGATTATATTGTGGAAGTAAAAATGTGGAATAGAGATTATGAGATGTATATAGTTCTATTTAATTATAAGTAGGTACCTAGTTGCTTTTGATGTAATATTAGGATTTTAAAAAATAAATTAAATTACCGTTTTCGTTCTAAATCTCAGAGAAGATATAGTAACGGTGCGGCCTAAGACGACGCTTGCCTACAAGAAACCGATACACTAGCAACACGTTATCACGCATATTATAGTTATCAGAAAATTAATAAAGAATTTCCTTTTAAGAACGGCTACAAAGTGAAAAGACTTAGAAATAGCTCATTATAAAATCACAAATTACTGCATTTCGATTCCGGTGGGTTTCGCGCATAATACCCCATTTCGCTGCACGCCGCGTATCCACTTAAGGTAAGCGGGCCAATAGTAGACCGTTCCATTATAACCATTAGGGGCAGTCGACGGCTCCCGCGATTTGTTTCAGCTGTGCCACGTTCAAAAACGTTTTAAACTACATTTCTCTTTATAACATAATTTTGAAATACGAGTGCGGGCGTGTGTAGTATGCACTCGGAGGACCGTTATCGTTTTTAGCGTCACCTACCTTTTAATACTCCGCCCGCATGGCTGCAAGCTTTGATGGCTTTACATTCTATAAAAGCGTATGAAACTACATGTGTTTAGTTTTTGAATGACTTGAGGAATATTTTGAATTATTTTTGGTTCATATCGTACAATTTATGTTTGAATATTTAATAACTGAACTATAGCTTTCAAATAAATGTGAAATGGCAGCACAAAACAGCAGTTGCTTGAGTACTTCTAAGAACATTATTCACTTTGGACTTATTAATCACTTGGGTGATATCACTCAGGTGCAATAAGTCCAAGGTGAACTAAGGACACTTTAATTTCCACTTATATACCCTTCTAAGCGTTGTTAATGTCATGCTCATTTACTTTGGTGTTGCGGAACCATCGATAGTTTCAATAACGATAGTTGAAAACTATTCAGGATATCGATAGGGCTATCGATAGTAATACTAAATGCATAGATACTTTTGATAATGGCAATTCTATCGATAGTAGAGCAAAATTAGTATTAATAAAGCCAACTACTATCCCCTTTCGGTTTAGTACACCCCTAGCCGATAACCAGTATACTGGCACTCAAAAGTACAAAACTTTTTCAAAAACAAACGACACTATCGATATTATCGACTGTTTTGTTTAAAATTATTAGAAATGACAATACTAACGAGAGTATCGGACATAAGATAGACTATCGATATTTCATCGATAAGCAACACTTTGTAAGTAAGTTTTGTAAGTAAATTATTACTTACAAAACACGTTTAATAGGTAATGCAATTTTTACCATGCCACTAAAATCTAGACCTCCAAACAAGGGACGAATAGTCTATATTGTTTAATGTTTGATAAATTTTACACTGACGCCATCGAATTTTCAGATTCCATTTCATGGTCGGCAGTCACGCTATCTAAATGTACACAATTGCATAACAACAAGAAGGCAACGAGAATCGATAAACCTAATGTAAACTACGACTCGATAGAGCAATCATTGTTTTTAAAAAGTGTCGACCAACTTCTATTCGGCAGGCTCGTATACAATTTTTTTTCAGTAATGAAGTTATATGTAAATACATTTGGAAATAAAATGAATTGGTTCAAACTAAAAGCTAAAGGATTATAAAATCGTTTCAGGTCAGGGAAAATACATAAAAAGAAATGAAAGCAGAAGTTATACGAGAAGCTCAGGATTGTTCAGGGTGGAGTGCTTTGATATACAAAGTAGAAGAAAAATATATTCAAATATGAACTATCTTAAAATTCACGATAACTGAGTTTTGTAAACAAAGTTTAAAAACAATATTGAATTGATCACTAAAACTTAACTTTCAAATTCTTTAAAGGTTCTTGAGTGGCGATCACTAATCGGAAGATGAACGACATAGTCAATCACATCAGAACTAACCAGTGGATGCAATTGACAGCTTGTCGTTTGAAATAGCGTTCTAAGGGGGAGGCCTATGTTCAGCAGTTGACGTCCTCTAATAACTTAACTTTCAAATTAAAGCATTGAAAACCAAATGATGATGTTAATTTACATCATATTTGAATATTTTTACAATAACTAGTTCACGGCCTTTCTGTGCTACAGGAAAAAACCCATTAGAGCCGAGTGTTGGAATGCGTGGTGTTGACATCACGAAGAAACTTTTGCTATAAGCTTTTATAACCATTGCAAATAATAATATGGCAAAATCACCTTTAAGACTCAGTTGTACGACGTATTACTTTTGCGATAAGCGTACTTACTACCAAGTCTAACAATAGTTCCACGAACTATGGACATCGCGCAATTTTCGTGACTTTATAAAAAACTGTTTATTTTTTTCATATGAAATGTTTTATATATTAATAACAAGCTTGCCATTGACCGCATCTCGCCTGATGTAAAGCGACGATGGAGCCTAAGATGTGGCATGCTTACCCAAAAGAAACCGATTCAATTGCGATTTGCAAAAACCGAGATTATTGCAAGAGAAATTGAGAACTCTATAGGAAGTTCTATAACCTGGCCGTTCGCTCAATAAAAGGAGACGTAAAGCGTTTAATGCGAGTTCGCAAAATCTCTATATACCGGTGACGTCTTGCAGCATCTACTAGTCCGATCTCTTTATTATTGTATTTTTCTCGTGCTTCCAAAAGCCATTTAACAGATATGGTTTTTAAAAGTTTAGAAGCGGATATTGACTTTTTATTATTTACTATTCGTATATTCATTCGATGTATTCATTTTGTAAGTTAAATTATGTCTGTAACACAATAAGTTCAATATTTTAATAACCCCTAGATAGCTACTAGCTAAGCCAATAGCTATGTAGGTGTTTATTAAGCTAGAAGTTATCTCTAGCTAACACTGCAGACTAACTCACCTTTAAAAAAGAATATTGGTTCAACCGTTCGGGAGCTACAGTACCACAGGCAAAAACAATCACACTACAGTACCACAGGCACATCAATCTTACTATATCAAGTCGTTTTTGCGTCAGGGCCTGAAAACGTATTGACATAAGCGCGAAATCCTTGCAAATGTTTTATCAGTAAACAAAATGCACGTCTAATTTAGCAGTCGGCTATTCTATTTAATTATTGACGCGGAAATCCTTCGAGGCCCATTTCCGTTATAAACCGCCGGGAAGCTAATAATAAACGTTTATCTATTGTGACGTTTTCCATTTAGAATTGTTATTTATTGCGCTTTAGATGCAATTCATATACTTGGTTGATAGTTTGTGTGATATTTTGCTTGTTGTAGTGTGATACTTGTATAAGATTAATAATAGTAGGTAAATACTGCTCGGAGTCTTATCTATATAATCTATCATAAATTATTTTTAGAAATATTAATTGCTGGCTCTTATTTTGTTCAAAAAATTTGCAGCTAACATTCTGGGACAGCTTCTACTGTGGGGGTTTTATTATTAGATTAGTTTTTATAACTGTGAATGTTTTTTTTGCTTTGATTTTGTGTTTTAATAAAGTATATATACTCTTTTTATATATAAAATAGTAAAGAAGATACTAAAAATAAAGAAGTAAGTTTTGACTGACCGATATTAGCTAGGAATCAATGCAGAGCTTAAACCGCTATTTAGAGTATGAATTTATAACGGGGTGTATTATTAAATAAGTTTTGTGGAAATCAAACCAAAAAAAGGAGTCAAAGTTTGAAACTGCTTTGTATTCAATTTTATGTCGCAAGCATCGCTGCAACTGATAGCTTCTAGTAATACATAAGACATGAAGCACATCTTACTACGAGTAAATATTATTATAATGTATATATATCTCAAAAGAACTTTTCATTACAGATACAAGATATTAATCCTTTCTATATCGCATTGTAACTTACGAATTCGGGCCTATTAGAACGTAGCCCTCGTCTACCACTGGCGTACCTAATATTTTTCAACGCGTCCGCACAAATCGGATTTGCCTAAACCAGTGTTTCTCAAAAACAGATTCTGAAACAACGAATGAAACCGTTCGGTGCCGAACGAGGGCAATACAAGGTTCTTTCAAATGGTAATTTGATTACGCCCAGTTTACAGTTTCAAAAGAGTGAAATATTCTTTTCAGGGGTCCCGGATGCCTCGGGAGAAATATTAATGGCAGCCAAAGTTTGTCGGAGTTTACAACAATGTTCAAGTAACGGGAATTGAGCGGAAATCACTCTATTAAGGCTTTGGGCTCGATAATTAGCGGGCAAATTCGGACGGCGAAATTAGTTTTAATTTAGGCTACTATACCAAGATGATACTGATTTGCCTAGGTTCAATGATTTCGGTTTGCAATGAGGAAACAATAAATATATTTTTTATTTATTATATATTTTACCTATATAACCCTAGGTTAACAAAGTTTAATAAAACGTTTTCAATATCATCCAATTCAGTAACCTACTTTTATTATCATTTTCTTAAGCTCTTGACTAATGTTAACATGTTTAAATAAATAACTTAAATAACTAATGTTATTTATTCAATTAATGATCGAGGTATTTAAACCCTAGTTAAGGTTGAAATATTCTTTCCAAAATTCTAAGGCGCTGAAAAGAATTATTAATGGACGCCAACTTTTCTCGAATTTACAACAATGTACAAGTAAAGAGAACAAGCGGAAAACAAAGAAAATTACTACTCAGCAGATCATGTAAAAAGTTAAATTCAGATGTAATTAAAAGTAAATAAAAATAAAATACAAAAAAAAAAACAAACTTTATTCAACTACACACCGTATGAGTGGGGTCACATGCATAAGGATTCAATTTCATACTACTTCACTATTTTATATAATAATAATGAGTCACTTGAATTAATTAGTAATAGCAGGTAATTAAAATTTAAAGAATTATAATGTCATGTGTATTATAAGATTATGTCAAGGTTTCTGTCTGTGCAGTTGGCCAGTGCCTACACCAAAGAGGCGACTCTTTGGTGTAGGCCTCCCCCAGTGTTGACCAAAGTTTCCGATCTCCAGCTAGTGTTCGCCACCGTTGTCCATGTCTCTGTGTGAACATATGTTCCCATCGTCTGTGTGGTGTACCTCTGCTCCGTGCGTCAGCTCTGGGGATCCACTCTATTATCTTCTTAGTCCATCTCTCGTTATTCATTCTGCAGATGTGTCCTGCCCAGTTCCATTTCAACAGTCTTATGGTTTTTACAATGTCCCTTATTTTTGTCTTCTGTCTTATGGTCTTGTGGTCTTATGGTCTTAATTAAATTAAAAGTAAGCTTATTATTATTAATATGATGAAGTACAAACTAAATATTTAAAATTGGATTATCCGAGTAAAAGCATTTCTTATTTCATTTCGGGTTTTGATATTTATATCCATAACATAAGCAATCCCCATAGTTTAATGAATTATGCTCAGTTATTAAACAAATTTACAATTCACCTACCTGAAGACTACACAAGCCTAAAACGGCCCCTTGGACCGGAATTGCGAAATCGACAATTCATACGATCAATTGTGACCATGTGGCCGTTGTATGGTTCGCTAAGCAATTCACTAGATTTATCCTATTAAAAATTCAGATAAACTGATCATTTTAGACCCGCACGTAGAGTGTAGTTGTATTAGGCACGTCTAGGTTGTACGGAGCTGATAGCATAAGTCGTTACACTTAGGGTTTGAGCTTCCCCTCTATTATATTGCGCCAGATTGCATCGTTCGAATGTATAAATACAGCCTTGAATGGCGAGTTACGAGAGTAGCGAGGTGACGACGTGAGAACTGTCGGTGTGTGCCCGCGCCCAAAATTCCCGCGGTTTACTCGCACAATGTACTTTTTACAACCAACAATAAATTTCTTCCCATCGACTAAGGAGAGGCATTATACGGAACATTTTTATGAGAAAAATTTACCGAACGACGTCGCTCCCAGTGTATATTATATAGCCGCTATTATATTTCGGGGAACTTCGACACGCTTTTTCATAAGGTTTTAGGAACAATTCGGACTCAGTCAACGCGAGGTCGGCGTAATAAACTAATGTTCTAAGTGTTGAGTGGGAAGTTTTGAAATTTAGTAATTTGCGGCTTTGTTGAACTTTATCGTCGGGCAAAAACGTCGGCGGGACTTTTAGGGGAGTCTTTGTATGATACGAGTACCTATATATTCTACGTGTAATTCTCACAGCGTAATTACACAAAATATTATTTTTAACCGCAGACGCAATAACCACGGGTTGGTATATATTTTAGGTATCTATTTGTATGTGTCATCGTAGGGGTTTTTATTCTGAAAGGACCAAATTGAACGTTATCTGAATCGGCTTCCTTTTAGTTTTTTTGTTTGATAGGTGAATTTTTAAAAAGAAAATTATTATCTAATTTTCAATGAAAATCTGTCTAAGATAGCCGCCACTGGAAAATGGCGGATAGCATTTGTTTATTGTTTTGTGTGACGGGTTATTTAAATTTCTGTTATATTTGTTTTAAATTAGAACATGTTTCGCCTTAGCTATGTATGCATTTCTAGTTAGCAACAGGGCCTTAAGCTGTACACTTTATTTCAACTTTTCGTATGTGATTCTGAACGGTTGTTGTTTATCGTCTTCTTTTCTTCTAACAGTTCTAACAGTTAGAAGCACACATATTGACTACTCTTCGTACTTAAGACTACTGAAGTCTTAAGTACGAAGAGTAGTCAATATGTGTGCTTCTAACTGTTTCGTATAAGCGTAGTAGCTATTTCAAGGAACAGAGATTTTAAGCCATTTGAAGAAACCAGGGCTTTCACTTGTATATTATGAACAACACTTGTAAAATAAGTCTGATATTTTCCTAGATAATAAAATACTAGATACTTAGAGGATACATTATTGGAAATTCATGAAAGAAATACGTGGAAATTGGAACTTGATGAACAATATTCCAAGACAATAAGTACATTAGTTTAAAAGTAATTTATCATAACACTAAAAAAGAGTTACAGTACATAGGTATCTACGAACACACTATTATACCTTATTGGCTTAACTTTTAACTTTCAATCAAATAAATCAAAATTGTAAGTCGTAGCCAATTTTCTCTAACTGCAAACTATGGACGTCTTACACTCCCGTCCCCGCTTCACTAACACAAGTCTAAGAACACAAGCTAACAAACGTGCCCAATGTTTCAACTCACAGTTGACTCGAGAAAGTTAAGAAATAAAAGTTCCCTTTGATGTAAGGAGCAGGAATTCAAAAGTGAATTTAAGTCGCCCGTACGTGATGTAATAGACTTTGCAACACGGAACTTGGTACATGGTTAGTATTTTTACGCTGTCTAATATTTGTAATGGCGGCTTTGATTACAAGTATGATAGCTACATTGTGGCCACATAAAATATAAAAAAAAACAAGTGAATAGTCAAAAGATAAAAAACGACTTGAAATTTTGCAGTTGGTTTGATTTATAATCAAAGCTTTTACCGATTTTGAGTGAATTTATATGGGAGCATATGGAAAGTTTGCATTTATTTTATACAAAATTTTCATTCTCCTGTCAGTTAAGTCCAGTCCGCCGGAGAAATCGCAATTTTTTTTCGATCTATCATTTTTCATGTTTGATTTGATCTTGTCAATTTCTCTTTGCCTATTTAGCCGTCATAATGAGAAAGAGAATTAAAGACAATTTAACGCTTTGTACGTAGAAATCTTCAAGAATTGATCTTTATGTGATCTACACAAAGAAAAAACTTTTGTATAGCGTTAACATTAAATAATAAATGGAGTAACTGAGCTAAACAACAGAAAAAGCATCTCGAAGACCAATTATCTTGACGCTAATCCCACGCCCAGACATTTTTTCTACCCGAACAATTAAGCTAATGACAAAATACATTCTGAAAGATTAAAATAAACAAGTAAATTTATTTCTGCGAGCTTACTTATTTATCCCCAAACGTACATACTTAGCCTAATGCTAAACTTGTCAGAATTTCTTGTACTTATTAAAACATTTCAAAGCTGAAAAGTAAACACTGGCAGAGTGGAGTTAGCGCTTTTGAGTCGGAAAACAACACGAGATTTTTGACATAAGGTAGAATAGCCTTCGAAATAATAAATGCTGTTATTCAGCGGAACATATTTTACTTGATTGTATTTTTCGTTAATTATTTAGATTATTCATTACTCTGACTGATTGCTTCTCTAAACTGCTATTATTATAATATAATAGTTACAAAAACTTATGTTATAAATTAATATAACATACCTATGTTATAACATATACTTACTTATGTTATGTTGATGATTGCAATTTTACATATTGGTATGCTCATATAATAAATATGAGCGATACAATATACGAGTATGATCAGCTGGCAATCTAGATTTACAGATGGCGTGTACATGTGTACCATGACTTTTTGATTACGTTAAATATCTTGGTGTATTGTCTTTAGGAGAAATCTTGGTAATTTCATAATGCTACCTGGAAAACATCTAAGATTAACTGCGTCAACCATTTTCGCCGTACGAGTTTCGTGCTTCCGTCTGTTTTGCTTTTACTAACAGAGTATTTTGGGCAAACAACGTGTTAAACCAATACAGTAATTTGAGGTGTCTATCTATGTTGGTTATTAATCTACGTGTAACACAGTAATGAGAGTTGGCAGTGGCAGGCGGCAAACAACACCTCGCCCGTTAATCCACACTCACCTTAACCTTTGAGGAATACAGAATGCAAACTCTTCACAATTGTTAAGAGCTTTGAAACATTCTTAAAGTAACTTTGAAGGTCAGGTCGTATTATTAATTTGATTTAATTAAAAAATAATTAACTAAAAACAGATTCGTCAAAATGTTATCTATTGGTCTATTTATTATGTAATTATTTATTTTCCCTAAAAAACATACAATTTGTTTACAGAGAAAAACAAAGTTGGCATATATTTAAGTAACGTTAAGCAATACAAAATGAAATATTCGGTATATATAGATAAAGTACCTCTACTAGCTCTAATGTACTACCAAACTACAATTTATAAGAGGGCAGCATACCTAGTGAGATAGCGACAAAGATTCAGCAATCGAAAATGCTCTATTCTTCCTTTTCTAAATGTGCCTACAGGCGGCCCCATATGACTTCCTAACAAATACTAAGTAATTTTAATACCTCTACTCCAAGACATCAACATCAACTTCTAGATGTTTCCGTACTGTTTTACGAAACACTGCGCCGCAATGCACTCTTGTTGGTAAAAAGTTGGCAAGTTCCTCTAATTAAATTCCCACTAAATTACTTGAATTAAGTGGTGAAAGGAAATGTTTAGAGATAGTCCGGCTGGAGGGGTTCTTTATGAGTTTGTAAAGAAAGGCTTGATGGGCGAGGTAACGAGGTTTCAGGCCTGAAACGAGGATCTTTACACAAAGAAGTTTACGAAAAGAAAGCTATATTTTGGAAATGTTCTTTAAAGTTATGACGTTATAGTATTTCTTATTTTTGCAAGCGTTAACAAAGATTATCAGCCATCAATCTTGTTTCCTGAGAACTACAATCAATCCATTATAGTTCAAGGCTAGTTTTAGGACTGCGTGCTTCATCTACGGCCACCTATTCATAGTCAAACGCTACACCATATCGTATTCCATATGTTGATATGGCTACAACAATGGTTTTATGTCGTTAAAAATTCCATATTGGTAGGTTGGAGCATTTAAATTATCTGTAGATCTTAAGTGGTCTATAGGTAATCCATCTGCAAATTTTTTTGATGCAGTTAGTAATTTAATTTTTCCTATAAAAGCACTTGCCCTTAAAATCCTATACTTGATCCTAAATATGTCTAAATTTGCCAGTACTCTCTACAAACCAAAAAGAGCACAATAGCGAAAGTTTGGAATAAAATAACTGTGACCAATTCGTGAGTAGGTTATACGAGTAACACAAGTCATGTCATTTTATGTAAAGGGATATCATAAGAGCAAACTGTCTCCGCGAATTATACCTTACAAGCTGATATTATCCAAATTCTAGTAATGTATTATGAGGAGAATGGAACGAGACGTTTAAATATTATGGTAGGGTCACCATAGCTATGAATGAGATGATTAAAAAATATTGAGTATTATAGCCAGTGTTTGTTCAGGGGAAAGTCATTTATTACATCAAATTGAAATTAAATATAAAACATCTAAATAAATTATAAATAGAGTATGCGCTAATCTTTTAATTTCTTTTATTAGCCATGAAGTTTGAACCAAAATAAAAAGAATCTCATTCAGAGTTACGAGTAATTTTTCATTTCCAATTTTCAGCCAACGAAAAATATAGTTTTCTCAAATTCAAGCTTGTAAGAATATTATTCCCAGAATACGTGGCCCGCAGATTTAGAAGGAGAAATTCTGTCGTCAACCTTCAGGCGGAGGTGTCGGGGTGTTTTATAGAATAGATTTTATAGAAATTCAGAGACGGGCGGACTTGCTGAATTTTAGTGCGGCATTGATAAAAATCTTATGTTTACGAGTTTCCTTTTAGCCTTTACGTTTTACCCTATACTAAAATTGCTGAATCTTAAGCAACTCAAAATATTATGACGAGCTTGAAAGCTCCGCTTTGAATAATAGATATACGTTAATTGCTGTACGACCTTTAGCACCGTTATAATTTAACCACTTCAAGGAGAGGCTAATCAATCGAATTGAAGCCAGTTCACAGCTGTCTGACGTGGTAAGTCGATTACTGTGGAAAACTTGCTTGATGCAACACTTAACGAGAGCTCCGAGAAGAATTAATAATCGCATCAATTCCATAACTAGGGTAGTTAAAAACACGCCGACACGATCGGGGAACTCCCCTCTCGTCTCAGCCACTCAGTTTAGCTAACATAAAATACTTCAGCGAATAATTCACAAGTTATGGCCAGCTCAGGAACTTTATTACGTAAAACATACCATTTTCGCCGCATCGCTGAAAGCTTTCGGAATCCTTTGTTTATGTTTTATTCCCGCGGAAGCTGGCGGGATATGGAGCGTACATTTTCGTGTGTCGAACCTTCTCGCAGCCCGTAATATGGATCCCAGAAGGCCATAAAACTTTGGCCAATCCTTTTACGGTTGTAGATAATGTGATTAAAGTAAATCAGCCAATTTCAATAAGTGCTAGTCGGAACAAATTTGCATATTTTATCCCGGCCCGTAACTCCTCCGGAGACGGGGTCGGCAGACATCTAGATTGACATCGTAAATATACGCCATTGGCAGATTCCGGCCCGGGGGTAGGAAAAAACGTCGCTTTCTAATACGTTTGTTGAGAATAGGCGATGCAATAATGTTATTTTTCTTGTTTCTAAAAGTTTCTTCCGACCCATGGGGTTCGACGCTGACATGCAAAGGCAATACATAAATTACAAGCTTTCTCATCAAAAGTTTCTGAGAAAAAATCGAGCGTAGGTAGACTACACGAACCCAAAGTTCTCCCTCCCTCTTCATACGTTTGCTTCTAAGCTCTCATATGAATAAACTTTCCTTTAGCTTCTCAACTTATAATGCCTCATAAATAATCGTATTTTGGCACGTACAAAGTGCCTCGAGAATCTTGTGCGCAAACAAATTCAATGTTATTCTAGCTGCTCATTATTGTAACTGTGTATTATCGTACAGCAAGCATGTGTTTTGTGTGTGTGCGTTTGTGCTTGCTCGGTGCTGTAACAAGCGCTGCCGACATAATTTTCAGCAGATTCCAACGTGTGTAGTACACTACACAAATGCTTCTTACACTCGTTACTCATGCGCGAGACTGATGCAACGCGATATCAGCAGATCATAATTATTGTCATCAGTAAATGAGCGAAGCGCTTTTGCTTTTTTTTCTCCTGTCTGTCAATTGGAATATGTTGATGCTTATCTGAGAATTTCCTACTTATTTTGACAAAACTCTAAATAAAACAAAGAGTTTCAATCAGCTCAGACTGGCCTGAATCATTCCGGTTAATGGCTTGCAAAACTACTAATTGTATCAATGGAGTCACTTACGAAGCATAGAGTTAAGATTGGTACCATATACCACAGGCAGAACGAGTAGATTGCATGTGATTTTTCCCGTTCACAGATTAGTACCCAATTTAGCAGTATTTATACAATATACGGTAAAATTATTTCATTCAATGATAATGCGATGTCAAGAAGACTGCGCAAGAGTGAGTAAGAAAAAAAATTATTTGCAAGATTTTTAAAATGAGTATATTCAATACAGTAATAGAGGATATGATGGTATGAATTGGTTGTCAGCCAATTCATACCATCATATCCTCGCGCGCACTTGAGTAAGGACCTTCACTTGTTCGTCTTTGCTTAGCTCGTGCATTGTCGTCTTGCGCTCTCGACTAAGCTCTCTATTTTTGCTGTCTGCTTTGAATATTCAAACACTTTTGTAGTAATAAGTGCTTGTGAATTGTTCTTCATAATAATAGTATAAAAATATAAATATTTTATTATGATATAAAATTTTGCGATAACCACTTTTTTGTCTAATTAATTTGTTTTTTTTTTATACATAATTATAATCATAACAGATATTTAAATACCATATATTTTTTTGCATATTTAGAGCGAGACCCTTTTCATTGCTATTCTTCTTATTTTTCTCTTAAATTTATGTCTAAAGTTGAATACTGCATGTATTTGCGAAAGAGTATTGCAATCATCTTGTAAATGGTGTTCTAGCAACTCCTTTCTGGGGCAAAATTACCCTCAAATTAAAAATAAAACCAAAAAATTGCCACCTAAAAGATAAAACAAGTGATGAGTAGCGACGTCAAAAAAACCCGTTTAATCCTGTGTATCATCTTTACTTTTGTTTTTTTTTTTAGTTTTGTTGTAGCCACTCTTACGACTAAAACGAATCTATTGACACCATTCACATAAAGATCTCTCTAGGGCGTGCTAAAGAAATATACATATATAGGTACATACATACACTCGAAAAACATAACCCTACTTTCTTCGCAGTCGAAGAAAAAAATTGCTAACGGATAAAATCATATTTTGTCAGCCTTGATGCCGACAAGATTAACTCGCTTCATTGCTAAGTTAATAGAATTTACTAATTCTAGGTCCTACGACAGATAAACGACTTTCATAAAGAAATGTCGGGACGTTTCTACTTGAGTCAAATGTCATCGCAGCATAACAAAATGACGATCTCATTACAAACGCGGCGGGTTTCTTTCCGTCACTCTTTGTGCCTCTCTGTGCATTCCTTAAGGTAGATCGGTACGCTCGAGGTTTTTAATACCAAACGCAATTCCATATGTACATTGCATTATTACCTGTATACTAAGCCTTCAAATGGTAATGCGGCTAGCACATTGGGCATGCCGCCCTCTTGGATTGGAGCATTTGGATTATCTGTAGACTTTAAATGGTTTATAGGTAATCTTTCTACTACATTTAATTTTGATGTTCTAGTTATTCATTTTGTTTTTGGTAATAATGCGACTTGACTGGTAGTTTTAAAAAATAAGCCTTCAAATAATAAATTTAATTTTAATTTAAATAAAAGTGTGATTTTTAAATGTTACATATATTTTCGTTTTCAAGTCTATAATATAGTAAGTAAGCAATTTGGTAATTAACTAAGTAAGCTAGTAAGCGAAAGATTTGGGAATATATTTTTGTCTATCAGTAGGTACGTATGTTTATCTGGATGTTGCTACTCGCGTAGGTGCAGGTCGTTTGTTCGAACCAATTGATTAACCTTGGTATACAAAGATTGCTAGTGGAATTTCGATTATAATTGGCAGATGCGAAACACAATCTATGGTAAGAATTTTGAATGCGAGGTTCCCAAAGGGTAAAAACGGGATTCTATTACTAAAACTTCGCTGTCCATCCTTCTGGATCACCATCCTGGTATAAGAATAAAAACTAAAATATATATTTAAGAGGCTTCGATACGACAAACGTGATTTTTGCCTTCTGCTCGATATTAATAACGAAAACAGGTAGATACTTGATCTAATGTTATAGATACATAGTACGTAACTCTTAGTGCGTGAATCTGATTCGTACTTGGGTAATTTATTACTATAGTATTAGCTAAGAAAAAATGGCACGGAAATATATTTGTACAAAGATTACTCATAGACTTGTGTGAACACAAAAATATATAAATATCAAAGTTAAATAGATATAAATATCAAAGTTCTACCGCACCGTACCTCCTTAAGGTCACACCACAAACAAGCGTCTAGCCGCTCGGCCGTGATTGTGCCTACGATTTGATGAATTGCTGTAGTCTTAAACATCAAAACCGAGGGAAACTCAACTCTAACACAAGCTATTACAGTCGAAAGTAGTTTGGATGAGTATTTTTAAAATTTTCGTCAGCAAAGTGGAGGTCTAGAGGCTCTAGTCTAGTTCTTAGACGACAGTGTAGTCACTAATTAAACTTGGTCTCTGTTCCAGCTTGGAGTGTAATGTCCGGAGGTGAGAACGGTGCACAACTTTTGTTATTACGACCAGATTATGTTCTACCATTTAACGGTTACTACTACGGGTGTTGTATACTATTGTAAAATTGCTGGTAGGAATGAACTTGTAAGGATATTCCATTCAACTTTTATCATAGGTTTCTTCAATGGAAAAATGGTGTACGCCAAAATCACTACGCCTACCGAGCAAGTACGAGCTATCTTTGGAAAATGAAAAGTTTCGCACCGCGAGCTTTTAAAGCGAGTGACAGATACTTTTTTGATGACGTCATTGCAAAACTTTCTAGAACAAAATTCAAAACGAAAGCATAACTTTCGAAGTACCTAATAAGTACAAGTACTTAGTCAGTCCACGTGGACATTTTTCCTGGAGATGAGTTAATTAATATTGTTTTACACTCATAGCCTCCCACTAGGAGTTCTTTTGCGTCAGAAATGCCTTGTAAACATTCACAAACATATGCACAATGTACCCAGAACCCTATATGGGTTGATTCTAAATTGACTAAAGGATATCGTTTATTTAGAAAACCAACGCGTGTTTGATTCACGTGCGAGACGTGTTATCGTTGAAGACTCGAACGACTCATTTCATCCCTGATGAAATTCACCAAATGTGAACGAAACTATTGTTGGACCTTACCAACAATGAGGTATGTAAAATAAGGATATTAAATTTGTTCAGACATATTTAGAAGAGCATCAGATACTCGAGGCGATATTGGTCATTCTTTGTAACCCACCCCCTGGTAATATGTGTAATTTCCCTCGAGTATATTTAAAAAAAATTACTAATTGCAAGGTACAAATTATTTTGACCCATATAAGGTCACGTTAACATTAAAGAGTCCCCATGCCCAAACCTACCCATCAGGCTAGCAAATTGACTTGTATAATTTTACCATGCAATCAGCATCGATAATATATTTATGCATTTTTGTTTACATAAAACTGGGCAATATGTTCACTTAAGCGCGATAATGCAAATCTAGGCCATGCGACGCGCTTGCCATCACAGTGACCGCTCTGCAACTTAGGGTGATCACGAGTTTCGCATTCACTTTGCGTGACTTCAATAGAAGTTTTCTTAATATTTTTGTACTAAAGTGGGTAAAACAAAAAAAACACGGGTATTTTATTTTTCAATATTCTTTCTGTATAAATTGTACTATTACATTATATATGTAATATACGCACTCAATTTAGTATCACCCCGTATAGCTTTACAAACTTATCGCTCGAACGGCAATCTCAGATTGTAATCAAATTTGGGAGTGCCGGGGCTAGAAGTGAGTAACCATTACGCTACAGTACACTGGTGTAATTACCAAAATTAAAGTTCATGTAAGAAATATATATCATGAATATCAAGAAGTACAGTATAATTTACACAGCTTTGATTAACCACCCAGGTCACCCTGCCACCTGGTGATCTGCACTGTCATCTTTACGAGGGAAATTAATCTTCTTTCTGTTTCCTGCATTTTTATCGATAAATATTTTTCTCCGGTATAATCTAATTATACTACTACAGTCATGTAGCGATGATGGCCAAGTGGATATTGGGGTCGATTGCCGTGCGAAAAGTACGATGTTCGATCCCTTGAAATGCGCAAAAAGAGCCTGAACTACCGGTGCAGGAAAACATCGTGAGGAAACCATAGCATGGTGGTAGGGTGTTTTCTAATGCTTGCCTGCCTAGCTCCCCAAGTTGACAAATCTGTCGCCAAGTACCTAACGGTGTGTTCCGGCAGCCTCCCTTAAGAGTCAGTATATTTCAGACTAGGCATGCTCCATACTGGTGGTCAAATGCCTAACAGAAAAAAAATTCAACGCGTCACACTGAAACAAGTAAGACCAAATATAAAACATAACAACCCTGCGATTTTGAGTACACCTAAATGAGTACATACGAGATTTCATACAAGATGATGTTATGACCCCCCATTACAAAAAAGGTCTAATTCAACTGCACTTCATTAAAAATCACGCCGCGTTCGCTATTTATTTTAGACGGACATTAAATAAAAACTCCTTTGCATGTAAAATGCGTCCTTTGTATCGCGGGCGTGGGGCGTGGGGTCGGCATTAATGACTTTCGTCTGATGGCGCCGCGACGTATCCATGACGCCCCGGGGACGCCATTATAAACTTCGTTCAGGCTGTGGTTCAGGTAACTGACCGAGAGGTAACCGGTGATTTTTTGAAATGAAATAGTTTATGTAACTTGGCGCACTAAAAGTCTGAGCTGCAATTTGTGAAGAACGCTACGCTGAGTATTGAACAATTGTGCCTGCTTTACCTGCATTGCGCATGAAGATAATTTTCATGAACGGTAGGTACTGTGATATGGGGAAAAAAAATTTTTATGTGTCAGCATTGCATTTTTGGATGTTAGTATACGGATAATTATCTCCATCCTAAGGTTGCCTGGAAGAGATCACTTTTTAGCTATAAGGCCGCCAGTGGTAGCACTATATTTTGTAAGAAATTTTCTTCTGTATTTTTATTTTATTTGTGTCTGTAATATTGATCTATCTATCTATCTACAGACCGATTCCAAAAAAACATTCAAACTAACAGTCACAACAAAAAATACGAGATCTGAAGCAGAGATGCTACGCTCGTTTCGCACAGCCATGGTTACTGTTAATTTTTCCATATATTTTCTCTTATCATTTCCCAAAGTTTAGCGTTTTCATTCCAAAGCAAAGCATTAAACAGTGTATAGATAATTTTATCAACGCAGTAAGTTTGAGATTAGTCGAGATGACATATCTTTCAGTTAAGAAAATCACTGGAAGCCACAATTTGAAAGATTGGCATTGCATTACTCATACGGCTCGAGCAAATCAGACTGACCATAAATAGTCATTTTCTATTTAATCAGGAGACCATGCGATAGTTGAATATTTTATTTACAATTATAAAGAAGCGTCTAATGAAAAAGTGTTTTTTTGTTTAATTCACTTTAGTACAACACTATTAAGAAAACTTCAATTGAAGTCATGCAAAGTGAACACGAAAGTCATAGTCACCCTAAGCCGCGGCGCCGTTCCGTTGCGAATCTAAGTCACGGCTACGTCAAGCGCGTTTGCATGGCCCACATATGTACACATATGTGGGCCATGCAAATCCGCTTAGTTGAAAAAATATGTGGTTTTTATTATCGAAATATGTTATACATGTATAAACCATGCTGATTGCGTGAATCAATATAGAATCACCCCGTATATATGAAAAAAACCCGTTGTCTTTTTTAAATAGACACAGTTATTCCATTCGCGAAGTCAACAGTTAGTTCATTGAATTGTTACAATTTAAAGACTGAATATTGCATTTGTTAGAGAACTCAATCTTATTTTTGCGACATGTTTGGGGGGTCAATAGAAGCTTAACCTGAAGTTTGTGGGGTTATACCCTTGTTCCCCGGCCGCCATCTTGTAAAAAGGGGTGAAAACGCTTTTTTCGCGATATCTCGGAAACTTAGCGTCTTACAAATAATTTGTGAAGACATAATTTGTAGCAAACAAATATTTTGTAAGAATATATTTATAATAATAAAAAAAATATAAGTCGTTAAAACATTTCGTTTTGACCCGATTCTCATGAGCATTGACGAACCCGGTCAACTTTGGAGCACTGTAACAGCGTTTTATATAAATGAAATTATAAATAATTATAGGAAAATTTTTCCTCAAAAGATCATCTGCAAGGTAGGCCTGAGGTATTTTTTTAATGTATAAAAAATGTTATAAAGCAATAAAAAAATTCTCTCTTTTTCGCTTAAAACTTCTTTAATTTTTAATTTAGGGCAAAAAGTTTTATAAACATATTTGTAGGCAAAACAATTTGCTACAAATTATGTCTTGACAAATTTAATTTTATAAGACGCACAGTTTCCGAGACATTAGATAGATTTTCCGAGAGAAAAAAAACGTTTTCACCCATTTTTCTAAGATGGCTTCCGCGACAAGGGTGGCAACATCGCAAACTTGAGGTTAAGCTTCTATTGACCCCCCAAACATGTACCAAAATCAAAATTGCGTCCTCTAAAAAATTCAAAGCTTATGTAACATTGTCTAACTAGGCTGACAGTTGATGTAACTGTTGAATTTTGAAGAAAGCTCCGAGTCTCATTGTACAATTATGGGTAAACGTGATTTGCATGATACGGAACTTGACCCACACAGATTGTTACCACGTAATTTAATATTGATAAAAAACACTCACCATTTTACAGGATTCGTTTTCAACTGCGGCATCCTGTTTTTTTTTTTGGTTTCTAACACAAAAGGTTTACGTTTGTTATTATGACAACAGGCAATTCGCTTTTAAATAATATTATTTGCTAGGATCGCAAAAACATTGACGGGATTTTATTAAAAATCCTTGTTTAGTTGTCAGAATAAATTAATACAGAGAACTAAAAGAAACAATTGCTTTTAATTTTTTGGAAAATCTCGAATAGTGGTAGCCTAGAGGGCGAACTACTTGAGACGCTATATAGGTCTTCCGGGTGCAACACTTCCTATTTCTTCTACTGACTTCCAAAAAGTGAGGAGGTTATCAATTCGACTGTACGTTTTTTTGTTTGTTCTTAATATCTCGGCGGGGCCTCATACGATTTAAAAAAAAACCTTGTTTATTTGAGGGGATCTTAGATTAATATTATCTTCTTCTCGAGTGGTCGGACGGACCATTCGAGAAGAAGATAAACATTGTAATTTTCTTGCAAAATATAATTATGAGAAACTCATCTTGTTGCTATGACAAAAAAAATCTCTGCACGCACATTATTCTCAACTCTTGAGCGGCTATATCAATAAAAGAACAACAACAAAATAACTTATCCACCATTAAACGAACAAGTTCAAACAGCCATTGTACTTAATCATAATAAAAGTTACTTCAAAGCTTCGAAATATAAAAAAATAAAATATAATATTGAAACTGCGGTATCCCCATTAAAACTCGCGACGCAAGTCCCTTTTTTCAGCAACAGATGTGGCGACGTTAAGAAAACGATGTTTCTTTACGACTCCTGTCGTTTAAATAAATGACACAGTAAAGCCTACCAGTGCTTGTGAATGCTGGTGATCGTTTGAAAGAAAAGTTTCGGCGCATTGTTGAAAAATCGGGTAAAAAATGAACGCCACGTGAGGGTCGCGAGTGGAGCTCTGTGACCGGGAACTTGCCTCATGATTTTGTATACCTACTTGAGTTTGGAGAGTAAAAAACATATACCTACCACAAAACCACAAAATCATTCCTGATTTGGTAGCTTAGATTTTTGACATTGATGTTTCTATGTCCTTGTAAAATATTTAAATAAAGCAACTAGCTATTCTGGCGAATTACTTACTACATTATACGGTACGTAACGGTATGAAGTTGGTTGGTCTGGTAAAATCAGTTAGTAGTAGTACATATAATCCATTGCTTTGTATATATTCTAGTTTAAAGGCGGTAGTGGTAGAAGATGAATCAAAGTGCTAATGTAAAAACGTATTTTTCGCCTCTTAAATTGACGTATCCTATAACCAGGGCGTAAACCTATTTGAAAATTCTCCTGAAGATAGAAGAAGTGAAGTGAAAGAGAAATGTCTAGATCGTATCAGATGGAATGATGTAGGTACGCTTTGCCTAATTGACCAGGCGTGACTTTATATTTATTTGCGCATTTCCTTGAACTTATAGTAGTGTTTTTAATAAAACACTAAAAGATTTTTTTTTAATACACAGTTTCGATACTATTTGTTTCCTCCACTATCTGTCACTAATAATGACGCAAGCCAACTCATAATACTGCAGCAGTCCTTTACTATTGAAACACATTAACAGCACCAGAGGTGACACTAAGTTCATAAAAGCAACAGTGAACCAACAGTACATAGTTACTTCTAGTTAGAGTTAATGTAACATAACGTTGAACAGTGAAAATCCCTTCGTATTATACCGTCGGAATACGCGATTATATGATAAGATTGGAAGATACCGCGCCATCCCGCACAGATGAAGAAACACGTAGAAACACTACTAGACTTTTACAGTACTTATAAGAAGATATTTACTCTGTAGAATGATCAAGTAGAATCAAAATCTAAAATGATACTGTGGCGTTTGAATAACACACACGAATTATACATAATTAAAATTGTAACTATGTCGATTAATTGTAGCGCAGCACTATTACAAATAGTGCGCACGAGTTTCCCATCTCTAGAGCAGAGAGCAGGGAGATAAAAAAAGTAACAACACGATTCAATATATACAGGCATTTCATTATCATTAGTGTTAATTACCTGCACTAGGTAGAAGCGTTTGTAATATCAAGTGTTTAAATACAAGTGTCAATAGTTAAGGCTTGCCACCATTATACGAACTATACTACTCCAGAACTGTGTTTCCTTCGACCTCGTCACCTTGGTAATAATCACGAACAAAGAGGACCGTAGGGCAACTCACGCAAGGCCCTGGCCCCACACTGGTGACTTCCGACGCGTACTGAACGAATTACTTTCGTACGATAACCCGAGGTGACCAGTAAAACGAGAACTTCAGCCCATCACTTAACGCAAGCTTGCTCTACAGCAAAAAGTCAACAACAACTGGGTCCCTCTCGCCTTTTTTAGCAGGAAACTGACGGTACAGAAAGCACAATGGCCAGCCTATTACCGTGAGCTTCTGGCGGTGTACGAAAGTGTACAACACTTCCGCCACATCCTCGAAGTGCAACACGTAACCATTTTCACGGATCATAAGCCACTGCTGTATGCCTTTTTACAACGTCGAGAAAAACTGCCACCTGCGCAATTGAACCAGTTGTCGTTTATCAGCCAGTTCACCACCGATATCCAATACATAAAAGGCGAGAATAATATTGTAGCCGACGCAATGTCACGTGTTGAAGCTATTGCCCTTGAACAAGACTATGAAGCCCTTGCCGAATCACAGAAATTAGATCAGGAGCTAGCCAATTTGCGTCAACAAGGATCTAGTCTGCAACTAACCGATGTTGTCATGCCAGGCACTAGCATTTCTATCACCTGTGACATTTCAACTGGCAGGCCTCGGCCCTACTTGACTCCTTCATTTCGTCGGCCTGCCTTTGATCGATGCCATAATTTAAGCCATCCGGGCACGCGGGCGACTGTTCGTCTGGTGACTGATCGCTATGTTTGGCCGAAAGTCAATGCTATGTGCCGCCAGTGGGCACGCACTTGCTTACACTGTCAGCGTAGTAAAATCACGCGGCACATTACGTCACCGCTCGGCAACTTTGATTCTCCGACTGCAAGATTTAGGCACGTCCACATAGACATTATAGGGCCTTTGCCTCACTCAAACGGATTTAACTACTGTCTAACTGCAATTGACAGGTTCTCGCGATGGCCGGAGGTATGGCCCATGGTGGGAATAACCGCAGAAGAAGTTGCAGATACATTTGTGGCCGGTTGGATAGCACGTTTTGGGGTACCGAACATCATAACCACGGATCAAGGTCGTCAATTCGAGTCCGCATTATTTCAGCGTCTATTAAATTTTTGCGCAACTCAACGTGTTAGAACTACCCCATATCATCCCAGCTCAAACGGAATGATAGAACGAGTACATCGTCAACTTAAAGCCGCACTAATGTGCCATGGTGACTCCTGGGTGCGATCACTCCCCATTGTACTTCTTGGCATGCGCTCTGCATTCAAAGAAGATTTGAAGACAACTGCTGCCGAACTACTGTACGGGGAGCCACTTAGATTACCCGGTGAATTACTAGTTCCTGTTACTGGCATGGACATTATTTGCGATTCCAGTGATGTGGTGACACAACTTCGCCTGAAAATGGCAAACTTGCGCCCAGCACCTGCATCTCGACATTGCCAGCCCACCACCTTTATATTTAAGGAACTCTCGTCAGCGACTCACGTATTCCTAAGAGATGATGCTGTTCGGCGGCCTTTGCAGCCACCTTACACAGGGCCATATAGAGTCATAGATCGCGCCTCCGACGGGAAAACTATGAAATTGGATGTCAAAGGAAGAGAAGTGGTTGTTAGCGTCAATCGCGTAAAACCCGCGTTCATAGATAACATAGGCTATTCAGGCTTGCGAGGACCGATAGCTGTACAACCACATGTAACTCCTGCTATAGCCCCTCAGGCTTCCCCTATGGTACCACCAACTCTTAATTCTGCTCCAGCTGCTCCAACGCCAACTCCAGTCGTGACAAGAACAGATAGAAAGGTAAAGTTCAGAGACATACTAGATCTCTGATGTACGATAGATGTATATTGCTGCAGGTGGTTCATCGTTCTCCTTGGGGGGGTGGTGTGGCGTTTGAATAACACACACGAATTATACATAATTAAAATTGTAACTATGTCGATTAATTGTAGCGCAGCACTATTACAAATAGTGCGCACGAGTTTCCCATCTCTAGAGCAGAGAGCAGGGAGATAAAAAAAGTAACAACACGATTCAATATATACAGGCATTTCATTATCATTAGTGTTAATTACCTGCACTAGGTAGAAGCGTTTGTAATATCAAGTGTTTAAATACAAGTGTCAATAGTTAAGGCTTGCCACCATTATACGAACTATACTACTCCAGAACTGTGTTTCCTTCGACCTCGTCACCTTGGTAATAATCACGAACAAAGAGGACCGTAGGGCAACTCACGCAAGGCCCTGGCCCCACAATACGAAACTATATCATATTTAACATGTAACACTAATTGCGATTGTAGTTCTTAAAAGCAAAACATGCGTGACTTTTTAGGCCTGAAACTGATTTTACCAAAGTGTACCAGAATCGTAACGTACGTTTTTGTAACAGAAATAAATCTCATATTTTTCAACTTTATAATTATTATTACGTTAATTTTCTACATGATAGAACTGTCATTAAATAGAAGGTTTATTAATGTAAATATTAGTTGAGTTCAACGAAGGACCCGAAAGAACGGTGTGTCGGTGAACCCGAAGATAAAAGTTGAGATCTGATAGACGTGTATAAGTGTGAGTATGCAAAATAAGTGATATAATTTCTTGTAACTATTGAATGAATGAATGAATAAATAAACTCTTTATTGCAGACACATAAACATCAAATGTACAGGAATATCTTACATCTAGTGTCACAAGTATGCCTACTCGTATTGCCTGATGAAAGCCACTGAAATGGACTAGACATTAATATTTCCAAATGACACGAATGTTGACGACTACATTCGTGTCATTTGAAAATTATTTAAGAACATGTTCAATTCGATTCATTTGTGAAAGAAAAATAGATCTAAGCCATTTAAAGAGTTGTTACTCTGTAATGAGTTATGCAATGCTCCCAGCGATGTCTAATCTTACAATATGGATATGTGCCGTGGAAGCCCCCGAGGTCTCTTATGGTGGATGCACTCGTTTCTACGTGTAATGTTAATAACGTGCCCTCAGATTACGCGACTCGGGTTTTCTTTCATAATATTTAATGAAAGAACGTGTGTGATGGTAATATGAGTTTATTGTTTTAGTGATGGTTGCTGGCCGAGCAAGTAAAGAGTATAAAATATGCTTAAAATTTTGGTGATTTTGAAACTTTTGAAGAAGAAATATGGAAGGACTTTACTGCTGTCTTATTTTTTTTATGGGTTCAGCACAACTTTTGAGGACCCAGCCCACTTAAAAGTAAACACAGTATTATTATAATATGCAATGAATAAATCTTTAAATTTAGTTTGTGTTGAATTTTATTGGACAATTTATCCTTCCACAAATTATAGATACGAAACATATTATAAGGCGTGTTTATTGGTTTGTTTGTTAGTATTCTCCTTAGCAACTGAATGAGGGTTGACTTGTTTTTTTTACCGATGTATATAGTTCGAGGTCCAGACAGTGCCATAGACTGCTTGGGTCGGAGCCGCGGGCAAAAACTAGTAAAATAATATATTTCAATAAATTTATTTTAAGCGCGAGCTACTAGTAAAATGTAAAGTAGCACTCGGTTTCCAATTAAGCTCATCGAAACTCCGCTTGTTTCCAAGATAACGGAAGCATGAATAAAAATATTGTTTCTATTCGTAACCAATTAAAACTACGGGCAACTTTTATTACGCGCGTATCTCGGGCCAACCGTCAAATTACGAGTATTTCTTTTCAAAAGCTGCTTACAGTTTCTTGGTAGGAGTATCATCTGCACTGGTTGCAGTTGTTGCGATTTTTGTATTGTTTTTATCGTCTACTTATTCTGCGCTCATTTCAAATTAAAGTAGGTTAGGCTTTTTGATTAGATTTTTATTCTTTATTTAATATATACCAATAACGAGGTCTAATGGCTAAGCCTGCTTGCTTCGAGATTTAACGGTTCCGGGATCGATTGAGTTTTGGTATAGGGATGGACGTAAACGGGTACTTATAGGTGTTCATTAAATACGATAATGCTATGCTATATTTCTTTGTACCGTGACCTTTTTATAGGATGTCTGGTTAGTAAGCGTGTTCTTGCTAATTATCGCAAAAGTATCGTTGTATTTATCGAAGCTTTGGAGACAAGAAACTTTAGGCCTAAAGATGGTAATAGCTAGATAAGCTACCATAATATGCCTCAAGTAGCAGACCGATTACAATTAGAACTTAACTTGTCTATCTCTGTAGAAATGTCATATGACTGATATTGTATACAAAGTAAATTCAAAAGAACCTAAACTGTAAAAATGATTAAAAGTCTAAAAATTGATGTCCACGTGGCAAAGTCCCAAGAACGCTGGCTGCATTCCCGCGTTGAAATACCAAATATCACTAATATATTTTATATATTACTGATATTTGCTTCAAATTTGAATCAACGCAGAGCCTAAACCGCTGAATAGAGATGGGATAGATTTAAAGGTTGTATTCATTTCAGGGTGTAGAGGTATACTAGGAAGCGATTTTTGTCAATTCCGCCTCTAAGGGGGTCAACTGAGGGTTCAAAGATTGAGACTTCTTTATATTCCATTTCATTACGCGGGCAACGCCGCGGGTGAGAGCTACAAGTAATAGGTGGAATATAAAAACATAGCTATTGTTAAAATTTATTACTATGATATTTGACATTTAGAAAAGTTTGAATTTAATTGTATTCTATTGTCGAAGAAGTGTAAGACTGAATTAGGCTTATATGGAATAAAGTATGAAGGTAGGTTATAAAGAGATTTAAATTCAACAAGCGCCAGTATATAAGTTAAATTTGTACATATTTAAATAGGTGGTTTCACATTTGAACAATTGCGGTTAATGGATTTATTGTGTATTATGAATATAATTCAGTTGGATATTTTAGTATAAAATAATTTCGGCGGACGAAAGAATTTCTCACTGATCAAAACGATCAAAAAAACTACTTTATCGCTAAAATTATGAGCCGCATGCATTAACCCACCATCGACATTTCCTCCATTCAATCACTATAAAAAAGGAAGTGCAATTTCCCCGCTGAAATCCCGTCGGAATTCCATTAACCTCATAAAAAACTAAATTTCATAAAGCGCTACCGAAGTATATTGAAAACGTGGCAAACCCGCAGACCTATTCTGATTTAAATATCAGCGCCGACCTTCCGCGGAGTTTGTAATATCATAGATAGGATGGGACACCCGCGCCACCCCTATCCCGCCTAGGGTTGCCATATTACATTTTGTACATCTTACAGATCTGACCTATGAAAGTATTATCCTTCGCTGAGTGATTTTTGAAAGTGGGGCTTTTTGTCGACGATCGTGTTTCGGTTGTCACTGAATAAGGGTATTTCGATGTGTTTCAATGTTTTAGCTCAGCCTTCTTATCAGCTAATGTTAGACATGAAAGAGTTTAAAACGAGAGAAAGCAATGGCGTAAATTTTTGACAGTTCGCCGCTTCAACGCTGTCAAGTATCGACGCCATTATTTCCTCTTGTTTTCGCTCCTTTAATGCCTAACTTTGGCCGATTGGCCTCCTTTGGTATGAAATACTCTATACTCGTATTATCCTAATTATGTTCAATTGAATGCTGACAGATTATTTGTTTAAATTGAAACGACTAAAGCTACTCTTGTAGCTTGATTACTATACGATGAATTTATTATAGTAGTTTATTCAAGACTATTTACACAATCAAATTGCGGGTTGTTTTTGACATTTTGTCGTAACAGTAGTCATTTTGTGACCAAAGATATTGTAAGGTATCTGAAACGTCAGACTTTAAATATTGTGAAATATGATATAACGCTATATGAAGAATATTAATTAATGCGCTAGATTAATGCGTAATTGTACAATCTTTTGTTCAATTAAAATTGTATTAATTTGATGACAATAATTTCAATGAATAAGTTAAATCACATTACATGTCAGAAATAATATATAGTATAATAGGTAAACACTGTATCGTTAAGCAAAATAAATTGAAATCTGAAAAATCACATTTAATTTAAAGTTTTCTAAGTAGTAACAACAAAATTATTTATCAAAAATATTATTATGGCAATCCTAGCGACATAGTGATGTCATGTTTCGTCCAAAAAGGTCCGCTGAGCTATAAACGTGTTAGTTCGCTTTATTGAATGTAAGGAAGATGGCGCGTCCCCAGAGAGAACCGCAAGACCGCTCACGTTGCATTCTTACTTCCTCAGGACCTCACGTCTCTTCTACTTTATACGTTTGCTTGCAGGCAAATAGTTTCACATTTATTTTGGTTAAACTATGTTTATCGAAGTTATCGAATACTGTCACATATTATTATCCTGTCTTTAGTATTCGCGACCGTTTTACATTGGAACTACGAGTAGTTTTCTTGGTTATGTAAGAATAGTCCTCTTGTATTTAATATATTGTGTGGCTATTAAATATAATTTATGTATCAATCTTTTTGTATCGTATTTATTGACCGAGCATGTGCTGCGTTTCTGAATCGAGTATTGCAATTTTTTTTGTCGTCTAAAAGTTACTATGTTCAAGTGGGTGTTGGTTCGTATAGGTTGTAGTTTCCAACAAATCTTGACGAATATTGGTACATATGTTTTTTACATTTTTAGAGTTATGTTTAACAAATGGAACCATAGCAACTTTCCCGTGTTTTAGGATAAATACTTCTCTACCTAAATATTTCCGTCTACTTACAAGTTCTATGAACTTTTTCCACCTATATACCAAATTTCCGTCAAGGTTTGATAGAAACTACGATCTATATACTAACTATAATATTTAGGCAAATAAACAAACTGACAAACGACAGAAAAAAGACGCATTCAAATCAGCGGCTAAATTAAATATTATTAGCATATCGTAAAATTAAACACGATACTATTACTATTTGATTGCTAGGACGAGGCGGGCGAAAGCTATTTCCATAGATAGTAGGTTTTTTTTTCTCATGATTTATATTATTTGAAATAATACGTAATGGACTATTATCAACCCAGTCTACTGATTCTCTGTAGTCGATATGAAAACAAAATAAAACAGAAGTTACCGTGGGCGTTCCCCTAAAATAATAACCGACCTCGTGGCCACATGGCGACCTAATACTGGCCGACAAACGCTCGTAAAAAATAAGAAAAGAACCCCGCAAAATACTCTCTATTACATTTCTCTATATGTTGGAAAAATTGGAAATACATTTGTGAGGACCAAATCGGGCTGCGTATGGCCTAATCGGTGTCAGCCGGCTGTGGATGGCTTTTTGTCTCATATCTTCGGTACAAATTTGTGCAGATGAGTTTTCAGTATAGCTAGGCTTTGGCATGTTCGAAGGCGTAGGCCAAAGCCAGCTAGTACAAGCATTTATCTACATGGAGAAAGAGAAAGACAAAATGGCCAATTCTGTACAGTAGTTACTAATCGATGGTATTTATTCATTTATATTTTTATAATCAATAGCCTTACGCTTGACCGCAACTCACTTGATGTAAAGTGACGATGCGGTCTAGGATGTAGCGTGCTTGCCTAGAAGAAACCGATTCACTCGCGATTTGAAGAGACCGTGATTATAGCTATCGGTAAATAGAGAACTTGGCAGCGAATTCCACAACCTGGCAGTTCGCACAATAAATGTAGACGCTAAGCGTTTTGTGCGAGTCCGTGGAACTTCTACCATGAGCCGGTGGCGCCTTACAGTATCTCTGCTTGTCCGATTGTAGAATGGAGATGGGGGAATTAATTCATCCAATTCCAAGGCTAATTTATTTACAAATCCGCGGGTATCATTTTTTAAGAGACAACCACCCATTTAAGTTTCACAACCACACAACCTTATATAGTTTCTTTTTGATGAGTGTTTAAATTTTCGACATTCATTATCAAAAAATAGTTTAAACTATTTTTCATGATATATTTTAATATATTAGACCGTATATGATTCGTTACCCTTGCTAGCCGTAGCGCGTTCTAGGACTTGAAGGTTTTCTGTACAGTAGTTAATAATCGATGTTATTTATGCATTTATATTTTTATAATCAATAGCCTTACGCTTGACCGCAACTCACTTGATGTAAAGTGACGACGCGGTCAAGGATGTAGCGCGCTTGCCTAAAAGAAACCGATTCACCCGCGACTTGAAGAGACCAAGATTATTATATGTTATTATTTAGTAAAATTGTGCTTTGAAATGGTATAGATAGTACCATCTCCTGCTTATACGTCCTCGTTTAAACTCAGCCTATGAAGAGACTAATGTGTCTTTTATTTGCACAAAAACTATACTGATAGATAAAAGATTGCCACATTAACAATTTATTTGAAACTGATGTCAAATTGTATTTTTTTTTTCTGCTGAGCAAACAAAATAGAATGACTAACTACAATAATTTAGCAGAAAGATTCCCAGACCATTTAAGATCTACAGATAATATAATTGAATAAATTGTAACTCAGTTAAAAGACTTGTTTCATTTTCGGCCAGGACAGTGTACGTCTACCAAAACATGTCTAAAGATCTGATTAATACTGTGTATTAATGAAAAACGCGTCTGTGGCCTCCTTCATTGTGTACTAAAATATCTAAATTCTGTGAGTTGTAGATTTATGTATCCCAACTTGACTTTAATGCTTACTAAATTGGTCAAGTCAGTTAGCGACCGTCACAAATTTCAAAATTGACATACCTAATAAAAACGTGTAAATCACCTATTTCGAAATTAATTTTGTAAACTGCGTTAAATTACGTTACTTTGAATTTGGTTGATTTATTAAAGATTAATAAACCCTAATGTATTTATGGTATCATGTACACTGTCCTGGCCGGAGCTCCATTCATTTTCGAAACAACTGTTTTATTCAAAAGTATGACAATAAAAAAATAAAAATTACAATAAAACGCGTGTTTAAAGACATACAATTACAACCGCAGATAACAATTCAAAGGCAAGTTTTATAAAGAAAAACACACAGCACCAACCTTTGTTCTTAAAGTCGGTCCCATCTCCCTCGTTCTTGTCGTGTTGAACATTCGTTAATGAAGTACAAACTAGACCGAGGCACACATCTTCAGAATTGCTAACCTAGTTTTGTACTGTACCGTTTCACCTTGTAAAATGTTCTGGGGTTTGTATAGTTAACAAGTTTTAGCAAAGGCCGTAAAGCCAGTTAAAACATAAAGTACTTGGAGTTCGGAAAGTTGGTTATCTATTTGATTGTGATGAGTTTTTAATTTGATTGTTAAAGTCAGTTATTGTGAGGCTAATTTTATAATATAAACTATCTAATATTAGTGAATGAACCAGTTATTTTTTTCAAAAAAGTCATTAGCTACGTACTTACATAATTGTGACAAACACAGATAAAGTTTTGTTTTCAGTTATTTCTATTTAAAAATCAAATTTCTGGACATATTTTGAGAAAATTTAGATAGGACTACATGAGGGGAATAAAATAAAAAAGATTTGCTGTCTCAGAGAAATCAGTTAAAAATATATAAAATCGGGTAAAATTTTGAAGTTCCTTTTTTTTAAAAGTCGTTATAAATAGTAAACTCAGGTAAGTTAATTATTTTTGCTAATACGAGTATTGTTAGTACTCGTGTGTTTTTGTAGACCTAGTTTTGACAATATCATGAAGTATTTTCGGTCCGCTTCGGAAACTGTTGGAATTTGCCAATAATATAAGAAAACTCTTTATAAGATAAGATAAGACAACTCTTTATTAAAAACCAGCTTATACACTATTTAAAAAATAAAAACAATAAAAAAAACATGCTAGATTTCTAATGGCGGCCTTATCGCTTAAAGCGATCTCTTCCAGGCAACTATGCACATATAAGATATTACAAAAACTAGAGCGGCCTTAGCAAGGTAAACATAATAACATATAGGTGCTAAACATAACTAAATAGATAAAGTAGTTAACATAATTTAGAAAAAAACATATACACAACGATATATTATTATTATATGACTACATACAATAAATACAAAACAAATTATAAAGAAAAAAATATAAAGAATTATCTCTGAGACTGGTCCTCGCCTCGGGAGATCCCAGGGCTGGCACTTACTTTGCTCAAAAGTTAAGTTTAATTATTGAGCGAGGTAACGCTGCCAGCATCCTGGGAACATTGCCACAAGGCAGTGAGTTGGATGGGGTTTTTTAATTTAAGTGTTTAGGTAAATTTTAATATTTGTACTAAAAATGTCACTAGATAATTTTGTATTTTGTGTATTCACCTACCTATTAATTATAAAGATATGGATATGAAATTACTGATAAACTAAAACACGATTGTTAGAGTGATAGGTAATGTGCTAGGACTCGATGCTTGAAAACGTTTGGGGAAGGAGCACGTCTGATGTCAGTATAAATTAAATGTTATGAGTAAGTATAAATAAGTAAGTATAGGCAAGATACAAGTAAAAAATATACAGCTATGTAGAGTCTTAGATGTAATTGCAGTTAGACAGAGCGATGGAATGGTACTCCTTCAGGTCATAGGTTTTAATCTCACTTGGGATGATCTTCATTTAACTTCATTTAACTTTATTATCTTGTTTGCTGGACATCAACATGCAGTTATCGATTATCACACCACTCTTTCTGGCTCTACGCTAATAGATCCAAAAACTTAGAGTATTCATCTTGACGAAACATTTCTTCCACATTTCTTCACTGGTATAATATTTATAATTAAACTTAATTTTTACCGTCTTCCCAAACAAGGAGGAGGCTTGACAGGCCGGTTGGCGCAGTTGGTAGCAACCCTGCCTTCTGCGCCGCTGGTCCCGAGTTCAATCCCTGGACAGGTTAAACATTTGTGTGCATGAACATGTCTGTTTGACATGTGTCTGGGTGTTTATTATAAATATAATTATGTATATATGTATTTCTAAGCATGTACATTAGTCATCAGGTTACCATAGCATAGACTTTGTCTAGTTTGGGACCTGAAGACCTTTGTGTGGATGTTGTCCCATATTATTATTATTATCAAAAATAAATTGTTGTTAATTATTTCATTCAGGCTAGTCACATAAACGATTTTAACCCATGTAAATTATTTATATAAGGGGACTCTACCGATTTATAAGATTTTATATCGTACAGAAACTAAGTTTTCCGTGAAAAGCCTTCGCTGACCTCAATCTGCCTCTGTGCAAAAACTCAAGCAGATCGATCAGATTAACGCGCCGGAGCAGAAGGATAATAAAAACCCACAAAGATTTTATATACTCGAATCACGCACATGTCACTTTGTTTTACGACTAGGTTAGCATTAACATTATTTTTATAAAATAATTAATTTACTAAAGCCGTTTATTGTCTGGCCCAACGTAAAAGCATTGCATTTCGGCGTGGTAATGCGGCTAGCATACTGCCCTCTGGTGGTGGGTTGGAGCATTTGGATTTTCTGTAGATCTTAAATAGTTCATAGGTAATCTTTCTGCTATATATCTTTTGTTGTTGTAATAAGTCATTTTATTTTTGGTAATATTTTACGTTTCAAAAATATGAACCTAAACAAATATTCCAATTGCAAAAGCTTTTCTTTCAAATTTTGTCTACCCGCATGGAATGTAATTTATATCTGTTTAGGGAATACTCACCTGTTCTTTGAGGGTCGCTGGCTTCAAGATGCGGGTGTTTCTCCAGAAACGAGTGCCCGGGGCTCGTCTGCCTTTGATCCCGCAACTAAGCCGTGTCTAATTATTCTTACTGGGTCACGTCGCAAACACTTGCATAGGTTCGAATTAGTTAGAGTTAGAAGCGTCTCAGCTAATTTTTAGTAAAATTGTTGTGTCATTTCAGTCTTAGTAAGTGATTTAGGTTATTGGCTTTTGTAGGTATATTATAAGTATATTTGAAAGCGGAGTTGCTCTTTCTTGTAATTCTCCGGTAAATATTTTTTTTACTGATAAGCAGTAAATTTTGAGGTTAGCAAATTTATTTAGTTATTTATAAGTTTATATAAACTAGTTAGTTAATAAATAAAATAATGACAAGACAAATAATCTGAACTAAAAAATCACTCTTCGGTAAATCAGCCAAAGAACTACTAGGCAGTAATTTGCTTATCTTCTGTGCGACAGCGATGTTCGATTGTAAGTTTGACTGTGCTATATTAATTTTGGCTTATTCATATCCGTTTCTATGTTCTTGTTTTTGAGCTTTTGAAGTCTTCTTAGAATTTAATTAAAATATGGTGCACTACAAGAGACAAAAGACACCCCGAGGGGACTTGTAAATCTCTAAATCCATTCCATTTGCTAAAGTGCTTTGTCAGTTTGTTTGTTCTTCTCTTCACTTCATTCGTAAACAGAGCAACGGTTCGGAACGCTATTATCAAGAATATCAGAGTTAATAATTAACAAAATCGTGTATATAGACAGGTAAATTATGGTGGGAGAACGCGTAACATCCAATCGTAATGCCATAGATATAGCACTTTAAACGACCCTGATTATAGTTGCTAGGAAATAATAGAGCAGCCGCGATTTTCACCAACCAGGAAGAGAGCACAATTAAAGTATCTAGACGCAAAATATTACACGTCCATGGAAACTGGATAAAAAAATACCTTCCTAAAATACGGTGTTCTTGTGGGATAATTAAATCATCAGAAGGTTCACACACGAGTTATGTAAACGCTGATACTTTGGATAATTTTCAGTGTAGTTATCCACATCAAGTAGGCATCCTTTAGCTTTACGATTGCATTATTAAAAAATCTAGTTTCATTTTAATGTTTAACCCAAATCGCCAAAAGGCGAGATTAATTAAATTACTTAATTAGATGGAAGATAGTAGATAAAAAGTTTTATCTCCACACAATATCTTAATATTATATCAGCCAGAGAGCAGTGAAGCAATATTAACGCTAAAAATTCCCAGATGACCGAAACTTATGCCTAATTTGTGTTAGGCACAGTAAGTTAGGCAACTAACGCGTTACACCGCTATCTCCAGACTAATAGTACTTTAGGGAATACGAGGCCGGCCTCTTAGATTAGCTATTTATGTTGGCACAGCTTCGGATATAGCGATTTTGTCTGTGGCTAGTTCTGGGATACGAAGGATTACAGATATTCTCACAGGATTGAGACTTATCTAGAAAAAAACATATATTTTGTACTGTTACCGTGTGGTTATCAATTGGAAACTGCCTAATAAAAAAACTAAAATTTATGATTTAACGAATTTCGAAGCCGTGAAGTTCGATCATAATTATTATTATAAGCATGCTGCACTTTACTTTCCACAGATTTATAATGTAATAACATATATTGGTTCTATACCACTGGTAGTTACGACTTATCTTTTAGCTTACACTCGGAAATCGTGCGTCAAATAATTCTAGAAAATTCTAGTTTTCCTAGATTTCCTAGAAAACCAAAAAAACAGATTTTCAGTTTCAATATTTTTATTTCATTTTACAAAATATACTTCAACCTTTTCAGCGTCCCAATATTTGTCGAACCTGTAGCGCTGAAATGACAAAATGCTGAAATGTGTGTGAGCACTTCTCGCAGCTATTTCTCTGCTATTCCTGAATTCACGAGATGCAAACATCGAGAGCAAACACTCTCCAGTGAATGAAGACGGCCCTCGCACTAAACGGCGACATGTACCGCCGCATATAATAGAATGAGGATTCCTTTAAATGTAAAACGCTCGCCGAGACTCGTTCAAACCCCTATAAAAATGTTAGTCCGCCTTTCATTACATTCTAGAACACGTTTCCGGACAGCGATCACGCCAAATCAAACTCTATCATCGCGCAATTAAACCCACAATCGAACGAAGCCAGCCGTATTTATTCTGCCGAAAGTACCGATCCATCCGCTCCATATGACTGCGTATTTTACAATGTTTTCTAACATTGATAGTGTTTAAGCAAGGAATCGAGTCGGAATGAGGACCGTTTCCCAGACATTCATGTAATTTAATGGTGGAGCTATTAGTGTTTGGTAACTATCACGCGGCAATATACTCCATTCAGAGGGTGACAGTCGGGTTATTTCCCTTGACACCGGTGTTATTGCAAGTCACGGCCAATCTAATTAGGCCCTTGCTACCTTTGACGGTGCTGACAATATTTGGGCGGAGGTGGATTAGGAGGGTTCAGGGGAGAGTGGCCGCGATGTGTAATACAAAGGTCCTGGTACCCGCGGGCTGTAATTTGCACCTGTATACGGAGATATTATGTGAGAATTTTGCGTTACTTCAAGTTGGGTCGTGATACCGAATCGGAAATGTTTCGGGTGTGTTGTTATTATTACAACACTTATGTTTGAACCCGAACTGAAGCTGCCACGAATTAACGGTATACTGTTGTTTCTTGATTACTTTTTCAGTGTGGTGTGGTTATTGTATGGTTTTTAATGCTCACGGGTGCTCAAAGTAGACTGAATACTTTTACAATCTAACTTGACAACAATGCAACTGTAGCACTTTTTTGCAAATGTACTGCACTAATATCTTCTGAAATAATGTATGTTTTTTTGTGGTTGAAACCAGCTTTACTCATACAAAAGTATATCGATTGCTGATAATATTTATTTACAAAGAGCAGCAAAGTTTATAACAGAATCCGCTTATAATTTACACAAAAAATACAATACCCAGGAAAGCCTACGTACGGCCATTACGCTGAGATTTAATGTTTCGTACATATAACGGTAAAACATGTTAATTTTCCGACCCAAAAGTTTTGCAAGTTACACCAGAACGTTGCCGGTAGACAAACTATGCTGTAAAACTACTAAAATGGTAAACCGTAGGTGCTGAGGCGTGCTGTTTTGTTACTTAACTGTACAGGACTGACCGAATTTTATGTACTTTTCTACTGGGAATCGTTTTCTTGGTCGTAAAATTACACTAGACTTTTCTGTTACGGGAATGTGTTTAAGGATTACTACATTGTTTTATGGGTCATTGTTTTCGAAGGTGAATTAGTTTTTAACCACTTGTGAGGTTCAGTATTTGGTTTGAAACTCAGTGAATTGGTATAAGTCGTTCTTTTGACAAGGAACGGCACGAGTTTGTCTTGTAAAATGAAGCTAATATTAAACTATCTAGCTAAATTTTATATCTTTACTAGCTGACCCGGCGAACTTCGTACCGCCTAACTGTCGATTATTTAAGAGTGATGTTACTAACATATAAAAATTGAGATTAATATTTATACGATACTAACAACACTCAATTGTTTTGCCTTCCAGGAACCTCTCCAATAACACTTAAACTTTATGGTAAGGGATTAAAGTTCAAATTGACTTATAAGTATTATTACGAATCAATTGTATCGGAGTAAAGAAAAGTGTTGTTGTTTATTTAGACAATTTTTTATTAAAATCTACTGGTACTTCAAAGAATATTCTAAAAAAATAATTATCTAAATGGGTTCAGCTGCTCTAGAGATTTGCGCTTAGCAACACATTCAGCGATTCATTTTTATACTATAGATATAATATATTTCTTTTGTTTTTATTTGTTTTGATAATCAAAATTTACTTGCTACGTACAATCAAAAAGAACAATATGAGTATGTTTTACTCAAATATTTTTTTTAATTCTACTGAAAAAAACACAGGTTTTTTTGGGACTGCATCAACATGCTTAGTATAAATTCATTTACTAAACAGTAATCCGGTCGATGGGTAGGATTTGATCCTAACAAAAATTTATCTATCGCTGAAACTTGTAGTGTGATTTTTTAATAATCTGTATATATATAAAACATAAATAAATTAAACGTAGGTTCCAGTCTATTAACGTTATTCTATCAAACTGCAAAGTTTCATCGATACAGGAATTTTTGTAATGGTGTCCATACCACGCATTTCGCAATTAACTGGGCTAAAGATATCAAAAACGCATTTAAATAATCGCAGAAATGTTTGAATGAATTCATCACTCGCTAATGACGTCACTTACGAACGATATGTAACAAAGTCGCATTTTTGACAATACATACCCTTTGCTAACATTATAAAATGAAATTCCTCGGTGATTTCTTTAGCACGTCAATCTTAAATTCATACGATCGATCTCAAAAATATTACCCCCGAGACTCGGCTATAAAAATTGGTACTAATCGTACTACACAGAAGCACAAACAACTGCTAGTAGATCTGTGAGCTAGTTGTTTTTTGCAAAGCAATTGATCCAAGTAAATTAATTATCCTTCCTCAGAGTGTCATCTCCCGCCCACGGATGATTCACGTTGTCTGTATCAAAACAGTCTGATCTCATCTAGCTCCTTATATAGAAGCTTGTCTTACGGTTTTGTACATAAACGTCATTTACCTTGTTGGCCAGACGAATATAGGTAATACAGCTTTGATCAAGTACAATGAAGTTGTGTTATTGGATTTTAATATTAATAAAAAATTTATAAACAGTAGCTTGTAGTTTTTGCCGTTTTGTTTCTCTGCAGCTGTAATTTTATGTAATTTTATATACCTACATATGTTGTAGTTATAACCTAAATAATTCTTAATTATGTTATTGAATCGAGTCGATATTCTTTACTCTATACTTTTGGATTTCATAGAGAGAAAAATATGTATACCTACTCATTCTCGTTTGTTATTAACTGAATTTATCTTTAATTTCTCGTTTTTTAACTTTAATCGAGACATGGATTATTTTAGTGCCAGGACTTTTAATAACATTAATTTCAAGTTTTAATTATTTGAATAGAGTGACGTATTCCTGGAATAAATTAATTAAATTTTAGCCTAGAACCATGATTTCCTGCTTAATAATTCATATTCATTTATTGGTCAATGGAAATAAAAAATAATAATTAAAATAACATCATTACACATTGTACGCAAATTCTTAAATATAACTAGTAATCAGTAATTCAGTGTATGTACACATACACTGAATTACTGATTTTAATTAATTATATTATAGGTACCTACAATATAATTAAATACATCAATTAAAATATTCAATAATTAAACGTATCACCAACAGCAGGATAATTCAGGTAACGTTTTTACGAATAACGCAAAGCTCGGTACAAAATCTCAAATTTAAAAACGCTATTTCATTTTATCCGTATATCTACAATCGATTTACAATGTCTAAATAAAATATATTTTAACAAGCTTTGCGTAATTTGAGTTGCAAAGTTTTTGAATCTGGTCGGAAACGCTACCGTTCTCTGCGACAGAAGTAGCGTGACACGTTATTAAACTGCTTTATTTGATTTGACCTTTAGCTGTACATTGATTCAAATTAATTAGTTGACAGACACTGCGCAGATAGTAATATTCTAGTGATACAGTTATACGTAGATAGATATATCAATGTGGTTTATACGACTACAACCAACATCTAAGGGTTAAAATAATGACCAGTATTTCTAGGAAGCACAGCGACCTACACCTAACATTTTGTTTCGAGTAAATGTTTTACACTAATAGCTCCCCACTAGGATTTCTCCTGTATCTGTAATATTCACAAACACACCCAGATCCAAAGACAAAATGTTCAAACTCGAACACCTGCCCTGACCGAGAAATTGAACGCGGACCATTTGATTTCGAAGCAAGCATACTAGCGACTAGACCACAGCGGGCCGTCCAACTAACATAGGCTCTTACCTAGCTTAGGTATCTGAGGCTGAAGATTATGATAAATATTTGTAGTCTGTTTGTATTTTTTTATTTTTTTATTTCCGATTTGTAAAACCGTTAATACATACTTATTAATAAAGAAATTTGATTTGAAGGAGAAAATAATTTTTGTCAGATTTGTCTTTCCCATAAGAATCGAGTTTATTACTTTTTACGTTATCGTCAAATCAACGTACATATGATTAATCTTAGCTAGACGCAGACCTACCTATCAAGAAGAATTTGAACAGCCTACTACTAGAACTTTCCATTAGTTCTGTGAACAGAACTATTTATGTGGAAATATATGACACATGATGACATTTATCTACGATACCGCTATATATTGATACGTCTATGATTCTATTTTCTCTTATACCATTTTGTACATTTTGCGGGTACATTTTCATGTAATATCCCGTATTGGCAGGTACGTAATGCATCTCCCAATGTATAGATTTTATTGGACGGCCGTGTGACATTATTTTCGATGCTCCGTGAGGCAACGGTATCCTACGTCTTCGCTTATTTACAGAGAACGTATTCATATTAGATTTCCGAGTTCGAATACCAGGTCTTATAGTCAGAGAGCTGTCGGATATTAAATTGACGATTCTTAGTAACAAGTATTAATGGTAAAGGACTATTACAGTGACAGATTATTATAACAAATTAACAAAAAATGCATATTTTGACTTCGTATGTTCTTTATTGTCACTTGATCACTTATACACTCAATAAGAACACTATTTTTTTTAAAATTATTATTAAAATAAAAAGGATCTAACTAGTTTTTTTTTGTTACGTGTAATTTTGCTCATGTTTGTAATAAACGGAACAAATTTTCATCATAATCATAAAAAAATCTTTCTTTTCAATCTTAATTTAATAAAACCAAAAAAAAAATATGTCACATACTTTTGTTATTATTTTGTACATAAAAAGTTTCTGCATTATCAATAAACAGTCAAAATAACACACACAGCTCGCCATTAAAACAAATCATGGAACGAATCAAGTTCAATGTCGCAAGGCCATGACCTTTTCCGCCTCCATTCCACCTGACTTAAGGCGACCGTCACCTCTACCCCCATCATAAGAATGTCACCAATACGTTCGATACATTATTCGCGAGCGCCAGCCTTCGCGCGCCTCACTCGAATAAATATACGCAAATAAATAAATAAATATACATCGTGAAATATACCTGAGTTCGGCAGACGAGAGGAAAATAACCAGTGTTTAAAACGATGAATTTTTGCTTGGTTTTCGTGCTGTTCGGATGTATTCTGTTCGAGAGCGAGGCGATGTTGTACCGGAAGGATAACAATGTATTGAAGCCGGGTAAGGCAGTCTTTTTGATTTTATTCTATTGGCAATAATGGTTTCCCGTTGATGTATTTTTTGCCGTCCCGTTTCGCGAACGAAGCTGGGTGGCAAAAATATACGGAAGGGAAGTGGGTGGAAACGATGTGTTCATGCTCTAGATTGTTAAGATTTGCTTGCAGTCAACAAAACAGACTTAGCTAGTACAGATTAATACATTTGACAGTAATTAGACACGTAAGTAAGATTGTTTATATGAATGTTGGTACTTGCGTATGCTAAGGGTAATTTGTTTTAAAGTACCTATTCCTAATCGTGACGACACTGTGATTCTATGATCATTTTTGTTCAAAGGAACAGATAAAAAATATACATTTATATACCTAATAGTTCATACAGATCGAAACATAACCCTCTCTTGTCTCTCTCTCCACTCTCTCTCTTCTCTCTCTCGCTTTGCCGTAGCCGGGTTAAAATGAAGTTGAGGTTTGCTGTGGAGGGAATTGGAAAACATTTTTAGATTTTAATTTATATTCGTAGAATTTCTTACATTTGTTGACCGATTCCAAAGAATGTAAAATTGGTTTTGATTAAGACTTGTCTTTTTAACCAACCTCAAAAATAGGAGGCTCTCAATTTGTCGTAACCTTTTTTTATGTATCTAACTACTTTCCTCATCGGTCCACTAGTTTTTTAAATCAAAATCCTTTTCTAATTTTCTTTAGACTACTTGGATGACATTTTGATAAGTAACATAAGTTTTGCCTGCTTAGTAAAAGCCAATTGTCACTTTTTAAGTATTTATTGTTATTGTTGGCGCTTATTGGTATTCATCACGAGTCCATCAGACAAGGAAATCCTGCCTTATCAGGCCGTTGTTAACCGACTTCAAAATGTGCATAAAAACAGAATACCCGGCTTCAAATCGCAGGCAAATCTTCTATTGTCTTGTTATTTATATACCTAACCCAATTTACTGGGATGATTTTGATAAAGTTGCTATGCTCTCTTGGTTTAAGAAAATTCAAGCTTCCAGCTATTTTCACAACGAAGATACAGGGCATCGTAAATGGCCCGAACCGCTCCGAGAAAAAAGGTACGGCCGTGCCTTTGTTTTGGTTGACTTGGCAGGGGCACTACGCTAGCGCTGACGGAAATAATTCCCTAAATAATATTAATGCTATGCATTGTATGTTAGTATTGTAGTTCTTAAATAATTATTATTTTTACCTGTCCTCACTCACTCACTATCTAAAAGTCATAGTATCGTAGTTCCAAAGTAAGTTTCATATTAAATTCTACATTAAAATATCGCAGTACGCTAGAAGAGACAGGTGGTATTATATAACCTTGATACGTAAATGTGCAAATGCAGTCCGAACACACACACATTCCAAATTAGACCGTATTTTTAGTAACATAAGAATGATTTTCGCAATACTGTATAGCTTGCACTTTCAAAATAATGAGTCTATTGGAGCACCTATCGGTTTCAATGTCTTTTGAGAACTTATAATTAAAAAGTTGCTAAATTGTGATTTAATATTTTTTATTGTTAGTTCTCAATATAATAATAGCATCGATTAAAATTATGAAGGTACTTGCGTAAAAGCGCATTTTATATCACTGATAAGCACGGGTCTCCCTTATGGCAGGGGTGCAGGCCATAGCCACTGGTCTTATAAAGGGTTGTGGATTTCACTTTATTTTCAAAAGATTTATCTTTAACAACCAGGTTTCTTCAGGAATTTTATCAATATATCAAAGGGCTGGCCATATTGAAGCTTCGAAGCTGAAGATTGAAGATTCGATAACCGATGTAGAAGACAGGTTCTTGAGTGGTGACGACGAACCGGAAGACGCAGCGTAGGTAGGCGTTCCACTAGGTGGACCGACGACATAGTAAAAGTCACAAATAACCAGTGGTTGTAATTGGCAGCTTGTCGTTCAGAGTGGTGTTCTAAGGGGGAGGCCTATGTTCAGCAGTGGACGTCTTCTAGCTGATGATGATAATTATGTTAATATTAAGGGTATATAAAGTGGCATATTAAAATTTCATTAAAATATCTAGGGAGCTGCCAAAACTTGACCTCGAAAATTCTCGTATTCATCACGGCCGACTTAACTCATATTAAATAAATGTGAGCCTGATCTGATCTTCATAAAGTATTGACGAAAGCTAAATATGTTCCAAAAACGACAAAACCGATTTCTCTCAGAAGTAAAATTTAAAAAGCTGTATTCAAATCAATTCATACGTTAAAATATCTACCGTGAAACTCACAGACATAACCGTCAGACTTAAACAGACATCCCTCCTTCAGCGTCTGTTGGATAATAAGCTAAAATCTCTAGGTATCCGACTATTATAAAACTCGTATTATAAACTACAAAGTTAAGTAAAGAAAGGTGAAACATTTCCATACTTTTCTCTGAAATCTAACAGCGGAACTAAACGAGCTCTTTCCAGAATAAGTTCTCGAGTATTCTAGAAAGTTTAGTGTTACAAACGTCTAGATTATGTAAACGAGGCGGTCACGAGGCCGATGAACTGTCACTCGGTGGGATCTTTAGAAGCAGAATATCATCATCATCATCATGTTCCTCTTCTTGACCTTATCCCACGAGGTGGGGTCGGCAGAGCATGTCTTTCGCTTTTATTCTACTCAATCAACATATTAAAGAAGGCGCGATCGAAATAGTTCTGTTACCAATCTTAGGAATAAATCAATCCTATGTTTTTGTATTTCTTACTTTTTGTTTAAACCTAATTAGCTAAAATGTGTTAATGTAGTATATAAAAAAATCCCTTACTTATTGTAGTATATGTTTACTGATAAGCCATGTCTCAAACCTTTTGTAAATATATTACCTTCTAAAATTTTGATTTCCAGTGGCAGTATAACAGTTATAAACTTTGATAGCCATGGCATAAACAACATTGCGTTGTTCAACTGAAGTATGCAGATGTAAGGATCCTTAAATAAAATTTTAACTTATGTTACCCGGGGATAGCGTAGCTTCCCAACAGTGGAAGATTTTTGAAATGGGTTTATTAGTTTCGGAGCCTATTCGATGCAAACAAACAATCAAATCTTTCCTCTTAATTATATTTCTATAGATAAATTGCCCTTTAAATAATTTGAAACTTAAGTCCTATTAATATATTATTAATATTATTTTTTCCAAGTGTCTTTAGTTGAATTAACATTTTTATATTAATTTAATACTTTTCCAAAAAAAAAGATTATTTTTTAAATTAAATCGTAGTTCCCGGTCATTTCTATTTCCGCACCGGTAGCGTACGAAACGGTTGGGAACAAAACTGTCATGTTTTGTACAGTACCAGTTACCAACTAAAACTTTACGAAACCGTACATTTTATTCGTAACCAGATACATACATGGATGAATGCATGTTAATTTATTATTATTTTACTTTGGAATTTTGGGCCGAATAACTGTCTTTAATGGCAACACCAAAACCAAAAATGGCAAAACGTGGGTGGTATTCTTTAAATATGACGTGATGGTTATTGACCTTTCTTTGTGAGATTTAAATAACAAACAGAACATAACAAGACAAAATTACCCGATTTGTTTAAAACCTAAAAAGAGAGTGGTATTTTGGCAGTCTTATAAGTAGGTACAAAAAAGGTTAGAAGCGAGTTAAAAAAAAATTTGACTGTAAAAACTGTTTAAAACTGTATCGTAACGAGTGGCACCGCGGGATGTAAGTAGTATAGCCTAAAGACAAAAAAGAGCTAGACTATAGAAAATTATTATAGAAAATTAGAATATAAAAAAAAAGATACATTGAAAGATATATTGAAATACACAAACATAAACTCAAAAATATAACCATCCTTTTGAGTAGGGTAAAAATACTCCATTTTCAACTTTAATTATCTATCATCTATCATAGTCTGTCAAGGATTAATCGATTACCATTTTAATGTGCAGCAACTAAAAAAGCAAACGAACAAAATAAACATTTCATATTAACCAATTTTACATGTGATAAGAAACGTGAAAAAAGATTTTAATTCGTTAGTCAAAAGTTAGGTTACAATCCAAAAGTTCATGTGTGTACTCAATGGGAAAAAAACTACCTATTAAACTGGTTTTAATGAAACTTATGCGGGAAAAGTAGGAAAAGATTTTCAAACAAAAACAAAAATTAAACATACAAAAAATATATTCCGACATATTGACAACCTCCTGGATATGTCACATTATTTTATAACGTCGGTTATAATCAATTTTAATATAATTTGTATAAATACTTCTGTTTGTTCGTTTTTTCGAACCCAACATCATTTTATATATATTCTTTCAATTTCCACTGAGCACTTTGGGATAAAATCAAATTATAGAAAAACTATTGAGACTATATCTAGGTCTTCGATCCAACGTTCATCTGATTTTATCTGTAACTATTCAAAAAGAACAAGTGAAATATTAAGTTATTATTTTGGGTCTAAAGCCTTACTAAAAAATTTACATAAATAATATGAATTAGTTTTATTGCATTTTAAAATAGAAACGAGAAAACTGAGCTATTTTTTAACACTAAAGTACAACGAAAAATTTTGATTCATATCTCAAACGTTTGCATCTTAAATCATTACATATTTTCTACAGACTTTCAAAAAGATGTGTTCAATTCGACTGATTTCTCTTAAACTGGTTGCAGCACGATTTGAAAAAATATTTTTATGTTTTTTATACTCGTATCTCCCGTATTTTAATTTATTTAAAATCGATTCAGTTATTACCATTTAGAGGTACAAACTTTTAAATGGTAATAACTGAAAAGTAACTATTTGCAAAATTTTGTTTTTCAATGTATTCACTTTGATGGGTAGACTAAACACCGTTAAGTATTGTCACACCTTTCTGTTACACGTTGAATATAACTCTACATAACTAACTACATAACTACAATCATGTAGTAAAGTTATTTAGTTAGAATATAAAGTGATAGAAACGTAATCTAGGTATAATAGATCTATCTGACATAAATATTATCGATTTGCTCACGATATAAGTACACAAAAGTAGCGAAATAAAGTTGTTCGGTTGATATCGGTTTCTACCGATCAGCGGCTTCGAGCGGTCAGCCTTGTCAGTTGGAACGTGTCACGGCCAGAGCTTTATTAGCACTACACACGATAAAAATGTATATCCATATGATTAACAAGTAATATTAAAAAAATGCAACACGTTTTCAAATTTTTTAGTTATATTGAATTTATCTACTAACCTGATTTCCATTAAGTTCATAAGACTAAAAATGACCCTATGAATTGGAACCCTACTTTTGAAGTTTAGTTAGTTATGTACATAATACAACAAAACCTAGTGTGCGTATTGTAAAGGTCAAATTATATTGTTTTGTGAACTTAAGAGACTAAGTATACAGGATTATCGGTTAGGGGTGTACTAAGTCGAAAAGGGGTCACTGTATTCATCGTAAGGAGAAACTCTGAAATCGCGAAAAATAAACAGCAATTTCATACATTTTGTCAACTACAGATGAACTTTTCGTATGAAACAGCTGTTTTTTTTTCGTACTTATAGTTCCCATAAAGAAAGTTGTTCGTAAGAATGATTATAGTAACCCCCTTCCGGTTTAGTACACCCCTAACTGATAACTCTGTATGACTCGGAAGTAAAATAAACTAAATGCTTGTTTTTCCGGTTACATTATTATGGAAATGATTACTAATAAATTGTCATTTTGTATCACAAAAGTTTAACATAACTTATACTTTTTAATTATATTGAAATTGTTTGATAAGATTTTGATTTTCAAAATCCTTATTAACAACAAAGGTTTTATTCATATTTATCTTAGAGTAGGAAACTAAGTAAAAACATAGTTTTGTAGGCTAGGATCGTCTTTTAAAACTTTATTTGTTTTTATATTACGCACATTGAACTTAACTTTACATGAAAATATGTACTAATAAGCCATTTTATACATTTTTATCAATAATTTAATGGAGTCATTCGTTACTTTCCGGAAAAATATTTAGTGTTTTCCCGCCTTGTCTTGATGTCAGCGTGAGAAATCGAAAAAATATTTTTGATTTATGGTGTGGTTCCTCTTCACCACCGCCACACCTCACCTTATTATTTCTCTTTCTCTCGGTATCCCACTTTATCGACACGTGTTTCGCTTTAGCACAAGGCATCCTCAGGAGATGTTGACTGTTCAAGCGTTTGTTCGAAAGTGAGCTGATTACGGCACGGTGTTTTGCGACTAGACGTATGCGTATGCTTACTTGAATAGGTTTACCGCGGCAGTCCCCGAGTGCCAGACGTATATTTTTTTAATGTTATAATTCGTAATGTTATACTAGTTAAAATATTCCCAACTACTTGTTTCAGATCTGATGCCGATATCATCAACAGTAGTTCCCCTCCCATACCACTCCGTGTACGGGTTCGAGAAGAAACAGATACAAAACCGACACAAGAAACGACCTCCGGGGAAGATATCTCTAGTGCACGCTACTGAAGGATAATAGAACAAAGCTATTGAAAATTAATTATATAATGGTGTTTCATTTTATTTTATTTGGATAGCTTACAGCCTTCTTACAATAAAAAACTACAAACAATTTTTGAAAACACTTATAGCCATAAAAAGGTTATCAGTCGTTGAAGGTGAGCGTTTAAGTTTTTATTCTGTTTACGCTTAAACCTCAGAAGAATTATGTTAGATATGTATTAACCCATAGCATTCCAAAGCTGGATACAGGTCTCTCCTTTAAAGAAAATATAGATCCAATACGCTGACAAATTGCAGTTTGAAGATTTATCTTCTAAAACTACTAAATTTTTCGCACAAGGAGGTTTAATCACAATGTTCTATTTTTTTCGTAAGATTTAGGCTTTAATTTTCTGGAATTTTTGTCTGATCTAAGCTAAAGAGACGTGTTTGGTTCGGTTCTAGCAGTGTATGTAAGTTGACCAACACGCTATTTTTACACTCCCCAAAAGGAAGTAATGTATTTCGTGTGATATTTGTATGTCTAATTCTTTTTGACTTTTTGACCTAAACCAGGTAGACTGATTTTGATGTGGGAAATGTCATTGGACTTGTCTACGAGTATATATCTGAAGATGGTCATTCCTATACTTTGACTGTTTAAGATATAGCGGCCTAAAATTATTGCAGTTTATTTTTTAAGTCTCACTTCTTACCTGTTTGTGACTCCATATAGGTAAATCCTGAAACGGCGAGCTCATTCCTGCATTCATACTTAAACCATATTTAAAATTTTAAACCACTCATATCTCACATAATAACATAATGCAATTAGTTATAGTTCAAACTATCTTTCTAAATAATAAGCAAAAACTTACCAGTTTTAAACATAAATAATAAAATGACCATAACATTTTAATGAAAATCTCCGACGCCGCGCGAGCTAAGAGAAAAACCAACATCACGGCCACCGCTAATGGACAAAATACTTGGAAAGCATATAAAAATAACGTAGTAGCCGGATTTATTTAAGCTGCTGATATATGGAGAGGGAGCGTGGTCACCCGACGCAGTGGGAAAATAACAGTTGATGGCAAGTATATAGCACTCTATGTCTTTAGAAAATTAGTGACATAAGATTTATAACATTAACAATTTAACAATACAGATTTTTTTAATAATAAGTAGGTAATTGTCGTACGGTACAGAGGTTAGCCATTGCAATTCAGCATGGAGATGCGGCCAGCGCAATGTGCATCTTTGCATCAAGTACGGTCCGGGATGGGTTACTGGACTAAATTATTTGTGACGTATATTTTAATTTATTGCAAAAAGTAGGTAATTATAATTTCGAAACCAAAAGCTAGTACAAAATAATTATAAATTTTATGACTAAATTATGAATCCAATCTTATTTACGTAGTAGTATAGCTCTCAAGCTTGGATTTGCTCGGGCCTAAAAATTAAATATTAAAGAAATTTCTAACTTTGAACCACCATTTGACCCGCTTAGAGTTTGAAATTTCCAAAAATCCTTCCTTAGTATACCTACAAGGAATACTTCCTCCAAATTTCATATCTCTAGAGACAACCTAGGTTCAGCGGTTTAACCTCTGCGTTGATTTTTAGCAAATATCAGTGACTCAGTCAGGACTTACTTTTTGTGTAGGTATATATAGATTTATTTCGGCTTATCTTCAATTATTACACCGTTATAAACACCAAATTCATTACTTACTTATAATTTAGTACACTATTAAGATAATTATGTTTTGACAATTTGAAAACGTAACCTAGATTGCTTATACTATATTCATTTCTGCTGCATGACGCAACTACAGTATAATACCTTGAAAGACTAAAAAATAAGCCGATTGCTGAGAAAGCACTGGGATATTGGGACTGTGAAGTTCACAAATTTATAGTTAAAACAGGTGAGTCCAGCTCAGGTTCGTTCCTGGTGCGTTCGTTCCTCAGTCAGTGTCATGGGTTCCTCTGCACCGGGAACGATCAAGAATGTGTCTTTTGACTAGTGGTGACTATTTTATTTTTATATAGTGACGTAGTTTTTTGTATGGACTAATTTTTTTTTTTAATTGAATCTATCAAAAGATTATAGAATTAATTGGTATTTTATTGTCATCATACTCTTACATATCTGTATAGTAAGAAGATCCAAATTTCATACGGAAATGAATTATTAGGGTCCTATCTGATCGGTTGTTTATTTATTCTTTTAAATATTTTTTTTCACTTGGACCTTTGGTCACTTAGCTACGCCTCTGTCTGTAAGGTATTCTGACAAATAGGTTACTTACGATGTTTTCTAACTGATCATTTTAATCTACATAAAATCTTGCTCTCACATGTCAAGGAACTCGTAGATACAGTATTGGCTTTGTGACGTTGAATTAAAGAGCGAAATTTGTCTGGATAACTATTATAAATAACTGGATAATAAATCTAACATAGCGAACAGATAAATACGATCTTTTATCATGGGCAAATGGGGAAACAGAATTAACTGTTTCTTTAAAATTGATTATTGCTCTTAAAAGTATGCAAAGGTATATGAACAGTTGCCTTTCTTACTGAAGCATTGCGATGGTCAAAACTAAGGATATATTGTGCTGACCCGACCTAGTGCAGTAAGACATGCATATAAATAAGAGCACAATGGCTACAAGACATGAACAACAACTTGTAAAACAAGAGATCAGTGTGTCAATATTTTATTAAGTACGTAAGAGTATTGCGTTTATAATTTTTTTCTGTGTTGTACCATAGGCTAGAATATATCCCTCTTTAGCGATAAGACCGCCTTTTGTTACAATTCTTGTTTGTATTTTTTGTTCATTGATGGTATGTTTGATTTGTATCGTATTGTGTTGTAGAATTTATCCAGGCTCTTTCAAAGTTCCTTACTCACACAAATAAGCCAAGTAGAAATCTTCCTAAAATTTGAACAAAGCTCAGCGCTAACATAATCTTTTGAAGTTTGTACCTAGAGGCAGCCTCTGAATAGAAACTTGAATATGGATCACGTAAAGTTACCTGCACTTCAATTCACTAGAGTAGCTATCTTCTCTACCGAGCTGCGATGTTTCCTTCCTTCTTCGTATGTATATTTTGTTCTCAGTATGGACATACAATATAAAACTAGCATAAATTTACCAGATTTTTAAAAAGAAAATATGATTGCTGACTTCCATTAACGTAAGCGTCGACAGAACTTTTTCAGTTATATCGATCAAAAAATCAAACCGACCAAAGTTCTGGAGCGATTTTGCTAAAATTATGAAAATTTAAATTTAATTAATATGCTCTTTTTTTTAAATAATGTAGAAAATTTAAATAGAAGAAAATGAGTTTACACGAGGCCCGTACGTTTTGTAGCTTAACAGTTAGAACGTCATCTGTCTACCTTTATCTTTGATATGGTAATGGTTGTAATATTAAAGTGGAACTCTACAGTTCGGGGTAATCGTTTGAGCTTCAGAGAAAAATGGAAAAATAAAAATTAAAGATTTTATGTAACTTTTATATTACTGTGGAAATTTTATTAAGTACCTACCTATACATGTAGTGCTTTGAGTCTACTATTTTTGCTTCGTCTGTCAGTATATACTTGTATAAAAATTTTGTACTTGCGAACAGATCGCAGTTTTCAACCAATCTTTATAAAGCTTACAAAAATCGAAGAACCTGATTTTATTTGTGATGTCACGTATTTTTGATTTTGGGAGTATTTCCTCCATAAATAGAGGAAGTTTTTTGTGGTGACATACCGGCCGATTACAAAAATATATACAAAAACTTTACCTTTAAGATCGTTTTTTTTAATCTAATGTAAATTTTTGTGCAAATAGAGTATTATTATCAACATTTACTTATCCACTGCTGAGTAAAAGTCTCCTCTTGCGCGCGCCTTCTTCTCCAGTCCTGTGATATCATCCACTTAGATCGTAACTCCCTTGCCTTTCTTTTGCCCAGCTACGATGTTACAATTCCAACCACAAAGATTACCATAAAAAAAATATATTATATCATCAGATAATAAATATAACAGAAAGTTAGGCAGAAAAGGTGGTTTTATGGCTAAAAAGCTATCTCTTCTAGACATCCTACGCTATGTGCAATTAAATTTAGATTACTTATTTTATTTATTTGATTAGACTTAGACAAAATATAGGCGTATATCGTATAACGAAATACTACTTTATGTAAGATTTTTAATTTTTCTACACTAGATGTAAGATTTTTCCTGTATATTTGATTTTTGTGTGTCTGCAATACAGGATAATTCATTCATTTAAGTATTTACTGTACTTTTGGTCAAAATAACCCACATGAAAGCAAGGATTCAAACTAAAGTTACTGGTATATCCTACCGGTATCTCGCGAGGAGAGTGCACGATGCAACTCTTTGTAAAGTGCAGAATGGGCTTTTAAGGATATTGACTCCCATCGCTGAACGAGATTATCAGATAGCTATTCAGTAGTCAACAATCTTATCCGAGAAAAAAAAACTTATAAACAAAACGCTTTCATTAGCCTCATTTTGTATTCTGAAACAGCTACATCACCGTTCGAAGGGCCTTTTTAGGGTTCAGTGGAGTTTGTTAAACTGAAGAAATAATTCTGAAGGCAAATTAAAAATATTGAAACAATTAAACCCATTTATGAAATAATAAATGTATTTTATATTTCTTTCTCTATAGGTGAAATCTTTTCCTTTATGATCCTTTCGTTTTTCAACTGTCTAACTGTCTCGGAGTTGTAATAGAAGTTTTTCAGCTGTTTTGAACATTCAGACCATGATTTTCAAGTTGTAATGTCAATTGTATTTCTGAAATAAATAGCAGAGAAGTGAAATAACAGCACACAAGGAAACATTTTTTTTAACTATTTTTTTATATATTATATTTCTAGAACTAAAACATATTATTATTATAGTAACAGACTAAATTAACCTATTTGTTTAGGCGGATGAATTTCATAATGTCTTACAGCAACATTTTCTGAACTTCATTTCCAAGCTATGGAACCTTTCAATAAGCACGCCTGCTCGCGTTTTGCTCGCGACCGCTTTTTTCCCTCGATGAAGTGGCTCCTTATAAGAGTGGCGCATTGATCGAGCATCGTGGATTGCTTGAGACACAGTAATCAATCAAATATTTGGCCAAGTCATGAATAAATCTAGTAAGTTCGCCGAGTTCGCTAAACAAGCCGCAATCTTGATGTGAACCAGGAAGCTTGTTGTTTGCTCCCGACGAAGTTGTTTGTGCTATGAAAACTGCAAATATTGTTACAGCTTACTTTGCTCACGTTGCCCGTGAATTGAGAGGAAATTTAGAACATCGTCATTATCTTGCGAGTGTGGTAAATTTACACGTAAAATTGTTAGGTCGGTCACTTATATTTTGGTTAGATGGAAGTAGAGTTAGTTGCGGATTGTTTTGCTATATTTCTCTTATGTCATACAAAATATTATGTCTGTCATTTATAAATAGCTTGTGCCTCCAGCTCTGCCCGCGTTATGTTTGTTTTCCCGGAAAATGCGTATGGAACTCTCCAGACATGGAACTATATTAGTACAAAAAATCACATCGATCCTTCTCTTAGTTGATGAGGTAAAGTCGATCAAACATACCAACAAACACACTTTCGCATTTATAATATGTGTGAGAATTATATGTGATGAAATCAGAAAGAAACATAATATAGTACTTAGGTACAAAATTTGCAAGTAAAATCACACTAAGGCAAGATGGGTAAGACGAGGCTGTCAACATGTCGAAAGTGGCTATTATTTCTTCTGTGACAGTAGTTAAATTAATCATTCATTTCGGTGTGCTAACTCGCAACAATGCAGGTCCGAATCTGGTCTGTGATATTTTCGTTTCGCGTCTGAAAATATTTACTTCCAAATTATGTTTAACCTTAACATTTTGTATGGCACATTTAATTTCAACCTGAAGCTCACACATGAAGCGTAACACATCCCATAAAAATGTCTTTCCATTATTCTCTTTTAGAACATTTTATCCGAGCTCCTTTCAAGTGTCACTTCCAATTTGTTTACTTGGCTTTTGCTTAGCATATCGCGGAACTACGTGAAACTGTCGCATTCCTGCTGCTGGGATATGAGCATCCGACCTTTGCGACCCTGCACTGAAAAACTAACTTTAAAATGCCGACTTTAAAGTTTGAATTTGTTCAGAACGGTGTCAGTTTTAAGATGTTTCAAAAATACAGGTGGAGGCATCGCTCGTTTTACCTCCGGTGTTTGCATTCTTGGTGCTTTGGCGAGCAAACGCTCTCACTCCGGCTGCCTCAAGTTTGTGATACGTATTGTCTTTCGCGCCTTTGAGAGACTCCTGTATGCATTTTGCAACGTTTTGTTCGGAACATGTTAATGGGGAAGTTTGGAGAAGAGGCGTGCTTGCAGAATGTGGCGTTTACTTGCCATAGGTAAAAAAGTTGCTTATTGCTATCTTGAGTGTAAATTTAGTAATGCGATGCAAAAAATGCGAATTGCAAAGTTGGCAACGAATTTTATTACCACTCAGAATTTATCACTTCAACAAATATTTCCTATTACAAGTAACATTCCACCGAAGTCCATTGCTCCACCACCAAGCACAATTGCATTGCCAGCTTAACAGAAAGCAGCGAAAGCCAGTAACAGATAAGCTGTAGCAGGGTTCTGTAGCAATAAATAACGCTGGAAGCGACACAATGGATCGTATTGAGGGAACTTCTCCAATTTATCATTTCTCTGCGGTGGCGCTATCTGCGGCCTTTCCGGACAACTTTTATCGGAGATCCTTCACTCCTTGTTTAATAAACTCACTTTGACAACTTCATGTTGGGATCTTCATTTAATTTTCTCTAGTGAACTGCGATGGTAATGCGATTTAAAATTTTGTAAAGTTTGTCTGCTTCTATCTATCTAACTGATAGCGTGACTCACGATATTAACGTTCTATATAAAAAAGGTGATATGATTTACCGATCTTATAAATAATAGAGATGGTAATGTTCGCTCTAACAATGTCCCTGGAAGGAAGCATGGCTGGAACAAAATATAAAAAAAAAAACATTCAGCATGTGTTTAAATGCTGATTATTAAATTAAACATTTAATATTTACAATCGGTTAAATAAATTAATTCACCGGTTTTAACTGATTATCTTACTAAAAAAATAATATATAATATTCGTTACCATTTCCAAATAATATAATCATAATCACATCATAATAGATGTAGGTATATTGTTTTTTAGAAAATAATAAATATATTATAAGTAAAGAACTCGAATCAAAACCATTCAAAAACAATCAAAAAGTAACAATTTTAAAAGTATTTATTTACGACTACTTCTCTATCAACGAATAACAGCAATCTGTTCGAAAACGTGTCATAAATACAAACCACGAAGTATAAAAGATCGGGAAAGTTCACCCACAGACTGGCAATACTACACGAAAGATTAAAGCAAAAGTTGAAGAATCCAGAAAGGGCGACCTCACTGAATGGCCCATAAAAATGTAGCCGCGCTTTATTGGATGTTGTGGAACTGTCCGTGCGCCTTTATCGGCAGGAACAAGTTTAGATATGAATTCTGATATCTAGACGTCTTAAAGTGGTATTTTTAATTCTTACACTTGCCTAAAGGAAAGTTTGTTGCCTTTAAGGGTCTGATGAAACGCTTCATAGAACTAAATGTTGGTAAATGTACACCAAAATATCAGTCTATAGTTTAATTTAAGCCATCTCACCATCAAACTATGTTCATACAGTGATGAATAGCTGAGCTCTTGTCTTGAGTCTATGATTCCGGTTCCTTTATTGTCTGTTTCTCGCTGCCCTTTTCATATCATGTCGCTGAAGCATACAGACGTTGTAATGTGGTTTTTTACTTAGAAGAATTCAGATGCTTACAAGCTTAGATATTTTTAACCTCGATTCCTAATTGGTAACATAACATGAGTATGATAATAAATATATATTGCAGAGCGTAAGTTATGTTGCTTTTGTTAAGCAAACTGCTTCGTCATACTTATACCATGCCTAGGATTTACCTGCCCACTTCGCATAAAGACTCTGCAACACTAAAAAGATAAAAAAAGATAAGATACATCAAACGTCGTTACAAAAATATAAACGGCTAGGTAAATAGATTGATCTACAGACACACGTAGTGATATTTTTGAAACAGTTTATAGTTTTTGGGAAAAATAAGTAATGAAATTGGCTAAAAACGTTAAAATCGACCCTTTCAAAAGTTCAATTTCGAGGTGTTTTATAAATTTAACAAACTTTTCATTGAAAAAAGATAAATTTAAATTTCAACACAAGGTCTACATTCTTTTTTTTTCCAAAGCCGTCGATGCATGTTTAGCTTTGACGAAGGTGCGCTCCTTTAAATTACTTACTAACCGACCAATTAACTACCTCGATTAGATATAGCATTCACTAGATAATTATATAGCAGTAAATAAGTTACACATTATTTAGTTAAAAAATTTTAAAACTTTCTTAGCCTAGAAACCACCTCTATTATGTCCAACTGTTACTTAATTATCATGTAAATATGCTTAATAAAGACCATTTAAATAAATCAATTGCTAATTTGCATAAATTTTGAGAGGTATATTACCTAGAATGTGTATCGAAAAAATATAAATCTTTTTTAGAAAAAAACGAATTGGTTTTAACAACGCTGAACTTTAATAACCTTTCACAGAATCGTACACAAAACCGGCAACTGAGTAGCCGTGAATTATTAAAATGAGAAATGTAAAGAAAGAAAACGCTTCTAGAACTCTATAGGATTTTTACTCATAGACAACTGGCAATTGATATAACAAATAGAACATAAAAAAATGAAAAACAATTTCTATTTGGCATGCAAAACTTACGTCACAAAACAGAATATTATCGTTATAACAAAGAAAATGATTTTTGATATAAGATCTACTATACCGATTTTTGATACAGTTTATATAGGAAATTGGAATGTCATATCTGGCAAGGATTTCATACCGTTTAGCTATATCTGACAAACCATAAATAAGCTCAAACAAGCAGTCAAGTGCGTGTCGGTCTCTCCCAACAAAGGTTTTTCGCATCTTTATCTATATAACATTGGTTCAAGATTCTGCCTGTGGTCGTTGTTAATATCGAGCAAAAACAGCTATAATCGCGTTTGCTGTTTGAGAGCCCTCTTTAATTTTCATATTGCTTGGATTCATTATTTCAGTTTGAAAGTGAACACTCTACTATTCATTTTGTCAATATTTTAAGACTCTACCTGTTGTCTATGTTAATAGTATCGAGCAAAAAACGGCACAAAATCACGTTTGTTGTCACATTAGAGTCCTCCTTAAATATTTTATCCTCTTTTGAGTATTTGTAGTAATTCAAGTAGAGGCAACAAAAATGTATCATCTGTGAAAATTTTAACTGTTAGATATTCACTGTGCACATGAGATACAGCCCGACCGGGCTGCGTGCTGCGTGCGTCTGTCTCACTGACCAGTGAGACAGACGCACGGACAATGAATTCTGAGTAATAGCGTCCCTTTTTTACCCTTTGTTTACGGAACCCAAAATAGTAGCAGTGTTTTCGAAAACAGGCAAATTATGAAAAATTAATGAATGAATGAAAATAGTTTTAAAATCAAAGATATAACTAGACGAATCTATATATTGGTATTGGTACATTAGTATCGCCTAAAGCAATTTCTTCCAGGCAACCTGTGGAGGTACATGTATATAGTCTGTTCCAACGATATCGCCACCCGTCCATGAGTAAAGACACTAAGTTCGAAACAAAACGATGCAAATAGTCCTTCAAGCAGCCAATTAACTAAATTATACTTCCTACGACCTTTCCACTTCGGAAGCGAACAAACAATCGCAAAGCTGCTGCCATTGACCTGAAGTTGGCTCACAAATTACTGAATAAGCTAAACGAGTATTGATAAAATATTTATGTAAATACTCACTTCAATTACAATTTTATCAACTACAATAACTATTGTTTGTATTATTTATCATTTTGGCAGTGACAGCATCAACTCATTAACGTCTCATTGCTGGAAAAGGGTATTTGCGATGAAGGGGGTTGTAGCCCTAGTCCATCACGGTCGAAATTGCGAGTTGTAGACTTCTCTTGTCTTAGAATTAACCTACTCGAACAAGCAAGTTTCCTCACAAGCTTGTGGTAATTAGTTGTGCACATAAATGAAAAAGTCAGTGTATGCGTGATACTGGTATTAAACCCGTGCCCGTTCGCTTGCGAGGCAAGGGGTTCACCGATTATATACTTGTAATTAATGTTCAAACTCTAAAGTTTTTTTTTGGTACGATTGAGAGCTTACTATAATGGACAACAGTTCATATGGATAAAAAACGGTTTAATGGCTGCTAATTTTGAAAGAAACAGCTGTTAATTTAATTATACACTGATTATTCTCAAAGAAATTGCGTCCACCACTGCGGTTTTCTAAACGAAGAAATCCTACAAGAAAGGTAAATGTGTATCGATTTTTATTCCATGCCTTCTAAAATTCCAATTGATTCTGCGGTCATTTCGCAAACTATGACAATAGAGCCATTTATAACGTAAATATTAATGTAAATGAGGCATTTGTCATAATCACAATGGTTTCCGCGCCGAGTGCAAACCGGAAGCGTGCATGAATGGACCTTCCGTGCCGTCATTTTGATAATGAACCGGGATGAAAATCATTTTATTATCGCCGCCTGTATAATATAATTGTCGAGAATGGATCCAATTGTCGGCGATGGATTATTATTTGCAAGGAAGGAATGGAACGGTAAATATACTTCAATTATTCCAGTTTATGGAAATATATTCGGCTATTATATTATAAGAAAAAATTGAGTAGTGGTGGCCGTTGTCTGCAAGTGTCGCCTGGTCGAGTATCTAATTACCTGCGAATTTATATAGTGAATGCATTATGATATCATGTTTTCAAGCTTAAAAGTAAGGTTTTTACTAAATATGTATGTAAGTTCATACATATTTAGTAAATCAATAATTTGCACGGCTTGTACAGGTCCAGTGCGGTGAGATAAGGAAAAAAAAATGCTGAGCATTACTATTACATATAACATAATTAATCTTACCAAGCTGATGATTTAGAAAATATTTGAAGTATATACACAAATATAATATTTAAATATATATAATAAAAAATAAATAAAGCCGGTCAAATGCCTTTATCAGGATAAATAAAATAAGTAATTACAACAGCAAAGAAAATATTTTAGATGGATTACTCAGATTATACAAATAATCCAATTGCAATTTGCATTTAAATTAATAAGTAATATTAGTCCTTATAACGAGATCTCAACTTCCACGGGATCATCAAAATCCTCATTTTCCATAAACATATCATAAACTTAAACGTACACTCTAAAATGAGTAGTTAAATAGGCGCAACAAGCCATGACCGAATCTTCCCGACCTGTCGCGTCTAAACGTTTCTCGAGTCCCAATCCACCCCCACCCCAGTCTTTATATAACCTTTATATAACGTTATACCATCTTCTCGTTGAGGAAATATGTAAATTTAATGAACAAAATTAATTTCATCGCCGGAATAATGGCGGATAATAGTACCTCTCGACGCCCTCTTTCGAGATATAATTTCGTCAACGACCATCATGGAGTTTACGATCCTTTCAATATAATATTATGTACTTACTTAATTAATTAATTTCAGTGAGACACTTTCACGCAAGTTTATTAAGTGTTGAAGTGAGTGGTGCAGGACTTTAACACCTTTTATTACTACTACGAGTTTAGTTGGGTCATATGTGGTAAGTTGCTGCGAGTTTTAGATAAGGCGTTTGGAAAAATTACAAACTACTCTAAGAAGTTATTGAAAAATACATTCCACTAATCTAGTACTTTTTGCGACAGAGCATATTTTTGTGAACTTTTATAATTCGTTATACTCTGAGCCGATGTTAGGTAAATTTAAAAATATTATTCAAAGACAATGACCTCCATTTTTTGATGATGAGTCCATGACTCCACGAGTCTATAGAAAACTTACTCCATTTATAGAGATGGAATTCTATTGAATTAGGCAATGTATTTAAATTAATATCCAACTGGATGGTTATCTACAAAAGTCTGTAGATTGTTGCGAAATAATGAAAACTACTTTGATATTGTTATTAAAGTTGGAAACTTTCGCGAGCCCAAAAGCTGATTCTGGCACGTAGTAATATTACTTAAACTTCACTTTTCTCTGGGCTTTATACTAGATAGTATTTACGTGAATATGGAATATAAGAAAACTTTAATACAATATACAACATATTCAACATTACGTTTACGAAATAAGTTTTAGGCCGTTTTTTAATTTACCTCAAAAAGAAGGAGGTTCTAAATTCGTCGGTTTTTTTAAACGATGTTTCCCGATTTCACAGACAAGCGTGAACTGAAGCGAAACAATATTTTTTGGTTCCAAAAATTTATAGTTTCTAATTGATCACATATCTATATATATAAAAAAAAGTCATGTTAGGTACACTATTTATAACTAAAATTTAAAACGAACGGCTGAACCGATTTGGCTGAAAATTGGTGGTGACGTAACTTGGAACCAGGAGACGAACATAGGATACTTTTAATGTTCCTGTAAGATGATTAAGTTACAGCGAGTAATACCGCGGGGCACAGCTAGTACATTTATAAAAATAGGTCGAGTAGTTCTTTAATAAATATCAATTTTATTTTATTCTACTAGTCAAGCCCTTTTATTTGTTAGCCATATTGAGGGAGTTGTTAAACAATTTGTACTCCGCCATTTTGAGGCGGCGGCCATCTTGAACCGATTGTCATCAAGCACAGCTGAGAACACTCTTGAATAATACATCTTTCAAACAAAATATAAAACAAAATCAAATTTTGTCGAACCGTTTGGTAGCTACGATTCCCTCAGACATGTGAAACTTAAAATACCCCGTTGTTTTTGCGACGGGGGTTAAAAATTTTAATTTTTAAAGTCACTAGTATTACCAATGGTACTAGTAAATTGTACCTTTTTCTGACACTTTAAAAAGCGTGATTGGCACAATAGGCCAGAAAGCAGGCAACACTGCTCGCTAACACTAGTATGAAAGTAATTCGCGGTGGAAGTGTTACGCTGTTTAGTTGCCACAAGGGACTGTACTAACTAGTGCTCAATTAAGGCCGTAGTTATTAATCGTACCATGGCAATATAGCTTGATGTAGATTAGGAGCTAGCGGCTGCTTCCGGTTATTTAATTTAACAATATACGTCGTACTGTTGAGAAACTGTTCAAGGGAAATAATGAGTAAGCGAGTTGTTAAAAGTGACATCAAAAAACCCGACCACAAGAATTTACAGTTGTATCTTTACAAATGCAATTGCAGGAGGCAGTAAGTATAGCCTATGACCATCTACAGGTGAAGACGAATCAATTGACACCACTCACGCAAAATTTTTTATTAAATTTAGGGCGTGCCAAAGAAATATACATAAATTATACACACACACAAAAAACATAACCCTCCTTCTTTGGCAGTCATATATAAAATCTTAAAATTCCATATAGCATAGTTTTGTTTCCTTACTATTCCTAGTTTCGTCAAGATTTGCTGCAAAGGTAACCCCTACGCGAGTACAAACATCCAGTCAAACACACAAGCCTATTGCCAAATGATAGACAAATTGTTTAGGCTAGAAGCTTACTTACAGCAATAATACAAACTATGCTTGCTCGCTAATTAAGCATTTATTTAAACTCACTAAAAACATAATTTACGTAAAAATCAGTACTTGTGTCTGAAGTCTGATAGGTCTTCGTATCAACCCATAGCGTACCACTGCTAGGCACGGGTCTCCCCAAGAAGGTGTTGTAGGCCATAGTCCATCACGCTGGCCAAATTACGGGTTGGGGACTTTTTTTTTTTTAATAGTCGATAGGCTTGCTCTTGACCGAATCTCACCTGATGTAAAGTAACGATGCGGTCTAGGATGTAGCGCGCTTGCCTAGAAGAAACCGATTCACTCGCGATTTGAAGAGACCGAGATTATAGCTATCGGGAAATAGAGAACTTGGCAGCGAATTCCACAACCTGGCAGTTCGCACAATAAATGTAGACGCGAAGCGTTTTGTGCGAGTCCGTGGAACCTCTACCATAAACCGGTGGCGCCTTTCAGTATCTCTACTTGTCCGATTGTAGAATGGAGATGGAGGAATTAATTCATGCAATTCCAAGGCACACTCCCCGAAATGTATCCGATAAAAGACCGATAGGCTAGCCACTTTCGACGATGCTCGAGGCTTTGAAGTTTAAATTTGGCCAGAACATCGTTACCTATAAGTCTTTTAGCTCGCCTTTCAACAGACTCCAACTCCAACTTTACTTATCTTTGAAAGTTATTAACTTTCTCCGACAAGTCGGTTTCCTTACGATGTTTTTCTTCAGCGTTTTTAGCACGTGGTAATTAATTTTAATATGCACATGAGTGAAAAACATAGATAGGGATGCCCGAACCTGGATTTAGACTAGGCTACCAGTAACTTACTATGATAGGTTATACTCGTAGTTACTTACAACAGCTGAAAATGTGCTACGCTTTTACAAGGAAATACGATTTTTTATGCAGTTATTCTTATTATTTTATATTCGTAAAAATTATATATAAAAGAAGAGCCTCAATATTTAGCGGCCGTATATGGGTTCCCTATTAAAATTTACTGGTTACTAAAACAATTTTAAATTAACAAGGCGTTGGCTCTCCGCCTAAAGTTTTCAGGTTCGCGTGATACCGTGGAATAAGCAGGTAATAGCAACAATACAATTTTCCGGCTGGCTGCCAGCCCAGCGAGCGCCGCCGCGGCCTGGAATTAGTGCGCTCAATTGAAATCGCAATTCGCGGGAATTGAAGAAGTAATCTAATCGGCTTTTTAACACTGAACAATTGAATGGTTCGTGTGTTTATGACTTATGTACTCATAGTCTCATTACGGGAGCAAAAACTGAAAATATTTTTATAAGATAAACTAGCTGACCCGGCCACGCGTTGCTGTGGCTATTTTATAGCGTCAACAACACGTGGTAGTTATGCTGTTAAAATGTAGCTTATATGACACGTTCGTAGATTTACCATAGCAGCGCCATCTATTGATTACTTACTCATCCCAGTCGAAAGGTATCGACATCTGTTAGAATCATTTGGAGTTAACAGATAATTGTGACTGTCAAATAATAACAGACAAATAATTAGCAATAAATTAAAATTGAGACTATAATTTGAGATTTAAACTATCCTATCTCTCAAGTTGGATCGAACTGCACATGGTGTGCGAATTTTATTATAATCGGTTAAGTGGTTTAGGAGTCCATTGAGGACAAACATTGTGACACGAGATTTATATATATTAAGATATACAGACAAATAATATTATGCTGACCAAGAGAATTAATTATAGCCGTTGGGGACAAAATTGTGAGGAAACCATAGCATGGTGGTAGGGCGCTTTCTATCGCTCGCCTGGCTAGTTACCTACCACAAGTTGTAAAATCTGTCGCCAAGTTCCGGCAGCCTTCCTTGAGAGTTAGTGTATTCTAGACTAGCTAGACTTCTAGACTTCTAGGCATGCTTCATCTAGGGCTACAGTGTCGCTCACTTCCGTGGTCGCGCGAACTTGTAGTCAAATGCCTAGCTGTGTGGGATAAAACAAATTGTAAATATTATGAAAACTTACGACATCAAAACTTCGCCAATATATAATAATCAGATTAATTAGTCTTTATTAATAAATAAATAAATAAATTTAAATATTTACATAGCTGTTCAAATAAGTAACAGTTATAATGAAGTAGCTAAAACGAATATCTGAAAGTGGGTACTGATCGGGCGGTACGGGGTGCTCGCTTGTTCTTCCGTACTTGACATGAATGCTCGCTATGTACAAGTTACATGCCATTACACCTTAAGATGGTCAGCACGTAGCTTTGTATATCGAAACTTTAGCCTTTGTCAGAGTTTTGATCTTTACCATTATTTATTTTTCTATTTCGTGTATAGCCATCTTGTTATACCTTAATAATATTACAATCTAGCCTAAGGCAAATAAGTAATTTTAATTTAGCTTAAAATTCTACAAAAATAGTGTCTCTAAGAATGTGGTCCATTAACACGTAAGAATCTTATAATATCTATTTAGGGTAGGACACTTGGTTCATGTGTTCTTTAGTCTTTGCACTTGCACAAAATTTCATTATCACTTATTATTATTACACTACACTAATTCGAACGGTTTCGTTCTTTTAATTCTTCTTATAATGTCCGTCCTATAAAATTTGAGTAATAATTATTAACTAGTAATCAAAATACTGAACTGACTGAGGACATTCTTCAGCACTTTACTACAGCGTGTGACTTAACAATCACTTGACAATGAATACCTGATATTATAATCGTAATAAAAGTGTACTCTTTAATCTAAGAGTATTTATATATATAAGAGAAGAGGAAGTCTTGACTGACTGATATTTTCTAGGAATCAACGTAGAGATGAAACCGCTGAAGCAAGAGATGTGGAATTTACTTGCTGTGGATGTGGAGTACTTTAAAAAGGATTTTTGGAAATTCAACCCCTAAAAGGGAATAGAAGGGAATAGAGTAGATCAGAGCAGGGCAGAGCGGGGCAGAGCGGGGCAGAGCGGGGCAGAGCGGGGCAGAGCGGGGCAGAGCGGGGCAGAGCGGGGCAGAGCGGGGCAGAGCGGGGCAGAGCGGGGCAGAGCGGGGCAGAGCGGGGCAGAGCGGGGCAGAGCGGGGCAGAGCGGGGCAGAGCGGGGCAGAGCGGGGCAGAGCGGGGCAGAGCGGGGCAGAGCGGGGCAGAACGGAGCAGAGCGGGGCAGAGCGGGGCAGAACGGAGCAGAGCGGGGCAGAGCGGGGCAGAGCGGGGCAGAGCAGGGCAGAGCGGGGCAGAACAGAATAGAATAGAAAGAAAATAGATCCCAACTCAGCATGATGCCGGCTGTAAACAAGGGGTCCAATGGGGGTTTAAAGTTTGAAATTTATTTATGTTTAATATTTTTTTATGAAACAAAGCGATGATAGCTCCTATTAAAAATTATTATTTTTTCTAAACGTAGGACGCCTGCAAAAAAAATATTTTGGTCCTATGTTTGCTGTCACAGTACGCAAGTTGACGACCAAAGTGCTAACTCGAATTAACTAAATAAAACTGTAATTTTGACGTAAAAAACATTAACTAGTCTCAACATTCGGCTGAAAATCTCCTCAGCGTCCATTTACAGAACACTAACAATTTGTAAATTAGTTAAAGAGTTAACTTATCGCCCTACTGAACAAGTAAACAGAGCTGAAATATTCCTCGTCCTATATTTAATCAACATCGCGAGTTAACTGAATAAATACAAGTAAATATTGTTCATGCCCGTAGCTGGTATAAAGAAGCAGTAGGGAAGAAGCTACCTTTACTATAATATCCTACTTTCTACTTATAATATAAGCTTCATTAAATTATTCGGTATTTTAATAGCCTATGGCACTCTCCGGGTCTTTAAATATTTCTGTACAAAATATCAAGTCGATCTGATGCTCAGTTTTTTAAGGGAAGAAGAACAAACAAACCGGCCAAGTTGAATGGATGACGAATTTTTTTTTATTGTGCCAAAATTGTTCCGCAATAGTTCACTTTGATGGGTAGACTGACACCCGTAAGTATTGTCACACCTTTCTATTACACGCTGTGTAATATCGTGAGAGCACTAGTGTACTTGACGACTGTATAAAACAATGAAATATTTATTTTTTTTATATAATAAATAGACTGTAGATTAGTTTGTTTAGTAAAGAGACTAATAAATATTATAAACGCGAAAATCTGTAAGGATGTTTGAATGGATATATGTTTGATACTCTTTCACGCAAAACCTATTTTAAATAAGTTTTGCGTGAAAAAATAAAACTGATTTTGATGAAACTTGATACGGAGTTAGCTTAGAGCCTGGATCAATAACATCAGGCTTTTTATCACAGAAATTAGATAATAATCATAATTAAAAAAACAGTTGAATTGAGTACCTCCTCCTTTTTGGAACTCAGTAAAAAAGTGACAACCGAGTTTTGAAATCGTTTAACAGTCTTGTTACACAAAACAATCTCTTTAGAAAACATTGCTAACACCGTTTCAGCTTTTGCTCTGAAACAAGTAATACTTGCTATAAATCCTTTTCCTGATAACAAATTGGAGTGAAATTTCCCGAAACGTTTATTTCAAGTGCAGGATATCAATTCTCTGTATTTTAGCTGCCAATTCTACAGTCAAAGATCTAACAGCCTGCTAGTGTTTAGTTTCCAGTCCAAATATAATCTAGGGTCAATTCGGTTCACGTGTCAAGCCCTGGGCGAAACATGTTTATTCTCGGCCTACGGTTACTGTTTACCATTGAGCAAATACAAAGAAGACTATTGCTGTGACTTTCAATTATATCTTAATATTAACAAGAATTAATAACTTATTTTTACCTCACTGCCCAAAGCGAGGGTAATTTAGGTAGGTGTGACGAATCAGAATCAAAACAACGATATTAAAGTACCATCCAGCATTTAAAAATAAAACAATATAAACGGTAGACGGGGTTATTTAAAAAGAGGCTAATATATATATATATAGTTTTTAAAATATGGTCGTTTCCATCCAACCATCGTATTAAATCGTTTGTTTTTACATTATATTATAATAACTGTGTCTTAAATCACGTGTTTCAACTTATGTATAGTTGATAGTAATATTTTACGTAAAAAAAGAAAAAAAAAATTAACTGAGTAGAACTAACTGAGGGATTCGTCTCACTATAATTTTTTTTTGTATGCGTAATTTTGTATTTTTTTATATGTAGGTTAAGTAGCGATAAAATGAGGTTAGGTATCATAGTTTATGATTATATATCGTAGATTATAGTTTAGTTTAGTTGTTAATTTAATGTTAATGCTGCATAGAGCACTGAACGACATCTATTGCAATAGCTCACAGAACGCTCGAAAGGCAAGTAAAACCTTAACAGGACTTTAAAAAAAAAATGTCAATGCTGAATTACATCTACGTAAACTTTTCAATGTCTTGTAATGTAACCATGTGTCTGTGTCCCGTCTCCTACGTATTTTGTCAATGCTGCTAAGCAATCGTTGAGCAGTAATAGAAATTCTATTTTCATGCTGAGATTTTGAAAGCTACGAGTATGACCACTCAGTCTGGCACCTGCATTCTGTGGTATCCAAGATTGTTCAGCTTCAGCAAATTATTCACTTTGCGAACTTAACAAGGAATTTGAACAAAGTTTTCAATGACGAAGCAAACATACTAGAGCAATCCTGTTGGTTTAATTAATTTCATATTTAGCTCTAGCAAGCATTTTTGCATTATTAAATATGGCAAAATGACATCGGTTAACTCGCACAGTTTTTTCTTTCTTAAATTAATAAATTGTACTTGTTAGGTTTTGTTCTCTCTAAAAGTCTCCTATTTTGGGCCGCAAGAACAATTTTTCTTTTGCTTGTAAAACGTTGTTTCACACTCTCTCTTAAAAGGTGTAGATAAATGACTACATAAAGCAGCTTTACATCGTTGTTTTGGAATTTTAATATAGAAGTAATATATATGACTGGACCTAAAGACTTATAATATAAGGTCCTTACATAAGAAATTGGCGTTTTGTCGTACTGGCCACTTTGATCTCAAATATCTCTTCTTTGGTTAGGGATTCCAATTTCAAATTTATACAGCTATTTATTCATACATTTGTATTTCGAAAACCGTAATTCATTTGTTTTGTCCTCGTTTGGTTTTTTCTTTGCGTCACGCAGTTTAAAAAATGGAAAAACTTGAAATATCTGAAAGATCCGATTTAAAATCCAATTCATTATTGTGCCGGTTGAGTAATGTAACGCATGCAGTTGACGCGCGTTTGTCGGTTTGCTTCACTCAATTCATGAGGTACCCACCTTTCAAGCTTTTTCACCTTTCCAATTTGCTTCAAGTGGATTAAAACAGTTTTATCACTAACACCGCAGCCTGCAGCTAACTCGGACGTGGTTTGCGATGGATCTGCTTCCACAATAGCTTTCAATTCTTCATTAGCAAAATTAGTCTCCGGCCGTCCACGGGGCTTGTTCTGCAGGTCGAAATTTCCAGAATGAAAACGTTGGAACCAAAGACGCACTGTGTTTTCTTTTGCGACACCGCCGCCATAGACATCATTAATCCTTCGAGCCGTTTCTGCAGCACTGGTACCACGGTGGAACTCGTACTCGTAAATAACGCGATATTTCAATTTTTCCATTTTGTAAACTGCGTGACGCAAAGAAAAAACTAAACGAGGACATAACAAATGAATTACGGTTTTTGAAATACAAATGTATGAATAAATAGCAGTATAAATTTGAAATTGGATTCCCTAACCAAAGAAGAGATATTTGAGATCAAAGTGGCCAGTACGACAAAACGCCAATTTCATATGTAAGGACCTAATATTTACCGCTGGTAAACTCTAGTAAATGTGAGAATCGTACGACGTCGTGTATAAAACAAAATAATGACAGCTATATGACAATCCAACCTTACTGCTTCTATAGCGCGCTAAGACGAGTTAATCCGCGATTTCCTTCCATTGTAGCTCGTTTAATAAACACGAGGCAGCCGGCCCGGCCAGTGGGATCACAGCGTTCATAATACGACAACTAAATCGCACTTAATCTCATTAAGACGTTATTTCAATTTATATTTATTAAATTTTGCAACGTTACTGACAATGGAAGCTGTCATCGCTTGAAGATATAAGGCTGAAAAAGGTTGTTTTAAAATAGAAATGCGATTTTGCAATTACTATCGGATTGCAGAGCGAAAACGCTTACATTTTATCGTATAAAAGAGTACTCTTCAATCCGTGTGGACTTTTCAAACAGCTAATTCTTAATCAAATATATAAATACCTGCTATGGTTTTAGATCAATTAAATGTCAGAAGTAATCTAAAAGCTATACGTTTATGTCAAACATCAAGTAAAATTAAAAATTGAGGAAACCTCTGGCACAAAATTTTGTAATTTCCGTAATCAGTTTTTGATTGAATGCATCGTTGTTTATAGTATTCTATTAGTCAAGTTTTTTTTTTCAATCAAAAAATATTTACTCCGCCATATTGTGGCAACGGCCATATAATGTCAAATATATCGTAACCGTCCTCTAATAATGTGTAAGTTATGAAATCCATTCAAAAAGTTCTTAAACTGTAACTGCATTTTTTATTATATAAAAAATATAGTATGTTTTTTTAAATTTCATTACTTTTCTATCATCATTAAAGCTGTATTTTCGGTAATGAAGTGCTTCGTTAAAACAGACAGAAACGCTTTATCAATATCTGGTGCCTAACGTTTTGTTAGAGAGCCAACAAGCTGAAATATGCCAATAAACAACACAAAGCCATGCTCAATGTAGTGGCATTAGTTTCTGAATAGTTTGCAAAACAGTTGTTGGAGTGCAATGAATCAGGCTCTCTCGGTTCAGCATGTTTAATTGATACCATGACTCAAACGGACTTGGATAATCACAACTACTGATATTCTGCATATTAAGTTTTCATCGTTTCAAAAGAGATTGCTTTACTTATAGCGAGGAGACCGCCGTATTTACAAAGCAATAAAATAAAATATATTAAATACTATACACCTGAGTAGAGATTTTATTGTAGTGACTTTCATTTATACGAATAAAAGTAAAAAAAATATTTAAATAAAGAGGACTAACTACGAGTATAACAAAAATTATGGGCTTAGTGCGAGTCGGACTCAAGCATGAAGAGTTCCGTATCATTAACTTAAAAAAAAACGGCAACTACCATGTTTGTTGTAAGGGAATGCCCATGACATGATTTTATTAGGTTTTTAGTATTTTTTGTTATAGCGGCAGCCGAAATCCATCATCTGTGAAAATTTCAAATGTTTAGTTATCATGGTTCAAGAGATACAATTTGGTTACAAAGAGTCGCACGGACAGACGAACGGATGGACGGACAGCGAAGTCTTAGTAAAAAGGTCGTGTATTTATCCTTTACCCTAGAAAGATTGCGACACTTTAAAAACCTTCTCTTATTTGAAAATTAGACATATTATCATTTTTAGTGCCACGAAAAATTTGGTGTTATATTATTGTCCTAAATATGACGTAGTGGCAGACATTTGCTGTGCTAGGAGTAAGATAACAACTTTATGACATCATGAGTGGCGAGTGCATCAGTTTTACTGCCAAACTACGTGAACGTCATTACTTTACGAGTACGTATGAATCGTGGCTACGAAATAAGGGATGAGATATACTGGGTTTTTTTTCAACCAACTCCGAAAAAAAGAATTTATTCTCAATTCGTTGGAATCTACTTTCTTCGATTTCTTTGTTTCTTGCGCTTTGTCACTGTTTGCAAGATATAAATTAGTACTTAATTAAACACTCCTATAACTTCCCACTGAGATTTCTCATGACAGCATGTTCACTAGTATACACATCAGCAGCAGGAGTCTGGTAGCGTTTCCGACCGGATTAGAAAACTTTGCGTCACGAATCACGTAAAGCTCGCTACAAAATTTAATATTATTAGGTGTTTTTTTATTATTTTGTTGTGTAGATGTCGCCAATCGATTTTTAATGGCACAGTCACAATCTTGTAACAAACTTTGCGAAATTCAAGAAGCAAAGTTTTTGAACCCGATCGGTAACTCTACTTGGATTGGGCTGCAGTTTACCAAGACCCGAAGACTATTCAAAGGACCACCGATTATAAAATTCTAATAGAATTACAATTTAGTAATTGCAATTGAAATTAATAATTACTGATTGCAATCTACCGATAATTTACTAAACGCAACTTCAGTTATTTATTTGTTGTTCCTAAAATTATTTTTCTCACTAGAGCCATATCAATGTTACCAACTTACAAAATCGTCAAAGAGTTGTTATTTTCATAGCCTGATTACCTATTTTCCCAATAAAACATCTGGCACTAAGTATCTAGATATCTATTTCTTTAATATCATTAATATCGTCGCCTACTGGTATTCAATACCAGAAATATAATTAATTAACAGAGCGTCTAATAACTCAAAGAGAAACTAATTTATTAGAAACGTGGAAAAGAAACATTTCTGAGAAAAATATTATTTTCATAATACGAAATGAAAATGTCGGACGCCATTACTATATAATATTGAAGGTACTTATGTTTATTAAAACTGTACCACAGAATAGAGTAGTAGTTCCCAAACTGTTGATCTCGCGATTACGATATTTTAACGTCTTTATAAAAAAAAGACAACCACTTCACTAATTTTTTCATAAGTTTAATGTCATTGTCATGTTCCCCTTTCCTTCTTTTTAACATCAATATCCAATTTTCAAACAAAAATTCCCATAGACTTATATATATAAAAAAAAACGTAGAATCTATATACAAAGTTTTGTTAAGATTGATTGACACGTCCTATCTGACAGACGAAAAAATATTGCCGAGCGTGACCCTGAAGCGAGACGTTTCGATCTCTCGCTCGTTTAAATTGACGAGTACTAAGGTGACTCATAGACAGCTTGTATACCCACTGCGGCATAAGCCTTCTTCACACAACCACTTCACTTCAAAACAATTTACTATCCTATGTATATATATATATATATATATCCAGCGTTACAGATAGATATAGTAGCGATTTCAATTCTTTATAAGATTTATTACACTAATAATATAAAGGCGAAAGTTCGTCTTTTAAAATGTCGTTTAACACAATTAATGTATCTCTAAAAGCCCACTACAGTACAATAAACTCGAGAATTCTTATAATGGATGTTGTTCTACCTTTTATTCTGCTATAAATATGTTCAATGGATTTATTTTTAATTATTATTATAGGTATCAATTATTTATTAAATTGAAACCTAAGAAAAACATTTTACTAAATCGTTAACAAACATTAAAGGTTATAGTCTTAGCCTGTATTTTCTAACAAACAACGAGATGCCAAGCGAGAGTGTTGTTCCACGTCACAATATTTTTTTTTTTACATTAGCTTAGTTATTACCGTTCATTTATATGCAACGCGCTTAAAAAACGCGTCCACGTTACGTGTTCATAGTGAATAAGGGTCCTGCTAGCATCAAATAAAACAAGAACAGGCCCATAACAACATTCGCACAGAATATTGCGGTCATTTGCGTCACAGAAGTGTTGGTAACGTAATCTGGCCAGTTTTTACGAGCGCTTTAAGTAATGTCTAGCGGCCGCATGTATGGAATATATCTGCAAAACAATAGTTGCACGATTTGCATAAACCGCTTATGCTTGTGTTGTACCCGAATCTCTGTCATTTTAATTTAATGCCGCCGCGACCGCCCGGTTTAAGTTTTAAGCTGGAATAACTGAAGTTCGTTTCTGTTTGATGCCTTATATTTTTAGATTGTAAAGAAAACGTGGGTGTAGGCTGAATGATCTAGTAGACGATTCGGATTTGAATTTAACGTTCATTTGGACCATAGAGTTTGCTGTATTAGAAAATTCGTCCAGGATTCAATATGTTATCACAAATACTTTTTTAAAGCTTAGTCGTGAATCCACTTTACTCCTTTAGTCCAATTGCTTAACATTGTTTTTATATACCAATGTTCAAACTCTCTCATTTTTTACCAATAGCCCTGAATTTATATTGATAAAATCACATCGCACTATACATATTTAAACAAAATTAAACTAAAGTATAAACGTAAGCCTAGTTATACAATCTCTGGCAGTAAATTTAAAAACCACTGTCGTTTTGTGCAACCGACGCACTGCCGACTAATTTAATAAACCCGAAGTACAATTGCGTATTACACAGAACTAATTAAATTACTCGTAATTGAAATTTTATACTTCCTACCCTCGATTTATTACTATTGAACGCAGTTAATAAAAGGTTCGCAGATGGGGCGAGCAAAAACGTCAATAGTGGTTCAATTGAGTGATTCAGAACCTGAGTAGGGCCATTATTCATTTATGAGTTCATTTTAATAGATTGTCAGTTTACCACAATTTTCTTTTTAGTAGGTACTAATTTAACTTAATAAGATTATGCCCGTTAGCAAAGTAGAAAGTTATATTACGGACAAGTTGAGATTTAGCGTGATGTTTATCTAAATCCACATTACTCATTAGGCAAAAATTGGACAAACGCAAGTTTTCCTACTACAAAAAAGAAAATAAATAGTAACTCAAATTAAGGGCATTTCGTTCACGAGGAAAAGGAAATGAGGTAATACGGCTTATTTTCAGTAACTTAATCTAATGATATTAGTTCTAAAGTTTTGTAGCGGAGAGCGCAATATGTAATCAAAATTACGAAAAATAATTAAACATCTTTTTATATATTTCTTCTATAGACATAGACATCTTTAAGTAAAATACTGTCTCTTTTATAGTTACCAAAGTTAGTTTTATTTTATTGTAAATATTTATTAGTTGAGTAAGTTATTAATAAAATATAGATGTTTTTGTTGTCCGCAAATAAAAACATTTTAATTAATTTATTAATAAGTAATTTAATTTTAAATTAAACTTCTAAAAAGTAATGTGTCTAAGAATGTGTCTATTAACACTTTTTCTTTGTTCTATGAATAATAGAACTCTGTGTAAGTGACATTACATTAGTCAACATTAGTATTTTTTTGCTATGCATTCACACTAGAAACTGCATATACGAGTAAGTAACATCGAAAACATCCTCCGGCCACATTAGCAACTGAGATTCGCAACCAGTTGCCAAAGATGATAGGTTTTTATTATTTTATTATTTAATCTTGCAGTTCCAATACTCAATACTCAAAATATTTATTGCTGAATTAGATATGACATGCAGACCTAAAATGCAATAAGTACTGATATATCTAATATTAATCCCACTTGTAGGTATTGCAATTTTATGTTTAAACCTAATTGGATATTTGCGTGGCTGATCGCAAATTTTGTAAAAAGTGCGAGTTGTTCCACAACTAGCTATTGAAGCTAGTCTACCAGCTTTTCTAGCTACTCAACCATAATTGTCAATCCAAAGAATAAACATGTTACACAATACGCAACAATAACTGCGACACGAATGTAAGTTCTCCAATATCAGCAGCACAAGTTATCTCAACCAGCCACCGCCGAGAAAAACTCCGCGTAAATAGGTGTCCATATCAAGTTTTGAACTCGGTTAGCTCACAAACTATTACACTTGGAAAGAAGCTGACGATAACCGACTCACGTACACAAAACTTGCAAGTTTCGTTACAAACTTCACGAACACCATTTGCATAATCTAAATAACCGATATTCAAGTAGATTCAGGAAATGTGCTGCGGAAAACGCTTGCTTTTTATGAAAGTTTTAAGCTTTACAAAAATGCGATACTGTTTTTTATTCTTTACGATATCTGCTGCCTTAGAGTTTGTCAACCCTAACTTAATCGTCTAGTTAGTTTTCTATCGCTCGCCTGGCTAGCTACCACCCCCAAGTTTTGAAATCTGTCGCCAAGCACCTAACGGTGTGTTCCGGCAGCTTTCCTTGAGAACTAGTGTATTTCAGACTAGGCATGCTCCATCTAGGGCTACAGTATCGCTGGCTTGCGTGGTCGTGCGAACTTGTGGTCGTATTTCTATATAGCTGTGTAGGATAAAAAAAAATGGATTATAAATAAAGTTTCAAACTTCGAACCCCCATTTGACGTTTAGTTATTGAATTTCCAAAAAACCTTTAGTACATCCCTAGCATGAATATACCCTCAAAATTTCATGTCTCAGGATTTAGGCTCTGTCAACCGTTGCGTTCTCCGGAGATCCCGGTGCGCTCCGCACTGAGGCAGGCTACTGGGGAGGTTGTAGGTACAATCCTACATAACCCGGTTGTGCCCCAATACAGCCGGATATCTTAAGAAGATTTCCCCCGCAGAAACAAAAAAAAAAGGTTAAGGCTCTGCTTTGACTGTGACCGGTCATCCGACACACCTTACACCTTATTATTTCGAAAGCTTTCGAGCGAGCGCTTGAAGAGTCAACATCTTCGAGGATGCCTTATGCTAAGGCGAAACACGTGTCGAGGAACTCGGATACTGAGAGAAGTGTGGCGGTGGTGAGGAGGAACCACACCATAAAAACGAAAATATTTTTCGATTTCTCACGCTGACTGACATCAAGACGAGGCGGAAAAACACTAAATATCTTGTATATGCCATCTTAAACGGATTTCCGCAAAGTAACGCCTGACTCCATCAATTAATACTTTAATTCCCTAACTAAGAACAAGATGTATTTAACAGCCACTAAATCTGAATCTTCTCCATCCAACAGCCAGAGGTAATTTTTTCGACAAAATCTCAATCAATTCCACTAGCGTGTTATGTGATTACTTAATTCTGCGAGTAGCCGGGACCCTAATAAAGATAAGACCGGAACGAGTGGGGTCTTCTTAATTTATAACAAGTATCCCCTTGAGGGGACGCCGTGTGCCTAACAGCTATCTCGGCTAATAAAGTCTTTCTGATGTTTATCTTTAGTTTTGCGAGGGATGACGGTAGGAGAGGGAAGCTGTTTAGCTTTATCCAGCTGACAAATTTGGAAACTCCGCAGGTTGTTGTTTTGGGCAGCTTGTGTTTGTCTTGACGCTTTGGGTAGTAACAGTCTGTTATCTGAGAAATTTGAAATAGTTATGACTTTCACTTGTTGATAAGGTTTTGTCAAATAACCTTCGCAAGTAGGCTTAACAAATAAAAACAGTTTTTACACGTAAACATACTTTCTAAATGAGCAATTTACTGCCCATTTTTTGTCGTAGTAGTAATTATTGTTTTTTTTTTAATGTACCCATTATTAGTATTAAGTGGCTTAGTATAACCATTATCAAAGAATATGCCTACTAAAAGTAACATTTTACATTGCAATAAGATCTAATATTTAAAATATGATTCACATAATATTAGCCGCATTTCTGTAGAACCATAACGTATCAATATTAGAATTATATGAAAAAGTATCTCTATGAGAAATAGCTATCTATATTTTTTAGCTTCTCTTCTTATAATTATCCTATATAAAAGAGGAAAAAAAAACAGTTCTTATGCATAATTAGGAACGTCTTCAAAACTCCAACTCGATTTATATTGAATTCAAAGTGTATTGCAGTAGGGATCATGTAGTAGATAGTAGTTCAATATTCCCAAGTGTGAGTGAAGCCACACATGAACCATGAAGTGGTTTCCTAGAGTACCTGTTTGGTAGAGATGCGGGTATATTACAAACAAGGAAACTTAACTGCATCATATGTCTAACTTAACGCTTGATTTACAAGATATTAGTGATGTTATTCATACACGGGCTGAGTTTTGTTTAACATTAAACACAGTAAAGCTATCGAGATTTAGTGGATGAATACAAAAACAAGTGGTTTAAAAGTCATTTTAAAAAACCCGACTGCGTGAAGTTTAGGGCCACGTGTATTAAAAAGTGAAATCGCGGGATATAGCTAGTATAGCCTATGACTATCTGCAGGTGAAGACAAATCTATTGACACCACTGATATAAAAATACGACATCGCCTTTACATACATATATACGCTCGAAAAAATAACCCTTTTGCAGTCGGTTAAAACATTTCCCTGATACAGATAGATAATTATCTAGATAATAAATCTAGATTTACTTTTCAATACACCCTACCTAAGTCATTTAAAAAATTAAAGGACTACATAATTTTTGTGCCTTCGAAATGAAGACTTAATATCTCATTCTGTTGTAGTCGCTTTGGATTTAATATTATTTATTTAATGTTTTTTTTTTTTAATGTAATCAATTAAATAATATTATTTCAATGTACTACAATACGTTAACAATTATTATTACATTTTTTTGTGGGATGTATTTAATAATGTGATTTTAATTTTTAAATAGTTATTAATAATGTAATATTATATTTATTTTTTTTGTTAGAGTATAATGACGACCCTGAATTAATAATTGTAAATGGACTACAATGTGCCGTCTTAATAAATTTCATAAATAAATTAAATAAAATTAAAGTAGCTACATTTATTTAATTTAACAATGTTTTATGGACACTAATTCCAATAAAAGTATATTTGTTTTAGAGAAAAACAGATCTAATATAATGTCACAAAGCCAAACGCATGAGGATTAAAACGTGTTTTTTTTTTCAAATAGCTCAGAGCCTATAAGACTGATTGTTTTAATAAAATTATAAACCTTCCCAACTTTCTGCGTAAATATACGAGTAAAGCACCGTTTTTACTATATATTGACAACGGCCTGAATTCGTGGACGCCATCTTTTGGCGTCGGACCCTTGTAACTCGCGGCAAATTCACGAGTTTTCAAATGGACGATTTGGCTGTTGTTACGATTTAGTCGGGTCGTGTGTTACTCTGAGTGTGTTATTAGTTTAAAAATAGGGGCTAACTCTTTGAGAATTTAATGTTATAGTGTACGTTAGTTCAATCACCGAAATATACTTATAAAAGTAAGCCAATCGAATAATAATAAGATGACTTTCGTAGCTTAATTAGTTAAAACTGTCAAAGTACTATATCCAAAGTATCCGTAATGCGACGACGGTGAGTACTGATCTATCAATCAATCAAAAAAGACAAACAGGAATAAATTTAACTTTAGTTCGATATTACACTATGCACAAAACTACATTCGAATGAATTGATCAAGAAACTACGAGAAGCGTTTTTATCTTAAAGCTATAATATATTAGTAAACTTATAACAGGTAAAATTATTTATTTTAAACCCCCGATCGACATTTAGTCATTGTTAGCAGTCATTTTCAGATCAGATTTGAAATTTATCATTGTGTATTTCACTAGTCAAGCCCTTTAATTTGATACTTATATAGTAGTGAAGCAAGCATTGCTAAGAACACTCCCGACATAATTCACAAAAAAAGACAAAATCTAAATCGGTTAACCGTTCGGAAGCTACGATGCCTACAGACTTAGAAACTGATACGTCACACTTATAAAAGGTATTAAAAAACGGAATCGGACATACTTAAAATACTACACCTTTTCTTATAAATTAATTAAATCGAGTACATTTAAGTTTTACATGCGACGCGTTTTAAAAAGAAGTGAAAAAATCCTTACAAACATTACATGACAATCATTTCTGTTCCACTTTATACCGATAAACATTAACACCCGAATAATATTCATCTGGAACTTCGCAGAACATAGCATTTCAATTAAAGTGGCCAACAACAAAGTACAAGGGAACGGGGCGGGCGGAAGCGTTAGCCCGGCGCGCCGGGGTCAATACAAACCTCAGATACAAACAGAACTACAGAACTCGCGGAACCCTGAGCTCTACGATAGCACGACTCATTTTACGTAGCAGCCGCTGTGTTAATATTAAATTATGAACTAGGATACAGCAGAGCTGTAAGAATTATAAGCAAGATTTTATCGGTTTAACTTGTAAGAAAGCGAATGAAAATATAACATATAACACACTCAAATGCATTACGTGCCGTGATACCTTCGTCTCGATGCGAAGTTAAAATAATAACTTAAGTAAATATATCTGAGCCTTAATGTTTTGTTAGGCTTGGTTTTCGATGAGAAAACATTTTTTGGTCTCTTATATCAGTGGTTAAGATATTATCAGTCAACTTAGCTTATCTGTGGCATTTGAATTATTTGGTTCAAATGATTTTTTAATCGATTCAAAAAAAGTATTTTCTCAATTCGTTGGTTTTTATGTATATTTCCTGATTTCTCAGAGATGGCTGCTATGATTTGAAGAATTTTTTTTATGTTTGATAATTTCTAATTGGTCCACATAATATTTCACAAAATTGGAAAATAGTTTTTTAATCAGTATTATTAATTTCTTTCAATACTAATGCAAGTTTTGTCTAACGAATGGAAGTCATTTTTTTATTTTTTAGTAGTATTATTTTAAGTATTATTTTTACTTATTAGAAGGAAATGAAAAGTATACGGCAGTAATTCTTACACAAGATGTACCTAATCTCGATCTTTTCAAATCGCGAACGAATGGGTTTCTTCTAGGTAAGCGTGCCACATACTAGGCCGCATCGTCGCATTACATCAGGCGAGTTTCGGACAAGCGCAGACCTATTTGCTATAAAAAATATAACTGAAAGACGTTATTATAATCTTATAGAAACTTGTAGTAACAAAAAGAATACACATACAATCACATACGTTCAGTTCAACATTGTACCAATACACTGTATTCAGTACTTTAGTATCAACCATTGTAATTTGGCGTAGGGTTGGGATCACAGTCTCCCGGGCCACAAGATCCCGAGACTGCATTGTACAGGACCATTCGACCGATAGCGAGAGGATTGTGATCCGGTCTCACAGACACAGAGACCCTTGTTATGCGCACATCAGGAGGGTCCTTGAGACCGCACTGACCGCAGAAACACAATGCATGCTCTTCACTAGAGGGACAAACTTATACATCTCGAATATAAGAACGAGGCTTTAATGCGTTTTTGCTGACTTAAAAAAAGAGGAAGATATAATTTTTCCTTTACCTACTTAGTTTGGATGTGTTTTGCCCGACTGCGAAAGAAGCAGGGTTATGCTTTTCGAGTGAATATTTGAATATTTTTGGCACGCCTTATAGCCTAAACGGCTTGTCGTATTTTTATGTGAAAGGTGTTATTAGATTCGTCCTAGTCGTGAGCTGGGTACATCAATATAAAAAAAGAAAAGATGATTCATAGGTTTAATGATTCAGTAGTCAATTTTTTTCGAAGTGTCTTCTAACCACTAGTTTTTAATGTTTGTTACTTGTACCTGATTTCTCAGAGACCCATAGACAAATTAAAAAAATCTTGTTTGTTTGCATAGTTAAAGTTAAAATGTAACCACGGAGGTTACATTTTAACTTTAACATTATCGGTAGAGTGGTTTTGTGTTTAAATTGAAATAATTGATAAAGTTCTATCAGTGCCTGCTCTTTAGTTTTGGTATGGTGTGGTGGGTCCTACATGATCTAACCGACTTTAATTCGTCGGAACCTTTTTTATTTTTAGTGTCCCTGATTTCTCAGAGATAGCTGGATTCGAAATATGCTTTTCTGTTCGAAAAGGTTTATTTTCCAATTGATACCATATAAATATCAAAATCAGTAGTTTTTGGGCAATTTTTAATGGTCTTTGACCACACTGATGATAATACTGCGCCTTAAGTTTTGAATTCCAAATTATGGTCGGTTTAAGCAAGTGTAACTTATATTCCTTAAAACCAAGTAAAGATTCATAAATGTCTATCTTATCTATAAGGTTTGAAAGAAAAGGGTCACTGATGTCAATTGCTACGAGTATGAACGAAATGTAAACATCTGTTTAATAGAATGTAAAAATATCGGCATTTTAACGTACCTATTATTGATTTTTTTCGCTTATTTTTGACACAAAATACAGAGGTGTTTTAAATAAATCGGAATTTAAATTTCGCTGCCACTATATAGGACCGTTTTGATTTCACCGGAAAATTGGCCTTTACACACGAAAACGCTATACTCGTAGTAATTTTTTTAGGTATTTTTTTTTTAAAACACGTAAAAAAACGCCATTACAATCCCTTTGTCTAAACCATACTATTAGAAATTGTGTAATACCTTTTTATAGGTCCTTATAACCCTTTCGTATGGTTTATTAAATTGCATTACTTTTACCTATACGATAAGCTAGGGCATTTATGTTCAACTAATTGATATTAATTTTTTCATGTAAGTAGAGCAGCTCGCAACTATAATATATGAAGGCAACGCTGTTATTAAAACACATTAGAGCTGCAATTTCTTCATAGAAAATTCTTAAGAACATAGTTTCAGTTACTATTAATGACACGTCTGCGATGTGGATCAATGACCAATTGCCCTATACTTCTATTATATTATACACATACACATAGTTTTTCATTTGACTTTGCCTGTGTAATCTTATATATAAAAATCAATTGCTGTTCGTTAGTCTCGCAAAAACTCGAGAACGGCTGGGCCGATTTAATTGATTTTGGTCTCGAAATGTTTGTCGTACTCCAGGGAAGGTTTAAAAGGTGAGAAACATAAAAAACTGTTAGGCGGTACGATGGTCGCCAGGTCAGCTAGTTAATAATATGAAATTAGTTTTATATGACAAAATCTATGTAGAAGATTTATTTTGAAATAAAATAAATATACAATGGTCATAGGAGAAGTAAATTAATATTTAAGTAACAAAACATTAGCTTAGCTACTCGTACTAATAAAAGCTAAACTACCAATATACGTAATGTGCAAACAAGAAAAGTAATTCTTAATCTAAACGACGTATAACATAATGGTTAGTCTATCAATCAAGGTTAACCCATCGTAGAAAAAAAAATCTAAAAATACAATGAGTTACATGATCGGTCAAGTTGTATAGAGGACGCAATAATTATTTCTCGAATTTCAAAATTTTATTCTATTATGGGTTCATTTTGATAGGTACTCTAACACCGTTAAGTATTGTCACACCTGTCTGTTACACGTTGTATATAAAACAATAGGATTTATGGACATTCAACACAAAAAGAGATCAAATGGTGTTTAAAAATAAAACTTCTTTATATTTCATATTATGTTGCGGGTAACAACTACTAGCCTTAATATTTATACCTATATTTAATTCTATGGTAGACAAACAGGAATTAAACATTAAAGAAGTGAATATAGTTTGAACTGTCCCCTCATCGATAACAGGGGGACAGATACAACATTAAAGAAGTTAATATAGTTTGAACTGTCCCCTCATCGGTAACAGGGGGACAGATACAACATTAAAGAAGAGAATATAGTTTGAACTGTCCCCTCATCGGTAACAGGGGGACAGATACAACATTAAAGAAGTGAATATAGTATGATCTGTCCCCTCATCGATAACAGGGGGACAGATACAACATTAAAAAAGAGAATATAGTTTGAACTGTCCCCTCATCGGTAACAGGGGGACAGATCAAACTTTTCTTTTTTGTCCTTTCTGTCACCCTATGGAGACAAAGCAGGGTGACAGATTGGAATAATTCTTATACAAAGTTACCCCTCGCTTTCCTATATGATCATACATACCGCTTTAACCGTGCTTCCGTGATGTGCCATTTATTTGCGCAACAACTAAGCTGGCTACTACATCGCTTTAGTGTTTTGTCCTCGTATGAAATAATTATTCCGGCCCACTTGAGCGCCCTTGAATAATTGAGCACGTGAGCTAAGTTGGCGTAAGAAGACATTTTCTGTCTTACTTACGCTGACTAGTTGTGTGGGGTGCTTGGAAAACTTGAACAATGCAATAAGAGGTGAAACTTTAAGATCCGTGTTTGAGATTTGCCGCCTTGCAGGGTAGATGGTTACTGCAGATACAAAGTTGGACCATTAGTACCACCAATAAGTATCTACCTTGGTACTACTTGATACTGAATAAGATAAGACAAGTCTTTATTTAAAAACCAGCTTATTCGTTAAATAAACCACAGTAAAGAAAAACTTATAAATATTATAGTAGTTTTTAAATGGTGGCCTTATCGCTTAAAGCTATGTTTTCCAGGCAATCATGAACGTACATGTTAATTAAATTAGAGAGGCCTTAAAATATTACACGATCAACTTAACAACAATACTATGCTTAGAGATATATAGACAAATTCACTACTAATTATTATTATAAGAAATAAATTTAAGTGCTGCAGCGATAGATAATGTATTATGACTAAATTATGATTTGTTGTAGGTACCATCAATGGTACTAGCTAATTATACCTTTCCTCCTACCAGAGATACTATTTGGCATATGTTCCTGAAACTTAAGTATTGTATCCCTGGCACGTTATTATGTACTTGAAAAATAAGGAATATCTGACTTATAGAAAGTGGGTTCCATCGATGTCTTATGTAAAGGACAGAGTAACGATATAAACTTTGTCATTTAAATAGGACGTGACATGGTTTTATAGTTTTTATTGAAATTAAAATTGGATTCTTATGAAAATAAACACACGTTTATTGAATAATAACGAGTCGAATTCATCAAAACCGGTTTTTTGGTATCATTATTACAGCAATTTTCTGTCTTCTCTAACTTTAACTTCACTATTTTCTTAGAATTTAATTGGAATTTCCGTTCAGATATAAGCAGCTAATTTTAATATTATTTGTTTATGCACTGTAAGTAGTACAGATGAAGGTAGGAGGATACAACGGTCACTGACATATTTTGTGGGCAATTATTACAAATCGTATGATCTTGTCGAACATTCTGTTTTCCTCAAATTTATTATCGGGGAAAAATAATTCGAAACTTCGATAAGAGTACGTTAGCCTTATTTACATGTAAATACATGAAAAATTACATGTTAACATTCAAAGAAACGTTGGTATTAGAAAAAATATAAATTTGAAGAAAATATCTGTAGAACTTGAGGAAAAACTCCATCATAAATAAAAAATAATTTATTGCCAATGTGTACATGTGATTGAACCAATTAGATTCTAACAATTTAATAACTGTATTTTTGTACTTAACGGCACAACACATCTTATATTTAGCCTTACAAATTCTAAACGAATAGTAATTTTATTTAGAAAACTATCGCGTTTGTTTCATATTGTTTAAGAAGACGCGATTATTGAAAAGGTCCAACTACAGTTTCGTTCACGTTCGGTGAACTTCATCAGGGATGAAATGAGTCGTTTGTGTCTTCAACGACGACACGTCTCGCAGTATAGTTGGTCCTTTCCAACAATCAGGTACGCGTGAAAACCCGTCATTTTAAACATATAATATATAATCGTTACTAACTTATTATCTTGATTTTAATCTTTGGTTAAGCCAATAAATGGGTTTACTTATATGTAAGCCCTTTAATAAGCTATGTGTTAATCGCAATGCTGATACAGATTTATTTTGTTCAATTATTTCCACAATCAGAAACGGCCGAGCTATGTATGACACCTTGCGAGTACTAGAGCAGTTATCGACACATCTTTTAATAAATTTTAGTTAGGTATTATTATAAACTTTAGGCTACTATTCTTTTCTTTCTTTTTTTTTAACAATGCAAACCCTTAATTTTTTAATTTTTTTAATTTTAATATGTTTTTTATTTATTGCTTTAGTAACTTGTTATGGATTTCTATATTTAAAATTCAACATTAGCGTTTTGATATCACTATATAACAAATTAATTAGTGGTAAAAAAATTGACTTTCTGTTTAATATGTTATATTGAAACTTTGCTCATTAAAGTCGTTAGCAAGCTAAACAAAATATTAAAAAAAAAATATATCAAAAATTTTGATATCCGATGCAATACAATATTGAAACTCGTATGTACGTAATCAACTGAAGTCAGAACACTACCTCTCTTCCCCGTTGCATTACCTCTAACCAACCTCACCCATAATGCTTTCAAAATATGAAGATAAATTACCTCAGCTATTACCCACAGCAGTACCGTCTCATCTACTCATACATCTCTGTTTCGACCCACATTCATCATAGGATTAACTTAATCCTCGTGTATATTATTTTTATTCGTCCCCGAGGTCGGATAGTGTCCATTTGTGGGACGCACGGCCTCGGAATGTACTGCGGTAATGTGTTTGTTACTTAGGCTTAGGTATGTGATTCTAGGTATGGTGATATAGACCTTATTGTGTTGTTCTAGTCTCAAGGTTTATTATTAGGCTTTTAAATTATGATGATTATACCTAAACAGAACGAGACTAGACACGTTAATATTGTTAGGTTGTACTGTTAACGCTTTGGTAAATAACTTTTGACGCTTAATAACCGTGCTATACTTTCTTTTACATTTATATAGCACGTGCTGCGCTCAGTGGTAAAATACCTGTTTATCTCATAGAAACACCGCTATTATGCATTGAGCCTATGCGAGAGTAAAGGAATAAATAAAATAAACACATAAAATGCACTTAAATTATAAAAATGAAAGTTTTAATCATAAATTGTCGCCTATTTAATAAATTTAATCGGTGTGGTAGACGTAAGTGAAAAGAAGGAGGAAAATACTCAAAATAAAATTTCCCAAATAGTTTCACATAACAGTACAATATCGCAGAAGTATTATATACCAAGTACATCACTAAAAGCAGCTTAACCCCCAGTAACACGGCACAAATCCACGCGTACAAATTGAAAAACCACCGAAACACGCCGTACTGAAAAGTATACTATTGTGTACTGGCATTCTAGTCAGTACTCAAGCTCTGGATGTATACGGCCTTATTAATAAACGCGTCTCAATATTGAGCTTTTGTCTTGTTTTGACCCATGATATCATCAACCGGATAAAACGAGACAAAATATGCTCAAAGTTGAGACGTGTTTAATTATAAGACTGATTTAAACAAAGAATGCTCTTGAGAGGGCCGAATGTTGCGAATTTTATGCAATAAGTGTGTGTGAATTTAATTATAATATTATGTATAGCAAAAAATATCTTCAAACATCAATATTATTCTAACTCTATTGTAGAATAAAGTGTAAAGTAAGCTTTTTAACAACGGTGGGCTACGATACGATGATAAATTAGGAATTACCATGATATTTTGTGTGAACTTTTAAGGTAAAAAATGAATGTTTCCATACCTCGGACAATAATCACAGTATATTCTAGAAGTCTTCAGGCATCATATAAAAACTATGGCACTAAGTCGAACAACCTTGCACTAACGAAGAACAAAAATTAAGTTAGTCTCAGATTTAACAATAGACACGACCCTAACAGTAACAACGACACGCCATTACACCGATGAAATTCCCAACCGAGGAGTGCTACTATTTGTCTGCAACCTTACCAACTGCATCCCAGATCTCTGCGGGGACGATAATGCCGTTTCGTCCGGTCCTCGGCGGAATAACACAGATCGGTTACGTTACACAATGGCCTCGTGCCGCCGAATCCATTCCGCCCTAATCCAGAAAGGTCGCTGGGACCATTCGATAACCACTTAAGAGTGGCCACGATTGGACCCGCCTCGATAAGAACGATACGCCGTGTACCCTCACTTTCACACATTTCCCGGTATAAGCAGCACATTTTTAATTAAAAAATAACGAGTTTCTCCGTAGCTGTTGTGGGTTTCCCGAAGCTCGTAGTAGCTCGTTGCCAGTAAGCTGTAATAACTGAGATAAAAATGTTTATTGAATTTTTTACACGGCCGTCTACGAAAATACTGTTATTTATTTTGGACGGAAATCCTTGTACGGATGTCGGGGCGCGCTTTGAAATTTGATTAATTAATTTCTGTTACATGTATCTTTTATATAAAATAGGTGTCTAGTTAATCTTTTAATGAGTTTGTTTACATATCTTAATCATAAAAATATTGTTTACAAATAAAAATATCGCTTAAAATGTGACCGTTTTGATATAATTTATTTGTTTTAGGTCATAACAAAAAAACAGAACTTGAAAATCGGTATTCGATTTCAAGGAAATGTTTGCTTTCCCCAGCTCTATCGATAGTGGATAATTCACTCGATTATATTTTTAGTATTTTTTTATCGAATTTCTATAAAAGGAGGAATTGTTCAATTTGACTGCATTTTTTATGTTTTTCACCTGATTTCTAGACGGCTGTAACAAATACAATAAATTCTATTTTTAGTTAAATTTACTAAACTTCTGAAAATTGCTTAAGGTTCAGTAGGTAAAGTTCAAGATATAGCATTTTAGTTGTTCTTAGGCAGTAAGCACATGCAGGAAATAGAACAGTCTCTTCCGGAACCTTTAGATTTGGATTTCAACCACAAGGTCCTTTTCAGGCATCTATTACGAAAGACGATCGATCTGCTACGGGATCAAAACTATGTGCCTTCATTTTCTTAAACCGTCCCAAGTGTATTTTCAATAATATGAGTAATAAAGAAGTGTATCAATTTTGCAATGGCCAAGTTTTTTCAACTCAGTGAAGTGAAAACACGATCGGTTTCAAAATGGCTGAGTATCCTCCTTTGCAATTCCATTCGTTGAGGCTTCGTTTGCGTTTCAAGCTCCATTCGTTATACAACAGTTTTTGTTTCTGCTTCATTAATCGATTGAATTGTAATTTGCAATATTTTCCAATGTCTGGTGCTGAGTAACTTGTATAAAACTCGTTATATTTTTAGAGAGAAGTATTTAATTCACTTGTGGAGATAGGCAAAAGATTGAAAGATAAGACGGGAGACAGCCGCTCCGGGACGTTTCTGGTGCAAGGCTTGGCCATCGCTATTCAGCGTGGCAATGTGGCCAGTATTATGGGTACTTTTGCGCCGGGTACAGTCAGGGGCGGTTTGCTCGACTAGAATAGTTATGAATATGACATTTAATTTAAGGTTTTTGTAATTTAATATTACCATAATGAATAAATAATATTCACTTGTCATATAAATAAGGTAAAAGAAAAAATATTTTTCTGAATTCCAAACTGATCAAGTTTGCTCGCTTAAATCATCTACGATACTATCCACAGATCTACGGTATTTGCTTACCGATAAAAAGTTTTTTGAATTCAGGTCTCATTTGTTTTATTTCATTGTCCTTGATGCATAAATATAAGTTTGTATACTTATTACAATTTGTGTTTTATTGCTATTACCAGTCATCTATATATATAAAAGATTAAATCCTGACCAATCTTACTGATATTACCTAGGAATCAACGCAGAACCTAAATCGATGAAATTTTGAAGGTGTATTCATTATAGTGTCGAAGTGTATTAATAAAGAATTTTGAAAAGGATTCAACAGATTTCAACAACGCAACAGAGACAGCTACCAGAACAATATATTATAACAACATTTAATTCAAAAACAAGTTATAATTATATTAGTTTATATACATTACAGTATTAATCCAGATATTTCAAGGTCACCCCTTGAAATATCTGACCTTGACTACTGCGATCGACGTAGGGAACCTATTTTATAATGGAATTTAATAAAGATATGGAGGCTCTCGATTACATCTAACTTACATAATTAAGCTAATAAATAAAATAATGGTAGGCTAGTATATAAAATGATAGTAAGATTCAACAATATTCTTCATACAGGAAAAACAAAGCAAAAGTTTTCACGAGACAAAATAATCTTCTAACGACATGAACAAGGAAAACAAGATAATCTTTTTGGTACAATAATCGCCAGAAAGCTCATTACAATTAATAACATAAGTTTACAAATAAAACAGGAAGTAAGACTTGGGAGGGAGGAGCCATCTTTTATTGGCTTTGGATATTGTCTGTTGATATGGGAGAAATGTTTGGTTTTGTTACTTAAAAGAAGTTATTCTGATGATTACAATTCTGGTGTTTTTATCAACTTACTGACTGAGCAACGGTTTTATACGAGGTGGATTTTTGATCATCCGCCATTAAACACTTCAATTTTACGGGAAGAAAAGCCTATGTGTTAATCCAAGGCATAAGCTATATTCGTACCAAATTTAGTTATAAAAATAAGGCCTCTGGATTTTTTTTAATAAAATTTAAATGAATCATCTGTGAAACCTTTCTATGAAAAAAATTGCAGTTTGGGAAAACCCAGGTAACAAACATAAAAAAAAAAAAAATTCGTTGTTTTAATTACCTCCGCCTTTTTTGAGAAGTCATTAGAAAAATCACTATCGGGAATGTTACACGAGAAATATGTATTCACGATTAATTACTTTTGCGTACTAGAATCGAAACAAACAAGTCAATCATATTACTCGATTCACAGAAATGAAGGCTACAATTTGCTGTAATTATTGATTTATTTTATTTGATTTTTTAGCAATTTGAATTTAATGTAACAATACTGTTATGTCATGAAAACGCTCGTCTTTGAAGTTTTTGTGGGTTTTATTAATGTACTCTCATGGTGATGTTTATTGTAGAGAACATTACTGAGCTAAACTGGCTTAACACCATACTTTTTGATTTAATCCTGGGTGATATCATCTCGGTGGAATCACTATTCCAAGGTAAAAAATGGACATTGAATGACTCTTTTGTCATTTGTCACTAGGGTGAATGAAATATACCAACTGCGTGTTAGGCAAAAAACTTACTCGAACAACACGCTGGATAAGTCCTTTTGCGTTTTTCATCTCAATTCCGTAGCAAAGACGATGATGCCATCCACGAAGGCTCAAAATATCCCCGTAATCATAATTTTAAATTCCGAAAACTCATGGCTTGCGCCGCTCGAGTTCGCGTTTTCAGCTCTCTAATTTTGTATGCTCGGTTGTTTCACCGCATTTATTTTTCTTGGGGTCTAATTCTCTTTGTTGTCTCAGACGTTTTGCAACCAAATTTGGTGAAATGAGGTCCGCGGTTACGCCGGAATTGGTATTCTCGATGAATTGGACCGCTTCTAAGTTTTGAGAGCCGTTCCTTCTGAGACAGTCCTTCTTGATTTTTAATCCGATTTACTTTTACGACAGCTGAATCTGAAAGTACTGGAAAGACAATAACCAACAATTAAGCGATTGTGAATGCTAATTGTGTAATGTTTTAGGCATTGTTTTGTAATTAGTTTGTGATTTTAGTAACAATGAAGAGAATTATACAACTACATAATAACAAAAGCACGAAAAAAGTATTAAGCTTTAAATATATCGGTATTATCTAATAATGCTATGAAAGATTAAATTTCCGGATACTAGTGGAGAGAATGAGTGAGTTTATTTCAGAAACCATATTAATGAGTTACCGTGATTATTTTTAGATTTAATACGTCATTATTGCCGTACACATTGCAGCGCTATTGGTCGCTTCAGAACCGTATAGTAAATAGTAATCGTGAATTTTGCTGCTGGCAGCATATCGACGGTGGTCAAGGTGGCAGGCATCTGAGTATTGTCATTACTGACTACACCCAGTATTAGCTTATAACTTAGAAAACGAGGAGATTTTATTTCAAGAAAATTAGATTTTTGTTGGTTTTAGGATATCGTTTTTTCTTTGGCACTATACAAATTATTTCAAAATCGGTTAGGTACTTTAGTTTATTTACATCAATAATATTGCCTGTCGAAATCAAATTGGTTTCAATATTATTAACTATTAGTTGTAACTTAAGAATTTACTCTTTTAGTCTAGATGCAATAAAAATAAACTTATTTAAACCGTGTAGCGTGTTTTAAGAAAGATTAAGAAGCACATAGCAGACAGTACACATTTATCACGAGGGCTATCACAGTATGTTACCTATTATATTCTTATTATAACTAATCGTGTTTTTACGGTTCTAGATGTTTCAGGAACACAACATTTTCATGTAGTATTTTTATAATTAAAATTATTTTTGTGGCATATCGAGTTAGTGTTAGAAAAAATCTAACGTTTAGATAACCGTTATTGTCGCGTGTAGAACACTTTCTGCGAAACCATAACTACAGTTATTTCACCTTGTCTTATCCGTATGTCAATCCAGCCACAGATACGGCTGTTCAAACTGTATGATAGGAATGCATCCAGTGAAGCGGCCATGTTTATTTATTCCCGGCTTCCTAATGTCCGTCCTCAAATATTCATGAGCTGACCGCGGCCCAGCTGTCCTAGGACGCTCACAACAATACAAATGCTATTATTGCGATTCATGCTCTTGAAAGTGTTTAAGCATAATTTTACTCATAAATTTAGCAAAACATGAATATTAAATAAAAGTTTCTTTTATAATCATTAAAATACATCTTGCGCATCTCTTAATTTTTAATTTTTAATACAGATAAAGCAAAAAAAAATCCTATAAAATTGAAAACCTTTTTTGAAGACTGAAAAAAAAAACCACGAACCGCTGAATCCTCTTTGTAGCCGACAGTCGTTAGCATTTACCATCTTCGATATTTTTGCTCAGACCGCAATAAATTTCGTATTCCCTCTGGTAGAAGCGCACGCAATTATTTGTCTTTGAAATGCAGTTCTACTGAGAAACTTGCGTTGTGCTCAGTTTTTGTTTCTCAGAAACTATTGGTTGAAAGACTTGGCGTTTAATTTGCTGGAATAGATTGTACTTCTAAGTTATTTCGGAAGGAGTTTTTTTCAGAAGTTTCATGTCAAATGGGACCCTACATTATTTGTCGACCTGACACCGGACCATTGGGAGGTAATTCGAACCGACTTTAAAAAGGAGGAGCGTCTTAATTTATCGATTTTTTTAAAGTATGTTCCTCGATTTCTCAGACATAGACTGAATTGAAAAATTCTCCGGATAGGTCTATAAAAATTGAGCCAAAAGTTTATTTAATAATATTAACTTTTAATTTTGTTTGACTATACATAGGTGACAATGCGTTTTGTAAGATAGTATTTTGCCTGCAAATTAAACACTGTTTTCACTTAATTAAGGTAGTAGTAAAGTATTGGCTATAGATTTTTATTAATCCTAAAATCAATACTAATGCTATAAAAAAACTGTAATCCGACTTCTCATCTAATACGCTGATATTGACAAAATTAATTTAAACTGAACGCGACAGATCTACTTAAAGGAGTGTATACCATGGCACAAAATTGCAGTATTTTAAATTACAGTTATAAATAATAATGGCAGATATTTTCCATATTTACTGTACCAAACTAAAATAAGTCAGATTTTCTGACTTATTTCATATATATGAAATAAGTCAGAAAATGAGATAAATCCTCATCAATGACACGTCGTGTAAGAGTACAAAAGCACGCGGTTAATAACATATCTTATAATTAAAATAAAATGATTTTAGACAAGAAAATAACTGAATTATTTTTTTCGGATTTTGGCATACACTCATTAACTTCATAATAGGTAGTTTAGTAGTTTCTCAATCCAACGGAATCTCATCTTTATTAACTTCCCAAAAAAAGAGAAGGTACTCAATTCGATCCGATTTTTGGTTTATGTCTGTCACCTGATATCTCTGGACCGATTTGAAAAAATATTTCTTGTCTGAAAGGGTATACTTACTTCTCTGAAATAATCCCATTTAAATTTTATCATAGTCAATTATGATAAGCAAAGTGCAAAAAGAAAGTCTTATAACAAAAATTACACGGCTATATGGCAAAACAGTTAGTTACTGTGAGCCTAGTCGGCAAACCTCATGCCTCACAAGCGGAAGAGCGCGGGTTCAACCCCAGATGCAGGCACTTCTGAGTTTGTCAAGTGCATATTACAATTAATTATCACAAGCAATTGGTGATTTGGTGGTTTTGGTGAAGGAAAACATCGTGAAATCTGCTAGTCGGAGAAGGTTAATAACCTTCAAAGATTAGTGAAGTCCACAGCACGTAATTCGGCCAGCGTGGTGGACAACGGAGTAAACCCCCTTAATAGGAGAGACCCGAGCCCAGCAGTGGGACGTTATAGGTTGATACGTACGTGGCGCAACAACCAGTACAATACAAAAGCTAACCAAAAGAAAATACGAAGTGACCAAACATCGACTTTTCTCGGCTATAAAATAAAGACACCTTATCAATACCGTCCAAACAAGGTCATAAAGCTAGAGCTGTCACGCAAATAAACGTGTTTTATGAACATCTACTTCACTCTAATAAGTCCATATTGTTGGCTGAATTTATTAAATGATTGGCCGTGTACTGTTCTTATAGTGTTTTCTACAGGGCAACACTTTTATTAGGTTAATAGAGGAACTAATGTTCAATATTATAATTTATCACGATCTTGACCTTTTTATCCCTGTCGCAGGAGAAATTCTAGTGAGAAGATCATAAAAGGAGAATCTATATAATGGCAAACACAGGCCTCTTTGCAACGCATCATTTTTTCCATTCCTTCGCCGTGGTAACATTAGGTTGTAATATCAATGGTACCACGGCAATTTTTGTTTTGCTGTGGTACTAATAATGGCGGCTACAACTTATCTTGACGATACTTACTCCTAAAAACGTTACGAAGCTTGTACATTATTTTAACACAAATCACCGGCAAATTATCCGGATTTAAAGGAAGTTATCAGCGGTGCCATTTGTGAGGTAATTAAAAATAAAGAACATATATTTAAGTTCAAACATAAATATTAATAACCAAAAAATAAGTCTGTTATTCAATATGTAAGAGAGTAAAAAAGCCGATGCTTGTGGTGTCTACCTGGTCTCGCTTACTAGCTTTTCTACATAATGAAGCAAATGAAAAAGCTGCCTTTATTAAACATTAGGTACTTAGAATATTGAACCTAATATTGATTCATCAATTGAAAGGTTCTCGCGATTTCGATAGGAAACTTGATGCTTCACGAAAACAAAGTCTAATGAAGCTGTAACTTTAGCATAGCGACGTGTTTATTGTTCAAAATTCTGTTTCAAACAACGAAACAGACTTTATTGACTAATTGAAGTTTTGACCTTTTGACAGTATAAGGCCGACTGTGACTTACTTACTCATACGATTGATTGGAGCGATAATATAACGGTTTAATATCTCTCCATTAGGATATATCTTACGTCGGAGATGCTAAGTTACATACAGAAACATATTATGTAAAACATCCAAGGGTTTAAGTAAGTTTTTCATACTTTAACCAATAATCCTGTATAGCTCAGAAGTTATATAGGGTTATTTGGTTAGGCATGTGCTGGGTCGAAACAAAATTACTGTGCTCAGTCCAGTGAATAACTTTATGTATTGCACACACATTAATTACGTGTAAAAAAGCTACTCCATAGAAAATGTTTATTGGTTTTCAACAAAATGTATGGATCAGATAGATATAACATGATTAGCGCAATTTCAAAGTTGAAATAAGCCCAGACCCAGATAAAATAAACAACTTCGTACTAAAAATATAATTTAATACAATTTTCCACAAAACTGGCAAAAATTTATACAAATTTTATAGTGACGGTCTCATTGCTCAAAGCAATCAATTCAAGGCAACCATGCTTATAGATCATCGTCGGTCTATAAACTCCAATGAGTTACTTCAGCTAAGCAAAAACATAAGAAATATTCTCGTATCGCATCGTGTAAATAATCGCATGAGTATGGGACATATTCAATGTGACCGTAGCGATTAGAAATACATATTTTCAGAAAACAATTTCAATACTATTTTATTGCTGCTTGAATATTAATTAATTTTAACTATTATTTATTTGAACGTTAGTAAAAAGACGTAAATTGAAACTGAGTTGACAAGGTATTTTATTTCTTTTTTGTAATTGTTGTCACCTACGTGACATGCCTGTGACAATTTAACTTTCTGTCACCTTCGGGTAGTAGCACTGTTATTGTGTAAATACCGCGTACCTATTTGAGGATGACTGCCTCAGTCGGTTTTTGAAATATTGACTGAAAGTAAGTAAAATGAGAATGTAGAGAAGAAAAATAACGTTAAGGTGCCGATTCTGTGAATATCCCCAATAACTGGGTTACTTACTCATTGTTATAAATGAGTATTATTCCATTCTAAAACTAGGATTTCTTTTGTGTCAGGGATGTCACACAATAGACCCCAACACAGATGTTATTAAACTCATTGTTCAAACAGCTGCCCCCGGACAGGGATCGAACCCGGTACCACCAGCTCTCGAAGACAGAAGGTATAACGTATCAACCTATAACGTCCAACGGATGGGCTCGGGTCTTCCTTATGAAGGGAGCCACACAGTCCACTACGCTGGCCAAATTGCGGGTTGGTAACTTCGCTTATCTTCGTAAGCTGTTACCGTTCACCAACAAGCAGGTTTCTTCATGATGTTTTCCTTCACCGTTTGAGCTTGCGATAATTAATTATGATATAACATATAACTGAAAATCTTAGAGATTCATGCCTGTACCTGGAATTGAACACACTCCTTTTCGCTTTTGGGACAATTGGTTTACCGACTAGGTTACCACTAACTTTATTCTACGAGGTATAATATGCTAACAACTATGTCATGGCGGTCGTCCAAGGCGAATAGAGGATAATTATTTTCGGCTTTGTTCACCTAGGTGAACAAAGCGGGATATATCTCGGTTACACCACGATCCATTCTCAGCAATATGATGGCCGCAGCTCTCCTGTTGGGACAGGGTAATGGTCTAATAGCTGCCAAAATGTACTCTTAGCAATTTGATAGTCAAATTTCAAATTAACAACTAGTTAATATACATTACGCCGTTACACTGCAGACAAACTATTTTCAGGTACCTAATGAAAACAAAGACAGGTAACTCTCACGCCTTTGAAACAGTATAGGATACTCTAAATAACTTCAAAAATGAGGTTTTCAATTTATCGGATATTGTTTTTCATGTGTTTTGTTCCCCGATTTCTCAAATATGGCTGGACCTATTTGAAAAATTAATTCTTGTTTTGGTATCTGTAAATTATTATTAAAATCGGATTAGTACTTTTTTAAAAATCGAAATTACTTTAATTTTTTTACTACATAGATGACATACTGTTTTGCAACGTACGATTTGCCTGCCGAATTTTTTAAGTCGTAAATCTATTGTGGCTATAATTCAACGAGCCAATCAATAGCTTAATACTAATATTAAAATAGTGTTTCATCAGCATCGTCATCAAGACGTCCACTGCTGAACATATGCCTCCCCCTTAGAACGCCATTCCGGACGACAAGCTGCCAGTTGCATCCACACACACACGTTACTTGTGACTTTTACTATGTCGTCGGTCTATCTAGTGGGAGGCCTACGTTGCGTCTTCCAGTTCGTGGTCGCCACTCAAGAACCTTTCTTCCCCATCGGTTATCTGCTCTTTATTGTTTTCTGACTGATAAATTCCTCCGATATAGCAAACAGTCCATACTCTAATCATCCGCTTCACCCCTGCGTTCATAATGCCGTGTAATCTAGGATTGACTGAGAATAATATTTCTCAAACTCCCACTACAATAAAATCCCGAGATTACAAATTTCGGTTCGTTGCGATTTAAACACGGGGCCTATAAAATAAATTCTCAGCTTACACAGACATAGAGCTTAGGGTGAAGGCGCACCAAGTAATGTTTTACTTAAAGCTGGTTAATTTTTTTACAGATTGGACTAAAGTTTTTGAAATAGACATGGTGTGAAAATTATCAAAAAACAACGATTTTCTTTAACAGTACGGGTTTTTATGCGTACCTGATTATTGGAAATTTTGAATGAAAATTGGTTTCGGTTACATTCGGTGCTTTATCAGGGATGAAATGAGTCTTTCGCGTCCACAACGATGGCACGTATCGAACTGCGCTCGGTCGCGCGCGCAATTTTAGTTGGATATTTCCAACAATCAGGTACGCGTTAAACCCCGTATTATCAAGTAAATAAATGTATTTTTTTTGAGTTACTCGATTTCTCGGAGGCCGCTAGGTAATATTAATTTTTTAATTTTATTAATCGCTAAATTTTATCAAAACTTAAAAATTGTATTACGTAATTTTCATTTTTGATTAGATTTAGAGGTACGGCCAGCCATCCAAATCCTGAGTGGTGACTTGCTTCACTTTCCCACAAAAGGGCTACAGTCAACGCTTAAGCTACACTAGATAATTAGTTAGGCGCTACGATCAGGGCTACAAAATTATATGAAATTGGTAGCATTTTCGTAGCTCGTAGAGCCTTAGCTAGATAGCAAGAGAAGGCTAATCTACAAGTGCTACGAGGTACGGAAAACTTACCAGCGCGATTATTATCTAACGAACAACGAGATTGCTTGCTGAAAACGTGACGTGTTTAATGAGTGCGTTCTTGTCACGGAACGAAATAAAGTTTGGCATTGGCTTAGTCTTTACCTTTACCTTTCCAGTTAAATTCTACGCGCTGAGTTCGTGACATAAACGGTCGTCGCGCCGTTTACTTGTCGTAAGTCACAAATTCACATTTTCACACAATTTAAAAAAAAACTTTTTCAACCGTATTTTTGAGGATTTTTGTGTTAGTACTGCTACTCAGTATCTGACAGACGATAGGAGAGATTTTAATTTAGTCCCGAGTAAATGTTAAATCGGTTAAAAAGTATTGTTTTTCAATTAATTGAATGAAAAAATTGGGTTGAATGCGGTGTTTTTTACATTCTTTAATAATATTTGTTTGGTATTCAATCTGCAATCAAGAGTGAAAATATAAACCAAAAAGATATGAAACAACGAACGCTATCCTGAGTCCAAGCTTTAAAAAAATATTAATTTTGGTAAAACGATGCTAATTGGATCTTAGTGCACTTTAACCTTACACTCAGCATTGCCTAATTTCAGAACAAGATCTATTGAATTTTTAATGATATTAAAACGTTGCTTCTTTTAAATTTGCAAGATAGCTTTACGAAAAATTCAATAGTTACTTATACATCAGCATTTCTATGAATAAATAAAAATAAAAAAAAACTATAGAGAGCTATCAGTTAGGGATTACTGTATCAACATGATAAAAGACTGAACTTTAATACTGACCCGGAATTCGAGAAACAAATACAATAATAAGCATAGAACAAGCATTTTAAAAATAAGTGACTATAAACTTCAATTAAAAATAAAATATATATTGGACCACAAGAATGTTAAAAAATACTGTTTATTTTTTTCAAATTGTCTTTACAATAATGCAGTCAATTTGATCATCTACTCTTGTTTGAAAGTAGGTAAAAAGGTAAGCAACACCTGTCAAAATAAAGTGAAGCCGTACGCACGCCTTGATAAGTTGTTTAGTGAGTCTCTTTTGACTTTATAACAACAAACCGTCGTATCAAAAAGATTTTGACACATCTTTAACAAGTATTGAGTTGAGACGGTTGAGTGATAAGTGGAATTTATTGCCGTGCAAACGGCACGAAGTTGGAACCCACGAAACATGCAAAAAGAACCTGAGCTCGGTAGCTCACTGGTGTGAAAGAAAACATCGTGGGGAAACCATAGCATGGTGGTAGGGCGTTTCCTATCGCTTACCTGGCTAGCTACCACCCTCAAGTTGCAAAATCTGTCGTCAGGCACCTAACGGTATGTTTCGGCAGCCTTCCTTGAGAGCCTGTGTACCAAACTAGGCAAGCTGCATTTAGGGCTACAGTATCGCTGACTTCCGTGGTCGTGCAAACTAGTTTTCAAATGCCTTGCTGTGGAGGATAAAAAAAAGTATGGCACTTGTTTCTTTTTTCATTTCATTAAAAAGAGATTCCAACGAAATGAAAACCCCCCTAATTTTGAAATCGGCTGCAAAGTAAACATACTTAGCAAGCAAGTTGTTTTAATAGTTAACACATTAACTTGGGTAAGTGTAATAACTACGATGCATTTATAACTTGGAATATTGTGCAAAATGCTAAAAAGAAGTGTGTTTATCATAACATCTAACCCGTGCTATTCACAGATACAAAGTCTTACAAACCATAAACAAGAATTTAAATTGAGTTTAACATTACTTTTTGTTGTAACCTTATTCGATTCTAATAAACAGTAAAAGAAAATCTACTATTTTTTTTAACTTATCTATGTTCTGTCTTATCATAGTTTTTTTATTGGCTGAAGATGTGATAAGCCAAAACACGGATAAATATTACTTTGATATGCCCTAGCTGAGAAACTTATCTGAAACAACTTTTATAATATACTGTATATTTCTGAACTTCTTTTTGTGTTCACTTGCAGCGAATAATAACTCTGTATACTAGTGGTATGAAGTCATCATCATCATAGGCCCTTAACATCTTGACAGATGATTTGCTTCAGCGTCACTATCACTATTGCTCTTCCGGAGGTGGCTGAACAAACCGATGCGGGATCAGCAAATGTGACCGCATCCTTGACAAGTTAGTTGAGTTTGAAGAGCAGGAGGTTCTTTAGTTGTTAGCTCTGTTGTGCTCGTGCAAACGTTTTTTTGCCATTACCTCCAACCAAGTGTCAAAATTTGTAAATGTAGGCAGATTTAATTCTAATTGTTTTTTTTTAATTAAAATTAGTGCAAATAGAAATCAGAACTAGCCATGTCAGTTCCGAATTTACTGTGTCAGTACAATTTACAGTTGCAACTGGTTTCGTAACCAGACGAAACCAGTTGCACACTCAAAACGTAACCTACCATACTTGTTGCGAACCAAAACATTTTTGTGGTTTTGTTTTCACATAAGCTAGATTTCGCTGTTCCTTCGAAGAAGACAAAAAATCTTCGCTACATATAGAGACAATTTCCTTCTTTTGAATACGGAACTGATTTCGAAGGTTGTTTTATAATGCTGCCTAATCATCCCATCTGTGTGTAGTTGCTAGTAAAAATATCCTCCAAAGACTTGCCAACGGCAGCGCGGCTTGTATTCATTAGTGCGATTGCATCAACCAGTTCTGTACGAGTGTTGAATGCAAGTACACAGTATTTTACCACAGTATTTAGCATTAAAAGGTTTAAAATACTTGTTTTTTTTTCTTTTTTAATAAGGGACAACATCCACGCAAGGTCTTTAGGTTCCAATATAGGCAATTCCTGTGCTATGGTAACCTGATGACTGATATACATACTTATATATATATAAAACAAACACCCAGACACAGGTCAAACAGACATGTTCCCGCACACAAATGTTTAACCTGTCCGCGGATCGAACCCGGGACCAGCGGCGCAGGCAAGGCAGGACCAACTGCGGCATCAGGCCAGTCTGTATTTCTTTAAAGAAGCTAATGTACCAAAACCGTAATTGTCTTTAAATTTGTTTATTTTATTTTGCGCCCTGCGATGTTACCCGCGTTAATACAAGATAAAAGGTAGCCTATGTGTTCATCCAGGGTTAAAGCTACTTCCGTGCCAAATATCATCCAAATCGGTTAAGCATCCATACAAACATTCGCGTTTATATTATTAGTGGGATAGTAGGAAACCAATGGCTACCAAGCTGACCAAAATGCGGGTTGTAGACTACACTTGACCTCTTAAACTATTTACCTTTACCGACGCGCAGGTTTCATCACGATGTTTTCCTTCACCCGTAAAGCCATTGATGATATTTTATTCAAATTAACACATAAGTGATAAACTTATAGGTTTATGCGTGAACCTCTAAAAGGTCAACCTCGTGCTCTCAAAGTAATATGTCAAATATATGTCAAATTAACAAATATGTGTCCGGTTAATAAATATGTTACAGACGAATTAATCAATATGTGTCAGATTAATGAATATGTGTCAAATTAATGTATATATTTCAGGTCGTTAGTACTTGCGTAAAGGTCCCATTTTACAACGAATCTTTACAAAACTTGGAATACAAGCAGTAAATTTCCAGAACTAAAATAAAAATGAAAAAAAAAAATTTTTTTCAAACAGTAAGTAAATGTTATTTACCTTTACTAAACTTGTATCACTGAGCTGTCCTGTGATGAAAGTAAAAGGTCTAAAAGGGTAAGGTAACCCATTAAGCAGTCTAAATGTATGGTCGCAAAAATTGTGCTTATGCTTCTTTTATTTATATCTAGCTGACCCGGCGAACTTCGTACCGTCAAACAGTTGTTTTTTTTTTCACTTTTAATTATTACGAATTACAAATCGATTGTGTGGGAGAATAGAAAAGTGTAGTTTTGGACCATCTTCGCACTTCAAGGAATATTTTAAAAATGAATAAGCAAAGTAAGTTCAGCTGCTCTCGCGATTTGCGCTCAGCAACAGATTTAGCGATTAATTTTTATATTAAAGATAGATAGGTAGTTAATTGTGTTACTGACATATGAATTCGCTGTGGCGCTGCTATGTTGATTGAATGGTATGCAAGTTTTTTATACAGATAAGTTTGCCTTTGGAGTTTATTTACTTTACTCTTATAGTTTTTGGGTTTCATGTTTTGTTTACTTACGAGTATATCGAAACAAATCGGTTTATTTAGTGATTCAGTTGAATATAATTTATAAAAGTTTATCTTAACAGAATGACTTTCACTACATTTTTGAAATCGAGTAAAAAAATCTGTCGTTTAATACATTTTGTTGACCACTGATAAACTCTTTTATATTAAATAGCCGATTTTATTACGCCCGTAAGCGATTACTTAGTATGATATCCTTAATATACCTGAATTATTCTTTTTCCTTGTGTCATAGTAATATTTTTGTAGGCAAAACAAAGTGGAATATACATAGAAAAATAATAAATAGTGATTTATGTCCTCATTTAATCACATGGTTTTGGAAAAAGATACAAAAATGTAAGTCCAGTCTGACTGACTGACGTCTGATATAAAAAACCGCACACTGCGACTGTTCTGTTAGACTAATTGACTACGAGTATTACGGTTACATATCCTTAAAGGCCTTTATTCTCTTACCAACAACGAGAATCCTTGATAAAAAACCGTGCCACGTTACCATTTAAAATTCTACATTGGCTTAGGGACGACCTTGCCACGTGAATTCTAGGCGCTTAAAATAACGCGACTGAGTTAGGTGTAACCCTGGTGGCGGCCATCACTAGTGTGAGTCTCGATGAGAAAAATAGAAGCAAGAAAACTAAAGGAATGACCGAAGCTTAAAAAATGCCGGGATTTGTCGTATCAAACAAATGAAGAAATCTTGTTTTCATATGATAAATCAGGGTTCCTCTCCTGCACATATCAGTACAAAATTTTACTTATTGCTTAATTTGTTGTTTATCAATACAATTATGTACGATATATCTATATTCAATACTTGGTTAAAATAGCAGGTTACCGAATATTACGTATATATGCTCGAACATGATACCTGAAAGAAAAAAACCGTTAAGTCTATAATGTAACCAACATCTATAAACGGTTTTATTTTAACTTAAAATATCGCTCAGCTATTTATTTAGGCGTGTTCATAGAAACGGTTTCATAATTGGTAGCGTGTTGATATTTCAGCACACATAGCAATTACAATAATACGCCATTTCATAACTAACGATTCTCTACAGTTTTTGTATAACGAAACAGATGTAATTATGTATTTTTGGAATGCGTAAAGTTAATAAAGACTTATCAGTGGTTCTGAAGGGCTGACATAACTTTTTATAAAAAAAATAATTATTACAAAAAATGTAGGTCAGTAATAACGTGTACCCATAGTTATTTATATATTTTTGTTATAAACAGCAAGCCATATAATTTAAAAGAAGATACAAAATTACAGAATCCTTCGCTGTAGCATTTCTCTTATGATTTTTAATCTATTTGTTAAAATAAGCATATTAATCATTTTATGGGAAATAATACAGAAGCTACACATTGCTATAATTTCAATGTACTTAATTTTTAGTTCTAATATTGTAGACTTTATTTCATTGTTACAAATTTTATAAATTTACAAAAAAAAATCTATCAGAGTATTTGCAATAATAGCAAATGTAATTTTGATAATTATATGAAATTAGATTTATCTCTGTTGGTAATAATTATTGTTCTATTTATGTTAGTCATTTGTTTTAAAGCAGTTTATGATTGATATATCACTTTCATTTATGATTTATTAAATCATTATCATCATTTTACCCATCCTATTACTGGGTATAGGCCTCTCTCATTTCATACCATCTGCCTCGGTTCTGTGACAATATTTTCCAGGTTGGACCCGTGACAGTTGTTATGTCGCTTCCCTAGTTCAAAAGCATACGCATACGTATTTCAACATTTCGAGAAATCTACGTAATGTAAATTCAACACAGTGGTAATGTAAGCATGTCTATATCTATAGATTGCGTAGTAGCCTTAAATATTAGTCTATTTAAAATTGGAACCTCAGCACAGTAGCGCGGAGAGAGTTTTACGTCATTTAGCCGCGGGCTGCCTTTGTTATTGCACGCGGCGGGGAGTAGAACTCATGCGGGCCAGCGCTACCTCACTTCACTTACCTTTCTAACAGAGGAACATAGTTATTTGTAGGTAACTTCGCCAGGAATAAAGGTTCCTGGCGAAGTTACCTGGTTTCGCTCCGTTTGTGCGGTTGTCTGTCCGCGTTGGATCTAAACCTTTATATTTATAAACATAAATGGATCTATTTCGCACGGTTATAAATAGAAATAGATTAATTGACATTACATATTTCTTGTTATAAAAGTCATCCCCAAGAAATCAGGTAATAGACATAAAAAACATATAGTCTAATTAAGCACCTACCTCCTCTTTTCTAGAAATCGGTAGAATATAATACTAAGTAGTAATGCCCTGTAATGATGTAGTTTTTATAAATTATTTACAAAACACTTCGTGTGATACAAGGACAAATGCAAAAGACGCTCGGAGACTGATTTCATGCGATTGGAGTGACTTCATGAAAGATATTTAATGAATGCTAAATTAATTATATCTGTCCACTCATAGATCCACATTTTCTGTGCTGCTCATACTTAAACAACGCTCATATACTTAGCGACGTGTCATCGTCTTTTGGAACTATTTTATGCACAAATTTCGTCCCTTTGCCCATTCCCGAAGGATTCTAAGTTACGTTTCCATTGAACGCGAGCACGAAAGCGAGTAAATTGTATTCTGAACATGTGAAACTTCATCTGGCTCCGAGCATGTCATGGAATATGTAATTGAAGACTTCATAGAGTAATTTTGTACCTTTGTCTCGGTCTTGCTAGTTGGAGTCCATCTTTGCAGTGGGTAAATCAATTTCGTAGTCTAGGACCGCCTGTGAAGCTTTGCTGCTAGTTGGAGAATTGAATGGTATTTTGGTTACTTCAATCGTAAATTTAATGAATATGAATGAGCGAAAATTTATCAGATCTTTACTAATATTGCGATAGTAGAAAAGCTTGTATTTTTAGGCTGATTTTAACTTGGCGGTTGAAAATAACAGCTGGCAAAACTACCTCGGATTTTAAATTTGTAGTGTTAATATTATTTTATATTTAGATAAGCTTAATTGTTTATTTTTTTATTTAGTAATGATATTTTAAATATTCTTTTGCTGCTAAACTTATACATCGATGATTAAGATACATTATAAAAAAATATAAATATTAGTTCATATCTACAAGATGTACATAATTCAATGTCATAACTTTTACAATCTCATTTAGAAAACTAACGCGTGTTTGATTCATATTGTTTAAGAAAACGGGTTTTCACGCGTACCTGATTGTTGCTTTTCATAAACAATGTTTTACGATCTCCAATACAAAGTAGCCCTATTTTTTACCGACTTTCCAAAACAGGAGGAGACTTAATTCGACTTTCTTTTTTCTGAGTTCTCGGAGATGGCAGTGTGAATTTTTTTTGCTTGTATGGGTGTACTTCTGAAGTTGTCCACAGGTTTGATATTTAAATCAAAATAACTAAAAAAGATCTATCGGTGTCTGCAGAAATGAACTCGGTAATCGCATTTTTTTAAAGAAACTTGTTTTATGTCAAAGCAATAAAAATAAATGTTACTTTCTGTTGTTGGAAGTTTGGCTTGATCAAATAGGGTACAAACATTATCTTATTTACTTTTATTTTTATGTTGTTGAAATAATAAATTCCTCACTAAATTTACACTCTTATTAGACTATGCACGGCTTCACTGAACAGTATTAAATCACTAGATGACTAGTGATTTAATACTGTTAGCGTAGTGAAAATACTATGTTAAGTATGAACTTAACATAGTATTTTCACTACGCAACAGGTCCCGATGCAAAGAAAGCCATAACGGCCGCCATTCTGAACCCACAATCATACCGCTAAGTGTAATTCTCTTTTAAAAACTCCATATATCTTTCAGCAGCTATTTAGTACGGGCGGTGGCACGCTTAGGGTTGAACTACACTAGAATTTACTTGCATAGTGTTGTCTATCTATATTTTTCTACGTAAATTGTTGCGTAGGCAAAGAGAACTACGGGATTTTGTGTAAATAGATGTCTTATTGCCAAAACAGCTGAAATACCTAATATTAACAAGTAAAATTAAACATTAATGAAACCCTGATATCGTTATTTTGAGGTCGTGGCCATCTTGTATATGCTTAGTTATATAGTATTCTACTATTCAACCCCTTTTATTCGGTACCCATATTGAATAAGTTGTTAAAATTTATAATCCATCCAATATAGTCAATAAAAAATCTGTAAAATTAAATCAACCACTCCACCACTAGTTTTTGGGTTACATCAGTTTCAAGACATAGGTTTAAAATACTCTCTTTCTCCGTCTCATTCTACTCGTAATAAAAATTATAACGAAAGAAGAATGACTGCGGAAATGTACCGATATATTTTACTAACTAAACAGTTTCACTGTTGTGTTCAGTAGAGATTAAGCCCAGTGCATTTCATTCCCAGCGTGGTACCTTAAGCCGCGGTCCCACACGACTATAATAAATTTTAAGCACGGTTTCCGCAAATATATTGGGATTAGTGGCGCTCGCTATCAGCCAACCAGCTTCTAAGTAATGGAACACATTCCCGCAAAAAATTACTCTGAACTCTCGCGATCCTGAATACAAGTGCTGTTATAGAAGCACTTATTTGTGGTTTCATTGTGTTATCTAAGCATTAGTCGGACAGGCAGTGACAGCTTACAAAGAATAAAGCGAAAATAAAGCACGGGTTTGAAAGAACGTTGGACACTGTAAAAGAAGATCCTTTCTTTTTTAGTGTGAAGGTTTTTCAATGTTATATGATGCGTAGTAACGTCAAGTGCGTTTAGCTAGTGTAAAATTTATTTTAGTTTTGTTTAGAAATCAAAAGTTTTTATGTTTTGTCTACGCCAGGTACATTATTACACAGTTTGTAATGGTAGTTTGTTTTCTTTTGTTTGATGTTGTATTGTTCTGGTGACAATAAACAGTTTTGTAATTGTAGATAGGTAGGAAATTCAATGGAAGTCTATTTTACGTCTTTTCTTATAGTTAAATAAATATATATTAAATACAGACATATTAAAATAAAACATTGGCATTACATGTTATTTCTAAATATATTTTTGAAGGAAACCTTTCTGACTCGTGATCTTATCTTTTGTTTATCTACGTAGCAAGCTTCCTGTTCGGAAAACCCCGTCTTATCCTCAACCCTGTCTTCCGCTTGTAGCTTACATTTCGCAAGCCGTAGAACTGCTTGTTCTCGAAATACGGACGACAAATGAGAGATAACCACAATTAAGGCTGCGCTGCCGGTGTGCCGAGTTTCTTTAAAGCCCAGACGGTACTTTTAAGGGATATAGACCCCGTTGTTATCAGACGCCCTCGCGTCTCATTTATCTGATACGTGCACAATGTTCTCGGAGAATAGAAAGCAGTGAGAGAGCTTTGGTATTTGTTACGTACATATATATAAACGTTAAACTCGTTTATACGCGTATGAATTGAAAATGGATGGCTTGCGTAATTATTAGTGAGTATAGTTTGAGTATTATCGGTGATGAACAGAGAAATAAACGAAGCTAAAAAAGTTTCTGTGTTCGTTATTATAAACAGCTTTCACTACTAAAGCAATTATAAATTTGAAAATAAAAGCTAATTCATTGAAAATGTTTATCGACCACCGACGAACAGAAATTACAGCATATTCTAAGTAAATACAACGTTCTGTAACACACCCATATGCCAGCTCTTCTTAGTGTACAACAAGAAAAGATGGCAAAATATCGAGAGGTAAATGACCTTCCAACAGTGTCATGATTATAACTACAGCGTATTGAAACCTCAACAAAAGAAAATAAAACAAAGTGTTTTATGACTTTTCGCTTATTCAGTACATTGTCTACATTAAAAAGCGTTGCGTCTGAGCTACTGCACTTCCAGTATGCAATTCCATTGTCGTGCCTGAGGGATAAAGCACAACAAATAGCGGGTGAAATGGGCGAATCATCACGCTTATCTAGCGGTACGTGCGTCACGCTAACGCTGTCTATTGTCACGGAAAACTGTACGTGTCACGTGCTTTATTTATTTCATTATTTACCTTATTAGCCGCTGGTATAAATAAACAGTATAAAACAAATGGTTGGTTTTTAAACATCAAAGAGCAATATGTTTGTTCAATTTTTTATCGAAAATGCAGTGGTTTCGAACGATCTAACATTGCATTTAATTTTTACCGATTGAAAAAAATATCTCTTTGGTTTTTGGCTCGGTGAAAGCTGAGGTGTTTTTGACTAACTTTTAATTTTAACAATAGTTCCTAAAAGTTTCGATATTCTTTTATAAAAATCCAAATAGTCACTGTTTTCATATTCTTTCTAATCATTGAATTAAACATTTTTCTAATGAACGGTACATTCTATCCTTTAAGCAGAACATAAGAATTTCATGCATAGTGGAACTTATTAGTGTATATTTTTCGAGCCGAGCATAGCGGGACGAGGGCATATGGCAGCTAACCGACTAAAAGAGACAAGACATTCTTAATATGTTGTGGTTTACTAAACTCTGTTATTTCCCGCGTTTTAAGATTAAACGAGTATTATATTGTTTAAGAAGACGGGTTTTCACGCGTACCTGATTGTTGAAAAGGTCCGGAAATAGTTTCGTTCATATTCGGTAAACTTCATCAGGGATGAAATGAGTTGTTCGTGTCATCGTTGAAGACACAAACGATTTATTTCATCCCTGATGAAATTCAATCAAACACGCGTTAGTTTTCTAAATAAAAGAATAATATTACTCGGCTAGTATTAAGTTTAAACCTAAGTACTATAATAACGTAAGTACGGAAGTATGCAACGAACCCCTGTCACCAGGACAGAATTGCATGGTGGACCTAAATAAGGTGTACCTACTTGTAAAGGCAAGGGAGAGAAGCAGGATATTGAATTGTAAGCTGAAGCGGGAAATGAGGTTTACAGAAAAATGTAAGACTAACAATACTCGTATTTGAATTTGTTTGATGACGTAGTAATGCCTAGATGGTAGCATATTCTCTCCGAGAGCCAGCGGTCACGAGATTCTTGGCCAGAGTAGGTTTTCAAAATATAATCCATAACGTCGCAATGAATGCTGGACTAGGGCTCTCTTCTGAGGAGATGTAGGCCATAGTCCACCACGCTAGCCAGATTGCTGGTTGGAGACTTCATTTGTCTTCAAAAGCTATTAAGATTTTCCGAAAAAAAGGTTTCTTCTCGATGTTTTACTTTACCGTGATAATCAATTATAAAATACGCATAAGTGTAAAACTTAGAAGTACAAGTCTGTCTGGGATTGAACCCGCGTCCTTTGGCTGGTGAGGGTTCACCGACTAGGCTACCACTCATTTAATTAAAACCTGGTTTTCGAGTGTGTGCAGTGCCTATATTTATGAATGATGCATAGCATCCTCAGCACAGTGTAAACGCTTTTTTTGCAGCATTTGCTATATTGAGTTTCCTCTCTTGGACCCCAGCCTCGTGGTCTTATGCTGTCTCCCGACATGCTAGGTACGTAATTGGCCCTGATATGAGTTTAGCAATGATTACATTGGCTGAGATGAGACTGATGATTGCATTAGGGCCAATGTACACCATACCTTTCCATCTGAACTGATCTGATAACGATTGCGATCCACTATAAACAGCAATCATCCAGAGTTCACAAAAAAAAAGAAAGAGGAATGTTTCGTTCGACAAACGAATCATAAAATGCAATCGTAAATCTGCGCGTCATTTGTCGACGAACGAACGCTTATGGCGTTACCCTCGCTTTTAACTTGGGCGTGCTGATGCTGAGCGCTTAAGCTGGCACGTTAGCATGCGCGTCGCGGTGTTGCCTGCCATGAATATTTATACCAGCGCATCGATGTACAGAGATCTATGGCGGCGAGGTGCGTTTATAACCTAGAATAGGGGAAACCGTAGAGCTGAGTTGACGTATCGCTCGCTCTCCTTGTAACTTCGCATCTGTTCTAACAACACACTTTGTATACTATTTTAGCGCTTGATGCTCTTGATAAAAAACTATATAAATATAATATTCGTATAGTATATTTTATCGTATTATTGAGGACGGGTCCCTATGAAGATGATGTGGGTCATTGTCTTTTTCGTTGGATGTATTGCAGGGAACTCATTTATCTTTGAAAGCTTCTAGAAAGACTACCTTCTCTTACAATCAGGTTTCCTCATGAATATTTAAAAGGATTTCATAGGGGAAGATTTAATCGAAAGTACCTTACTCTCTCTTAAAATCTCGAAATTTTTATATTACCTACATTTATATAATTTATCGCATTTGTAAAACTATTTTAATGTTAGTAAGTGATAATTTTCCGTACGTGGTTTTGTTCTATTATTTTGTAAAGTCCATGGATGCAACCGAAGTCTATGCACAAGACTTTAATACCGCAGTTTGTCGGATTTTACGGTGTTTGCATTCTAATTCACTACGCTTTGAAATTTGTCGTCTGGTTCTGGATTACGGTTTCATCTTATTGTTTTATCCCAAATATATTGCAGTACGAGCATTTATTAAATTTAGGAACGATTTAATATTAAAAATTAAAACATTTTAACTAAATATATAGAAATCAGTTGGGACTATGTATGTAGTATGAGTATGTCACCTGGCATAATACTGATTTTAACGTAATACAAAGTTTTTTCAGGAAAAGCTAGCATTTTAGCGACAAGTCAGGTATTTGTGACATTTTTTTATTTTTCGTGTAAATTGTTTCTCATATGATGAAGTTGGAGCTTAACAAATTTAAAAACTAAACTGATAAAGATAATAGATAACTACAGTTATTTTTTAGACTGTTTCCAAAGAGCGTTGAACTCTCTATAACAGAAACGGTTCGCGACCCGTGCACCCACTGGGTTCACCCACCGGTGGATGTAGGAGTATTCCTGTTTACTTGTGTACCCACTGCGTCAAGGTTGAAATTAAATGTAAAAATACACGGGTAAACAGGAATTACACCGCACCCACCGGTCAGTGGGTGCACAGGTCACGAAACACTGAAGCTTCTTTGACTTCTGAAATAAGGTCATTGTTCTGAGATTATTACGATCATACTTTATTTATAATTTAAAGAGATTGATAGCATGTTGGCCAAGTAATAAATTTCATCAAAATTTTGCCAGAAAAAATAATTTCCAATCTATTCCAATTTACAAGTCATAAAGTGAAATTCTGACAAAAATCAGTTACACGCAGTTGGATACCGTCCAGATCAGATGAGATGACCGAGCAAAAAAGTTCACAGGCGATGGAGAATACACACTGGGGCAGATTCTTCAGTCTGAAATAGGTTTTTTTTTTTTGTTTTTTTACATGGCACAATACGATTTGTATACGTCAAGTGTAGTTCATATCAAAAATCAATTCAAAAGTAATAAAGCGATAAAGACTTTACTAGAGTTTCTATGGAAATTTTCCGTAAACACAAAAAGCACGTTATTCTGTACATTCTTTAAAGCTTATTATTTATTGCGAGGACTAGAAAATAAGTCATAAAAGAAAATCAATTTTTGTTCCTTCTAGTTTATTTCCGTGACGCTCTTCTTGATTCTGTGATGCTGTTTTCTTTCAGTGATGCCGTTTTGTTTCCGCAATGCTCAGTTGTATCCGCAATGCTCATTTGTTTCCGCAATATTCAATTGTTTTCGCGAAGTTCAATTGTCTTTTTATTATAATCATGCGTTGAAATTAAAATGGTTAAGTTTTGTCAGTTATAGAGAGGTTATAGGAGATACAGCTACTGAACTTTTAAGTCTTTTTAAGGCTTTGTTTATAGTAAATTTATTGTAAATTTATAAAACGTCTGTTTACTCTCTTTAATTTCTAAGCCAGCTGATGCTAAATTAGGAAAGAACATCAGGACCCTATAAGCTCATTCAATTTTGCGAATATCAAATATTAGTAAGAAAAGCCTAAGGATTTATATTTTGGTTTGTTAAAGTCGATATAAAAGATAAGTTTCCCTAATATAGCTTTTGGCCATCGTTCTTCGTAACGACTTGTCCCTCTGCAGCGTTTCGCACCACGAAACTCCCTGAGGAGTGGAGAAGTTAATAGATTTCATTAATTAACCCGTTCACTGGACCAAATGATTGGACCACTGTCCCAAGATAAAAGTGACAATTCGGGATTTTGCACGCTACACCTTTTTACGTATGTGTCGTGTTGAGTAGGGTTCCGCGCGATTTGTTGCTTGCAAAACTTTTAAATATAGCAAATGGAGAAAAGAGATAACAACAAACGATACTTTAAATAAGTGATAGCTGACTTACATTAGTTGCAGTGTATTAAAATATATTTTTATTAATTGACTGGTTGACCCGGCGAATTTCGTACCGCATAACAGTCGATTCTTTATTAGTAATATTACCATCGTATAAAAATTGACAAATATTGACATTAATACGATACTAACGTCACTCAATTGTTTTGTCTTCCCTTAACCTCTACATTAACACTTGAACTTTATGGGATGGTGTTAAAGTTCGAATTGAATTTTTTTATGTATTATTACGAAAAGATTGTATGGGAGTATGGAAAAGTGTTGTATTTAGACCTTATCAGGCAATTTTTAATTTTTTCTCTTCGTAAGAACCATTCTCTTACTTCAAGGGATATTGTAAATAAAGTATTAGCAATATCGATTCAGCTGCTCTCGAGATTTGCGCTTAGCAACACATACACACATATAGATCAAAAAACTTAAACGATTTTGAAATAATATATGACTGTATGAGATACCCATGTAAAAAAAGAGATACCCATTTAAAAAAGGTAAATAATCTTTGAAAAATGCATAATAAAAATACAATCGAATCGAAAAAACTTTCTTCTTTATTGAAGTCAGATAATAAGTTAACATACGAGGAGTTACCAAAATACACACTTGGAGTTTTGATGAAAACCTACCTATATGGATTAGCTTTTTGTACAATTTATAAAATAGGCCATTACGGGCGCCTACAATGTATTGCTAATCTATGCTAAGGGAATTAGCAATTTTGAAGTTTTGTTGGTAACAAAGCATATAAGTAAGTACCAAATTAGTTTCAGTAATCTATTGGTAATCAGTCCTAGTACTTCCAAATGCTATATTATGGCTGTTAAAATTTCATAGTTGACTACATCCGTGGATCAGGATGACAATTTATATTACTTCTTTTTACAAGACTTAAACGATACTAAGTATTATGATCTAAGAATGAAAAAGGCTATCGTTAAACTTTTAGTTCTTCGTATTACCCACCCAGATGCCTTGACCATTAGACCACTGCCGATATTCTGCGAGCCGCGAAATTCACCAACGCTATGAAGTTGCGGTACTTCAGCAACCGATGTTCGACCGGGTGGGTTTTTCGCTCGCTCTTTAAGTATTATGACAGTTTATATTGTAAGTATTTCAATTGACAATATTTCCAATAAAACTTGGATATTTTGGTAGGATTAAGGTGTAGTAATCTGCTGACAAGAAGACAAAAATTGTACGGAGCCCGCTTGCCCAAAGCGAAGTTTCTAAGGTGGAAGTCTTTTTTACAACTGAGAGAAGCTCGTTTGAGCGTGAACTCTCCCTCTTTAAAAATATATTGCCTTTACTTAAACTGAAAAACGAAAGGATTAATTTACTTCTGCGGATGTTCCCGACTGAAGGCTAAGTAAAAATCACTTTTTTTTCAATTTTTATAATATGATTGAACATTATTATGATCAGTGGTTTTAAACTTTTTTGACCTTGCAATCCTTTTATTGGTTACGAAAAGAGATGTTTCAATAATGTACGGAGCTCTGGCCAGGACAGGGTACATGATACCATAAATACATTATCGCAGTATGAAAAATTAATTTCTAATCAAAATATTTCCACCTTATTTGCGCCAAAAGGCAATTTCCGTGTTTTTGTCTTTAAATTTTGACATTTGTGACGACTATTGATAGACCAATGTTAATTACCATTTTAGTCAAACTAGAATGTAAAAATCTTCCAGGGATGCCAGAATTCTACTACAATTCACAGAAATTAGATATTTCTGTACACAATGAAGTTGGCAACTGTTGTAGGATTCATTAATAAATAATATTAACCACACTTTTAGGCATTTTATGGTACTCTCGGCCGAATATTAAACAAATTCTTTGGTTGACTGCCTTGAGCTGTTACTTTAAAATACACATGACACTAGATATTAGATTTTTCTCTATATTTGATGTTTGGGATAATGGGATAAAGAGTTAATTCATTCATACATTCACACGACATATACCATGTAGTACGGGCCTCCCACTAGGTAGACCGACGACATAGTACAAGTCACAAATAACCAGTGGTTGCAATTGGCATATTTTTTTCCCTGAACAGCTAGGCATTTGACCACAAGTTCGCACGCCCACGGAAGTCAGCAACACTGTAAGGATGGAGCATGCCTAGTCTGGCTTGTCGTTTGGAATGGCGTTCTAAGAGGGAGGCCTATGTTCAGCAGTGGACGTCTTCTGGCTAATGATGGTGATGTAGTACGTCCATAATTTTCTCAAGTTTGCCACCTATATGCATTATAAAGATCTACATATTTAATTACTCGTTGCAAGATGCCGCAAGATCTTTAACAATAAAAATGATTAGATTAATTATATATATGATAATTATATGATATATCTCATGACATAAATTTGTTTTCAATTCAAGTTCATCCCTTTGACGGATAGTTACTTATATAAAAATTACTAAAGCTATTCAGCTGTCACTCAAAAATTAGGTAAAACACATAAAAGAAAAAATATAATTGAGCATCTCCTCCTTTTTAGAAGTCAGTAAAAATATACCTTCTCATATAACCCTGCAACTGAACTGAGAAATAGTTCCATGAAAGGTATAAGGTTCCATAAACCTATGAAAGGTTTCACCACCCAGGTGGAATACACACCAAACAAACTCAACTCGAGCATGAACATAGCTTAAACTTAATATGGAAGTTAGTTTTTAAGATAAGCACCAAGTTAAAGTTGGTTCTACTTGATACTAGTACTCCGTGTTGGACGCCATTATTTGAGTTTTATGATAGGTTTCGTTCCTGCTAGTTGAAAATATTTTAGCTTAGTTTGTATCTAGTTTTACTAGAAGCTTTCACTCGCAGCGTTTTCGACAACAACGAGGTTTGATGCTCTCTGAGATAGATTTTCCAAAAAACTTTTTTTAGAACATCTACACCTAGTTCAGGATCCCTAGAACATTTTTGCACTTTGATTACTATCAAGCTAATTTTCCGTGAGCAGCTTGATTTATATTAAAGTGCAAAAATGTTAAAGGAATCCTGGACTAACCCTATAATGAATGCATCTTACAAATTTCATGTCTCTAGGCTCTGTGGTTTTGTTACGTTGGTCTTAACAAATGTCAGTCAGTCAAGACTTACACATTTTTCTTTTATACGAGTTAATTATAAATTGACTGCTTATATTTATTATACTAAAAAAATATTTAAAAAAAAAATTTAAAAAAATTATTAAGACAACTTTAGCGCAAAAAAAATAATAGAAAACTTCAATTGAAGTCATGCCTCGGGTCTGGCAAATTTTTCTTTCATCTGTCAAGTCGTACTTCTTATGCTTTTGAAAAATTTTGTATACAAAAACAATTTACAAAAAAAAAGGAATAGGCTGGCGAATTGAAGTCCATTGCAATTTTTTAAATAAATACTTGTTGATTAAATCAAACTAGTGGAGATACACATAACACAAGTTTCGCTCGAGACGTTCAACACGAAAATATCTCAAGGCTGCAAACCTTGACTCGCAACTATGTCGACTTGCGAACTATCTACGTGTATTGAAACGTTTACTTGTCTCTAGTATAAACAATGCCACGGAATGTACGGACACTTTGTACCAACTATTAAACAATAATTCACTGGCAGAAGGCTTTTCCGAATACAGGAATAGATTCGGTTTGGAGCAGACTGGATATGTTGTATGACAAATTTATTTAGTTTTAAACTACATAAATTTGTCAATTGTAATACTAATTTTGAAAGATTTTTCTCTTGTATTTTTTTTTGTGTGTCTGCAATAAAGAATTCAGCTATCTATCTACTTATGATACCATGATTATTAGTTTTTATCATCTAGATATGTTAGAGGTCGGCAAACTCGTTGTCTCACAAGCGAAAGGGCGAGGGTTCAAATCCAGGTTCAGTTCACCTCTATGTTTTTCACTCATGTGCATATTTGAATTAATTACCACATACTGAAACGATGAAGGAAAACATCGTGAGGAAACCTGCTTGTCGGAGAAGGTGAATAATTTACAAAGATCAGAGAAGTCCCAACTCACAATTTGGCCAGCGTGGTAGACTATGGCCTACAAACCCCTTGATAAGGGCGAAACGAGCTCAGCAGTAAGACTGTTGGGCTGATACATATCATTGATTGTATTAATTTATTTATGTTGTAATTTTGAGGGCATATAATTTTTTTATGTCATTTCTACAGGTAACAATTAAGAGTGTACGAAGTCAGAGATATATAGAGGTTGATAATTTTAAGTTAATAATTTAAGCTTATCATAAGGAATGAAAAGAGAAACCACTCTCCCTCGCATTTTATCGTCGCGACGTTTGGCTGACGAACTATATTTCTTTAACAACTTTATATTTATATGAAGCTAATTGCTGTCTTGCGGGTTGGTTCCTTCATGCTCTAATCGACTGAATTATTCCTTAAAATAAAAAGTTTAAAGTCTTCATAAGCCTAGAACATATTCAATACTCCTCATTGATAGGTACTAACTCTGTTTGCGTTATAACACGCCCTTCTTCTGGGTCTATTGGTATAATTCTTTAGCATTTCTGTTAATAAACTGAAAAACAATTCACAAAACTCGAGTAGAAACGTAGGCAAATCGCAGAAGAGTTTCATAACCTAGCATTACGTGCGACAAGCCTCATTCACGGTTATTACAGCCCGGGCCGAGCAAATCCCTCGTCATTAACCTACAGGGTTATTGATCACGGGTGGACTAAGCCAAAAGGGGGTCATTGTACTAACCATAAAGAACTACTTTCACTGTGAGACCAACCCGGAACGGAATAAACGATCTGTAGTATTTAGCCCATGGAGTAAGTGGTTGAAGGTAAGTATAGCCGAAAGAGGGTTATCTTAAGTACGACATGATACACAACTTTCGCTATGGGACCAAACTTGGAATGGACGAAAAAAAGGCTGTAAAGGTTTGCAATTTTATTTAGAAAACTAAGGCGTGTTTGATTCATATTGTTTAAAAAGACGGGTTTTCACGCGTACCTGATTGTTGGAAAGGTCCAACTACAGTTTCGTTCACATTCGGTGAACTTCATCTGAGGATTGTGCGGGTTAGTTAAAATCAGGTACGCGTGAAATCGGGTTTCTACTTAAACAATATAGAAAAATCTGCTAGTTCATAGAAAAAAAAAACCATGTAATTCCAACTTCCAACTGTGGTTGGTAATGGGGGTTTCGGGAGTATACCAACAAAACGTATGGAACTTTTGATATTTTCTTGAATTCCAGGTTGATCCTATAGTGAAAGTCGTTCGTCATGGTGACTACAGTGACCTGCTTTTGGCTTATTACAACCCTAACCAATAACCCTGTGTGGCGAGCAAGTACTGCTTCAGCGTCTTTACTGATGGCGACATATTTGCGCGGGAAAGCTGAAATCATTCTGGGAGCAGAATTCTGAAAGTTATCATTGAGAAATTTTACTGCACTACCTACCTACTTGCACATAGTCTGGACCAAAAATTCACCTTCCACAGTTTCTTTTTTTTGTGGGTCTTACCCAAAGGGTAAAATCGGGATCTTATTACCAAGACTTCGTCTGTATTCAACTGTCCGTCCGTCCGCCTGTCACCAAGCTGTAGTGTGTAATCGTGACAGCTAACCAGTTGAAATTTTCTCTTTTTCTATTTCTGTTGCTGCTACTCGTATTATAGCAAATACAAAAACAGAATAAAATAAATATTTAAGGGGTGCTCCTATGCAATAAACGTTCTTAATGCTGTTTTGTACTCCGTATTAATTACGAACATTGGTAGAGTTTACCCAATGTTGTAAAGATATTATGGTACGAAACACTTAGTGCGCGAGACCAACTCGCACTTGACCGATTAAAAATCGGGAGAGAGACGCAACTTTTGACTGTACTAAAAGTTCTAGGTACAGCTTCACAGGAGGATTTGCAAGCACTGCTTGCGCTCGCGATGTGTTGACAGTTTTTGTTAAGGACAATTGACAACATTCCATATGTTTCAGCCCTGATAAATGAAAAATAACGTTCTATTATTATTTTATTTAATTCAGATTGTAATAATCAAATTTTTAGAAAATGTTGAAAATCTAAGAAAATTTCGGTATAATGGTATTCTCGTCAAAAATTATGTCATTAATTATCTGTATTTTTGTTGTTTGTCTGAGTATGGTTTACAGATGATAGATACATTTTTTTTAATTGGTGTGATCATTATCTAACGGTCTTAGCATAAATACAAGATTTTTTATTTCAGTTTTTTTTGTAAATAACTCGGTAGAAAGTGGATATAAAAATCTGATATTTTTAGTATGAACTCTTCATTACATTCATCATGTTGTCCATTACAGGAGCGCATCAACTTGGGACTTTTTCTTACACAGTTTTTTATCGCTGAAAATAAGTTGGTTACTTCTGACTGGCCGTTTTAGTTGTTTTAGAATTTTTTTGTTTTTCAAGGACATTTGTTTCCATAAAAATTAGGAAAGTTTGAAACCGGGGCATTTTCATTAGGTACATTAAATTTACTTTTATTCTGTGTTAATTATACTCTTACGAAGTCTACAGCTTAGTGAACGTACGTGTCACAGAACTGTAACTTAACAAGTTTTAGATTAAATATTTGGGCCCCGATAAATATGATTTCCTTATTAACGCTCTAAAGATTTCTGACTAAACAAGTAAAATGGTAATTTTGAAAAACCTCTGGTATTTGTTGTGGAAGCCATCTTAGATTTGAAATTATCATAACATATAGTATTCTACTAGTCAAGCCTTTTCAATTGATAGCCGTATTGAGAGAGTTGTGAAAATATGTGTACTTCGCCATTTTGTGGCGGCGCGGCGGTCATATCAAACTTAATAACAGATAACAAGCCGTCGTTTTCGCATCGGGGTTTAAAATAGCACACGTCTTATTCTATCATACAACCTGTACATTTAAATAAAGCAGAAAAGCGTGTATTCAAAATCATGTTGCTTGCTTCTCTATTAAAACGCCGTTCCCTTTAAAGCTGACGGATTCCTAGAGGACTAACCGGTAATGAGTCAGGGATTTAATTTACGAAGTGCAGATTACGAGTTACAAAGGATCGCCCAAGTTTGTTTGAGTTCGCAACCAGTTACCACACTATACTGGTGTGTTAAGGAGGTTGTATAGAATTGTGGTACCTTATTAGATGGTTTGGCTAACTTGAGATTCCATTCAAGTTTATTAATTATAGTTTATTACCAGTTTTTCTATCAATCTTACGTCCAGTAGTCAGAAACATAATCATCAGCCAGAAGACGTCCACTGCTGAACATAGGCATCCCATTAGAATGCCATTCGAACGACAAGCTGCCAATTGCATCTACTGGTTACTTGTGACTTTCACTAGACTGGTCCACCTAGTGGAAGGCCTACCTACGCTGCGTCTTCCGGTTCATGGTCGCCACTCAAGAACCTTTCTTCCCCATCGGTTATCGGTTCTTCGAGCGATGTGGCCAGCCCTTTGTCACTTCAGCTTGTAAATCCTATGACCTATGTCGGCAACTTCGGTTATGGAATATCCTCATTACGGATTCTGTCACGCAAAGACACTCCCAACATAGCTACCATACCATACCATACCAGAAGTAAGAACGCTTAATGAATAACCCTTCTCACTAATGTAGTTGAAAGTTGTTAGACATAAAAATTACAAGACCAAAAAAATTAAATAAAAAATAATAATAAAAATAAGCTAAAAATTACCAGCCTAAAAACAGGGCTTTTGAATTTAATTAATGAAGTCGTTACTTAACGGAAATCCTAATCTTAATTTGATGGTAAGATGTTGTTTGAAGAATATCTAGTGTCTTTCGAGCGAGCGCTTGAAGAGTCAACATCTCCTGAGGATGCCTTGTGCTAAAGTAAAGCATGTGTCGAGGAAGTCAGATACTGAGAAAAAGAGAGATAATAAGGTGAGGTGTGGAAGTGGTAAGGAGGAACCACACCATAAAAACAAACATATTTTTCGTTTTCTTACGCCGACATCAAGACAAAGCGAGAAAACATTAGATATTCTTACTAATTAGATTATATTTTTGATACGCGCCTGCTGAATAGAAATTATTTGATTGATTGAACGATGTATTCTTTAATGTAGACACATAAAACAGCAAATGTAAGATACTTTTACATAATATGCCTTAGTAACGGCCTCATCGCTAAAAAGCGATCTCTTTCAAATAATTTTGGAGTGAAGACAATTTACAAAAACAAAATGCTTAACACTTGTGTTTGTAACTTTTTAAAAGCAATACTCTCGCAACAGTAAGGAATAAAGACAGAGTTTCAACAGTGTTTGTTATTTTTAGCCTAATATTTTTGCAAATAAGTACGCTGAAAGCGGAAGAAGCGAAAGAGTCGCAGCAGGTGGAGAAATATGTAGTCTCTCTCTGCACCCTAGCGGAGAAGAAGCGTAACTTTATGTATGTGTATGTATGTATGTTTGTACGAAGAAATATTTAAGACCTATAATTTCACATTGACATACCGTAGCTTTTAGTATAGGACACTAAAAAATGACTAAGCTAAAGAAAATCGCACAAGTGCGAGTCGGATTCCAGCATCAAGTGTACCGTACCATTTTCTATACAAGATTAGTTCAAGTTTCTATCTTTGTCGTTGGTAATATCAAGCAAAAAAAAAAACGGTTAAAAATACCGTTCATTACGGGACTCCCTTTTTTTATTTACTATACTGTTTTCACTATTTTTTGTTATAGCAGCAACAAATTTCATATGTCAAAATGTGAGCTGCCTAGCTATCAATATAGTCTGCGTACATATCGCAAGTAATAGGTACAGCCTGGTGACACACGGAGAAATAGACAGACGGACGGACACCAAACTCTAATAGGGGTCCGGTTTCACCCTTTGGGTACGGCACCTTAAAAATCGTAATTTGAGAAATGCTCTAATAGGTTTTTAAGTATAAGTACAAATTAGTAGCAGCATCGGAAATATCTATCCCGTTTCATTTGTCTTTGTTAAGTGACTGCGACGGGTCAATAAAATCAAAAGCAAACAAACTAAAATCAGGTTCCCGTCTGACCGCATCAAAACAACCGACCCGTCCAGGAAGCTCCAATAGGGTTGTTACAAAATAATCTCCAAGTTAATGAACATCTTAGGGTTGACACCGCACGAGTGTGCGCCCGAGATACCCCTATTTAACGGGTGACTGTGGCTGATATAGCCGCTTTTGGCATGCTTGTATTTTTGAATTGTTGCTACTGTCAGCAATTGATATTTTTATTACTTTTTTTCTTCTTTCTTGATTGGCTTTCACCCTCCCCGTGTATTGTGCCAGTTCTGAAGTTCTTATTTATGGATAAAGATAGATGCCTGTTTGTTAACCTACTTCAATGCGGAGAAGTATTCATTTTTATATTGCCTAGATATTTTTTTATTTATGTTTTTATTCCGATTTCTTTGAAACGCCAGAACTGATTAGAAATAAAATATTTTTATCTATATATAATTTTATTTATATATTGATAATATTATATAAATTTTTATCGAAATCGATCCAGCAGTTTGGATTAAAAAAACTGCTTAATTTACGTGCTAAATCGAAATCGGGTTTTCACTTGCTTTAAAGTCAGCATTACTTGGCCATTAGCTAATTTGATGTAAAAGTGTATTGATGATGATAATCTAATCATGTCTACGATAACTTATACTTCTTTCATTAAAGTCTGTTTATTGATGTGAAGTACTTATTGCCTTTATAAAAAAGAGGTTCAAATAGATCCAGCCGTCGCCAGATATCAAGTAATAGGTAAAAAACAATAACAATCGAATTCCCTCCTCGTTTTATTTTGGGAAGTCAGTAAAAAAGTGACGAACATCGAACGCTTCCGGGGTTTATTAGCAGTATATTGTTGTGCTGTGCATTCTTTAATATTTTCATACAAGCGCAATTTACAAAAAGAAAATAAGACGTAAACTTTCTTTAAACCTCAGAGCCCGAGGCATTTTTTGCCATTATCGCATCAAAAAACCGTTGAATACTGAATAATTTTCTCCTCATACTTTTGCTATAAAACAGAGCACTTAGGTAGTTTTAGTGTAAATTCTAAAATGCATATTGTGGAGCCGTCTGGGGCAGCGGAGCTGAGGGGGTAGGGGGCTGAAGGGAGGGCTTACTTCATTAGAATTTATGATACATGCAGAGGCAGTAATTAAAAGAGTCCGCAGAGGGAAATAACAAACTGGGACGCGGAGTTAGTTTATTGGAGTGACCACGGGGTTAGGTCGTCTGGTTAATTATGTACATACCTACATACATACATGTCGCTACAGTCTATAGTCGCAGTCATATAATCACTCTTTTATTGTATTTTTGGCAACGTTACTCGATTACACATGCGCCTATAATTAATTTTTAAATACTAATACGTATCGAAAAATTCATTGTTCGTATGTAAAATTACGCATTGCGATCCTGAAGTTTAATTACGTGCAATAGTGCACGCTTATGACAGAGTGTACTTAACTGTCAAAAACACATGAAAACAATTCCAAAATAACTAGCCAATAAGGTCCTACATCTACGTGTTAAAACTTTTTGAATAACATTATTATCGTAATACCATTTAAGATGCCATTAGCTACAACATAAATAAAAATAACACATAAAAATTCAGGAAGCACTTTATTCGCCTAAAATTCAGATTTTTTAAGACTAAATATTGTCATTGAAAACATTTCGTATTTTGTCGGCGCCAACGAAAAATTAGCGCTGGTTCAGTCAATCAACTAGAATTATACTAATATAATAACTATGTCGATACTTAATTTAAATGGTTTATTAATATAAATCATAAGTTTTCTGAAACAAAAAAATCTATCGTCTTAGTTTACATTTCAAAATACTTTGTTCTGCTTCTATAATTTACTAGTAGTTTTCACTTGCGGCGTTGCCCGCGCCTTAAAAAAGAACTTAAAGAAGTTTTAATCTAGGAATCCCCATTGATTCAATTTCTAAAAATCCTCTCTTAATACACCTTGACCTCTATATTGAATACACCCTCTAAATTTCAAATCTCCTCAGCATTGTGTTAATCTCTGCGTTGATTACTAGCAAATATCAGTCTGTCAGATTTTACTATTATATTCTATATAATTTACAATTTTAAATATCTACTAATTTACCTAATCATTTAAGCAAGATAAAACACAGATCACTTTATTAAAATATATCCTGGAAGTTACTCGTACAATAATACCAAAATATATCTATTCCAGTGATTGTTAACTACGAGCAAAAAATGATTAAGTAGACATGAATTTATTTCAATACAATGTTTATTCAGCGAAAAATTTCGTAGTAACAAAGAGTTCCAATAATACCGATGGAAAAGAGTGATTTTCGTTACAAATTATTGTTCTGGCAACACTCATACGTGTCGCCATCGGATTGCGTCGGCTAACTTGTTTGACAGACAAACTTTTGTAATAACGAAATGTGCGCTCAGACTGTCGGACGTACAGAAAATAATGTATTATTATTTATTTATTTATTATTTCCAATGATGTCGACTATCTTTTATCAGTAGAGAAATACTAATGTGAATGATACTTACTTAACGTTCAAATTCATAGTCAGTGGTGAATAAATAAATGAATGAATTAACTCTTTATTGCAGACACACAAACATCAAATATACAGGAAAAATCTTACATCTAGTATCACAAGTGGCGGCCTTATCGCTAAAAGTATGCTGCGTTGTGACTTCGGTTCGACATTACATTAAAATATTTTCAAGTTATTTTGATGCATATCCAAACTTGGATTAATTTCAATAAAAAAACGATCTCCTGAAAACTATACCCTATTAAACCATAAGTGTTATGCTAAGCGTTTAAAAAATCATACATAAAAAACTGGTAAGGAATTTGAAAACCTTATTTTATAAGTCACATAATATAGGTACCACAATATTTTCTTTATTTTTAAATACAGTATGATCGCGGTTATTCAAATCATTGAAAAAAATGCCATAGGTCAAAAATCAGAGTAGTAATTAAATAGGTTCGAACTTGTAATTAAGTTCAGTGTTATCTTCTCAAGGCTTTAGACAAAACTTTTACTACGGTTTCTAATTGGTTACGTTTAAATTCTACGAGAAAATCAGCACCTCGCGGGCTTTATATAACTATAGTATTAACGAAGCTAGTGACCCCAATCTTCAATTAAATCAGCGCTCGTGTCTGGGCTATTTCGGTAGGCTACATAATAACGAATTCATATAGACGCGGCGACTGTACATTTGCCACATTCGACGGAATTAACCCTAGATTATAACTGCCCTACGTTTATCAAAATCGTCAAGTCAGTATTACTGTGAAAGAGTAAGAAATAAATAACATGCGTGCACTGAATTCACGTTTTTTTATCAATCCAGCGAGTGAACCTCTCTGCTTCGAGTCTGGCTCTGTATTTATATACTTGTCCGCAAGAAATTACGTACAGGTCGTAGTTTCCATCTAATCTTGACGAAACTTTGTCTAAAGGGTCCCTGATTTTTTGAATTTTAGTAGTCAGGGATTTTGCGTGTGGATTTTTAATATGACTGTTCCAAATGTCTGTAAAATAAAGGCTATAAGTATATTAGTCTGACATCGAAAATCCAGCGCAGGTTGTTGCAGCCAGCATTTAAGCGTAAAACTAATCATGACCTTTGGCAAGGTTTTCTTAAGCTGGACAGGTCAATTCTTCTTTTCAATATTTTTTTTATTTATCGATTTCTAAGATATGCCTAGTACAATTTGAAAAGCAAATATCTGTATCGTCTGAAGATATTATTTATTTTCCAGGTAGTTACAGATAACAAGGTCAGTCTTAAGAAAGTCTATCGTAGTCCTATCATTTATTCTGTGGTCGAATCAAACTAGTATGGTTTATAAATCAAATTAAACGTAAAAGAAATGTCGGTATTGACTTTTATTAAAGTAATATTTGTGTATTATTTATGTTATTATGTCAAAAATAAATTATTCATGCTCTAAAGCATATTTTATATCAACCTGAAATCTTTGAATTTGATCCAACAGCAAACTATTCAATTCAGAACTAAATATCGGAGTATAAAAGCGAAGGTAGATTTACACAAGGTGTCAACTATTAGCATCGAAGAGGAGGGTCTCGCAGACCGTTATGCGGGGTCTGAAAGACCAGGGTCCGACAGAACCCCGCATTTCAATTACTACACCGGATCCCTCTAAATAATTCATTGAGACACTGATCAAAGCTATCTTGATGGTATTGATCCTAATTGACACTTTACATTGATACTTTGTCGAGATGTGTAATACATTAAAGTATCAACTCAACTAAATTTATAGTAATGACGCTTTTGGCTAATCTATTAAGCATAATGGTGTTATAGATCATTGGAATTGATTTACTTGTATAACAAATATGGTAATTAATTCGTTAGCTAATAAGTTACATACATATTCACATTTATCTTTGAGGAAATAGTTTTTTTTAGAAATGACTCAAGTCAAGTTGAATTGTTAAAGACTCATTTTGTAGATAAAGATTATCTCAGATGATTAAGAACCAAAAAAACAATGTAGCTGGTTTAGCAGGAGCTAAAATACTTAATTATGTTATATGTATAAGCATTTGTTATTTGGTTTTTACAATTTTACAAAAACAGTGTATTAACGATACTTGCAGTTATGTCATATATATCAGCCCTATAGATATCGTGGGATGGTAAAATTTTTAGAATATGCAAATGTGTGATTATATAATCAAGGGAAAGTTGATAAAATACATTTAGATTGAACAGTAGGTTTTAACATGAAGGTACGAGTAGCGTCTCTCTTTTATCCAGTTTTCGACATGTCAATGGGATTTTTTAAAATCTGAACTTCGACACTGAAAAATGAATGTAACGGATTTAGTATCGACCCAGAGCTAATCCGTCATGGCGTCGACCACGTCTCTCTGCAATTTCACAGACCGCTAGTCAGTAATATTGATAACTGGAGCCCTGTGGGGCAACCGAAACGTACTCAGGACTGGAAAATAGTAAAAATGAAAATAAATTTACTTCTTATTTTCCTGACTCTGTCCCACTACGTGTGGTCGCACACCAAGTCTTGCTCTTTCACTCTACTCTATCAGCCGCCATTTATTATTTAATTCCTCCTTCATACATATCCCTCTTCACACATATTATCCACGTATTCTTCCAAGTCGCCTCCTACCGGCACTAACATTTCCAACATCTACCATCATTTCCACGGTCCTCTTTGTTGCTTGGCTGTTTTCTCTACGTATAACATGTCCATACCATCCTAGCCTACCACTTCTTTACTTCTTAGTCACTAGATCTACTTTTAAACTACCTCTAACTCACCCATTTTTAATCTTGTCCAGTCTTGTCACTCGAGACATCCATTTCAACACATTACTAATGGCTATAAAATAAAAAAACTACTCTGAGCTGTAGATCTCACGTCGCAAATTATGATAAAAGCTATTTCTGAAATTTTTGTTTTTTTTTATTTAACATGGTAGTGCATTTTTGAAATAAAATATCCTAAAACAAAATCATAAAAATATGCTTTAAATTATAATAATGTCTATACTACGAGAATATTTCAATACTAACAAACACACTTTATTTCTGCGCAAAAATTAGTAACAAATTTACAAACTTAAACATCCTACTCAATTGCAAAGCAATTGCTTTTTTATTCTACCAGGGGTAGACCTTGAATACGTCCACGCGAAGCATGTCAACTTTCGTTCAGCTGGCTGAACCGGGATCAATAAGCGTCGTATCAAAGAAAATGAAAATATTGTATTCAGAATTATATTTCCAACAAAACAAAAAAGATATTTCTGTGCCAATAATAAATACGAGATCACGGTTCTGGAAACTCTGCCTACGTGATTTTGTAATGTCACCGATGTCGTTTGAATGCTATAGAAAGGTAAGTGATGACGTAAAGTCTTGGAGATTTGAAAATTCGAGGCAATAACTAGCAGTTTTATGAAGTGTTGACATCGCGAACAAAGTTTATAAAATAACATAACGCTTGATCGCTTGAAAAAAATGGCTGTTTAATGACGTAGAAATAGACAACTTTTTACTAAAATCGAATTTAACAATAAATAATAAACTAAAAGCTTACAATTATACGAGGTTATTAATGACGGTCTTATTGATTGAAGCGATCTCTTCTAGGAAACCATAGGTACTTGATATCAAAATTTCTTCTTCCTTTTTAGTACATCCCGAAAAACAACAAAACCTAAAATTAAAGAAATTTTTATACGTATATACGAGTACAAGGTTTTATAATTATCAAGACCAGTAGAGCTATTGGCTTGAGCTAAGCTTGAAGGTGAACCTAAGTAATCAAACTTAATTTCGTTTTAACAAGTTCACTGCTTCATTGGTGGTAAAATGAAACCAAGTTTATCTATTGCTTGTACGTCTTCATGTCAAACCTTAGCCAATAGTACTGCTGTACAAGAATACCAACGTCCGGACAAACCTTCTTCTAATACAGGTTAATCAATAATTGATCATCAGAAGTCACCCTTCACCAATAGCAACAAGAACGGCTATAGTATTTTTGAAAATTTCTAAAAAGAAACAAATGCTTCATTTATTTCACCGTGCGTCAATGATTTTCTTGTAAGGGATAGCAAATATCTATTTTGAGATTTTATTAAAATGCTACTACAAAAGAGTTTAGTTGCTTATGGTTATTGCAAGCCACCCTTGAGAGGATGCTAGTTGATAACCAGTTAACAGACTGACGATAGTCAGTTAAGTTAGTAATTTTGTCAGGCTTATACCAGAAATGCTTTGATCATTCCTTACTGTTACTAACACAGTATTTAACATATCATTAGTAAACACGGTTTAAATTTGGAATCAGACTTTTGTAACATTCTTTATGTAAATTCAACCTCGCTCGAAACAGCGTAACAGAATTTCGTAGAGAATAATCGGCTAGTGTATGTACATATTCACACTCATATACATGTACGTATATATTTCACCTAGTTTATTCGTGTTTGAACTGTCTTGTCGCGCTGCGGGCGGTCGCTCTTGAACAATCGTCATTCTCTATGTCACTGCACTTTACTGCGTACGATACGATATTTACATCGGCTATGATTAAGTGAAATAGAAAAAGATTCATTTGCAACAGAAAACCATATTATTACATTTAACGTTACAAATAAAATTAAGCTTAGTCACTGCTTTCTGCCACAAACCGTAACATAATTATACAATATGATGAGTTGATTATAAGATTGATCGGATATTTATCTTGTAATTTTTTTGTAGTCCTAACGACATAAGAATACAGTGGGCTGTGTAAACAAAGAATGTGAAGGGCGTTTTGATTATTATTTTATTTTCAAATGGTTTGATTTGTCCGATTGCTGGGCAAAAGCTAATTTTCTCTTATTTAATTTCTCTTAGTCTGTTGCATTTGTATGCCAGTCATTTTTATATTTATCATTTATTTTCCAAACAAATAATATTTATTATTATATATTAAGTTTTCTCTAAAAAAATTTCTCAAATAAATTTAGATTTATCATCAAAAAGCACTGAAAGCAATCTCTGAAACTCGCATTTACTATACTTTCCATCGACTGCAAAAACAAAGCCCTTACGAGAAGTAAAAAGAAATAATACATGTTTTACGCATCATCTATCTCCGGATAAACCACTCCGTAGTCAAAAAAGCTATAGAAAAGAAAAATAATAACGATAATATCGTTACCGTTATTATATCGTAGTCGTATCGCTCCTTGTAAACAAGCAGCGTTTGTGCAATTGCTGAATTCCACTCGGCGAGGTAATATCAATACGTTGTCGCTGCCGAGTTAGTTGTGAAAATGCAATTTACACCGCAGTTGTGCTGTACTACTATCATATATTCTGTGCTATTGCAATACCTACACACTAAGATATATCTGATTTTGTGCTTTTGCTCTGTTTAGAACGTTGTGAGGTTAATTTCACAACGTTCTAAACAGAGCAACCAACCTAACCCATAATTCGGCTATCATGGTGGACCATGGCCTAAGCCCTCTTTTTGATGAGATTCGAGCCCAGCTTGTGCAGTGTAATGCCTATGGATTGATAAAAATATTTTTATTTTATCATACTTTTGTCTTCCCTAAACTTTTATATCCAATTAGCTTGGGCTTTTTCCTTTTTTTTTTTATAGGGTTATTGGTTACAAAGCCGAAGTAAAGAAAGCTATATTTTTAAACCATATCATAAGATACTTTTATTTTTTTATCTATTGTTTTGTACTTTTTTTCAAAATTGTATTTTCTTTTGTTATTTTTTTGGTTGCTTACCCAAAAAATTATAAAATATATTTTTTTATTCCAGTGTTGCATTCTTTATTAGATATTGTAAGCTAGCTTTAACCTTTCCTCGTAGCGTTGACGTCGCATCGTTTGAAATCCGAGGCAGTGTGAATTCAGACACGGCTGGAAGCGAGTTCAAGCCAAGGCTTATGCCGACCGACTTGACATGGACGAATACCAGTTCAATTGTACGCCTAGTTTAGTTACCTACAATCTCACCGAGAAAACCTAAGAACTGATCTCAAAGAAATATAAAACTACTTTGTGTTTACAGCCAATAGGAGAAGTTCTGAGAATTTATGAACTCACTACCACAGTTATTCTTGCAACTTAATATGCTTGATTTATTTCCTATTTAGTATTCTTAATAACCGATTTCAGAATAGAATTTAGGGTTTTCAACTCGTCCGACTTGTTTTTGTTTTTTTTTTGTATTCCCCGATCTCTCAATGACGCGCGGACGGACTTGTTTGGGATTTTGTTTATTAAAATCGTTGAATAAATAGCGTTGTTGCAAACTTGATATATTTTTGGGGGAAATACTAGATGACATATCATGAGAGAGGCTTATCTATATATTAAAAGAGTAACTCCTGACTGACTAATAGGGTCACAATCAACTCAGAGCCTAAACCGCTGAACTTGGAGACATAAAATTTGTAGGGTTGATTAAATATAGGGTGTTTAAAAATACGTATTTTTGAAATTCAAGCCCTAAGAGGAATAAAAATAAAGGTTAAAAGTATAAAACATCTTAATATTACTTTATATACGCCACCCCTATCATAGGGGAAACCCGTGCAAAGCAGAAGGACTTGAGTTGATACCTATATACACACTGCCACAATGGGATAAGGAAGGCTACCGATGATAATGATGATTATGCAAACATGATAATTGAACTAAGAGTGAAGTCAATACGATTATAAAATTATGATATGAACAAATTATACGTAGAAAAAAAACTAATATGTTTAAAAATATGAGATAATTATATCTTTCGTGACATTATATTTTAAATAAAAATCCATATAATTAAGGGAAAAAAACGTTTTTTCCAACTTTTTATCCCTCTAACTACGAACGGGTAACAAAAGGAAAACAAACATTTTTATTCAAACGCCGACACAAGTGCGATTCACGTGCCCCGCGGCAAGATATCTAGTTGTTATGTAGCGGCTCTTTGTGTAAAAATATGTGTGATTCGTAACGTGCTTTACTATATATTTTTTTGCTTTTTGTTTTCGACATAGAGATCAACTCGTTCGGATTGACATTCGGATGAACTTATAGACAAAGGATGGAGTGAAAATTAGGTGGGTAAAGCGATATGGAGGTTGTATTTGTTTACTTCTATTATTTTAGGGTGCGGTTTTGAACTCTGAGTGTGCTCATGTCCTTTAACGTTAAAGGAAAAATATCTTGAGGAAATCTGCTTGACGGTTATAGCTTCCGAAAAGATAAGTGAAGTAAACAAACCACAACTGACAACATTTCATTTTTGCAAAATGATGGAAATTCGAAAATCATTTCGAGATAGCAATGAAGAGTTCATACTAAAAATACCTGATTTTAATATGCACTTTCTTCAGAGTTATTTACAAAATACATGTAAAGAAAACCATTCCGCTCATATACAAGCTTTTTCTTTTATTTTGGCTTTGCTACATTATCTGCAAAGTCCAGTAGATGTCATATCATGACTGACACTGACAGTTGTCACATTCTAATAAAATAGCAGAGGGTTATTATTAGAAATGGCGACTGAAGATATTTTTAGATTTTAAAGTTAAAGTTAGGTAAAGTAAGTGTTAAGTAAAAGTCCTGAATTAAAGGCATTGAATGTTGTTTCTCTTGTTTTGCAGGTAAGTGATTGTTTCTAAACAACCTGCAATTATATAAATATCATATGTAATGTGTTTTGTTTAAATAAAACTCTTGTTTTGCGGAGCAACGCAATTCCGCATTTTTAATTCGACTCCTAATAATAAATGGAACATTATTATATACAGATGAAAAAAAATCTCGTATTTATGTTAAGACCGCCAGATGCCATTTATAAATAATATTATTGTATTTGTCATCTGTGAACCATACTTAAGCAAACAAAAATACAGATAATTAATGACATATATTCGTCAAAACTCTTTTACGAGTTTTGACGAATATAATATTACTTATACTGATATTTCCTTATATTTTCAACAATCTCTAAAAACGCAATTATTACAATCTGAATTAAATAAAATAGGACTACGTTATCTTTAATTTATTTATTTATTAATAAATATTGGGGGTCAAAAATTTGAAATTTTGTCAATTAGGCCAGGACTGATATTGGATATCATCAAAGTTTTTTTATATGGCAGACCCATGCCCAGCACTGGGACGCAATGGGTTGATACGTATTCATTTCATTTATTTCTCTATCGTCAGTAAAGCAATTGACGGCGCACCAGTAATATCGATTGCTCTATTTGGCAAATAGAAGTTTAGTTTTTCATTGCGTTCTGTCAGCAACCAGATGTTCCAATTTGTGCGATGAAATGAAATTGGTTTACGGAATTCCTGGAATATATTTGTATTTATCAAAAACGATTGCATATGCCAACTACCTACGCTAAATTCCATTGTCACTGGTTTTGTATAGAAACAGACATTATTTTTTATTTTACGTATTTAGGTTACCTACTAGTATCTCCGCGAACTGTCGACTTTATAAAAAATAACGACAATCACTTGACCAATTTTTTGTAATATTGTGTGTCTGTACTAAACTTTATGGAAATCTGCCTGCAAATGATGCCATAGCAGACTTCTGCCTTTGAGAGAAATACCAATACAAATAAAAATCCCCGACGACTAAAAATTCTAAATTTTCAACATTGGACACGGGTACGCTTGCGAACAAACATCCATACATACAAACTGACTGACGAAATAACATAATGCCAGACTGTCTGTCTGATCTGTCTGATCTGACTAATCTGTTGAATTCAACAGATTATTCCTTAGTAGAAATATATAACTCCCAGAAAGAAATTCTTGTAACTACCGTCTCTCACTTTAATGCTTTTTATATTATTTCATAACTTGCACCAATTTTTTATCTTAGAAAATTCAACTGAAAATCTAGTTTTAGTTTGAAGCAGTGATGTTGTCCGTTGACGTAGCCAGCCGTAAACAATATAACCTTCTAATTTATTTATAAAAACTATTCGGGATTTAAAAATATCCGACAGAAAATGTTGAACGTTTTGATTTGAATTTCCCAAAAAAATTAGATTCCCGAATATCAGTTTTTAAGCTTTTAGATTTATGTGATTTCAACTCTTACTTGTGAAATTTCTATTTTATGTTACGCAGGCTTGTAAAAAATATCGTCCTATTTTTACATTGACGGTTGAATGGCGAATTTCCGTTTAAAGACTTTTACTTTTATAAAAAAATACATTTCGCTTATATGAATATAATCTTGAAGTGCATAGACACAAAATTAAAAGTAACCTAAGGTAAATTAAGTAAAAATTAAGAATGTTTGAGTTTTGAAATGTTCTAGTCTAACACGTGCAAATGCCTATCAGCTGCTAATTTGTGTTATACAGAATAGATGCCGCTGACAGGCCTTAAATCGCGATGACGATGTTTGGAAGCGACGCATACATGTCTATTTTGTATTTAAATAAATTCTAGCTTCTGACCACACCCTGGTTTTACATTCACGTCAGAAGTATCCAAACAAAGAAAATATATAGAAGGTATTTTAAGTTAAATGCACACTACATACTTATATGACACACAAAATTAACCATGTTCTATTTAATTGCAGAATAGCAATAGACGTGCTACCATATAAGTTAATGTTCATGTTTGCAGCTAATATCACTTTCACTCGTACATAGTGAGAACAGATAGTTGTGAAAAATTGTAAATATATTTTTTGTAGTTATTTGAAAATGGCATTAACTGTACAAGTTCTTAACTTTAGCACAAATTCTTCCAGTATGCCAATCAAGAAAACCGGCGGTTAAAATTGCATAAAAAATAACATTGAGCAGTATTACACCCAAAATGAGGAGCTTACTACAGAACTATTAATGTATTTTATAGAGACATGCTGAATGTAGAAGTGTTATCATCAAGACTCATATTTCATAAACATTAAAATAAATAAAATTATGTTCGTTCACAATCGTAGCTCCCCATTAGGTTTTTCTTGTGTCGGAGATGCCATGCAGCAGACAGGTGTTCAAACTCCTAGTTCGAACACCTACTTCGACCGGGATTTGAACCCTAGACTGTCGTCGGATTTTGAAGCAACCATGCTATCCGCTAGACCACCGTAGTCGTCACTAATGAACTTAGACAATTTTTATATAAAAATGAGACATGAAAAAACTGCTGAATGTATACGTGTGTGACTTCACCTCCCGGTTCCTACGGAAGATCCGACGCAGGTTGTTTCAACTAGCATTATTTTGAATAAGGACGGGTTTTTGACAGAAAGAAGTTTTTGTAATCTTAGTTTTTATTTTACTAATTGTGTATTTTCTGTCGCAAAAATATTTGTCTATTTCTATTCTTTTCTATGTTGACAACATTGGTACCAGGAGAACAGAAGTTGCAGGATGTGTGGTGAAATGGTGAGCGAGACAAACAAGCTCATTACGACCGAAGCACCCACTGAAGATGACGCCAGAACTCATCAAGGCGGAAGTGTCTGCATCTATTATATTCGTGTATATGTATGTAGGTATATCTTTGAATAGAAATATTAGGACTTTAAAACATTTTGTACGCTACGATGTTTCTAGAAATTTGCTTGTCCAGTGTGAAATTATATGGATGGTGTTTTTACTTATGTTAACTTGTTATACATTTAAAATGTATGTTTGTCTGTGGCTCCTGAATGGATGAAACGATTTAGTTTTTTATCTTTGGAAGGTGAATTAAGTGGGTGTGTTCTTAGCTAAGTTTCATGAAAATCAGTCTAATATAGCCGCAACTAAAGAATTACGGATTTCATATTTTGTCGTAATCTCCTCAATAATATCTATATACTACCAGCTGACCCGGCAAACTTCGTACCGCCTAACAGACGATTATTATATACGATAGACATATATTATTACGAATCGATTGTATGGGAGTAAAGAAAAGTGATGTTTTAGACCTTTTCAGGCAATTTTTTAAATTTTTAAATTCTTTTTTTTATATGGGACAATATATATTATATATATACATACGTATATATATAATAAACACCCAGACACAGGTCAAACAGACATGTTCATGCACACAAATATTTGACCTGACCGGGATCGAACCCGGGACCAGCGGCGCAGAAAGTAGGGTTGCTACCAACTGTGCCAACTGGCCAGTCAAAACTTTTAGAACCATCCTCGTATATAAAGGAATATTCTAAAAAAAATTAGCAGAATCGGTTCAGTTACTCTCGATATTTGCCCTTATCAACACATTCAGCGATTCATTTTTATATTATAGATATATTATAAACCTACTCTACGCTAAAGGTAGCCTGCACCATAAATTACAAATTAAATATTTGTGAAGGGGGTATATTGAATTTTTAATTTTATTTGTTAAGGTACTCGGACAGGATGTAACTCATTTTTTTTTTTAAATATGTTGGTATTGGACTTGTATATGTTCCCGGGTAAAGAATAAAATATGAAATCTATTATTTCATTTAAACGTGACAATTCATGTTAAACATCAATATATATTGAACTTAGGTATGTTATATGTATTGAACTTAGGTATATTAAATAAAATATTTTTTTATAGTGATGTCTTTAATTATTCGCACACGTTGGCATGAACGATAACACTTAACTTACTATTGTAGTGTAGAGTTTAATATAATTTGGTATGTGTACATATATGTATGCGCATTTAGATATAGTAATGTAAGTAATTAGATTCATTATACGGATTTAAGGTGTACAAGATTGTTTCTCTATCAGATAGGAACTTACAACATTTCACAATTAATAATAGCATCGAACTTACATGAGCCCAAAATCTTTATCCATAGTGAATCCACTTTTTTTAAAGCACCAACTACCTTCTAAAAAACACTAACTGTGTCCAGGGGTTCAGAAAATGAGGCAGTATTTCCCCCCATCTTCAAAGCGTCCTGCCAACCACCACAGTGACAACTAGACATCCACAAGAAGTACCAGGCAAGCCACGATGGATAGCATCCCTAAGTATTAGCTCTATCTACATAGATTTATACAAGCATCCGAACATAAATTACTGGTAACTGCGTGTCTTGTTTCTTGGGCGGCGATTTGCGACGCTTTTGTACAAGATTACAATACATTTGTGTTGTAATTTAGCTGGATTGCCGTTGTTTTTTATCGCGTGACGTTTTTAAGTATGCTATTATTATTCATCAGGTGCAGTATTTTCGGTTACAAAATTTGTGATATTTTAGTAAAATTTTATTGTCTGTGTAGAAATTGTAGAGGAACAAACATAATAAACATAATATTGTCGTATAATACGACTCATAATTGGACAGACAGGAAAAAATAATCCGTTTCAACAAATAGACGATGATGTGGCCTTATTTTAAACATACTTATTATGAAACAAAACTTCAAACTGTAGGTAAAAAAAATTGGTAAAATAGACAAAAATAAAAATGTAGGCTTAAATGGTCTATAGGTGATCTTTCTGCTATATTTGTGCTGTAGTTAATCATTTTGTTTTTGATAATAAAGCTCATTGCTTATTTAGCTGTAGACCTTAGTATAGTTTTTTTTTTCAATAACTCTTCTAGACTAGAACTATAGAGTACTATTATAAACGTTTATAATTGATCAAAACTGATATGTCATCAGATACTTCTTACTTAAAGACGTGTAAACGTCCAATTCTTTTCAAGTCGTTTCAAGAACTAAATAGGTACACTTTACTTCTTTACCGTCTAGCTCATCTCGAAGCCATGTTTTATACATTTCCAATTTAGATGGCTCTCCTCCTGATCGGATTTTACCAAGAAACGATCAAATCTTTTTTATCTTTTGGAATAAAATTTATGAGCTATTAATATTTTACAGAAAACCGGAATCGGAAAAAAACTTATTACAGGAACTGCTGTGACGACAAGAAAAACGATAATTTCGGGTTTAGAAATGAAGACACACGAACTATTTTTGATGTATTTGATTGTACTTTATAATCTATACGGAAGATATGCAGGTTCCTGTTAATAAGTAAACAAAAGGTCCATTCAACAATAGTTTTATTTCTGATGTTTCTTGAGGAAATTCGCATAAAATACCAGTGGTTTTAAACTACACTTAGATGCGAGATCAAAACATCAAATAGATATGAATACTTTTTTTTGGTATTTTATTAGTCGTAGGACATAAGTAATTGCCTTTTGTCAGCAAAGATTGAAGAAGAGGTTGTTAATTAACTAAAAGAAATCATGTATCAATCTATATACTCAATATAATAACATAAGTGAATAGTAATCATACTGTACTTAAGTCAAAATTACTATAACTTTTGAACAATAAGCATACTAACACATTTTCTGCCTATCTATATAAGGTTATCGGTTAGGGGTGTACTAAGCCGAAAGGAGGTGAGGACTATACTCGGCTTAAAGAACTACTATTTATATGGGACCAACACTGAATTCGAGAAAAAAAATCAGCTGTTTAAAACAAAAAGTTGAAAAACAACTAATATTTTTTTCTCAAATTCTGAGTTAGCCCGTAGTAAAAGTTGTTCCTTAGGATGAGTATAGTGACCTCCTTTCAGCATATTACACCCCTAACCGATAACTCTGTATAGTTTAGAAATTACAGCCAACTGCGAACTAAATTTAACATTAAATATTAATTGACTAGTTAAAAAAATTCAGCAATTATCCCAAAAAGATTTCAAGTCAATAACCAGTAATCAATCCACCAGTCAAACAAATATAAATTAACTATTTTTTTATTTTTTGTAACATATTCTTGTCGAAATAATACTTTACAGCTAAAATAAATAATCACAATTTATTTTAAACATTGCTGATAGTTTTAGCTTCAGTTCTCGGTTATTATGTAAGTAATCAGTGAACCAGTCATAACATATCTGAAAAAAATTAATTCGAATTAATTTATCAGATAGCTGAGCGAATAAACGTAGTCAGCGTAATCCTTGCGTCCGACGCGAATTCAGAAAAAACTTATTAACAGAAACCAATCAAATTACCAACCATTTAATAATTTTTTCCCGCAAAAAATCAAAGCCCGACTTTTTCAATTTTAACTTTTACGCATGACAAGAGGGAAATTAAAACCAGTGCAGACCCGCGAACCAATTTTCAAACTTTAGGGACACAGGCAAATTAGTTCCCGAAAGGCTGCTCGATTTAATCAGAAACCATTCACAAGCAATTCATATTTTAAAGAACAACTCGAGCGTAATAACGGAAGAGCATTGTCAATAACATCAGTAACTCAACTTCTCCGCGATATGAATCGCGTCGTGGAAGCAGCGTCCGTTAGTTAACATGAACTGATAAGTGAGTCGAATCCATCGACTCAAATTTCTGCCGCTGTTTTTGCCATGCCGGAGGTGGTCCAGATGGACGGTAGTGATGGTAATGACCTTTAGTGAAAGTATACCTACAAAAAATACTTACACTTTGTCGCTGAAATTTATAACTGTGTGACACACTAAATAAGATATTATATAGAGGAAATGTTATTTGAAAATATGAAGGATGCTTTGTTTTGTTTGGAACATATTTGCTTATTTTTTTAACAATTTTCGTAGTGGACATGTTATATTGACTAACGAGATTTTTTTAAGGCTCTTCTATATATTACGTATTTGTCTTCAAATAAAATCATGAGTAAATAATAAACTGAATTTGCAATGAAGTTAAATGGATTTGCGTTATACAATAACATCTCAGAATTATACGTGAAGTGACGCTAATGGAAATTTATTGCAAACAATATTAATGAGTCTGCATATTAACTTGGTTATCTACTAATGTACATAATATAGAATTCACAATGTCAGTGTCACAATGTAGTCACACAAACCATTAAATATAAGATAACAATAATTCTTACCAAATATAGTGCTACAGATACAGAATAGCCTTAAGGTATGTGTGGCCTGAATGTTATTTATAACTATTGAGTACGAGACGTGCCATTGTTGTGGACACAAACGACATATTTCACCCCTGATGAAGTTCGTTGTATTGAATCTGAACGACAATATAATTGGATCTTTCCAAGAATCAGGTACCCGTGAAAACACGTATTGTTAAACAAAATTAATCAAACACGCGTTACTTTTCTAAATATTATCAAGAAATATTGAAACATGGTTTACTGTCTACGTATTTACTAAATAGCATGATATCCGGACAAAGTTAGGCATACTCGTTCCTGTGAGGTAAACGGACTAAGTTTTGATTCCGTAACTATCGGATTAAAACGCCATTTTACGGTATATTCCAAGTACGTAGAAGGAATCGGAAGTTGGAATAATCTACGCTTTGACTTGTTGACTTTCCTAACTAAGAAAGACGATATAAAATTGATTTTGAAGTTTGTATTCCTAATTTAAAAAGGGTAAAGACAAAGAGTTCTAAGTAACATTCTAAAATGTGTAATAAAGTCAGGATCAAGTTGAGAACCTTAAGTTGTTAAAATCTGTCTCCTAGCACCTAACGGTGTGTACCAGTAGTCTTCCTTGAAAGCCAGTATATTTGAGACTAGGCATGCTCCTACTAGTGGATCATTGTCGATTCACCTTTGCCACTGTTGTGGTCGTGACAGCTGGTGGTTAAATGCCGATAAAAAAAACTAAGGTGTTAATTGTTGAGAATAATCTGTAGTAGATCTCAATTTAGTACATGATTGATGATTTTTAATAATATAATATTTAAAAAAATAGTTGTTAGTGTTTATTAACATCTATAAGCTATTCAAAATCTACAAGGAAATACATAAAACACAATTTTGAAAAATGTGATAATGGTGTAATAAAGTCCTACTTTTAAAAAGTTTTAGTCATATTACTATCATAGCTAACCAATAAATGCAATATCTTGTAGATAAAGAGATCCTCCACGTTTTAATAAATATTCTCAAATCACCCTCTTGCATCGAAGTTCGAAAAGAGGTAGGTATCGTTTGGGTATCATGAATACTGTTAGAAAGACCTCCCAGTCGACGTAAATCAAATCCTGCTGTTTATTTTCCATCACATGCGATCAGATGCGACTTCCAAGGTATCCAAATAGAGATATTTGAATAAGCGAGCTACAGAGAGGTAACTCTGAACACTAGTGTTGGAATTAATTTTCGTGATTCCGAACTTTTGTTGTTTGATCATGTTTACAATTAAGATTTCTACTAGATCAGATCCATTTGATACCCATATTGAGAGAGTTGGTAAAAATACATAATTGGCCATTTTGTACCGATTTTCATCAATAATAAGAACACTAGTTCACCTTTAAAACAATAAAAAAAACAAAAGCAAAATCAGGTCATCCGTTCGGGAGCTACGATGCCACAGACAACATACAGACACGTCCGACTGAAACACGCCGTCACTTTTGCGACAAAAAAATAAATAAATTGTTGGTTATATATTTAGCCTTATTTAGAGTAACGCGTGTTTGATTCATATAGTATACTATATATATAGACGACGGGTTTTTATACATATCTGATTGTTGAAAAGGTCCAACTATAGTTTCGTTCAGATTCGGTGAACCTCATCAGTGATGAAATGAGTCGTTCGTGTCTTCAACGAATGACACTCAGGTACGCGTGAAAACGCGTCTTCAAAATATCTATTTAGTCTGTAATATAATTTTCTGCTATTGTTTACTGTAGCCCTGGCCCGGCGCGGCCGAGTCCAAATGTGCGCTATCATAGATACAGTTACCCTGATTGAAGGGATTTACCGATACGGCTACGTTTTGGAATATTTCAACGTACACAATATGAAAATTACAATCGGGTTTTATTGACTGGGCCATAAAAGAAATATCTTTCTCTGTAAATATGTACCAACAAATTTCATAACTGTTGTTTGTAGAAATGTACAGCACGTAGCAAACACATTAAAATACTTAGTAAACTAGGTTTTACCGTTTCACTTTTTTCTGTCTTTAAAGTTACAAGCTTCCTAAGCAGACATATTTTTGCGATGATACGATACCTATTAAAGGCCTTTATTATGCAGAATTTAATAACTTTATTGAAAATAATATAACGTGTAGGCTTAAAATACATCATAGTGAAGCGATTGACACTATTAAAAAAAACGTTACAATTTAGGGGGTGAAAAGAGGTAGGCCCGGAACGAAAAATGTGAACCTCTTATGTACCCTGACATTGCCTACATTGCTTCAACCTTTCACTTAAAAACATACTTGAGCGGTTTGCACCGCGGTTTGAATAGCTCGTGGTACAAAACAACTAAAGACCCTAATTGTTATCTGAAAAAAAAACAAGCGGAATCTACAATTTGACGCAACATGATTGGGGTAAAAATTCTTAGGTAGCTTTGGTATTTTGTGGCATAGAAGTCTTGTTATTATTATTATCACTTTATAACTCTTATTATTTTATTATAAAAAGATAGTACAAAAAAAACTAATATAACTATAAACTTTGCTTATTTTATTAAACGTAGATTTTATGATTTATAGGAGCCTCTGTAATGAATCATTTCCGATTTTCCATTACCAGTATTCGAAATGGCCAATTCTCGTGCAATTGTAGCACTTATGCACACACCTGGACTGCATACTAATATTAACTCCACTACTGTTATTATAGGCATGAGAAATTATCAAGGATTTAACAATTGTAAACGAATTTCAATACTAATACAATAAAAGTTCTATATTATGAGAAAAATGTGACGTCTTCATTTCGGCAGGCGCCGGTGTAAGTTTTTTTATATGAAACCTGTGGAGATTTATAAAATTTAATGAGACTTCTAAAATTATACCTAATATTAAAAAAAAATTAATGACATAAATGAATAATAGAACGTTTTGTAAGTATGCAAAACCTATAAATGGTGGGCACCAAGCCAAATTTACTATCTTAAAAAATAATTTTTTATTCATATTTAAATTATTATTAGAAATATCAAGTTTGATCATAAAACAACAAAACACAAAAAATTAAACGACTCTTTTCTTTATCTTGTTGATTTGTTGAATACAAACCAATGTCTAGAAGACTAAAATCTTACTGTACTTAAATAACGCAAAGTTAGTTCATAATGCCAGCATGCCAAGAAAAAGTTTTATTTCAGTAACGTAACCTTATAACAATTTCAAATAGCCTTTAATTGGGTCATTTTTAAATTGAATTTTAGATATGACATTTCTCCTAGACTTATTTTTCCCAAATAATGCTATAGAGACAAAACACTGAACTAAAATTTTCCATGCCAAACAACCTCAGAAAAAAATCTCTACGCTCAAAACAGATAAAGAGAATCAGACGGCAGAACATCAATCCTAGTTCAAAAGTAAAAGCACTTTAGCAAAAGATAAAGGTCACATCGGCAACAGAAACACTTAAAACCAACAATAATAAGAGCAATTACTCGAAACACCCAAATTTGCTCCGCGCTGCCACGTTAAATAAATAAGCCCGTGCGACGTCTGAAGAACTAAGATAACAACCTAGAGATTAGAAGTAACTCTCCCTTTCCGGCCACTATATTCACAGTTTTTGCCGGATACTTAATACTTATAGTAGAGGACCGAAGCTTATAGTGGTGTTTAGTACAGGGCAGCAGTTTCAAATAATCTGCCGACAAGCTTCTACCTCTACTAGGAATATTAATTAGTTATAATATTCGATGTGATATTTAGTTGGATCTGTTTTCCTGACTTCGAATTAAAAAATATCGAAAAATGAATTCAAAAAAAGACACCACACTAATCTTCACGCTGTACACTATAATCTCACACATCCAAAATAAATTGATGTGGTCTAAAATTTGATGAGCTCACCCAAAACGGCTTCCTTATGAGTGCGGTCTTCATTCAATTTTCAAAAAATTTTCAATAATAAAAAGTCAATCAGAAACACTACAGCAAACAAATAGATGGGTTCACGATTGAGGTATCAGTAGAAAAAAATTAAGCGATCATATCTAGATTAAGGCAGACCTACACTTGTCATTTTATACTAATCTTTCTTACCATTCTTGATACTAAATACGGAGATATTTGTGAATATGATGGTGATTCCTTCTATGGATTTTTTGATATCAGCAACAGGTTTCTGTTGTTTAGTTTAGTCTCTATATTTAGGCGTTCCGTGAAACTATGTGAAAGTTAATAACTGAAATAGGTTTTGAAGATAAACACTTAAATAAAAAACATTATTTTTCTTATCAAAAAACATAAGATTCCTCTTAAATTACCAAAAACATGATTTCTCAAACTATAAGAATTTTGTGATCATTTTACTAGGAACTAGGCTGACTAAAATCTTGGCTAATTATTAACGTACTTCACAAACAAACCAACTTTTTCAACAACAATTATTGTCAAACCATTAATTGTTTCTAAAGGTTGGCATATGTGTAAATTAACCGGCATAAACAGATTAGTCACATATCTACCCATAACAACTATAGACTTTGCACCCGAAACGGCAAACTAAGTTAGCGACTTAATTGACGTCGTCCCGCGTCGGAAACTTGAGAATATTAATATTTGTCAAGGGCGGGTTGAATAAATACATTTCATTGTAATAAAATCGTTTACGCAGATTTCAGTTATACAAAGTTTTCTACAAAGCAGCGATTATTTATTATTTGGGGAATTCGCTGTGTGCGGGAGATACATTACATTCTATTTTTGGATTTTCATAATGTGGTTTAAAAGTAGGAAGGGTTCAAAGGTTGCCTGGAATAAATAGCTTTAGGCGTTACGGTTACCCAATGTACTTATGTTATCTGTATTTATTTTATTACTAAATGAATATATAATAAATTGTGGGTTACTAATTATAGTCACAATATTAATTTAATCAGTTAATTAAATTAGGTATAACTTTTCTACATAACATTTTTTACTGAGTCTCACGACACAGGATTCTTTCCTAGTGTGAGATTCGGAGACCTATTAAAAAGTTATACAATGTTTTTGTGATTAATATTAGTGTGCTTTAAGTGTTCCCTTGTGTTTCATGTTATTTGTTCTAATAAACACATAATTGTTCTAAAGTATTACATTTGTGCTCTCTGCGTACTTAACTAATAACTAACAATAATCATGTAAGATAATTAATAAAAAAAATATAATAAGTTAATTTATAAATTTTTATTTTATTTATTAATTTAAGTGAAGTTTTTACCGTTCTGTATTGCAGTATTTTTTGGCGTATAATAAAGTTCTATCTGGATTTTGAATTTGGAGTGTAGGACTTGTCGGAGAACTTTATGGGAACAATATATCTGTATATGACAATACTGGAAACAACATGCACTGATTGTTTAACACTACACCGCAAAGACAGAAATAATCGTGATATCACGTAATGTTAGTGATGAAGAAGTGAAACAATTAAAAGCGATCTTGGTTTTGTTTTGTCACAGTTGAAACGGCAAACTGTTGAAACGAAATCAAGATTGCTTAAACTTTTTTTACTTCTTTCATCACTAACTCTTTGCGATAGCACCACTCTGTTCTGTGGGTGTCTTAGAGTATTTAATGTTTTGTTTTTATAGGTTTTTCTAGTTTTGGTTGAAGTTAAGCTATTTTAGTAACCAGATACCTATATCAAGTTCATTCTACATAAATCATAACCTGATAGTCTCTGACAGCCTGTGTCAGGCATTAAAGCTAAATAATTTAGCTAATAATTCACTTAAAAGTTCAGCACAGTATGTCGTTAGTCATCTTGAAAACTAGCTGGGCTATCTTTTAGCAACCTTGCTTAAATTTTGATAGTGTTGAAGTGGAGAACTGTCAAAAATAAAACTAAGTTTGCTTGCTCTTGTTTTGATTCTTTTCATGCCTAACTATAGCCGCTAGGTCTACAGCTTGGTTTCAATATATGTACCTACATTGTCGAAACCTACAAAACGTGTAATACAACGTGTAACAATACTTAACGCTGTTAATATATCCATCGAGGCAAACACAAGCAAAAAAAAAATGCAAAATTTAAAAAAAAAATGGCGTTCTGCATACAACTTTACCGATCACGTTACCAATTGTTGTATGAAGAACCTAATATATCTTTAATTTTGATGGGTTCACTTTGATGTGTAGACTAACACCCTTAAGTATTGTCACACATTTCTGTTATACTTTGTATATTGGTTTGGTTGTTACACAGTTTATTTAACATTACCGAGATATTAATGTTATGTTAGATCATGCGGCAATACTCAATGATATCAATAAACACACAGGTAGGTATGTAGGTGACACGATGAGACATTCATTAAGGTGTGTTCGATAGACTAGTTTTGATCAAATCTAATCTACGCATTCAGTTGTAACTAACTTCCTGTTGTGTTTCAATAATCATGGTATAGAATTATTACAATAGCTAGGATATCAAAAAGAAATAGAGGTCCTAAAAACTGAAGGTAAAAATAAAATAAAAGTAAATAACCTGTGGATGCAATTGGTAGTTTGTTGGTCGGAATGCCGTTCTAATAGGGAGGCCTATGTACGTAGACGTCACACGGCTGATGATGATGATGATGATAATGAGCAACATTAATCCTACTCTGCAATACCACGCCGTCGTTTACCGTAAAGCAAGTCTGTGTGGATCTGAGCGAAAGCCATCCTAAATTTGTATTTTACAATTTATCATATCAATGAATTTGTGAAAAATATGTTAAATCGTCATTTTGTGACGGCAGACATCATAGATCGTTTTTTATCAATCATACCTAAAAAAATTGTGACAAATTCACCTTTCAGGGAGGAAACTAAAATAAGGGAGTTTTTTATTATTATTTAATTATTTACACTCCACAGATGCTTTGGTCCGTGCCTTTTACGAGTTTTTTATTTTTTTTTGTGAATATAATTACATTTCTCTAAATTCTAGGCTTATAAAAGAAGACAAATAACTACTTAGCTAATTAAACTTTAAACAATTATTATTTCAAATTTTGAATATTGAATGTCACTTACATAAGGAGAGCAATCCGGCCCTCGCAAGCAGCACCAGATAATAAGGGAGCTACGATGCCATAGCCAGGCACAGACATACACACACAGACTCAGGGTTAAAATACTCTCGAACAGGAAAACAGTTTGCAGCGAATATCTTTACGGTCAGAAGCATAACATTCCATTATTTGATGGCTATAAAGCGTCACTACAAAGAAGGCGCACCTGTATCCGTTAATTGTTATTAATTCGTTTCCCTTCCCGACAGTGGCTCGCTGAGCACTCGGGCCTCAGGGGGGTGTTATGTCGCTTTCTTTCTCCTGACAGTTATATTCCAAAACGAATTTATTTTAAAACGTCTACACCTATACACAATAGGACGCGGTTTTGACTTTTTGTTGATAATTGACAATTTAATGATTTTTTGCGTGGATTGTATTTTTGAAGTATTAAGGGAAATTCTGGTGTATGCATTCAACGTGAACGATACTGGAAAGAAAGAAACATAACTTGGAAAAAAAGCCAGACAGCGAGACGGACTCGTATGACGATTGTTTTTATTAATTTGACATTAATGTTGTAATAATTTGATAAAGCTATTTAATACTTGATTTAAAATGTAATTCTTTTTGTGCATGCTATATAATTTATATTAGTATTATAATTAACTATAATATGTGAGATAATTGTAACTGCCATTAATAATAGTTTTTATCTCAATGAAAAAATCATCTAATCATTTTTTTTGATCTAGTAGTTTAATAACATATAAGCAAAAAATAAACGCCTTTTTTGTCCATCTTGGGTCTTTCGTATCATTCAATCGCGGCGTTGATGCTAGGGATGCGCCGTAAGGAGTCTTTACGTGTAGGTACTTAATCGTAATATGATATCTGATATGCGCTACGAAAAGTCCTTATGCATAGGTACCTCATCCTTATGAGGTATCCATTATGCACCGCAAAAACTCCTTACGTGTACGTAGCTCATCCTTAAGAGGTATACGTTATACGCCGCAACGAGTCCTTACTCGTAAAAGTAATCGTTTATGATCAATCAACTCTCAGAAATTTGTCGATATGTTTAAAATTTCTTCAGAATATATTTCAGTAAACCCATCCGTTTAGGCTTGCCTATTAGGTCAGTTTAATCGCCTAGTTTCATGGATTAGATTAATTTCTGACGTTTCGTGTGTCTGCCAAATCCGTAGCACTCTATCGAAGCGCTAAGTACCCTAAAGATTTTAATCACCCAAACTAATTGCGCAGTCCAAAAACAAAATAGGCTCTTATCATTAATGCCAGAGCTCAGTGCCAACAGTATGCAGTTTATACAGAGTTATCAACTTGAATTAAACTAAGCCTATGAGGACAAGTTATAATCAGCACTTTTAAAATAGATGGAAACAACTCGGGACTTAAGAAATAAATTTAAGGCTATTATATCAACGAGTATGTTCCCATTATATCAACACTTAATTAAAAGAACATTTTTCAATGTATAGTTTAGCTATATAATTTTTGATAAAGTAATTAAAGTTATTATAATAATGATTTACTTACGACGGGTTATTTCAGTAGGCACATACTATTATATCATGGATTAGTAACGAATTTTTTTAATTTGCCTGGTATCTTGTCGAAACTTAGTTAAGAAATTCTACGGTTTTTTAGATTTTATACAGCGGGGATTTTTGAATTTCCCCTAACAAGAGGAGAAGCCGTCATTTCCCTACGGGTTTTAAAAATGTTTGGCAGAAATTTTTTAAATAGGAATTCTTATTGGATATGAGGTTGATTGTTAATCGCAAGTAATATTATGGCCACTAGTTCAACAGTTCACAGAATTATAAGTGTTTATTCTAATCGGTTTTCAAGTCAAAGTACATGTTGCTAATGAAAATTCCCCTCTTTAGGTTATTGCAAGCATTAAAACAATATTCATATTTATTTATTGATAATTCTTATTTACAAGACAGGTTACAATTATACAATATTTATATATAAAATAAGCTTACATATATACCTAAGGAATTTCCTAAAACAATTCAATAAATAAGCAAGTTCTTACTTAGAATGATAAGTTAAAAATATTTCACAGTAGTCGTTTTACTAATTTAAATCCTATATTTTTCCTCTTGACCTCTTCCTCGATAAGCCAACGTTTTAGAACGAGCTTTGAATGCGCTCATACTTGATTCAGCGGCCACATCTTCCGACAACCTACTCGTATAGGTCCCACAACATGTGTAATTTTTGAAGACTTGTGTAGCGTACGCATCACACCCTGCAGCTTGTCCTTGCCCCAGGTCAAGTAAGCTGGGAACCCTGTATTGACGGTGTAAATAGTGTCAGTCCATTAATCGCTGGGTGCTGGCAAACATCCGACGAATGTCCAGCCTGTGTTGCAAGGGATCGCAGCTGCTAGGGATGTTAGATATCCACGCAACAAATAACCCAATTTAAACGTTAGCAACTACTATTCTCAACTTCAAAAAAAAAAAAACGAGTACTCAATATGACTCAGTTTCTTAAATGTTTATGACCTGACACAAATACCAATATTTTCTTTAATTTTCTTTTTATATGTAAGTGGTGAGTTTTTTTTTTGACCTTTGAATTGATCCCAATTAAATTTTCTTAAAAACATCCAGAACAGTTACAACCTTGCGATGGAAGGTCTTTGGTTAAGTCCAAGGCATTTCGATCATAAAGCTTCGCGAAACTTGGAAACTTGTTGATTATAGCCCTAAGGGGGTATTCAACAATTATTTATACAGTTTTGGAGAATTTTAGACCTCATCTTTTTGTGGTACTTACGATGTTCGTGTTTTGTTCGACCCCTATTACCTACCTATTCTCACATAAGTTTAAAAAAAAAATGTTAAAACGAACGAGATTTTCGAAAGACGCAGCGTACGCGTTTCTCTAGTTGAACCGAAGAAAAAGTAAAAATCACGAATAATCAGTAGATGCAATGGCAGCTTGACGTTCGAAATGGCGTTCTAAGGGAAAGGCAGCAATAAACCTAATTAATCAATCGCTAATCATGTTAGTGATGATTTTTAGACCTTTTCATAACAAAAATTTACTATAAAATAATTTGATAATAAAAAAAAACTACAATTTTATTGCAGCCTTTTTTAAATATAAATAAAGTATTTTAACATAATTAATGGGTAAGTTTTGCTCACACCTAACGCATGTTCCCGACTGATATATACTGATATATCACGGACGTTTTGAGCGTGATGGATGAGATATGTACCAAAGTCATTCGAGTGCTGAATTTGTTTTTATATTTATGGATGGATTGATATGAACCTTTTAGTTTAACTTGACTACAGTTAGTACTTGTTAAGTAATGAAATATAGCTTACTTACCTTGCAAATTTAAAGTTGTAACATAATATTTTTTATCTATTTTTATATATCCTTTACGGTATTTTTTAACATGTTTTGTCTTATTTATAATATTAATTCTTTCATAGATCTTATTTAATACTTTGTTTTTTTCTTTTGATTAATGGCACCATACGATTTATATATTTGCCAGCGTCAAGTTTATCAATTTTCGAGTTATTAATCAATAAAGATAAGTCAAATATCAAGTGATATGTCATCGTGGTCAAGTTAAGGTCATATCATGTACCGTGGTAAAGCGGTAGAGACTTTACCAGGGTTTCTATGGAGATTTCCCGCGAACACGAAAAACACGTTATTCCGTTTATATATCGCTTGCCCACACTTGTGCACATAAACAAGACAATAATGGTTAATAATCCACCAATATTACACACACATTGAAGCTTGCAGAATCACTAGATTTGCAATAAATACACATACAAAGACGCCATTTTTTCAGCGAACGCGGGAAAAAAAAAACCATTTAGTACTTTGTAGAAATCAAAAAATTTCTGTCCTCCTGAATTAGTTTTTTATATTTGTTATAAATGTCATTGATGTCAATGCCGTACTGCTTACCTGCCAAAGTCAACGTGTCAAAGAGCCAAGGTCAAACTCCTTTTTTTTGGCACCTTACAGTCTTCGTTTGCCAGCATCGTGCTTAATTTTACCCGGAGATGACCCTATCTTAACTGCTATGTGACGTGCGTGACGTCACCACCCGGTTCCAACGGAAGATCAGCGTTGGTTGTTTCAGCCAGCATTATGTTGGGTTGGAACCGGTTTGTGACAGAAACCAGTAATTAAGTTTAAATATTGTTATTTATTATGATGTGTACACTGCTGTTCTCTGCGACAAATAAAATTGTATTTTATCCTATTCTACAATTAAGCGATGATATATTTGATCCTTGTATGTTCCTGTTTGACTCCCTGAAAAATGGCGCAAGGGACAAATAGGAAAAATATTGGGTTTTCCCTTTACTTTCCGTTTAAGAAATAATAGGTATATGGTTTAAACAGGAATTTACTCTAATAATTAGTTATCGACTTAAATCTGTTTATAAATTCATCTTGATACTTGCAATATATTAGACAGTACGAGGTATCATAAGGCGTACTTCTCGCAAGATTAGGGGAAGAAAACAAGCTAGATTTTTTTTTCTTTTTCCCTCATAAGGCTTGTGATCTTAGACGGTAAGTGGATGATGGTAAATGCACTAACCGTCTAAAGTCGCTTTACGTAATTCTTCAAATTAGTCAAGATGACAAAAATTTATGAGTTGGAGAGTTGGAATGGTAAAAATTAATTCATCGATCCAAAAATTGATTTCTGTGTTTTTTATTATCTATGATATATTTTTTATTTATTGGCCATTACACTCTCTGTATGATGCCAGTTCTCAAGCTCTTTCAATTTTCAGTTTTTCGATTTCATGCGAACATGAAAACCACGTTATTTCGTCTTTATATATCTGGTCCACACTTGTGCACATTGGTTATGGTTAACAGAAATCACCCTTAAGCACTTTCAAGGGTGATTTCTGTTGAAGGTGACTTGTAATCAACTAGTAAGGGTACTAGTTGATATACTGTATATACTTTTTTCTCACCCTGTATATTCGAATGTTTGGTAACATCGAGAGATAAACAGCTCCACATTATTTGCGTGCGAAGTGCGCTCTATCGGTGGCTTAGTGTTTGTTCACGTTTGAATGCATCGGATGCTTGAATTGTATACACTGATTTCGACAATCCATTCGGTAGTATTGTAAAGTAGGTATCCTGTTTCTGTAAAGATTTTTTGTGATGATGAATGAATTTATACTTGTTTTACGTTTTTTATTTTTAGTCGAGTTATATTTTGATATTCATATAGATTTTTAGTTTTTTCTTATTAACGTAACTAAAACGAACCTGAAAAATTTAGTCAAACTGAATATTTGTACTTACTTTTTTTTAAATAAAATTATATATACATAGACATTTTTCCCTGGCAAGACATGTTGCGTTTTATTTTTGGTGATGATCATCAAGACATAGTTAATGTACGTTCGTTTTTATCTTTATACGAACTGTCAAACTCGCCACTAATTATTCTTATTCTTATTATTATTCTATCACTGAACCTATAAATATGAAATTTGAAAGAATTTTTTTGGTTAAACAGCCCCTTAGAGTGTGAAATGGAGGTTCAAAGTTTGAAACTTCTTTATATCACATTTTATGTCGCGAGCAACACCGCGGGTAACTGCTGCTACTAGTACGATTATACAAAATAAAAAATTATTATCTTCACTGCATTTTCATTGAGACATAATTTTGAATTAGTTCCGCGGGAGGAACTCAATCTTACCATTCAGCAAACAAAGCGCTTTATTCTCGCGTTCTCCAGAAACGCTGACATCCAGCGTCAGCTTAATGACTGGGAACAGAATTAGTGGAATATCGGCGTTATTATGTACTCTGAGAGATGTGTTTGTTACCATTATTATCTTAATTTAACTTCTCATTTACTCGTGACATGAACCAAATATGCTTATGCTGTATTATTAATGTATTTAAAAAGTTCTCCCACTAGATAAAAAGAACTGTGACTGTATATTGTGATTAATTAACCTCGTAAAGCGGAAGATAATCCTACTTATATTATAAACACGAAAGCTTGTAAAAATATGTTTGTTATTCTTTCACGCAAAAGCTACTGTACTATTTTTTTGATATTTGAATTGTTTCAGAATTAGAATTTCATCACGTCATAATGATCGCTTTGCCATTTGATTAGGTCAGGGTCAGTATTAAACTTGTAGCCTCATTCAGCAAGCTGAATCGACAATTAGCTTCGAAAAGTCTTCCGTCTTCGTAAAGAATATGAGGGCGGGAGATTTTTTTGAAGATAATTCAAAGCTTGCTGAAGCTGGCTGCTAGGCCCCTGTACAAGACTTTAAACACAGGTCTTAAAAATCCAGAAAAAAACATAAATCCGTCATCACACCTACAGAACAAATCACTGCGAACAAACAACTAAAATTTTCGAAACTTCAATCGTTTCGCTTGAATAATAAATAACAGTAATTTCTTTAAATTTTCAGAAAACGTTTCTAAAGTACCTATTTGAATTGTGGCAAGCACAAAATCAGCTTACGTCCACTCCGGGAACATTGGCAATCAGTTGAATCGTAGTATTGTTCCTCTAAACAAATGAAATGCTCTTCTATTGAAATGTAGAGGAGGACTACAATAGTGCTACATCGGTTAATTGAGCCTATTATCTATACAAGTGGATATATTCAACGCTGAATTATTGATACAATTATATGTTTTATTGTTTAATTTATAAACGGGCAGGTAGCAATATTTAAAAAAAAAACAAGAAACAATAGTAGATGGCTAGGTACCTGCTCCAAATCGCTACCAGACCGCGTACTCATATGACAGAGGCATTACTACGTTCAATTGCAATGTATTGTACGTCTAAAAATATTTTAAGTTGCTTAATTCTAAAATATTATGATTGATTCGAACACTTTGATCACAATTTCAGCACCAAATCCAGACGCAATAATTAATATTTTTTTTCGTATATTATTTATGTAGAGTTACTGGTTAAGGGTGTAATAAGCCAAAAGTAGCTATGCTCATCATAACCAACTATTTTCTTCATCAATCGTCGAAAAGTTGAATGAAACACCAGGTTTTTATTGTCTGGAATTCAAACCTGTGTTGGTATCGTGTAACGCCAGCGGTGAAATCAGTGAAACAAGTGACAGCAATCTTCCTTTTGACAGAAATGCAGGGTTTGCATTCTTTCACTTGTTTCACTTCTTGCCCTAACGTTAAGTACCCCCTGGTCCCGTTGAAAAATATATTAATTAGGATGAGTAGTAGCAGAACCCACTTGCGGCTTAGTAAGCCCCTAATCGATACCCGATACTTTGTAGTATTTTACAACTCAAATTTCATAGTGTTAGAAATTAAATAAAAAATATAAAAAAAACTCAAGGGCTATTCAAAGAATATATACAGCAACTATGACACGAATGAAGAAAGAAGAACAATAACGTAGAACAAAGAACGAAATTTAAGAATAAAGATTAAAAAACAACACGATGAACGAAGAATAAAACTTTTCTCCTTCTCTTTTTCTTGCTATTATAAATAAATTTCGTAAGTATTGAACCGTCCAAGAATAATAACAGTTTGTCGCAAGCTCCGATTAAGCATTTTCATATCAACAGGGATAATACTTACTGAATGTACAGAACAGAGCATACAGTTAGTAACTATAGTAAAATTACAGAGTAGAAATTAACAGAAAAAGAGCTCTTTAATACAACTTTACGGGTATGGAACGACCATTTACATGACAGAGTATAATAATTAATAGTGCTAGTTATTGATAAAGATTTTTAGAATCGTGTCGTTAAGTAGGTACACTGATTTATTGTGTGTCATTTTACTGCACTGCCATGCTTTTGTTTCAGAATAATTGACAGTTTAGTGATTTCGATCAATATTTGTCTATACTGGATATCATTTCTTATGGCATAGATGGCAATAATATCGCTTAATGGCGCTTTCTTAGTCTTGGCAACTGAGTTTTAGAACTGATTGCGATGAAAGTGTTTTGTGCTGAATTGCATAAGAATGAATGAATATAGATTTATTGCACACCAAACAAAAGATACAGCAAAACGAGTCTATACAAAGGTATCTACACATTTGGCGGCTTAATAATAATGTTTTATCTAGGTACAAATCGTTACTGTACATTACAATTAAATTACCTAAATATATTTATTTTTTTACAGTATTTATTTGAAACCTCCCGAACTACAAAACTAGAAGCCGTGTTATATCTCGGTTTGTCTTACTTTATTGTTCTAAAGTATTCGGCACCTATGTGAAGACTGGCAATACTTAATCACTGCAGATTGTTCTATTCTCAACTGAAACGCTGGTACTGGTAACGCTCTCATTTATTCCGTTAGCGCCGATAACGACATTGTCTGAGATCTTAACAATACAAGAGAGGACAAAAAGAGCAAACCTTTTGTTCCCAAAGAACAATAAGTGCGATGAAAATGCTCGCGGACACGTTTACGATTTTGCTGGACTTCTGTTTGATAGAACTACGTGATGATATAGAGAGATGAGATAAAAAAAAAACAGTTATTTCTTCTATGATTGTGAATCTACGTGAGGTTAACTTTTTACTTTTTGGGTCTTCAACCACTTTGTGGCAATCTTCAACCACTTGCCAGTGACGATATAAGGCATTTAACTGTTGGCTTGTTAGGTAAACTCAAAGTTGCTCATCGGGTAACAGAAAGACCTATGCTTAGAGTATGTTTCCGCGATGGAACGCTCAATGAGGATTACGACGAGTATTCGCCGAAGAACCGGATTTACACACATAGCAGACACAGCTAAAATTTGCAAGCTGAAGTAGCAATGGGCTGATCACTTCGCTCGAAGAACCGATATAACCGATGACGAAGAAAGATTCTTAAATGACCACTAACCGGAAGATGGTCTCGTCTAGATAAACCAACGATATAGTAAAAGTGACTAATAACCAGTGGATGCAATTGACAGCTTGTCGACCATGATGGCATTCCAAGGAGGAGGCCTATGTTCTGTAGTGTAGCGTCTTTTAGCTTATAATGATGTATGAAGATATGTATGTTTATTTTAGTCATATAGAAACTTGATATTTAAATGTCGCAAAAACTTGGATGTACTTTTTTGTATATTTTATGGCACTATACGATTTGTAGGTATATTTGCCAGTGTCAAGTTTGCGAGTTTCCAAGTTAATACATTAATTAAATTATAATTTTAGTCACGTTATGTACCCTAGTAAAGCGATGGAGACTTTACTAGGGTTTTTATGGGCATTTTCCGCGAACATGTAAATCACTTTATTCCGTCTTGATTTTGCTTGCCTATACTTGTGCCTTAACACGACACTAAGTTTAATATTCCACCATTACTAAACATAAATACTTGAAGAATCAATAGTTACCCTCGTCCTATTTTATTTAATTTTACACAATTGCCTCCATCTGAAGGTTGCCTGGAAGAGATCGCTTTTTAGTGATAAGACCGCCACTTGTAGCGTTATATTTTGTAAGAATTATTCTCTTGTATTTTTATGTGTGTGCTATAAAGAATTGGTCTATTTATCTATCTAGTGTTTCAATAAATATATAGCCAAAGACGCTATTTTTTGGTGAATGCGAAAAAAACCTAATAGTACTTTAATTTATTTAGGTTTTATAAATAATTTTGCCTAAATATATTGAATACAAGTATTATTTTCTTATAACAAAAGAAAGGGCAAACGTGGGCGGGAGGAATAGCCTTGTCTGGTTATATCTTTTTATGTTATTGTGTCGTAGTTTGATAAAATACATAATTTTCTGGGAATTAAGTAAATTAATTCTTATATAAGATGAATTGGTTATACCTATCAGGCATAATTGAGAACCGTACCTTTTTTCGACTTTCTACATCCTTATCTAATTAACCCCGTTGAAATCTATTAGTTTTTCATGATAAATGCAACCCGGCTATATTCAAGCGCAAGGTATCTATGTGAAGCAATATTATTATATATAAAGCGTTTAAAAGAAAGGTGTGACAATACTTAAGGGTGTTAGTCTACCTAAGCTACCCAACAAAGTGATCCCAGTGTGAAATAAAATCAGAGAAAAATTATTATATACAACTAATTACATAATTTTTGTATAGAAAACCTATTTTTTTTTTCGAATTTAGCATAATGTTTTTTTTACAATGGGTCTAGCACCCTTAAGTATTGTCACACCTTTCTCTTAAAATTAATTACCACGTTAAATAAATATCATGATTTTAAGTAATCAAGTTACCTTGATTTGTAGACTAGCACCCTTAAGTATTGTCATACCTTTCTCTTACACGTTGTATACATGACTTCTATAAAATTACAAATATATAAAATATATAAGAGTATAAAAATAATTACCACAATAAATGAAAGCGAGGAAAGTGAGACATACAAAAATATGTAAATTAATCATGATTTAAGTAAGTTACAGAACAGACACATATCTACTATCAATTAGCTGAAATTCACTGATAAATACGTACTAGGTAGGTACTGGCAATGGCTCGGTACTCTTTATTAAACTGTGGACTAACGATACGCCATTTTGACCTCCCTATACAGAGTTTTGAGCAAGCCTTATGTAGATACATAAAAGATTCTGCGATTGCATTTTTTTTGTCGTATTGAAATCGGTTTACACTTTATTTATACAGGAATACAGACACTATTGTCAATATTTGAACTCAATCTAAAAAAATATTTTAAAAAATGACCGTGAAAATAGTTTTCTTTGATAGTTTGTTATTTTTACTTGTCTGTCATTGTTTAACTCAATATTAGTTTATCAGGTAAAACTCTCGTTATTTCATAAGATCCATCCATAAATCCAATATGTTTAAAAAAAACATGAAATCTAAATATTAATCATCGAGGATACATGGTATGCTAGGTGCTAAATGCATATGCTTAATACAATTTTTCTTTACCTGATTACAAATTTAAAAACTACCAATAAATTGCTTTAAGAAAACTGAAATGACTAATCACAAGAAAAGATCAGTTGTATCACGCAGCGACCACTTACAATTTACACATAATCCAAATGTTCCAATCCACTACCAAGGAGCAGCGTACCTAGTGTGATAGCAGCATTACAAGCTGAAAACAACAAGATAAAAACAGCATTCAAGTCACGCCACGCATCGATCAAGCGCTCCGTTAAGTTTTGGAAAATAAGACGAACTGTGGTCTCTTGGGAGTCAAAGACTCGGCTTCAAATGGCTAAATAATGTAATCTCTTAGTGCATTACCTTATTTTACTAGTACATCAGTCTCAACGGGTAGGGTCCTGGTTCCTCCCGGGTAACAACGGATTTTTGACGAGTCGTTTAAAAGTAATAAAACCTCATTGTGGTTTAACAGTTGCAAACATATAGTACCTACGCGGCAAAGAACTTGACCTTGCGCGAGACGTGTTGTACTGTTCGCTCTTACCAAACTACTCGTGAGAGTAAAAGGGACGATGCCGCCATCTTGGTTCTAGTTATTTGCCGCGTACTATATCTACAATTTTAACGACACAAAAACTTTTCCCAAATTGCAAGATATCTCCAATATAAAGGAACCCCTCATTCTACCGTAAAAAAGCCTAGTGCGAGAACTTCACGTGACAAGGAGCTTGACTTAGCGTGAATATAGTTCTTCTGTTTTAAAAATGTTGGGCTTAGTCAAATCCTGTTTTAACTGACTTCCCAAAAAAGAGTAGTTACTCAATACGATGGTATTATAACTTTTTTATATTTTTTACCTGATTTCTCGGAGACGGCTGTACCAATTTGAAATATTATTTTAATAAGATGGCGTATAAGAAATATTTAGTGTATATCCGCCTCGTCTTGGTGTCAGCGTGAGAAATAAAAAAAATATTTTTGTTTTTATGGTGTGGTTCTTCCTCACCACCGCCACACCTCACCTAATTATTTCTCTTTCTCTCAGTATCTGACTATCTCGGTGAAAGTGAGCTCACTTTCGAACGAGCGCTTGAAGAGTCAACATCTCCTGAGGATGCCTTGTGCTAATGCGAAACACGTGTCGAAGAAGTCGGCACCTGTCATAATGGAAGAATTTATTAATTTGGTTTTTTTTTTATCATGTTTAAAAAACGTTTTTATTTAATTTAATTTTTTCTTTGCAAATGCAAATAAAATACATAAAACTTTATCTTCTACAGACATGGCAGTCTATAACCCTGTGTATAGAAACATACAGTCGATATAGAAGTGGCCACATCAGTAGTGACCGCAGCACGTGCGTATCCAAGCTAATTGGAGCGAAGCCGGCTCTGTATTTACATGTCGAGAGCCGATGGATCAAAACATGAACTCGTATCTACGTACCTACTACGAGCTACAAAAAACCTACGAGCCATGATTAGCATCACTATACAAGCGTGGATTTTTGTTAATCATTGAAGTAATACGGGTGTATTTAAAGTTTAGTTTAGAAAATACTGGAAAGCTGGAATTGGATTCACTACTACTGGATTGTTCTACGAACTAAGTTCCTACTGACTCCAGAAAATCCTAGAAAAAAATCCATTATAATATTTATATAATGTATTATAAAATATTAAATGCCTTAATGAGACTGTTTAAAATAAAACTCGAAATGTTGTAGTAAAAGCTTTTGTATAAATATTCCGTAAAACTACAAAACTGCATTTGAAGGATAAAGTTTTGTTACAAAATTACTCTGACATAATGTTGTAGCTTCGCTATAAAAAAAATAAGCAACAAGGTCAATTATCATTCTTCTGTTTCTAATTCAACTGTTCATTTTATTAATTTGTATATTTCAAATTTCAAATGCTCAAAATTAACTTCAAGCCAGGCAATCACTAAGTCCATCGCAACCGATCGAGCAATCATATCATATCAACTGACCTCTGGCTGACGCATCGCACCACCAGTTGCAATTCCGAAGCTGTAATAGCAAGGTCGGTCTGCCCTGCCCAGTGCCCAGTCGTCCGTAACTAACCTAGTATTTGCCTGGGATGAAGTTTGTACTAATAGCACACGTGAATAATTTCACCCAATTCGATATCACAAATAGATTTTGTAAGTGCTATTTAAATTTGAATTGATGATACGAGTAGACAAGTTTCAAGGAATTATCAATGACGTAGATTCTATACATCGACTCTTCCTAAACATTACCAAAGTATCTAATAAACTGAAATAGTAAGTAGATCTCGTAATAGGATAATTTTTTTAAGTAGTCTTTGCAATTCTTTATTTAGCTTTTATTTCTGTACATGCATATAATTTATGATTGCAGTGACAAAAAAGGATTAGGGGAGAGTACTTTAAAGTGGCCCAGGCGGGTAAAGTGGTCACCTTCATTTAAAAACCAACCAGCTACCGCCATCTGTCAAAAGCGTGTCGAAACAATTCATAGTCCGACGCCATATTACTCCAGTAAACACGGTCACGCTTAGTCCACGCGGAAAGATTTTATTGCAAAAAAAGTGATTTTTGTGGTCTTTGATCTAAGGTAAGTGTTTCAAACAATCTGATAAGTTATTGTGTTCAACAAAAGGTATAAACTACGTGATATTTTATCGGTTTAGTCCCTATAATGAACTATTTATTTCACATCAAACGCGGATAATATAACCACATTTCATATATGAGCCGATTTTTTTTTTCGTCGCATGGTGTTTTGGGTAAAGTGGCCTACTCAGTAGATAGGTAAAGTGACCTAGTAGACCACTTTACCCGTCTTAGTAATAACTATTCTTGTAAATATAAATAATGTAGAGTATTGTTTTAGATAATGCCAACTACTTACAAACGGACGTCGCATCAACAGACATGGGACCCGGATTTAATGGAAAAAGCTATAAGAGCTGTAAGAAACGAAGAAATGGGCTTTCTCAAGGCTAGCAAGGAATTCAAAGTTCCTCGATCGACGCTCAAAAGACGGGTAAAAGGAATAAATAAAGAAGCTGTTGAAAATAAAAAAATATTGGGATCTTGCCGTCCAACTTTTAGTCCGGAGCAGGAAGAAGAGTTAGTACATCATATTTTAGAAATGGAAAAAAGATTTTATGGCTTAACTTTGCAAGATGTACGAAGACTGGCCTATCAGTTGGCTGAACGCAATAATATAGATCACAAATTTAATAAAGATACCCAAATGGCTGGAAAAGCATGGACTTCTGCTTTTAGAAAACGTCACCCAGAACTGACACTAAGAAGCCCAGAAGCAACCTCTCTTGCTCGAGCACAGGGCTTTAATAAAGTAAGTGTTACAAATTTTTTTGATCTCCTAGAAGAGGTAAGGTCTAAAACAAGGTTCCCGCCTCATCGTATTTTTAACGTAGATGAATCTGGATTTACGACAGTACAGAGCAAAAGCTCTAAAATATTGGCGCAAAAGGGAAAAAAGCAGGTGGGTGCTATCACCTCAGCAGAGCGAGGTGTATTAAGCACCGTTGTTATTTGTATGGCGGCTGGTGGAAACTTTATTCCTCCTTTTATTATTTTTCCACGGAAAAGAATGAAGGTGGAACTTCAGGATGGGGCACCACCAGGAACAGGTTTTGCTTGTCATTCGTCAGGTTGGATGCAGTTGGACATTTTTACAGAATGGTTTAAACATTTTCTCAAATTTGCAAAACCAACTGAAGATGATCCAGCTCTCCTGATTCTTGATGGACATAATACGCACACCAAAAACTTGGATTTTATTGAATTAGCAAGAAAAAATCACACCACAGTTTTGTGTTTGCCGCCACACTGCAGTCACAGACTTCAACCACTTGATGTGTCATTCATGGGGCCTGTAAATAAATACTACATCCGCGCAGTTGAGAAGTATCTTCGCAATAACCCAGGAAGAGCAATAACTGTTTTCCAATTCAGTAAACTCTTTGGCGAAGCTTACAGTGAGGCAGCTCAACAATCTATTGCAGTCAACGGATTTCGTAAATGCGGAATAGAGCCTATAGATCGCCATGTCTTTAAAGATCATGACTTTTTGGCTGCGGAAACAACAGATGTGGCTATTGCTGAACAGAAAACACAACAAAACGAGGCCAACAAAGAAAATGTGACACCAGATAGAGGAGACTCTCCATCAGTTCTACAGAATACTCTAGAGGAAACACTAGCAATGACACCATCAATGTTAGATTCTCAATCAGTCACCTTAACATCACCAATGTTAAATCAGCAACCAAGCGCATTCACTTCACCAGTTTTAAATACACAGCCTAGCACTATAACGCTGCCAATATTAGAACCACGACAAAGCACATCTTTTGCAATAACGCCTAAAGAGTTGTTACCGATTCCAAAGGCTTTGCCTAAAACAAAAAAACTAAACAGGAAGAGAGGTCGTACAGCAATTTTGACTAGCAGTCCATATAAGAATGAATTACAGGAAGAAAAAATACAACAAGAAAAGAAGAAGGCACCGAAAAGAGTCTCTAAACTTACTATTGTATCAAAAAAAATTGCTAAAAAGCCTAAAATTAAAAATAAGAAATGCGACAAAACTGATGACGATGATATGGGCGACGACCCTGAATGTTTTTACTGCGGAGAAACTTGGTCAAAGTCGAAGCATGATGATGGCTGGATACAGTGCACTATTTGTAAAAGATGGGCCCATGAAGCATGCTCGGGCTGTGATGACGACGATAATGACTTTTTATGTGAATTTTGTTCTTAAGATTATTTTTGTAAGATAAGCTGTTAACCAATGCTTGATTTAAGAAATAAAAAGTTCCTTTCTCTTATTTCATTATTTCATATGTGCAATTTAAATTAAACTTGAATTTATGTATCTAAAGACGCATTTTATTGAGGCTATGTCACTTTTCCCGCTTCGTGGATTTATATAGGCTACTTTACCCAACCTGGGTAGGTAAAGTGGCCAATTTCCCATTTTGATTTAAACCTCTACATACTATTAAATACTTTGTTATATGTGAAAATATTAATCTTATATCAAAACTATAATAGCTTGTGATAATAAACTGATAATAATACATAAAGAACGTTGATATATATTAAGGACGCAGTGATTCAAAGCTTAGGGTGACCACTTTGCCCGACCTTCCCCTATTGATAATTTTTACAGATGTAATATATTTATAGAACCAAATATAAACTATCAATCTCCTTTGTTTTGTTTTAACTGTGTACTTAACACGGTTAAAACAAAACGAAAGATCAAACGGAACATTCGGCGTGTCGTCGACGCTGAGTCAACACTCGCGTTTGATGGAGCATCCGCCATTTTGGAATCACGTTTCCATTTTTTAGAATCTAGCGTCTGAGGAAAGCTCGTGAGATCCATTAGGTAATTGATGAGTACATACGCCCTGACGATTCACCGATGGCCCATTCGGATCGTTTACAGACACAGATTAGACATAAGAGGTAGATATGGTGAGAACGCGTGGTTATAGCAAATGCACTCGGTTTTAATAATATTTATGAGCATAGATAGTGGAGTTTCGCAAACAGCTGATCTTGCGGGCACAAACTTTATTGCAGCTTAATATCTTGCAATTAACGATAGGTCTGAAAATATGTACATACTTATAGATAGACAAAATAAAACATTGTCAGTTTCGAATCAACTATAGCTCGCTTAGTATTTTTTTATTTTTAACCTTACCTACACAGTCTAAGCGTCGCAATCACAATAAGAGGACAATTAATGTAAATGTTAAGTTTTAGTGATTACTACCTATATATGTAACCATAAAACGTTTGGAATACTCCGTTGCTATGTATTTCCAATCGTTTCTTTTAAGTTTTTAATCTCCTTAGCAAAAATGAGTAGAAATTCTCACAGGTTTGATTTTATTGTATTAATGAAATGGAACGAAGTGATAAACAGCCAACACGTTAACTCAAACGATAATATAACTAGGGCAAATATCCCTTGTTTATCTGATCCGAATTTAGACAGAGCTCGCAAACGGAGAAAGATAATTGTGTGTACCGTTAGCTCCGAATTTCATACCCAAATGGCTCAAATGGATTGTTAAACAATTGAGTCGATTTAGCGTCGATATTTAGGGGAAATCCGAGAAGGAATTGAAAGAGCTTAAGGCGTATAAGCTTCGTGTTGCTATTAGGCGACGTCTGTTGTTATCGATTCTTTCGTATTCTTAGAACTCAATATCATATTTTTTTGTAATGTGCTCGTATCAACGAAGGACATCAGCCTGACATCATTGTGTTTCGTATCAGGTGTACTTCTATAATAACTATCATAACTTTTATGAATACAACAAAAACTACAATTTTATCGACAGGCTAATAGAATGTTAATGATCGTGGACTGAATACTGACAACGACATCAGGCTTTATGTCTGACAGAAAATGACTTCGACAGAAGTTAGTGTCCAAATTAAGCAGTTCTGCGACGTCAAGCTTATTAAAGAGTTGGCATCTGAAGTTAAAAACGAAGAAACATCACAAACTCGCATTAAAAGACACCTTCCTATTGTATTTCCGTAACAAAGGGGCCTTTAGCACTGACGCTTCAGAACTGCGTTTGCTTTGTTTTTGAGATTACGCTTTCGCATCGCCGTTGGCAAAGGGCATAAACAGAAAAAAAACTCATCAGCTCCCAAGATTTTTGCGCATTAAATTCGCTACCTTTATTTGCGACAAAAGGTGGGACGGGTGTTATCGGGGTGGATCTTTTAGTTCCCTTTTTTAGCTACAATGTTTTTTTCAGCTAACTTCATTGTTTCAAAGTTGGAAGGTGTCCAAACAAAGGTGATCTTGTTTCCTTTTGTTGGACGAAGTCGTGTCGAAATTTGCCGGCCAAGAATTGAGTTTTCAAATTAGGGGTTGTTGATTTTATGTACGAGTTGGAAACGAAACTGTTGAACCTACTCTATACAATTTAGTTGATCAGCTATTTGAAGCAATGAAACGTATGTATGTTGTCCTTAGTGCTGTTATATCTAAATAAATGAGAAGCAAATATTGCTGAAAAGCAAATTTATTATCATCAATTTTACACATATCTGGTTAACATTTACGATATGTCAAGAAGTCTTTGAAAAATCACAGAAATTATAAATTAAACTTAACGGAGTGACCGGAAACATATATTTTTACTTATATTAAACGTGATATTTACAAAACTAGGAATGTTTTTGTGTACACAAACAATATCATTTTTTTAGATTTTATTATAAAAGATAAGGTTAAATAAAACACATAGGAAAAGTTTTTAGTTCAAACCTGAAAACATATCTAATACGAAGCTGAAAACTAATTGTATGTACAATACAGGGTTTTCGGTGAAAAGTGTAATGAGACATGAAGTTCATCGTAAAAAAACTTGTATACTCAAAAGTCACGGGTAATTTTCTTAGATTCAGATATTTTTTTTTTTTAATCTCTAATACTTAGATTACATGATGTTCATATTTTTTGTTTAATACACTATTTACCGATTACCCTTTAATCATTAGTGTAGGAGCAGTAATAACTTCGTTAAAATAAAATAAAATAAAAACATCAATTACAAAAAAGTCTTTTGAATTAAAACAACAAATATCGTAGTAATCATTTACCTTAAAATCGTTATAGTTTTCATTTATACCTAAATCCTTAAAATTAACTATTTACAATAAGTATGTACTTATTCGTCAAGGATTTAAATTTAAAGTACGTTTTAAATTTAAAATAGCATCACAGTGAATTCATTTTCATTTAAATTAAAAAGGAAGTGCTTGCGTTGCGATTTCTTCAGGAGTTCCTTCAAGAATAATTAACGGTTTCGACTTTAGATCACTAACATAATTTCCAGTAACTCTTATCAATAGTTGATTAACATTTTAAAAGAATTAATATAAGAATGATATATATTTTCGTTTAACTAAGCACTGAGAAATGCCTAGCTGGAAAGACTTTGCATATAGGTACCCAGGATTAGCATTGCCTAAAGAATGACTTTGAAGTAGAATTCAATAGCAAACACCAAAAATAACTCAAACTCGGATATTAAGACTGTGTGATCTAAAATCTATAAATATATACAAATATGTTCACTCACAAATGCTCGACCCTATATTGTCAACGAATGTAAGTGTAAATGAGTTTAAATTTGCCATGGGGCGGCGCGACTTCGTGAGTGAATTAGTCTGTACCTTGTTTCTGGAAATTCCATAAAAGACAACTTTAATCTTCAACTTATTGTTCAGTTAATGTTAAAAAGCAAAAAACAAAATATATTCGTATATTAATCTGAAATTTTAGGTGTTTTTTTTTAAATTAACGATACGTTTTATTTAAATCATCTTCAAATTATATATGAGACGATTTTACATCCGTTTCTAAAGAGACAAAATATATTTATTAGACTCAGTATTTAAGAGTTTGTATAATACAATAAAATCGCAATACGTTTTCAACTTATGTAAATTTAACTACTTATAGGATTTGTCGTATTTATCTCGTATCATAAATTATAATAAAAATATTCTAACTCGTGATTTCAATTAGTAAAATTTATTTAGAAAAACACAAATTAGGAGACAACTTATGAAGAAGTTTCATACAATTTTCTAAACTTGAGATAGTGCCTAACTAATTTATTTAATTTCTTTAAAGTTTACTTATCTTTCATTTACATTTTGAATGTGGTTTTTTATCTTAATTAATTCATAAAGTGTAATTACATTAAAATATTAAATCTTTAACTGTTTGCGTTTTGCTGAAGGTAATATAATCATTTTTAATTTGTAAAAAACTTATTGCAATGCCAAAATTAATATAACAGCTGTATAAATAACAAAGTAGGTACTAAGTATTCAACTATTCAATAATATACATTTAAAACGTACGTTCAAATAAAATAGAAGTGTTAGAAGTATTACAAAAGTAGCTTGATTATATCAGTACGAGTACAATTGATATCTCTACATTTATGATATTCTAACGATCGAACAGATTTATAATAGTTTTATAGTGTGTTTATTGTTCCGAATAAAGTAATTTAAAAAAAAAAAATATTAAAGAGCCACTTGGAAAAAAGAATATAAAAAAAAATGCTAATTAAAGTTACATACTTTTACAATTTACATCACCTTCAACAAAATACTTACTCGTTATTATGTCCACACGTTTTAGTATTCATGCGAAACAGACTGCAATACTAAAAAATCACTAACAAAAATATACCACACTATGAAACTATTTTTATTCAAGTAGATAAATTTATCGTGATGGTATTACGGTTCATTGATTTTGTACAGGTATGGGGTCTTTTTTGCATAAAATACTAGACTCACTGGACATAATACAAGACAAATCGCAGTATAATTTTGTTCTCAATTTATGAACGTAGCAAAAAATATAATATGTTAATCTAATCATCTGCATCACTATTAAGCTAGTGTTCCAGACTTGGCATGCTTCATCTAGGGCCACAGTGATGATGTCTTTCGTGGTTGTGCGAGCTAGATGTCAAATCATCATGCCTAGATTATAAAAAAAACTTATTATTCTATTTACTATTATATTAATAGTTTTTTTGAATTCGCACTGACTTCAAGAATAACAGCACTTGGAACGTTTTCATACACAACTGAAATTGATTGTCTTCGAAACAGGATATATTTTAAAGTGTAATACTATTAATACGACTACGTTGGTTCATATTACAGTCACAATATTAATTACTGTAAAACAAAAGCAATAATAAGCTGAAACACAGTACATCAAGTCAGAATCAATCTTTGCCACGTTCATAAACAAAGAGTCCAGAATTTAAACCGAAGAATATTATTAATCTAGATAGTATATACTAATGTATAGTACAAAGTAGACTAGACGCAGCTCTCTCTCGCGTTTGCCAGAAGGGGGGTCCTCGTAGTGACGACTTCACGTCTCCTCGACAGGGTTCCACTTGTGACGCTGCGCCGGTCGTCCGCCAGTGTGCCAATGCTCTGTGCGGTGTTTTTGTTTTGTTAATAAAGATGGAGATCCATTTGGCAAGAAGGGTGAGTAGGTTTTGTTTTGAACATTTTAATATCTAGGTTTTATTGTTTTGCTTTACAGAATATAACAGTAAATATGTGTGGAATAATTCTGTTTAAGCCGTATTAATACAAAAGCAATAAAAGACAGACTTCATATGGAAAGGAAACGATATTTTTTATAACAGTCCTAACTGACTGACTGACGTTACTTAGGAATGACGCAGAGCTTAAACCACTTAACTTAGAGATATGCAATTAGAAAGGTTCATTATACGATGTAGGGGTTTACTTAGAAACATTTTTTTGGAAATACAACTCTTGAGAGGGTGAAATAGGGGTTCAAATTTGAAACTTTGTATATTTCATTTAATATCGCGGGCAACGCCGCCGGTACAGGGGTCCTGCTTTAATATTTATTATATTCCTAAAAATACATGAGTAAAATGAAGGTAATATTGAGGCTGGAAATTTACTTAACTTAACAGCAAAAATATATATTGGAAATGGTACATCACAGGGTAACTGGTGGAGCTGAATGTAAAGGCATTACTACCACATATGACTGAAAGAATGGCTGACTAGACTCAAAACTCATCAGTAAATGAGTACACATTGATTCCTATAATGATGATGAATGGTGAACATATGCCATCACAATTTACCTGAGCATCCGACGCAGGCGTGATAGGCGTGTGCACGGATCTGACTTCATGTTGTTGCAAACTATGAGCACTTCTCGACAAGCCCACCAGGGGGGATATCACCGCCCCGTATGGAGGCGGATCCGGAGGTCTTTCCAAGTCTCTCGAGTAGTTTAGGTCTGAGGGCAAGCAAACAATGATCATGTTATAAAAATATTCAAAACTTTGACCGTCATCGAAAAGTGGCTAGTCTATTGGTATTATGTTAGATACATGTTGGGGAGTGTGCTTTGGAATTACATAACTTAGTTCCGCGAGCAACATTCTATCAACTGACAAATAGATACAGCAAGACGCACGATGCATGGCAAAACTTATACAAACGCATACGAAACACTTTGCGTTTATTTTTATAGCGCGCATTAGTTTAATCTGACAAAGTACATGTACTAGTTTTTTTAATGTATTTTGATTTTTATTACGAAATCATCATTCGTGGTAACTATATAGGTTCTAGTACTATACTATTCTAGTGCTTTTTAATCAAATCAGTACAGTACAGGAAAAAAATGTGAATTAGCTTAAAAAGGTCCTCACTAGACCTTTTTAAGCCAATTCTCATTTTTTTCCGTAATCTATCGCGTCGTATTATTAGGCATGGTCTCCGCCATCTCCGACGCATTTTTATCTTCTGCCGGTTTGTACGAATTCTAACATAATACTTGTCCCACATAAACCTAGATTCAAAACGCGATTGATACCAGAATAATTCCCACAGATACTTCGTCTGACGGCAAGTGGTGTACAGTCACAAATAAACCCATTTAGTCCGTGATTTCCCTAAGGATATGCATGCAATACCGGCTTACGATGATGCCATTAATATCCATCTCAAGTTAACAACTCTACTGCTTGATATTTACTATCGCCAAAGAGTAAATGTCACCCTTGTCGGATATTTTTATGATATTTATAGTTATGGCTTCTCGTAACAATGGAATGGGGAAGTTTCGAAACGGAATTCTTAAAAATATAACGCGTAACTCGCTGTTTAACGGAAAGGTATTTTGCTTTTGCAAAATTTTTTTTTTTGCGAAACAGGAAACAAAATAATGTTAGAATCAGTATGTGTTTTTATGAAAATACACTTTTCCCGTTACATTGCTTTTATTATTTAAAAGTGAAATTAGTTATGTGTTGCAGTTATCGACTTTCAAATAGGGATGAGGTAGATGAGTCGATATAAGTATAAAAAAATGTTTTAAATACACATGTAAACTTATTTAAATTTTGAAGAAATCGTTTGGTATATTCCCCTTCAAACAAAAGAAAAAATCCTCAACCGGTTTAGGCATCTTTGGGTTATCGGAGTACATTCATAAGAAAGAGATTCCGACAAATTTAGAATTTTAGTTTATAAATCTAATAAAAAATGTAATTAATACTTTTCTGTAAGTCTTACCTTTTCCCAACGGCACTACGTCCGGGTTCTTATCATCGGGTTGCATCGGCGAGTGGTTCCCGTTGTTTATAGTGGTCTTGTACGTCTTCATCGTTTGCGATGGAGCTGCAAGGAAAGTGTAGCTTAATTAATTGAATCAATATTTGAAAAGAATTTAACAAACATTTTGAAAAAACTATAGAAGTTGGATTAGCCAGTAAATTAAGGGTGAATATACGCTGGCTAAAATTGTTATAATTTTTGTCCCTTACTACAATAATTTTGATAGTCAAAAACATTTATGTTTATAATTTTTCTTATATAACATTTCATAATATATGATTTATGGAGTTCTCTAATCGGGATTGTTTTTTTTTCGAACTGGAGCGAAATCCTAACGTGAGTATAAAATTACGTATTTTTTACAAACTTTATTTCTTTATTTAGTGTTTACAAACATTTCATTGCAAATTTATTAGATTTCCCTAGTTGCCTCATACATTTAAACTAGAAAAAATGCCTAAACTTGTATAGAAAGTGACAAGACAAACAATTACAATGCCTTCTCCCCTACGTCTCCCATCGATTCCGTGCCAACATCCATTCCGCGGCCACGAACTCACGACATTAAATATTTAAACCCTAAACACAGGCCGGTATACCCTGGCACAGGTTTTAGGTGAAATGTTCCCAAAGTTTTTACTGTTATACCTATAGTTATTGCTTATTACTCAATATTTATTTAAACGCCTGCTCTAAAGCTCTGAAGCGAACTTTCTATTCTAGCTACGTCAAATTGATATAGAAAGTTCTTTTCCACGGTCTTTTTTAGGCAAAATAGACTTTTGTTTGGCCGTATCTCACCTAATATAAAACGACGATGCTGCCAGAAACTTAGTACGCTTTGGACTCGCGATTGGAAAAGATTCAGATTATAGCTATTAGGAAATAGGGAAACCGTTAGAAAGTCCCACAGCTTAGCAGTTTGCAGAATAACAATTGACGCACTCGTCTGCCGTGTTATGGTGAAGTTTTGCAGTATAGCTACTAGTTCAATTATAATATTTAATAAATTATGTGATTTCAAGACTAACTCTTCAAAAAAAAATGTCAGAAGATAGAGTATCCTAAGACGAACACATACAAATGTTGGGTTCGGGTTCTGAAAAAGAGCGAAGTAGAGGATATAAATTTCTATGGAGGAAGAAATTTATTACCAGTATATCGCTTATAAAATCGTCATTTAAAAGCCTTTTCTTATTTACCGGCAAATAATAAGAGCATGTTGTTATATCTAGAATCAATAGCTTCCCAACTACACCGTAGCGTGCTCCAAGACATTCAAATACCAAACTCTGTTTTGTATGAGACGGTTTCAATCCCGTCAATATCATACAAATTACACTTGATTGTACGTTGCATAAACTGTGGGATTGCGTGCGGAACGTCTCTACGATGTAACAAACTACGCCAAATTTTATAGCTAAAGTGACGCCGAAAGGAGAAGGAACTTTGGCTCTAGTCAAAGTTTCAAATAATAGTCTGGCTGTATTTTAAATAGTTGCAATTTCGCAATCGACAGTCAGATTTCTTATGTATGATATCATATTAGTATTCATAGGTATTCAATAAAGTTATTTATATAATAAAGTTTCTAATGAGTCAAGTAAAGATATGCATACGTTGACATGAATATTTCGCGACTGCGAAAGAAGGGAGATTATGTTTTTCGAGTGTCTGTATGTATTATTATGTAAGTGGTGTCACTATTGACACCACTTACATAATAATACCCTTATTAAAAAACAATACTAAGGATTATACTATATATATAGGTTTAACGATTTCGGGTTTTTTTGAACTTACTTTTAACCACTTGTTTCAGTCGTATTTGTTTTGATTTTTTAACCATAAAAACTAAAATGAGTTATACCGACTTTCTCGTCGTGCTACGAGTAGGTACATCAATGCCTGAAGACATAATACAAGGTATGAATAGCGCTAGACTACAGTTTAACTCCTGTCATATGCAAGTGAAAGGCGCACGTATGTATAGCAAAATTAAATCTGTAATTTTCAGGGTTATTGGCTAAGGGTGCACTAAGCCGAAAGGGGGTTACTTTACTCATCCCAAGGAACAACTTTCATTATGGGACCAACTCGAATTCAAGAAAAAATAATCAGCTGTTTCAACGACCGATCAACTTTTTGTATTGAACAGCTGATTTTTATTCTCAAATTCAGAGTTGGTCCCATAGTGAAAGCTGTTCCTTAGGATGGGTACAGTCACACCCTTTTGCCTTAGTACACCCCTAACCGATAAAAGAAATAAACATTGAAAAGTTTAAATATTAATAATATATATATATATATATATATATATATGTATGTATTGTTACTTTATAATTTTGTTAGCTCACATTATTATATAGGTATTTAATTATTTTTTTACGGCCGGTATTATATATGACAAAGTAATTGGAAAGTTTCTCCCATAGATAAACAAATACTGAATTAACCGACTTGTTTACCTTTTGATTACACAACTTTTTCCGGAAGAAAAGTTTTGTGCATGTATTTACATGTTAGGTATGTTTTTGGCGGGATCACTTTTAAGCGATATGTTTAGAAAGATATCTACACTTAACGAAAAAAAAATTCATGTTAGTTATTTCAAATAAAGTAAAGAGCAATTTAAGTGTTCTGTCTAAAATGTCGGTTTGTTCGGTTTAGAGGTCAGGGCAATGCCATTAGCAGGTCATCCGTAATTCTAACGATGTTAATCATTCATGTCATTTTTGAGTGGATTTTTATGTTCAATGTATTGGTAAAATATTATATTATATTTATAAAAAAGAATAAGCGTATAAAAATAAGTATACAGTGTTAAAAAATAGTTTAAAAGACATTTTGCTATGAGTTTTGATTCAAAACTTAATAAAGCGTAAAGCAGATCTCGTTACTTTATTGCTATCTATGGTTATCCTGCACTATTTCATTATATTTTCAGTTTATAAGCGTCATAAACAGGCTCTACGATGTGTTAATAAATCACAACGCACCGTCATAAACCATCCATTAACTGACGTAATTTAATAAGAAGGTAGCCGCTCGAGGTTACCTTCCATTGATTTCTTCCAAATATCTGGAGCGTAAGTTGCAAAAGTAATAAAACGTCAATATGGAAGATTGGTGGCCGTACACCGTAGAGCGCAAAACCAGTCTCTTACACTAACATGACGTACACGTGAGAACTATGTATGAGCGCATTGTTAAAAAGTGAGCTGTTATATATCGTTTTTTTAATCTACACAGCTAGGTATTTGACCACAAGTTCGCACGACCACGGAAGTCAGCGATACTGTAGCCCTAAATAGAGCATGCCGAGTCTAGAATACACTGGCTCAAAAGGAAGGCTGTCGGAACGTACCGTTAGGTGCTTGGCGACAGATTTTACAACTTGAGGGTTGTGGAGATAGCCAGGAAAGCGATAAAAAACGCCTTACAACAAAGCATACCTAAATTCATGTTAAGTATTCATATGACTTGGATTGGATAGAACGCTTTGAGATCAGCGGTTAATTCAGTCCGATTTCTAGATCCGTGTAGAAAAGCCCTAATTATTTCATAAAGAGACAAAAAGATAATCAACTCTTAAACGCATCGTCTACAACTTTGTTTCTACCTATTACTATTCCTATTCCCTTTTCTAATCTTTGTTGGCTACCGTCAGCCGCAAATAAATCGAAATCGGCTCGGAAAGCTCGGAAGGCAGTTTGCTGGAGCGGCGGGGCGGCTTCTGTCGCGTGACCGGAATTTTTGAACGGCCACTGCATTCGCCGTTCTGATTTATGCCCGGGCAAAACTGCAGATGTTTCGTCACTCCACTCCCGGACGTTTTATTAACTTTTCAATCTGGGATCAGCGCGAAAGATTTAACATTTAAGTTATGTGGCCCCACTAGAACTGCTTTTCATATGGCTCATGATTAATGTGTTTTGTATTGGTCACTGGGCTTTTGGTCTGGCAAATTATACTCTAAGTAGTTCTTGCTCTTTCAAATTTGTGTTTGGGTTATAAAATGTAACGTACTCGTGGTAATTCATTATTAATTAGATTAACAAAAACCACACATAAAAGTGTACCAGTAATGATGTTAAACAATCTTAAAAATTTCATCCGAAAGTAAATTATTCGAGTACTTTTTTGAAAACTTTCTTTACATAAAGTTTTCAAAAAAGTACATGATCTGTTAAACATCAGCATTATATTGATGTGAAGTTACTTAGTTTTCGTTAAGCGCTGTACTATATTCAACTATTGAAGGCTTATGTTAATAACGATGTTTGAAAGTTACTTAATCAATGATTTTAAAATATATTATTTATGCCTGGAATTTAAAATTTGTCTAATTTATATTGGCGAGTTTTGAGTCTAACATTATCCAAACTTTTCTTACCCGCATATTCTATGGGGTGGTGTTGACGCTTCTTTGCTAGTAGAACTACGATGATGACCACAATAAGAGTACCGGCGACTCCTGAGATAATCCCCAGTATCCAGTTGACGTCCACACCAGCATTAGCTGCCTTTACTTCTAGAAAGAAAATAACATTGATTATGATACTAATCAAACGTATGGTATGTTTATTCTAAGTGAATAGACTCTAAGGGAGTTGTGTATAAGTTTTTTTTTTTTTAATATATAAATAAAACACAGGTAAAAGCACCGTATTACCGTGTTGTACAATATCCATACAAAACAATCAACGCTTTCAGTGCATTACATATTTCAACACAAATGAAACATTCAAGATAAGGTATTTAATTTTTCAATACATGTATATTTCACCTACCTGTGTGCAACGCCAATCTTGACAACGTGTGTACCCTCAAAGTAGTAGTTTCCGATCTTCCTCTAGCATTGTACGCGTAGAAGACCAGCTTCAAGGCTTTCCCGGAGCCAAGGCCTCTGAGCTTCCAGACCGGAGTCGCTGTAGATACGTTGAGAACTAGATGCCCTGATTCCCATGCTTCGACGAAGTAGACTGTATGCAGGCCTCCGTCGTAACCTGGCGGAAGAACATTGAATGAGTAGTTTATATATAAGTGGATTTAGCTCTAAAACTTTAAGAAAAGAGAAGGTTCTCAATTCTCTAGAATATTATTTTTTCAAACGTACGATTTCTCAAAGGCTCTTACACCGATCTGGAAAAATGATTCCATGTACATTTTATCAAAATATGTTTTAATGTTTGCTTTGTAGATACAAATAAATAAGTGTATAGGCGCATGTCGAAAATAATTATTAGTTACCAATTTGTTTTTTGTTGTTGTTTGTTTGTTGAACCTTTATTTCTCATTATTTTTAATGATTTTCACTAATTCTAGTCGGTAGTCCAAACAAAGCTGTTTAAATACATTAAACATAAAGAAAATGTAGCGCAGGATTGAATCCTCAGTTTTTCACTTAGATAACGAGCGTTGCCCAACCAATATACCAACGTTTCTAAATCAATACAAACTATTTATTATTACAAATACCTTAGTTATCTCGCTTTCGTTCAATAAGAATAGTAGATAAACTATAAAGCCAAGTAATGTTGTCCAATATTATTAAACTGTAGCAATGAATATAGTCTACGGTGTAAGTTACCACATCAATCTTCTGCGTCATGGTAAGTTGAATACAATGTATTGGTGTTTTTTGGAAAATAGAAGTATCTACTTACCAGCAACACATCTTAGTTCCGCCGAATCGTCAGTCAAGTTAAGCGTAGAACAGTTAAACGGTCTATCCGGTCTCACAGCAGGCAGCAAAGAGTAGCGGCAGGCTTCTACCTGCTGCCCTGCCAAGTTGGTAGCTCGACAGGATAGGGTGCCGTAGTCTGCCTCCGATGTTGGCGTGATTGACAGAATCGATCGCCCGTCTTCTATTTTTATCTTATCCTGTTAGAACATTCGTTGTTTTAATGGTTTATAGTTTAAAGGGTTTAATCAATGAGCATCCTCTTAAGGGTGCCTCTTAATGACATTAAGAAACTATTCTAAGTCTTAAACTTTTGTAAATTCTTAAGTAAATGTTTCACATTAGTTTCTCTCCTTCCATTTCATCTTTAAGACGACTCTGAAGAGGTTAAAGGTTATTTCCAGGTAAATAAGGAACAAGTATTTGAGTAAATATAATTATTGTATAATGGAAAATGCTTTATGTCCTTTGTCAGGGTTTCATTTGCTTCTCTTTTTACTTAATTTCGACAATACACATAAGTTTACTGAACGTAACAAACAAAATGATAGAAAAGCAACCCTACTTACAAATTTATGATGAAAGGAATAAGTCTAGTCCTTTATTAAGAAATAGAAATATATTTTTACAAAGAGCATTTTTTTTGCATTATATATTCCGTAAGAATAAAATTACACTTATCTAAAAACGATTCTTAAATATTTATTCGTGATGTTACGAAGGAGGCATTCCGAACAAAAAAAGTAACATATACCTATTTTTCTGACATAATAGTTTAAAAAACTATAGTTTTAGTTTTCATTAAAAATATATGTGGTATTATTATAACAGCCCAAAAAAGCATGTTAATATTAAAATCGAAAGCACTAATGTGTATGTGTAATCTAAAGGTAAAATGATCAGTCTCAATAACGAATTAGTGGCTATGTTCGTATAAATTAAGCATTTATACGAAAAGCGATGTTTCCAAACAGATTCAGACATATCTCTGAGATTACAAATGCTCAAATTGTCGATATCAATCAACATGATCCGCAATAACTCTGATAAACGAGAAATATTAAAAACAATCACATCACTATCACAACGCAGAACGATACATGAATTATTCAAACAGAACGAGTGGAACGGTGTCACATATGGATAAAAAATGTACCAATATGTCGATTTTCGTGTCACTTTTTGTCGCACTGTATTGTAATTTTGTAATTAAAATCTGATAGCGTGTTCAGAGCACTATATGCTATCATTTATTAAATGATTTGATAGCCCTTGCATAGAGTTTTTAAATTAAATGGCCGCGCATGATGAGTTATATTAACGGTCCTTTTAGTACGAAATGTGAAAGGTAATCAGAATTTAACAAACAAATTCATACGCTTGGCAAGTCTAGTTATAAAGCTTCCTCATAGAATATTAACCATAAACATTAGCTTCTGTTTTCTTAGAAAGAAAACAAAAACAGTTCTGCTGATAGTAATTATGTAAGCAGAACGAATAATGATAAAATACAACTTTTACTGCTAGTGATCTCAGTAGTTCCATTGACTGAACTAACAAAAGTGGAAAAGTGTTATGATGGAAGTCCGTAAGCACTTTTTTAAAAAGGTTTTCCAAGTGGACATACCTTCTTGGGTTTGCCATAGCCTAACAATTTCAAAATATACTTACAGCTTCTATCTCTACAGTCCCCATGGAGTTGTTAAGGGTCCACTGGAAGGTCTGCGGCGGAGGAAACGCGTCCACCTCACAAGTCACCTTCGCTGGTTCGTTGATCGCCGCTCCGACGATTGCCGTCGTTTCTAACTTGCATTTTGGTTTATCTATTGAAAATAATTTTTGATAAGAAGATGTATTCAAGAAGATAAGTTATGATGGAGTAGGTAAAACGAAAATCATAAATATATTGTTTTATCAATGCCAGCTAGGCATATGACCACAAGTTTGTACAATTACAAGAAACAACGAAATTGTGGCCTTAGATGGAGCATGCCAAGTTTGTAATACACTGGCTCTCAAATAAGGCTGCCGGAACACGCCGTTAGGTGCTTGGCGACAAATTTTTCAATTTGAGGGTGGTAGCTAAAAAGGCGAGCGTTAAAAACACTGCACCATGCTAAGGTTTTCTCACGATGTTTTCCTTCACCGGTAGCTTAGGCTCTTTTATAATATCTTGTAGGATCGACCTCACTAACCAATCGGCCATCTTCGCTACATCTGCCATTAATCAATCACTTGGTCATAATTATGTATGTAATGTTTTTTACGACAAACAGATATTCTCACAATATTTAGTTAGAATTATTGATGATATAATTTGATCTTTTAATCTATCAGTCGAACTAAAATCCGATCATATACAGATTTGCCGTGACAGCTGAGTTATAAAGTCATCAATTGCAGAGTCACAAGTAATACGGCATCCAGTCATATCTCACTGGCTACTCGACTAGCTCGGTGCCAAGTTCGTTTCAGCACTATTCGCTTTCAGAGGCGCTCAATCATTCTTGCATGTACCCTTTTAATTTATTTATTTGATTTGTGTCATTTTAATTTTATAAAAATAAATAAAAATGTCTCATCAATGTAAATAGTTGAATGAATGTCATATATTTGGTATATTTTGCAATGTTATAGTATTGTTTTCAAAGCAAATAAAGAAATAAGTTCGCTTAGTAGGCCAATAATAAAATATAACATTATTAATATCAATGGGAGCGTTAGGAAGTTGACCGATGGTAAGACGGGTTAGCGACATTAATACTGGCATGAGTCTATACTTAAAAACACGATTTTACTAGGACCTATTCTAATGTCCTGGAATATCGTAAAAAGGACCTTAGGTATATAGCAGCAGCATAAATACGACTACAGATAAGGATGATTAAAGAGAGATAATATCATTTCAATTGGTCGATTATATTAGTGTTTATCTTGTAAAAATAAATAATCTTAGAATGAAATTGACACTGGATATGAATTTAAATATGATTGTTTGCTCCACTAGTGTATAATTTGTAATAAACATAATTTTATAAGTATTTGAATTTGAAACGAATGTGATCATTATTAATTTTTAATATGTTGCTGAAATAAAAAAAAAACCTTAAATAAAAAACAACTTTTGTACCCTCGAAGGTACGCCTACCCTAGTTAAGGCGTTCGTACGTTAGATCATTGCAGGTCATATATCACGAGCTGCCTTTAAGCTTCACACGCCATCAGCGACGCAAATCGAATGCTTCTACGAGTACATAGCTAGACTTTAGGCTAGCATTTAGTTGGTTGAAATAGAGTTGGTAAGAATTTTAGAATCTTAATCCACGTTAGATAAGCGAATAATAGTCATATAAGAGCTCGCAAGCGTTGTTTACGACTTATATCTCGAAATCCTCTTAACCAATTTCGTTCATACGATAAAAACTTGATCTTTCTTTATTGTTGAGTACCACACGGCAAATATTATTATCGTCGGATTGGGTAAATTGTATCGTTATAAACTTGACCTTATTTAGAAGGGAAACCTCTCAAATTAATAATACTCTACGGCTTCAAAATTCCAGTAAAATATAAACTACTATTCCAAAATCTTTCCAGATTCGTTGGCAAATATTACTGTACATACGCGAGTCATCAACCATCGTTTAGAAAATCATGCTTGACAGGTGAAATATAGTTTCGCTATACTCAAAATTTTGGTTGCTAGGTCAAATGATGTAGAAGTGCGAATGGGAAATAAATCAAAATGAAATAGACGATCACGTTGTTCAGCAGTGCTCAGAAGTATTTGTAATTAAATTCTAAACTATTCCAATTAAATTCGTAAATACGATTGATGTCGGGCAAATTTTCTTATTAAGAGTAACATGAATAACTATTTGCGAAATGAATTTTCAATTTATTTACTTTTGCTAATAAGTTCTTATATTTTATTAAGAGAACTTAGGTGTTTATTCAGTATGATTTTAAGAAATAGTTCTCTTTAAATATCAAATACGATAAATGCATGCCATACTTATATTATATACTCGTAATTATAAAATTCTAAGTTAATTATTAAATTAAATTATTAGTTTTTTTTATTCATACACACCGCTGCCTACTTGTTACGCTGCCCTCTGGTGGTAGGTTGGAGCATTTGTATTATTCACGTGCTATTTAAGTGCAGATGGATTACTTATAGATCATTAATAAGATCTACAGATAATCTAAATGCTCGAGCCCACAATCAGAGGGCAGCGTTCCGAGTTGTTAGTCGCATTACCACGCTGTATGGCAATGCTTATACGTTGGACCAGATAAAAAGCGTTCTGGTCACGCATCGAATAGATCGAATTGTTGTATTTCGTCATTTTATTCTTCATAACCTTTATTGTTTCTTGTTCGGTAGTTACCATTATCATAACTGTATTATTTATTTATCAGAATAGAAGAATAAATAACGTATTGAAGTCAAACTTTGCTTCGTATTAAGGGTAGGACTATGCAGCAAAGTCTTTTCATGGTTCTTACTGTGGCAAAGTACTTAGAGTTTATACTGGAAAATACCCATTTCCGACTATTATGTGCAAACTCGAACAACTCCTGACTAAAGACTCCACACGTTGGGGTTCATTAATGCATCAAAGAGATTAACATCTGCAAAGAGCTGCGAGGTGCTGCATTTTCGTGTTCCATTTTGGTTTGAGGATTAACGGTTCTGAGAGTATAGTGACGTCACTAAGCCATAGTTGCGTGTTATGGGTTAAATATTGTGTGGTTTGTTTTATTTTTATCACATGCGTCATGCGTGCTTCGATTATGTCATTGTCTAAGTGAGCGCAGGTTTTTGCTTATCTGTTAGTACATTCGTCTTGAGTTTTCTCGTTTAAATTTACTACCTCTCAAGATCAATATTTTTTGCTTTACCACTATATTAGTATAAAAAACCGATGAATAAGCAAAATTCAAAGTTTATTAATCAGTTGAGCACAAATTGTAAATGTTTAGAATTATTCCTAGCTTTGAATTTAAAAGTACTTATTTTAAAATACTCAGAAATATTTACAGTTATTAGTTTAATTTCAGTGTATAATAATCGCGAATCGAAATTGAATCGTCCCCAAAATTATAGCATTTAATTTTTTAATTAATAATTAATTAATTAATTTTGTAACACCAGATGTAAGATTTTTCTATATATTTGATGTTTCTGTGTCTGCAATAAAGAGTTAATTCATTCATTCAATTTGAATCTTTGCCTCGAGCTTTTTGTAATTTTAATCAAGCTAGTACAACTTTAATTCCAATTACATACAGTGCCATGTTCAACTGATTTTAATAATTTCGATCCTGAATTTAAACGTGCCCGGACTTACACAACTACTTATACGAGTATTTCGTTTATTTATTTAATTAACTTATAAGAATACTTTTCATGAATACATCTGGCCGTTTGCTCAAAATTAACGCTCAATGGCGTTTACTGTTTTCAGATATTGTCTTTTCGTTCCTAAATTTACGTATAATTTACGTTGTTGTCCACTGTGGCAACACAGAGAGCTCCTTGAGAGCCTGGACAACATGGTAAAGGACACATTGATTACGTTTTTGAATTTTGTATGGATGACAGAACATGATCGCAAGCTTCTCTGCCTAAAGTCCGCAAAAATTCTAGTATCGCGCTGCCTGCATTCTTTTCTTCATTACATGGCACGAATGATTTGGTAGGAAAAATCCTCGCACCCTCTTTAGATTACTGTAATGTGGTACTCGTAGTATCTAATTCTTCCGAAGCCAAGGGTGCCTGAAGGCTTGTCTGCCCAAATACTGATTTTCCAAAATCTCCATCTTGTCAGAGACTGTGGGATCTACCGATCTGTGAACTAGCACGGAAATCTCTTCTACATACCTATAAAGACACTTGCCACTAGTAAGCATTATATTATCAATATGGGAGAAAACAATCTGATTGCAAACCGAATAAAATGATTAAAAACACAGTCAGGAAAACATCTGTCAAAAAAAATTATTCCAAGTAATATTTCACGTTAATTCTTTTGAAATATCGCGCATGAAAATCGCCGTTTCGACTCGCGGCTGTCAATATTGGAATAACTGAAATGGAACGGTTCATCCCTGATGTATTGCTTGACGTTATCAGTAAATTGCGTATTATCTTAGAGAGGGGATGATATCCGCTCATTGCACAGTTTACGGAAATGTTTGCAATTTGTTTGATACGGCAAGTGCCTTTATTAACAAAAATAAATATAGCAGAAAGATTAGCTATAGACCATTTATTTTATTGTTTATTTTCACTCTACTAATAAATGTTTTATATAGGACTTAGGAAAGTCCCTAACTAAAAGCTATGAATTTGAAATGTCATTAAACAAAACTAAAAAATAAATAAATATATAATAGAGTAACTCATGACTGACTGACTGCTATTCGCTATAAATTAACGTAAATCCTAAATAGCTAAGCCGTGAAACATCAAATTTAGTAAAGATTTATATGTAAGGACCTATATTCAAATGGGGGTTCCAATGTTAAAATTTCTTTATATTCGGTGACAGCTAGTTGTATTAGATAAGCAAGTTAAATAATACGAAAATTAAAAAAATAAATAATAATTATTGTTTACACCAATCATTATATTTTAACTAGTAAACTGTAAATAATTATATAAAATTATTTCTTATACAAATATTTACACAGTTTGAACACTATAATTGAATTTCCTCGAATTACCTACATTTTCAAGGAGTCAAGTTTTACTGAGAACCTTTACATTCAAACTGGCTCCGCTCTGGATATATTTTATTGACTTCTAAAACTCCCAGTTCTTAGAAAGTCACATACATAGCTCGGTAATATTTCTTTGCGTGACAGAATCGCACTGCCGTAACGCAGTGCGTGGCAGTACTGGGACTTGAGCAAAATGTACTTTAAAATAACTGGATATGGATTTTGTGAACAATCAAAAAGCATCAACTTTTTTTTGTTAAAATAAGTTGACTAAAATAAGCGAGATGCCGCTGATATTTGTCGAAAATAAAACTACTTACCACTTGTGATGTGGAAAAGACACTAATTGCGAACTTTACAGGAATTGACTGGGCTTAATGCAATTTTTTATCTAGTTACTATCAACATGCTAACTACCAGCTACGGCCCGATCAGCTAAATTTAGGCTTAAAATAGGTGAAAAGAAGAGCAAGCAATTTTAGATTATACTTGAAAGCATTAAAGCAGCGAACCGTCAAAAATCGACTCCATTGTTCGCCGCTCTTGGTTGCACCTTTTTCATACCCAACATTTTGCAAACCAAGATATAGGAACATTTGCAACCTTTTTTGTAATCAAATCAAATCAAAATTATTTGTTTTCACTGTAGTGATCTTAGTAACTGTGTATATCTTTCAGTGTAGCTGTGACATATTTTTCTTACGTGACCGTAGTCGGCCAACCAGCGCCGAGCCCACTTTTTATTTGGTCAGTGTTGCGTCGCGAGCGAATAAACTCGATTCGTGAAAGAAATATTTATTTTTTTACGTTCCACTAAAGTTTCTTCGACTGGGGTTAGTGCAAATTTATGGGGTAAACTAGTGCTTTTAAATGAAGGTGATTTAAATGAATTTCTCTATATGTGACCCTTCATCTATTTTACCTGTCTTTTTTGCGCCATTTTCGATATTATATTAATGATAATTTGACGTTTTCCAAAGTAAATTTAGACTACGAAACTAGTACTATATCTATGTGAATATAAGGCTGGTGATTTAAAACGTTATTTAATGAAATTCTGTAAGAGTTGCGTGTTGTTCATTTGTACCCAAGCACGTGAGAAAACAAATGATTAAATTTGCGCATATACAAGGTTAATTATCTGGTGTACTAAGTAAAACAATCACTATGCTCATCTTTAGTAACAAACTTTGCTATAGACCAACTCCGAATTCAAAAGAAAAAAAAACGCTGTTCCATAGAAAAAGTTTATCGGTTGTCGACAAAATGTATAAGCAAGGTGTTATTCTTTCTAGAATTCAGAGTTGGTCGCCTAGTAAAAGTTGTTTTTTAGGAGTATAATGACCGCCTTGTGGCTTAGTACATCCCTGACTCATAATCCTCTAGACATAATTTATTGGTTTAAAAAAGGATATGAACAACAATAATCTTACTAAAAATATTGGCGCGCCCGATGCCTATATTGTATTCCTGCCTGTCGCCAAGCCGTGATATCAAATTCGGCCAAAACTCGACTTCTAAGTTAATGATTGTAGAAAAGCACTTTCCAATATTCATAAATATGCTAGCCAGCCATAGCTGATGTTGAAATGATCACGTATAATTTGCGGATTGATAGGCGACTTGCTAAGTCCTTCTGCGTTGATAGCTGTAGACTGCTTCTGGGACTAGTCTTGGGGCCAGAGTTTTTGCCACGTGTTAAGTATGATTGGCAGGTATGACAGCTATTATCGAGTCTTAACTATTATTAGTAATTTATCCAAAACAGCCAGGTATTTGACTACCAGCTTGTCCGACCACGGAAGCCATGATGTAGCCTTAGATGTGGCATGTCTAGTCTGGAATACACTGGCTACACTGGATATTTAATTACTCACATAGAACTTGCAAGTTGATAGGTGGTGACTTGCCGTCTCCTTCTACGTTGGAAGCTGTGCAGGAGTACTTCCCGGCATGCTCCCGAGACAAACCTTGGAGCGCCAGGTGCGTTGAGGTAGCTATCACGCCTGCGCGCTGGCTGTGAGACATCACTTGACCCTGGAATAAACATCTAAAGTTAACATCTTACATGGTTAATTAATTTACCATATATTGTAGACACCCCAAAACAAAATACAAAACATTAGGTCACTATACTACTAGTGTTTTAGGGGCGATAGCGTCTCTACGGCCGAGCGCCAACGCTGCGAAGACGCGACGTCAACGTCACGAGTCTCTAGTGGCAAGCGTTCGCCTTGCGACCTCGCAACGTTAACGTCACGTTTATTGGCAATAGGTACAATCACGCCGTCCTGTTCTGTCCGTGTCGGACTCAAATAGTATCATGTGCGCGGCGCGGCGTTGACGTCGACACTCAAAAAGACGTCTCTGCAACGTCTGAGTCTGACGCCAACGCTCGTAAAATGCCAGTAGGATAGCGGCCTTATACATGAAAACAGGGTTATCGGTTTGGGGTATAATAAGCCCAAAGAGGATGACTGTACTCGTCGTTACGATCATCTTTCAATATGATATTAAACCATTGATAAACTTTTTTTATGGTACAGCTAATGTTTTTTGCGAATTCAGAGTTGGTCCCATAACGAATTTTTGCAATGTTGAGTATAGTGATCCCTTTTCGGCTATTACATCCCTATTCGATAACCCTGTGTATATTTAAAGCCACAAGTCTGTACTACTTGGGGCTTATCGCGATATATATTTAAAAGACATGCTAGGATCTTTTTAGTAAAATGAAATTTGAATTGAATATTTTCATTGGTTGGTAAAAAAGAATCGTTTTTTTTGTGACATTTATTATGCATTATTATTATTATTATGTATATATGCAATTGAGGATATATTTATTTCTTACTCATGCTGAAATATTGATTTATTGAACAACGTCACCAATGGCTGTTTACGGATCTTTAAAACTTGCAATATTGACATTATGCGATATCTGATAAATCACGTGGCACTTCTCATCCTACTTCCTACTAATATTATAAACGCGATTTTTTGTTAGTATGGATGTATGTTTGTAACTCTTTCCGCAAAAAGTGTTGAATGGATTTATTTGAAAAGATTGACGGTTTGCACTGGGATTGTTAATGTTCAAGATTAACACATAAGCTACTTTATATCCCTGAAAACGGTATGTTCTCGTGGGATAATCAAAGTTACACACCGCGGGGCTAAGTAGTTAGCGGGGTTAATCCAGCAACTAAATAAAAGTTATGGACTGTTCAAGGACTCAATAAATTTTGCTTTAAAACAGCCAAGTAGCCACCATAACCCTCAGTTATAACAGTTAAATTCATTTGTAAGTTAAATTAAAGAGCACTAAATCTAACAAGAGCCTGAACTAACCTCACAAACTTCCCATTTTAGCACTCCCCAGAACTTAAGCTTTCACTCGTCGGAATTAACCCTTAATTACGAAAGAAAACTTCGTGTCCACAGTGTGTTAACACGACCAAGCGGCAGACATCTTTATTTTAACTAGTTTAGCTGTTTAAAGTTAGGACCACCCCGTTTGTGAAATCTCAGCGTTTGTTCGCGCTGGGCGGCTATCGAGCTTTCTTAAAGAAAACTTACTTTGAAAATGCGTGCACTTTGAAAGAAAAATATGACTGCGCGGACTGGCGAGTCGCGAAAATTTGTATACATGTATGTTGCTTTTTCAAATAAAAATGACTTAATGGATTTTGATGCAACTTGGAATCGCTTCGGCTATCTACGATACTTGAGCGTAACCATTTACGAACTAAAATTGGAGAAGTTAATCTCGTAGATTAGAAAATACATTTATGAATCCGAGTAACAAGAAAGGCTTGAGTTGGTACAAAATAAAAATTATAAAAGAACAACTGTGATTGCCAAACAATTAAATCTAACTATTTTCCAGAAGGCTTCAATCGTTTATATACGTTTTCTAGGTAAACGTGGGCTAATGTTTTTGTTTCAAACAAAATGCTCAAATAAGCTATCACTCCTTCGTTAACATAACAAATAATGAACCTTAAAATAATACAGTAATATATTTTGCTTTCTCTAAATATAACTTCTAATTAATAAGAAGGTTCAATTGAGAAATAAATAACATTACAAGTAACATAAATAGAAACGAGTAAAAATGTACTATGATTAAATCTAATTATTTCTATTTTACCTTGTAATGTAGGAGAAAAACCTATAGCTGACATCTGATAAGAGAAATCACATTGTATGCCAGATGAATTATTTTACATTGTAGGAAATACTATTGTAATAATTTCTTGGAGAAATCTGATACTTAACTGTGGTCTAGGAATTGATTTTTGAGATATAGTTGAGTCGCATATATATATAATATGCGAGACTCTAAGATAATGAAGATTAGTAAGTTTAAAAAGAAGTAAAATTAAAAAGAAATTGAAAACCAACTCCAATTCGGCACGCAAAAATTAAGATTTTGATAAAGTTTATATAAGACCCATTGGAAAAGAAAAAAAAGATTTTCTCTAATTGGACCTTAAAAACTGAGTTTTGAAATCGGTTAACAAGAGTTAAGTAATTATTTGTAAGTTTTGAATCTAGGTTACTATCTGATTGTAACAATTGTTTATAAAAACTTTGATTCGTTTTAATCTGTCTAGAATTTTAATTTTAATTTACAATATTACCTAACTTCCTATTGCGAGTTTGCTAAGAGTTTATCCATGCTGTTGTTGATAATATTTCAAGTAAGCTACTCAAAGCCAAAATACGAAATATTTGAATCCGCGAAAAGAAAAAGGTAGAGAAAATGGGGGCACTGAAAATGGAAAATTCATTATGCAGCTTTAAGACATACACCAAGATTAATGTCTAAAAGCACTATACCAGTTACTAGCTACATAATTATAGTAGTGTGCAATAGTATCGTGGAATTATAAAATGGTTTTATATGTTTGTGCATGAACATCTCTATTTGACCTGTGTCTGGGTGATAATTATATATTTAAGTATGTATGTATGTATATCAGTCATCAGGTTACCATAGCACAGGCTTTGCCTAAATTAGGGCCTGCACCCATCAGTTTTCGAATCACTTCACTTCACTTTTTTCATTGCAGTTTTCGAATCCGAGCGGAAACTCATTGTGAATCCTAGATTCTAAAACTTTGCAACACGAATTACGCAAAACTTATTTGAAGACCCTAAATTATTACTTTCAAATCGATTTAAGATCTAAACTAAAATAATAATCACTAATTAATATTTCAAGCTTCGCGTAATTCGTGTTACAAAGTTTTCAAATTCGAGCGGAAACCCATTGTGAATCTGGCCGCTGAAGACCTTTGTGTGAATGTTGTCATAATATTATTATTATGCCTTTGTATAGTGCAGTCAAATTTATGTCAAATGGGATGAAATTAAAACCTAATACTAAACTTTTTTTTAAAGAATTGTTAGTAATCCTAAGAGTTCAGTATTAGGTGAATGTAACAAGTAAATAATATTATAAAAAGAAAATTTGGAAAAGGAAATTAAATTTGTTTCTTCAAGTGTGTCAGTACATACACTCTTCGGTTGTTTTGATTGCTTACATATGGTGGCGGCCATCTTTGATTTAAAATTGACCAAAGCGTATTCTATTAGTAAAGCCTTTTCACTGCTGTTACCTATATTGAGAGAGTTGCAAAAAAATAAGTAAACATTTTGTGACGTCGGTCATTTTTAAACCGAAATTCATTACATTTATCTAAAAACATTTAAAAATAATTCATCTTTCAAACAAAAAACATATAATTGTAAGAAAATCGGTTCATTCTTTTGACAGTTCTGATGCCACAGTAATCATAACTCCCGAACACCCTCACAAACACACACTTAACACGTCAGACGTTATGAAACCTCTTCTGTTTTGGTTCGGAAGTTTAAAATACATAGGATCACATATAAAGTATACTCCATTAAATAGATTATCCTTTTTTTTTTAAGTGAAAATTACGGCGCTAACAGAACTTTATCAGTTATTTTCAATTTAAAAAACGAACCTCTTGACCGTTTTCGACAAAATAAAATGAGACAAAACGGGAGAAAAAAAGGTTTTTTTTAAAATAAAAGGGTGTTTTCAAATCAGTTCACCCTTCTCCGAGAAATCAGATATCAAACAAAAATCATAAAATACTGTCAAATTGGACCTCCTTATGGACCTCTATAGTAAAGATTTTTCTAGGTAGTTCTAGGCATCTCTGAGAAATTAGGTAACACTCTATACTATAAAAACTATCTCTGAAAATCTATAAGAACACGATAAAAAATTGATAAAATGCAACTCAACTTTGACAAAAATAAAATTACATAATATCTGAAGAATACAAAGGACATTGGTAATTAGTAACATTGCTTCCTATATATGAATTTTTGGGGGCCACATATACAAAAAACTAAATACTAAACTTAATTTAACACAAGACACAAAATATAAATGTAGATATAAAATAAAGTCTCATTTACTTGCCCTAACCTACAACGAAACAGAACAACTTCTCCGAACATTTGAATAAACTATACTAATTACTAAATAATATTTGAATACACAATATATTTACAAACACAAACCATACTCACTACTTCATTTAGGCAATTTTACAATTCAACTAAAAAGTAATGCAGCAATATCACATTGACACCACTAGTGACACACATGTACGAGTACTATCCCATGACACAGGCACGTCTGTAATCGCCAAGGAATGACCCTTTGAAGACGACTAGCTCCCACAAATACATGGAATCCTACTGTGGGAGTTAGGGCTCAAACAAGTAAAAAAAAGGATAACTTATGCGCTCATATTAGTTAACTAGTCCCTAACCTTTACATCAATGTACCCACCATTATAAGGCATGTATTACTGTAGGTACTCAATCATTGTCATATTTTTATACAATTGTAACTATAAATGTATTGCATGTTTGTGAACTAATTATTGTTAGTAATTTCTACTTTATTATTATATCTACTTTACGTAAATTTTGGATGCAAATAAATTCATTGTTGATTATTAACTTAATGCATAATGCTTAATGCATAATGTAAGTTAATTATTTCAATTCTGTTATACACTTATCTTAAGCAAAATTTGGAAGCAAAATAAAATACATTATTATATTACATTATTATTATTAGTATACAGGGTGTCCCAGAACTCAACGTCAAGCGGGCACGGGGCAAGAGGGGGGGGGGGGGGTCATACCCGTTCCGTTCGATATAGATTTTTTATTTTATTTTTCCTGGAACTGGTATGACCCCCCCCCCCTCTTGCCCCGTGCCCGCTTGACGTTGAGTTCTGGGACACCCTGTATAATTGATTGTATAGTGCATACTCACGTTATGTTCCCATACGATTTTGTAAGCCGGCGGATTAGCGCGCACTATGCAGTCGAAGTACGCGTCGTCACCTTCTTCTATGTCGTTAGGGTTCAACTTAGAACCTAATTCTAGTTCTACGATGGGGACATCTGAAACAAGAAATTGACTTTTAAAACAAGTTCATACTTACTAGTTAAAGATTTGAAAGCAAGGTCATGCAAACTTGGCTTCATATTGACAGCGTAAAAGCGGCGAACTACCGAAACCAAGTTTGCTTGTTCTTGTTTTCATCTCTATCACTATACTATACCGATAGGGAGACAAGGTGGTATAGCGTAATATTAGAGGCGAAATAAGTCAAACAAAAAAAAATATTGCTATCGTTTTCACATCTAAAACAATGAAGCCACGATTGCTTTCTCTTGTTTGATTTTCTTTAGCCTCTACGCGATACGACTAGTTTTATAAAACAAACCAAAAAAATTTAGTAAAATTAAATGATTTCGATCTAATTTCATTTCAGTTTGCTTTAAATTCTGCGGAGCGTAAAAGTTTTTTTTTACTTTTATAGTCCTTTGTAGTCGAAAAGGTCAATTTTGAAGCAACAGTTATTAAATAAGAGGAATTCGATGGCTTCTATATCTTCTTCTTGAGAAAAAAAAACTTTATTATTATTAAAATAAGGCCAGAGGTAGGTTTCTATCGCGAATTTCATTGCAGCAATCTTCGACCCGAGACTTTAGTGATTTTTTTTGTTGTTTAGCTTAGTAGGTACATTTAACACTTACAATGAAGATCCAGCTTCATACTCGTCTCGATGGTCGCGTGTTCTAGCACCGCGTGAGAAGCGCGGCAGGTAAGCATCTTCCCGTTATGTTCCATGTGCGGGGTCCACCGCACAATTGATATCGTTTCATTGCGGTCATCGGAGTTCTGTTAGAACAGATCATATATATATACAATTTGTAATAAAAATTCTTAAAAGTTATTATTAGTATTTTACCTAAAAAGAAATAATTCGAAATTTTTATCAGCTGCTGCTCATTTATTACTAGCGTCCGTAAGAGAAAGATTCTCATATATTCATCCCTACACAATATAATAAATGCGAACGTGTGTTTGTTAGTTAGTTATCCTTCTTCTCCTCAGCAACTGAGTGACAGATTTACTTTGCATTTTGCACAAAAATAGCACATAGTCCGGAAATTACTATAAACTACTTTTTGCCCCGGGAAAATAAAGACAACGCGAACAAAGTTACGGAAAAAAGCAGTAGTATCTTTTTTAAACTTTTGCTTGCAACTCCCGCTGTACGACAATATATATTTGACAAGAAACAAATAAAATACTAGCTGTCTTTTCATACACGTGCGTACCTTCTGCACAGCATTAGACATCTCCTTGTTGTCCAGCCACCAGGTCATGGTGGCGGGAGGTCTGGCGCCAGCTGACCTGCACGCCAGCTCGGCCTTCTGGTCCACTGACAACGGCTGCTCTCTCGTCAATAGCTCCACTACTAAAGGTTTCACTGTAACAAACGTTAGTCTTTAGCCAGGTGCTAATAACCAAGATGAGACAGGTGTTTCAATCTGTAGGTCTAACATGAGCTTTTTTTTCCGGCAAAGTGAATACAAAAAACCATACAATAATAATTAATCTGAAATGAAAAAATGTCTTTTCTTTTGGTAGGACTTTTTTCATTTTCACCCAGGACGGTGTACGTCTACCAAAAAATGCCTAAAGATGTGGTTAATAATATAGTCTATTAATGAAAAATGCGTCGGTTACCTCCTTTATTGTGTACAAAAATATCTAAATTCTGTGAATTGTAGAGGAATCATGACATCCCTGGAAGATTTATGTATACTAACTTGATGGTAACATATTAATTGTACCGCCCGTCAGAAGTGTCAAAATTGATACAATAAAAACGCGTAAATAACCTTTTTGCGTAAATAACATGGAATTTTGTAATTCGAAATTAATTTGGTACACTGCGATAAGTTACATTATTTTGAATTTGGTTGATATAGTAAAGATAATTACCCCTAACGTATCTATGGTATCATGTACACTGTCCAGGCAGGAGCTCCATATATTTTTGTAAGTAGTTTTTATTTAAATTTAGAACTGCGAATTCTTATTTCAAATTTAGTATATCGAACACGGAGAAACGGTTATATTTTATCATTAACTAATAATCGTAAAACTGTCATCTGCTAATTAATTATGATTAAAGTTTTAAGCCATAAATAGAAAATGCTTCTAGAAGAATCTTGAGCTGGTACAATCACATATACTCTGTAATTTTATTTCCTTGAACTTAGTAAGTATAACTCAGTCCAGCGGTGCTATTGCGTAGAGTGCGATAAAAGGAACGAAACCAGGATTGTTTACATTTATATCACTTTATTTACCGCTAACTCTTTGCGATAGCAACACTGGACTGAGTATTGCAAGCCACATTAACAGTAATTATGATGTGTAAAACAAAAATATTTGGTCCTAAAACTAATACAAAATATTATTCACGAACTCAAAAACTATGTTATTTTACAATCCCTTTCAATTGTCAAATTATAAGCTTTGATATTGACTTTAATGTTTCCTAAATGCTAAATAATAATTCATGTATTTCAACAGGCCGTAGTTCAAAGAAAGGTCAAGCTATTCTTCACTTAATGATAGACTTTAATAATAACAGATGTTATGTTACCTTCGGTATAAAACACATTTTACTAGTAATTTTCTTAAATAATTGATACTTTAGGCGACAAAAAAGGGGTTGAAAAGCTAACTATATACTGTAACGTAACGTTACATGACGTAGTTTTATGTCGCCCCTCTTGTTAGTGAAGTCGGCTAAAGCAAACATTCAAACAACGCTGCGCTCGAATGTCGATGCCTACTATGAATTGAAGAGGAGTGACACGCACGACGCTCGCGCCGGCCGCGCGCCGCGCTCGAGTTCAGTGACCGCCTCACCGCTATCGGAGACGGACCACGTCACCTGGCGTGGCAAATTATTTGTTAATTTTAACGCAAACTAATAAAAATATTGTTAATAACATCCTGTCGTGGGAATTACCATATGGAATTAATTCCAAGATCCACTGGAGGAATTACGCCCCGCTTTTAGGGTAAGCTTTGATCAGCACACACGAGTTTTAAATAAAATATGTTCGTTACGTATTTTACGTTTCATGTAATCTTGCTGCTCCAATCTACAATGTTATTTTAGCCGATTTAGCAATCTTTAATTTAATTTTGTATTGTTTTTGTATATGTTAATTTTCTATGTCGTTTTATATTGTTTTAATTTAAGTCCATTCTGGTTGCTCACCACCACGACAATCCCCGCATAACACTTTCCTCAAGTTGTCGGTGCTCAACCAGAATGGAAGTCGATATGTTCAAATCGTAACCGGTTGGTGCCTATCGCTTCCAGGGTGCTGGTTCCTGCTTAAGGCCTTTGCCACTACCTTGGCATTCCGGGTGCTGTCTGCCGGGTTCTGTACCCTTCGGAGCTTGCCGCGGCGCTTCCGTCCAGGGTCACATGCTGCTGCTGACCTGACCGAGCTCCAGGAGAGTGTGAATTGTTTATATGGTGAAATCAGACAGGCAATTTACCTCGACCCCTTATAAATTTTGTGTCTCGCCTGCCTGAATTGTTGTTAATAAAAGAAAAGATTTATTTGATATCCAACCTTGGTTTTTTTTTATGGATAAACCCAGGTAGGTGTCACACTGGCGCCCTTTACGTGGTTTCGTCTGATTTTACCATATAAATGGTGGCGGATTGTTCGTGTGTGTGTGTGTGATTATTTTTGTGTAATGTCCCTATTAGTTTATTTTACCGTAAACAGTGTTGTGGCTTAAATAGTATCTAAGTATTAATATAGGTGTACTTTAATTTAAAATATATGGTTAGGTACTCATATTGATGCATACTGTCGTGCACAAAAGTGTTAACTTTTGATTAAATTGTTTCAACTTGTTTATTTTTTCACTAAGTTTTGGTTCATAACAGGTTCAGTTGTACTCAAAAATTTATTCGTTTCTTTTATATCGACGAAATAAAATATTTTATATTTTTAAGTAACGAATAATTCATTTTAGTTTTAAATTAGTTTAAGTTTAACGTGTGTGCTGCTTAAAATTTATTCTAAGATTCAGTATGGCATTTTCTATTAAGTTCTTGTCTTTGCAAAAAACAGAGTTAGAGTATGAGGTAGGCATTCGGGGCGAGACTCCGGGTACTACTGTGGCCGATCTTAGGAAACAGATAGGAAAATTGAGTCAGATATATCCCTCTGAGGACATACTAAGCTCCCACCTCGACCCTATAGAGGATCTCGATGCAGTTTTAGAATTATTGAATAGACTCGATACGAGCCTCGAGTCGAGACCATCGGATAAAAACGTACTATCGCGTTTAGAAAACGTATTTCATCACCTCTACCATAGAATCAATAGAATAGTGGTGGACGAGGTAGAGGATAAACACTCTGCTTGCGGTAAACTCTACAAACAGCTTTATGCTACCTTTATTTCTATCAGTAAAAGGTCAGTCGACCCATTAGCCATTGAGCTTCCAAGCCACGTAGTTGAGTCCGGCAGTCAAATTCCGATTAATGTCGCAGTAACTTGTGACAAGAGCGTCACTTCGGAACTGGCCAGGTTGAAATTTGATGGCAAGTCGTGTGTTCGATCCTTTATAGAACGCATTTCCGAATTCAAAGAAGCACGTGACATCCCCGATACTAAAATTATTTCACATGCGACGGAAATATTCACAGACAATGCTCTGCATTGGTACAGGAGCATTAAAGATCAAGTGTCTTCATGGGACGATCTTGTCGTTCTGTTGAAACAAGATTTTGACAAGGCAGACTACGATTACCGTTTGTTAGCTGAGATTCGCTCTAGGACTCAGGGCGAAACGGAAAATATAACCATCTACCTATCTATTCTGACGGGTATGTTTGCACGGCTTACCCGACCGTTATCGCAAGAGGACAAACTTGAGATTGTTTTGCACAACATCCGGCCTTGCTATGCAAGCACATTGGCCTCCGCTACAGAAATAGGAGACATTGATCATATAAAGTCTTTGTGTAAGAATTATGAAAACGTCCAGTCTCGTCTTGCCCACTTTCGAGAACCGTCTGCGGCAACTTCCGACACCTTAGCGCCCGAATTTGCGTACAAATGCTCAACGAAGCCTAAATCAAACTACGACTATAAAGTTAATATAAATAACAATAAACCGGTACACACTAACATAAATGACAAATATTTACATAGTATTCAGAAGGGCGATGCTGAAACTAACAAAAAATTACCATATTGCCCGAGATGTCGCGCCAATACCCACAGCTTCAGAGACTGCACGAACACGGATATAATTTGTTTTAAGTGTGGCGAAAAAGGGGTTAGGAAACCTGACTGCCCTAATTGCACAAGTACTGAGGTTCCAAAAAACTAGTAATGCGGAATTGTAACAAACAATTGTCTCCAAATAAAACAATTTGTAGCCGAACAGATAAAGAAGAATGGAATAATTGGTTAGAAACAGTTCATTTATTTTTTAATGGTTACAATGTTGCTACAATTCTGCATAGTAAACCTTTGAATGATTCCAGACCTTACATTAATATTAAAATTGATGATTTGTCAGCTTCAGGTCTTTTAGATTCGGGTTCTGCAGTTACTATTTTAGGTGCTAATGCTCATACCGCACTACTCAATCGTGGCCTAGAGTTGTGCACAGGTGAATTGCTATCAATAGTCGCAGCCGGTGGACAAAATTTGAAAAGCATTGGATATATAAATATGCCTGTCCACTTCGACAATCAATTTCACATAATTAAAACACACGTAGTTCCGGAAGTTCAATCATCGCTAATTTTAGGGATTGATTTCTGGCGCGCGTTTAAAATCTGCCCTAAATATTTAGGCTCATTACATTTATCGAGCGCCCCTTTAGCTGATTTAAATGTTGATAGCCCAACTAAATTTATACAGTCTTATGACAATTTAGATGAGTCACAGAAGTCCCTTGCTGACAATATTATTGAACAGTTTAAGGAAATTTCTTTTGAGCGCATAGGATTAGGACGTACACATTTAATTACTCATCGCATTGACACTGGAGATTCACCTCCTGTAAGACAGCGTTATTATAGGCTTTCACCGGAAAAACAGAAGATCTTAGTGGAACAGGTAGATGAAATGCTTCAACTTGACGTGGTTGAGCCTTGTGAAAGCGCCTGGCAGTCACCTGTTTTGATCGTAAAAAAAAAAAACGGCCAGCCCCGATTTTGTTTAGACAGCAGGAAACTCAACTCAGTCACAAAGCGAGATGCCTATAATTTACCCTATATATCGGAAATATTAGATAATTTACGGGATGCACGCTATTTGTCCAGCATCGATTTATCCAAGGCATTTTGGCAACTGCCAATTGCCCCAGAGGATAGGAATAAGACAGCATTTTACGTCCCAGGTCGAGGAACACTTAGATTTAAGACTACACCATTTGGATTGACAAATGCTCCATCTACCCAACAGCGTCTGGTAGATTTATTGTTTGGGAACATGGACCACAAGGCCTTTGCGTACCTAGATGACATAATTTTAATAAGCAGTACGTTCCAAGATCACGTGACTCTTCTTCTCCGTGTCTTAGACAAACTACGCCAGGCCAACCTTACCATTAACTTAGAAAAATGTGAGTTTTTTAGAAGCCAACTCAAATACTTAGGCTATGTGGTTGATGCAAACGGCTTAAGGACTGATCCTGATAAGGTAACCGCAATTTTGAATTATCCAATACCTACGTGCCGGAAAGACTTAAAACGATTTCTAGGCACGGCGACTTGGTACCGAAGATTCGTCCCCAATTTTAGCACGATCGCAGGGCCGCTAAATAAGCTAACTTCTAACAGTAAATCTGCTCCAGCATTTCAGTGGACTGATGAAGCTGATACTGCCTTTAGAGAACTGAAAGAATGCCTCGTTTCAGCACCTGTTCTTTCTTGCCCTGATTATGATCTGCCTTTCCAAGTACACACCGACGCTAGTAACTATGGGGTTGGCGCTATGCTCACGCAAATTATCGACGGAAAAGAACACCCCATAGCTTACATGAGCAGATCTCTATCAGGGGCAGAAAAAAAATTATAGCATTACGGAACGCGAAACACTAGCTGTGCTCGTTGCTTTAGAGCATTGGCGTTGTTATTTAGAGAACGGGAAAACTAACACAGTGTACACAGACCACAGTGCCTTAAAATGGTTTTTGTCTTTGGATAATCCTACAGGTAGATTAGCTCGTTGGGGTATACGTTTGTCGTCATTTAATTTCAATTTAGAACATCGTCGAGGCGTAGACAACGTAATTCCTGATGCTTTATCTAGGGCTGTCCCTGTCCTTTCAATCACTACCAATTCAGTTGCCTCTACTAGTGACGATTGGTATAAAAATATTTACAGTGGTTGTAGAACAAAACCTGAGAATTTCCCAAATTTTCAAATAAAAAACTACACTCTGTATCGACTGAGTAAAAATAAACATGAACTCACCGACGAGTTTTCTTGGAAAGAAGTAGTCCCAATAGACCTTCGGGACATGGTTATTGAGAAAAACCATAGCGAGCCAACAGCAGGTCATATGGGCATTTATAAGACGTACAAGCGTATTGCGCTTAGGTATTACTGGCCCAGCATGCATAAAGACATAACAAAATTTGTTAACTCCTGCTCTACTTGTCTTTCGTACAAATCTCAAAATCATGCCACCCTTGGAGAGATGGGACGCCCTAAACAATGTTCTCGACCATACCAGATGATCTCAATAGATTTAATGGGTCCTCTGCCGGTGACACGTAAACAAAATAGCTACATTTTAGTAGTAACTTGTTGTTTCTCTAAATATTGCCAAATTTTCGCGATTAGGAAAGCTACCTCAGATATCATTGTCAAGATTTTAGAGGAACAGGTTTTCTTGATTCACGGCGTCCCCCAGACTATTTTCTTAGACAACGGTAGCCAGTTTATTAGTGCACAGACAAAGACCCTGTTTGATAAATACAAAGTTCCAAACGTCTTCTATACGCCTAAATACACTCCTCAAATAAATACGGTTGAACGTTATAACAAAACAATTATCACTAGCATTTCCACGTTCGTCGAAGATGATCATCGAACTTGGGACACTTTTATTCCGAAGGTACAGTTTGCTATTAATAATTCTGTTAACGAAGCAACTGGCTTTACGCCCTCTTTCCTTGTATTCGGAAGAGAATTAATTCTTTGTGGCTCCCACTACCTCGAAACTGATTTAGGTGACGAGGTTCTTTTCCTGCCCCGTGAAGTATATGCGGAAAACCTTGGCGGCTTAAGTTCCATATTTGATCAAGTTCAAAAATCTTTATACCATGCACATGCCAAAAATACATCCCATTACAATTTACGCCGAAAACCTTTTGAATTTGACGTCGGCGACATTGTATTCAAGCGTGCTTATTGCTTAAGTGACAAAGATAAATATTTCAGTAAAAAATTAGCACCAAAATTCGTAAAATGTCGCGTTACTCGAAAACTGTCCCCACTTGTTTATATTTTGGAGAACATGTCGGGAAAAGACCTAGGCACGTGGCATATAAAAGATTTAAAAATAGTCAGCCAAAACAATGCTTAGAAGTAATTAAAATTAAATAAAAAAATCTAATCTTCCTTTCTCTAACTGTGCGAAAGTTTTGATATGCGGATTTTATCGTTAATAAGTATAATAAAATCCTTATGCGAGGACGGCGGGTAATGTAACGTAACGTTACATGACGTAGTTTTATGTCGCCCCTCTTGTTAGTGAAGTCGGCTAAAGCAAACATTCAAACAACGCTGCGCTCGAATGTCGATGCCTACTATGAATTGAAGAGGAGTGACACGCACGACGCTCGCGCCGGCCGCGCGCCGCGCTCGAGTTCAGTGACCGCCTCACCGCTATCGGAGACGGACCACGTCACCTGGCGTGGCAAATTATTTGTTAATTTTAACGCAAACTAATAAAAAATATTGTTAATAACATCCTGTCGTGGGAATTACCATATGGAATTAATTCCAAGATCCACTGGAGGAATTACGCCCCGCTTTTAGGGTAAGCTTTGATCAGCACACACGAGTTTTAAATAAAATATGTTCGTTACGTATTTTACGTTTCATGTAATCTTGCTGCTCCAATCTACAATGTTATTTTAGCCGATTTAGCAATCTTTAATTTAATTTTGTATTGTTTTTGTATATGTTAATTTTCTATGTCGTTTTATATTGTTTTAATTTAAGTCCATTCTGGTTGCTCACCACCACGACAATCCCCGCATAACACTTTCCTCAAGTTGTCGGTGCTCAACCAGAATGGAAGTCGATATGTTCAAATCGTAACCGGTTGGTGCCTATCGCTTCCAGGGTGCTGGTTCCTGCTTAAGGCCTTTGCCACTACCTTGGCATTCCGGGTGCTGTCTGCCGGGTTCTGTACCCTTCGGAGCTTGCCGCGGCGCTTCCGTCCAGGGTCACATGCTGCTGCTGACCTGACCGAGCTCCAGGAGAGTGTGAATTGTTTATATGGTGAAATCAGACAGGCAATTTACCTCGATCCCTTATAAATTTTGTGTCTCGCCTGCCTGAATTGTTGTTAATAAAAGAAAAGATTTATTTGATATCCAACCTTGGTTTTTTTTTATGGATAAACCCAGGTAGGTGTCACAATACTTAACACTTTTCATATGTTAACATACTCGTAATTTGATATCTCGATAATCAGAAATAAATTTTCATTGAATACCTTGTAACTTTTCCATTAGAATCACACGTTTCACCAAATAAATTTAGCTAATATTAGACATCAAAGTTTCCCACGAACCCCCAATAATACTCAGAACAAACAATTAGCTTTCATACAACTTAAAAGCAGCGCTTTTATTATAGCCCATGACAGCTTAAAATTGACTGGCGTGCATTACCTCAAAAATAGCACTACCAACATAATGGAGAATAATTTCCGGTACGTTCGTGCCATCACGGAGACAGGACAAAGCGTCGAAAATAAAAACTAATGGGTGTTACCAACACAAAGGAAAACGTACCGGCCGTCATATCCCGAGATTATCTCCACTTTTGTTATAGGTTAATCGCAGGTTTAGATATAAAATGTGAGTGGCTACAATCGGTCTCGGATTTTCTTTGAGTTTTTGTCGTGAAAGATTTATTGCGATCCTTCTTTTGTTTTGTGGGTTAAGCTTCGGTTTGTCTTGAGGTGTTGTACTTGTATTATTTTTATATTGTATCTGCTAAGGTTTATTTTCTAAATAATCAAACGTTTCGCTATCGATAATGCGGGATCTTTGAGCTTCGAGGCTATTATTGGTGCTCGAACTAGATTGTCGTTTGAAGGGAAAGGGCGAGATTTACTTTCTAGTTATTTTCTCATCCAGCGCATTTCGTATGGAAAGGGCCTGAACAGATATTGAATATATTATATATTATTGTGATAATTAATGTATTTGACACATTTTTTAACAAAAAAATATTTACTTATTAGTTGTGATCACAATAATTTTTAAAGTTTCCAGACAAAAATAAAAAAATAGAAAGACAATTTTTTTTCAAGTAAATAAGAGTTTTCATCCAAAATTTTGAGTTTTTCTTTTTTTATTTGTAGTTCGTAATATATTAATACTACGAAAATAAAAATTTTACTCAGAAAATTAAGGATGGATGGCTAAATTTATAACAGCAAACACTGCTTATTTGTATATTATGTTTTGCTTAATATCTTGGAAATCACTAGCTTATTACCATCACATAAAGATTAGTCTTCTTTTTTAAATACGTTGTTTTTTGTAGTATAAGTAAAAAGTAAAATTTATAAAGCCAAATAAAAACCCAACGTAAAGTTTATTAAGAAAAACTGTTCCACATTTATAAGTTGAAAGGACATTAATATGGAAATTCAGCCAACTTAATACAATATCTTACGCTATTTAATGTAGAAAAATATTCAAAAAATATTCAGAGAAATTAAAAAGGAAGATATACTTTTTACAAAATCGCAGTTGTGACAAAGTTGTCAGCTTTGGGTACCCTTAGAGAAAGGAGTTTCTTGTTCGGTCCGTAGCCTCAATTTGACTAAAATGTTATATGTATATCAGAAAACAATTAAGACTCCATAAGGTCAGTTAAATAATAAAGGAGGTAGATCAGCTTTTATACCAGCATAAAAGAGCTGAAAATAAGGGCAAGCAAACTTGGTTCCTTTATTACAGTTCTCCGCTTCAACACTGTCAAAATGAAACCATGATAATTTACCGTTGCTTTCATTTCTATCTTACCTAATTCTAGCCGATAAGTCTCCGTTGAAAGCATTTAATTTTATTATTTTTCGATTAATTAATAACTCGTTCGTTCAATAAGCTACCCACTTATAAGCTTACGCGTCTCAAACAACTCTCACCAACCGTCTCCAGTTCTACATTCTATACAAAATACCGTTCCAAACTCCGTATTAAATTCCCAAACTAAGATCTCTTGAATTATAGTTCATAAGATATGTATAGGCAAACACGACGGAGTTTGCCTTCTGTACATAATTTCGTATTGTTCATAGCATGTAGAAGTTGGCCTAGTTAGGAATTCGTGTGACTGAGTTCCGGAAATTAGTAAACACTTAGTTATCGAATGTATTAATATTGGAAGTGCGTTGACTATTAGGAACAATGGCACCAGCGAGAGAGTTCAAGTTACCTTCTTTGTTAACTTTAACGTTACTTACTTGTATTAATAAACGTAACTTGAAAGTTACTCGTATGTAGGAAATTCTGCTGGTACTAAATATAACTGAAATATTTCATTGGTATATAAGTTTTTGATTAAAAATAATTAATCAGTTTCTCCCTTATAAAGAGGGTATAGGCCATAGTACACGACGCTGACCAAATTGCGGGTTGGAGACTTCACTTATCTTCAAAAGCTATTAACCTTCTCCGAGAAGTCGGTTTCCTCACAATGTTTTTCCTTCACCGTTTAAAAACATGTGGTAATTAATTATAATATGCACTTGAGTGAAAAACACAGAGGTGCATGCCTGAACCTAGATTTGAAACCGCTCCCTTTCGCTTGTGAGGCAACGGGTTTACGAGTACCGACTAGGCTACCAGTAGCTTAGTTGAATTATTAAATAAAAATGAAAAGAAGGGTATAAAAATTAAAGAATACAAAGTAATAATTGTAAATATTTCAGAGAAAAAATACTATAATAATATCAGCCATTTGCATGATGAAGAGGATTAGAGGAAAAAATAAAATTACCTATATATTTCAATCGAATCAACGAAATAGGTTTAATAGAAAGTTTAAATAAATTTCAAGATTTAGCCTAGAGGTACGTTAGCATTTATTTTGTTCTCAACACTACCACAGCTTAACTGAATTAAGAAAAGCTGAAAATGAATCAAATTATATCATAATTTGCAGACAACTTACAATACAGTTGTATCTGCACATTGACCCTCAGAGGAGGCACCAGGGCTGTATTATCAGCGGTGCAGGTATACACTGCTTCGTTGTACTCTCTCGTCAACTTGGGTATCCTGAGCTCCAGGAAACTGAGCCTGGATCCATCGTCGTTTGGAGCCAGAGTAGAGACCACTTGGTCGTTCCGCCACCACCGCAGTCGAGGAGCGGGCTTGCCTTTAAAGATAACCATGACATTAATTGAGATAATAATTAGAAACTACACACTAAACTAACCATCCAACCAACGGCACCAACGGAAGACCAGCATTATGCTGAGTCGGAGCCGGTCATTGCCAAGAAACTTAAATATTATATGCGAAGTCTCTGTTAGCAATAGTAGTTATTTGATATAAATAAATTCTTTCTTTCTAAAATATGCCCCATCAACCCGTAGTACAGTGTTATCGGATATGACTATACAAGTCGAAAAGGGGTCATACTACTCATCACGACAATTTTTTTTTAGTGTAGTACGAACCCGAAATTCATGAATAAATCAGCTGTTAAAAAGAAAAATTTCTTGGCTGTTTACAAAAATTATGGAGTTGCTGATATTTTTTTTTTAATTCTGTGTTGGTTCAATAATGAAAGTTGTTAGTTATGGTGAGCACACTGACTTTTTTTTCGGCTTAGTACACCCCTAGCATTCTCAACTGTGCATTCGCATAAAATATGTCTTAATATAATTTCGTCGTTGTCGGCAGTCGTATTTTTGAGTTGAGTTACTTATAACTCAACTCAAAGACTCGACTCTTTACAAAACAATCTGTAGGTCATGATTAAGAGTATAAATGTGAAGAGAAAATTACAAAAAAATTCAAAATGTTTTTGCTGAGAGACAATACACGGTATATTTTAACTGCCCACTTTGAAGTTATTTTTTTATATTTTATTACACAATAAATCTTACTTAATGTAAAAGATAAGTAATACACATATTATAATAATCCTCTCTGATAACAGCAGGGCACCGCGAGCTCTTAAAACGACAGATGTTTTTTGATGACGTCATAGCAAAATGCTTACAAAGATCTTGTGTACGTGTGTGTACACCTTAAAAATAACGACGAAAAATAAAAGGTGAACTTCATTAAACTAGCTATAACTGTAGATTCTTGAAACAATTCTTCTTTTCGCAAAATTTTTTTAGTACTGTCCTAAGGTCACCAAAAAGTACTATTAATATACGGGCTTCAGCTTCAATCAACCTCAAATCAGAATTCGATAGTGTAAACTGATATTTACTAAACGTCTCAAGTTTTCATTAAGGTCGGGAATATTACTAAAACCTATAGTTCAGTAATATAAAAGATATTTTGAAAGCGGAGGAAGCCGAAAAGTTTATATTGAACAACAGTACATAATGAGTTACAAATACAAATAAAACATATTCCTAAAACGTCACCTTAATTTTATATGGTAATCAGGTATTGACTATTTACATATCGTACCTTTTTTTTGTGGTAAATAATGTTTTGGAGTAAATGAAGAAAACAGCAAATTTAACTACCGAAGTAGGTAACCACAATAATTGAGATGATGATGAAATTTTTGACGAGAAAGAAAATCTAATGATAAAACCGAATCACATACCATACAATCTTAGAGATCGCAATAGACCGGACGTACTTCTAACAAAACCAAAAGTTCGATTAGCCAAAGTAAAGAAACAAGGCATCTGGATTAAGATATGTATGTTTAATAAATTACCTCGTCCTGTAGCTAACTTACATGGCAATGATTTTAGGAGTAAATTAAAAAAATTCTTCGATTCCACTGCTTTTTACTCAGTAAAAGAATTCTTACAAACTGATCTGACTCAATATTCATTCTCGAAATTATTAAAAATGGATATTGACATTAAACAATACTTGACTTGTAATGTTACCGGACTGATACATAACTAAGTATTATGTATATAGTAATCTGACATCAATACTAAATTTAACATTATTATCTAGACGCAATTTTTTTTCTTCTAATTTTTCTTTATTTTTTAACTCTTGTTTCGTCATAATATTATAATTCATTATTGTGCGTATTGACTTGCCTAGTGTAACAAACGCAGTTATAAGGCCAATAAATGAGTTGACTTTGATTTAGACTTTGATGGTGTCAGCGTGTCAATGTCATCACATCAAATAAAAATAATTTAAGAAGAATAAATACAATCTGTTGAACGATAATAATATTTATGGTTACAAAAAATATTTACTAAAGTTTCAAAATATTTATGAATGGCCCCTTTTAAGTATTACAAATACCACATACCGAAACTCAAGTTTATTTATCAAACAAAAGCAATATCTGCAGTGTAAAAATCTAGGTATTATTCCACCTACTAAATAACAATGGTCCAAGCGATTGTTGTTTGAAAAATTGGGAGCTTCTTTCGTCGTCTTTTTGAAATAAAAAGGCTGAATAAACAAAAAACCACTATCGATTGCTATTGACCAACGGCAAACTAATAAATTACTTCTCGGAAAGAGTGGGATAGTTGCTGCCGGATAACTAATTTGAACTTCGCTTTGCAACGAAAATGTATCAAGTACATGCAGTAGATCAAATGCCTACGTATCAAACCATATCATATTATTGGGCACGTGCCCACAATCATCTCCGATTTGCCGGTTCAGGATTTCTTTTATCTTCGAAAGCTATTAACCATCTCCAACAAGCAAGTTTCCTGGCGATGTTTTCCTTCACCGTTAAAGCAAGTGGTAATTAAGTCTAATATTCACATGACTGTAAAATCAGACGTGCACTCCTGCCTGAACCTGAGATCGAACCTGGGCTTAAATAACTAATGCCAACTAAGCTACCACTAACTCGACCTCATTATCAGTCGTGAAGGGGCAGACGGGAACATATTTTCCGGTTTGTCCTTGGCTATAATAATACCTTCAATTGGCTTGTTAGATGACTTACTGTCGCAAATTATACGTCGTAACCAGAGAGAACAAAACTTTGTATAAATGGAGGACGAGGCCAACGGTGCTTTTTATTTTGCGCTGAGTATTGGTGTGGAAACTTCCCTCAGTATGAGGCTCGATATGCCAGCGAGAATCATCAACGTCATTAAAATTATACGTCATCGTATTCGGATCTATTTCGTAAGCTTTCGGAAATTGTGATTGTGACTGACGCAGATCTTCAGAAAATAATTGTTCATGAAGAGGGTTAGGAGATTTTAATCAGATCGTAAGCGTTATTTCTCCGAGGTGGAGGCTAAAACCAAAACTTGAATCGCTTTATATCTGAGTTAAATTTAAGTTGTTAAATAATTATATGTTCGAAATAACAAGCCTGTTGAACGAAAATAATTCTACAAACATTGTATATTTTCGTCGCGACGATGGCCGAGAGCTTTGCCGTGCGAACGCTGAGGTACCGGTAAAGGAAAACATCGTGAAGAAACCATAGCACGGCGATATGGCATTTTTTAACGCTCGTCTGGCTAGCTACCACCCCCAAGTTAACAAATCTGTCGCCAAGAACCTAACAGTGTGTTCCGGCAGCCTTTTTTATAATCTAAACTAGGCATGATACATCTAAGGTCACTGGTTTCCATGGTTGTGTGAGCTGGTGGTCAAATGCCTAAGTATGTTGATTAAAAAGAAGACCCAATTTCTGTACAGTTATGCAATAAAACCATTATGATTATTATAAGCATTTGCTCAATGACTTCTCAGTGTTAAGTAAGCACATAATATAACCAAGCTCTCATAGCCAAACATGGAAATAAAGCAAGTCTCAGCTAGTTTTACCTCCACTTACAGCACAGGTAAGTTTCGTGCTGATATCTTCGACATACGGGCCCGCCACGCCGATCACTTCTTTGTCGTACTCGTCAAATATTTTTGGCTTCTCCGGCAACTCTGAAACAAAAAGGTTTACGTTGAATTTAACAAAAAATATAACTTTGTGCCTCAGATGTTCCTAGCCACTTATTATTTATTTTTACCTACTTACATATTTTTATTGGGATTGGTTAAATTTTGTCAATAAACATCAAATAAGAATAGTTCCGTTCATTTCAGTGTACAGAGTTATTTGCTAAAGGTGTAATAAGACAAAAGGAGGTTACTGTACTTGTCATGACAAACAACTTTCATTATGAAACCAACCCGAAATTCGTGAATGAACAAAACAACAGCAGTTTAATAAAAAAGTATATCGGTCATAGACAAAATGTATGAAACAGCTAATTTATTTTTCTTGGATGTCGAGTTTTTCCTATAGTTAAAGTTGTTCGTCATGATGAGTACAATGACTCCCTTTCGACGAAGTCTTCCAATAACCGATTACTCTGTATATTTTACTTTCGCATTAGGTCAGATAAGTTAAACTAAATATCTCAATACAATAGTAAAAAGTTGTAAAATATAAAACAATTAAATTCGTGGTAAAAGTATAAGTCAAAATAAAATAAAATCACAATTAAATGCACGTCAAAAGTACCTATCACACTGGCTGCATTCCCCCTCTGGATAGCAATGGCAAGTCTTTGCACCAGGTACGACCCTGAGCGGGGGTCTCCAGATTTTTCCCTAATCCTGCGCCCCTTTTCTGTCACAAATATTTTCGTTTTACTGCCCCAACTGCCCATTGTCTCCACCGCAAAGGGCACAAATAAATACTGCACCCCTAAGACCGCATACATACTGCGCTTCTTGACAGCTGCATCTTCAGCGGCTGCGGCGGGAGAAAGGACAGTACGACCGAGGTGACTGGGAGCGACAGTGCTGACGCACGTGGCGTCCCAAATAAGGCACTTGCCGTTTTTCCATGGCACCAAAGTCATACCGTCCGGTCTCTTTCCATCAGATCTTCTAAGGCCGAGCGGCTCGAGCAAACACGGGACATCGGCCGATATTAAAGCTCTTCGGACTATGTCGTTGAGAGCATGGTGACATGAAAACCGACCTGAACAACGACGACAGCTTAATGCATGATGGCCATCGGCTTCCACCATGGAACCGCAGGTGCATCGATGAGGTTCACACAACTTGCAGCCCAGGCAAAGAGCCACTGCCACACGCAAAGAGTTGTCGTCCATTAAAGTGCCCAGATGGGGTGAAGGTAGTGCTTGTAACCATGCTTCCGATTCCGGCTGTGATACAGCCCGAAGTCTGGCAAGATCAGCTCCCGAGGCGCCTTCTACTAACTGTTCCTTGATGAGTTTAGTAGTACTGTCATTCCAAGCGTGCTGAACATGAGGCAAATCAGGGCTTGCTACACCAGAACTGCGATCCGACTAAGCTGACCTGGCATCAACCGCAAAGGGTACACTTACCTCGTCACCATTTAAAGGTAGAATTATAGTGACAAAGCCCGACACCCCATGCGCCGAAGCCAGGAAAGCCGACACGCCCACATCTCTAGCGCAACGCACCCCGATTCCTCCGTGTCTTATAGGAAGAGTCTGCCTCTACTGCAGCTCGTTGAGAGAGACATGCAGGATTGCCTCAACAGCTTTCTTTAAAGCCTCGTCGAAGTATAATAAAATAAAGTTTTGTTTTATTCTTTTTTTAATTAACAATAAATAAAGTAATCTTGTACAATAATTCACATCACCAAAGTACAAGAGATGGCGGCGACAGCCTAAATTGTGAACCAAATCAGTATATATGTAAGTGCTAGTAGTACGTTAACTAGGTACGTTGACCAAAATATCTCAATAAAGTGATCAAATGAACCCGTCTACCAGATGCAAGCACGTATTATTCTGGAGCCGAGCCAGGGCGGGCTTCTAGGCCCCATTTGTAATGTCTTGCATCGATGGTTCCTGGTAACCGCCGGATTCTAGGATGAATGTTCCTTAGCACATTTAGTGTGGTTTTAAGCGGAACCGATATCGGTTATGTCACCAGATTCAATAATGTAGGTCAGTGAAGCTTATGACAGAATTTTTGAGGTGCTACGTATCTTACAAAATTTATTTGAATCTTTGTTTATAGTTTTTACGTTTTGTTGACTATTTATTTATGTATAATTGTTTCGCTTACCGTAAAATGCTTTTTCGCGTTTTTACCGACTTTTAAATAAGAGAAGGTATTCAATTAGATTAAATATTTTAGTTTTTGTGTTTTTTACCTGATTTTTCGGAGACGGCTGATTCGATTGGAAAAATTATGTTTTGTTTGAAAAGGTTATACTTCTCTGAGTCCCATTTAAATTTTTATCACAATCGATGTAGAAGTTTGATTTAAAATCAAAATAGAATAAGTTCCATCGGAGCCTGTCTCAATGGAAGTCGGTAATCGCTTGTTTCTTAAAGACTTGTTTGTTACATTTAAGTAATTATGTTATGTTGCTAAAAACTTTCAAAAAGTTGAACGTCGAAATAACAATAAAATTTGCAAAAGATTTATGTAGAAATAGAGGCTATTTAGATTTTTCATACGTCAACGATAATGCCGCTCAAAATTAGTCACATTAATCTCTTCTAACCTTACCTACCTCTTATCGTTTCTGCGTAAAATTACTCCTAAATTTAAGTTTCTTTAAAATTAGCTTTCTTAAATTTTCCAAACAAATAATAGGCATATATTTGAAGGGAATGAACGGAAATTTTTACATCAATATGATCAAAAATACACTATACAAATATGTAGAAAAAAAATATCTTTTAATCCTTAATTCAATCAGAATCTACATTTTTATTGCAACGGAATCATAAGTCAGTAAATTTAACTCGACTAACCTTAGTAGAGTCCGATCTGGTTAAAAATTCCGCTATTTCAATTCATGAAACATGCAACAGACAATACTCCAGTTTCATAGCACATTAAACTTAGCTGTAAGTAATTCGACAAAGTAGTAAAACTACAAGAATTATTACTCCATAAAGCATTGAGGATTGGCCTTCGTCCAAAATGCAATAAACGTCTGGACTGCCGAACAGAATGCTTGCTTATTGTGCGCGCTAGTGGTTACGAATAGAACCATCTTTGCTGGTAAAAATTGAATTTAATACCACCGGTAGATATTAAAAATATTTTGTGAATTCACACGCGACTGTGATTCTTATAAACTTTACTTTCAAATTTCACTTCTGTGATCATCTTTGATCTATTGAGTCTGGATAGAGCGATACTTGTATGGAAATAGATCACAAGTATGTTGCTTTAGTGTGTCAAAATACTACAATTTTCTATTTAAATGGATTACAATTTTAACCTTATTACAAAACTAATGGTCGATTGACTCTTTGTTTAATATTGTAGAGAGACATAAAACGTACAATACAAAGAGAAAACAAAAAAATCTCATTGATATTAAAAACGCGAAAGGTTTTATGTACTTTTATTAAATCTTTTACGCAAAAGCTTCTAAAATTATTTGGATGAAACTTGGTACCAATATAGCTTATGTCCTATATTAATGCATTGGATACTTTTCATGTTGGTAAAATGCAGTGTTCTCGTGGGATAATCAAATAAAATTTTCACTTCAAATATATAAAAGAAAATATTTCTGAATAAGTTGCATTTTTTAAACTTTCGCTAAAGTTAGTAATGCCAATGTGAAAAACCAATAGAGAGAAAACAAGGTTAAGGTTTAATTTCCCTTTTCCAGCACCAAGTTTAGGCTTTAACAGCATACAGCTGCAAGATGTAGCGCCAATAAACCGCCAGCATTTGGCTCGTTCCCGATAGGGGGCGCATAAATTGGTAACCGACACGGCCCAGGTGACTCGCCTATAAAATATGATGGCTGCCGCGTCCCACTTTTATTTACCGACGTAATGAAGAAACAGTGTTTTACAGGCTGTTGTATTTCAAAACTGCAATTGATAGTCTGCGAAATAAGCAGAATATTTTTACAGACGAATTTTTGCAGAGAAGTTTTATTAATTTAATATTTGTAACACCATAGCTTTTAAAGAGGAATATTATTAATTTATTTTTTATTTGCTGAAGGAAAACATCCTCAGGAAACCATAGCATGGTATTAGGGCGTTTCGTATCGCTCGCCTAGCTAGCTACCACCCTCAAGTTGTAAAATCTGTCGCCGAGCGCCTTACGGTGTGTTCCGGCAGCCTTCCTTGAAATCCAGTGTATTCCAGACTAGTCATGCTCTATATATACAGTATCGTTGACTTCCGTGGTCGTGCGAGCTTGTGATCAAATGCCTAGCTGTGTAAGATAAAAAGAAATTATACAAATACCGTACTTTTCAGTTTTTATCTACATTTTAATAAAAAAATTTTTACTACGTCTCTACCCATTTGACTAAGTAATAAACATAGAACCAACTTATTTGTAATTATTTTTCAGATTGATAAATGGCGTATGCCAGCTATGGTTGCCGCCATAATTTATCAATACATAATTAATAGCCAGTAAAATTTCATATAACTAACAAAATATCTTCAGGTTCCACAGACTTATCAAATTAAGTTATACATATCAAATCGAAATTTTGGCTTAATTAAGCTTCACTGAAATTTGATTGCACAACCGATATCGGTACCGCCTACTAAATGTGCTAAGGAAATGCAACTGATGGTTAGTGAAACTTCGGGAGTGTTTTTACAGGCGATGCGAAACAGAGATGTGTTATTAGTTTAATATCCTTCTATATATTCTATGTACTAAAAGAAAAACCAATTTTACTGTACTAAAAAACTATTTTATATAGGAAAGTAGTTCATGGGCATAATAATGTAGTTTTCTTTTTTGAGCTAAAACAAAAATGTTACTTACAATAAAATGTTAAATTAGCCGTTCTGACTCTGCTTTTATATTATATTGACTATGTTATAATAAAAAAATATTGCGTCAGTTAGTTTCCTGTTTTTGAACGTCACCTGGACCAGTCTGAATTACTTCTTTTTTCAGTTGAAAGGGGTACTTTTTAGCTGATCCTATAATTTTTAATAAAATCAGTTTATTAGTTTGATTCATAAATCAAAATATTTGAAAAATAATCTTTATAGGCCTGTCGCATTTGAGTTGTTTGTATCATTTTTAAATAGCTCCTGTTTGGCCATTACTTACCGATGACATCCAAAAGTATCTTTTGGTTCATTGTGGGTGATATCTTGAAGTCGACCCTGCAGCGGTATAGCGCGCGGTCGGTAGGGATGACGTCACGCAGGCGGAGACTCGACGGTGGGGCGGAGTGCCAACGCGCGCGTCCGTTCAGCAGGATGTCGTCTGCCCAGTGCGCTGTTGGACCTTTGACTCGCCCGTCGTAACTGTGTGACAAAAAACAGTTGTTAAAATGGCTTCGGTCTTATCAAATTTTGTTACAAATAAAAGAAAATACTCATTTATTTTGTACGCACAGAACACAACTACAAACAAACAACAAAATATGGAATAGTTACGGCGCTATTTACTGGCCAATCAATTATATTTGATAGAGACATACAGAACACAACGTTTATGTGAATTGCTATATGAAATTAGAGTTAAGTGAATGCCGCTATTTTTCAGTAGTCGAAAAAATATTGTGATCGTGACTAGATCGTTTTTCTTTCTCAAATATATTGTAAAATTTTACAAAAAGCAGAATATCGTGACAAAGTTTGGTTTGATATACAATGGCGTAGAGTTGATATTTTTGTAATTGTTCTTGTTTTATTAATGCTGTGCACCGTCCATCCAATAACAAATATTTTCTTTATTACCTACCCAAATCATCATCATCAGACAGAAGCTACTGTTGAACACATACCTCTACCTACGCTGCATCTTTCGGTTCGTGGTCACCACTCACGAACCTTTCTCCTTCATCGGCTATATGTTCTTCGAGCTATGTGGCCACCTCATTGGCTTCAGTAACTGCGGTTGTTCAGCTAATATCCTAATTACAGATTTTATCGCGCAAAGGCACTTCAAGCATAGCTCTTTCGATTGCTCTTAGAGCAACTTTGAGCTTATCTAACAGGCCAACAGTTAAAGACCACGTGTCAGTGATATGTGTCATTACTGGTAACACTCACTGGGTGAAGACCCTTGGCCAAAGATATTATCAATTCCATATACTATTATTAGTATTCTATTTATTTATTTTTATCCTACACAGCTAGGCATTTACCACAAGTTCGCACGACCACGAAAAGCTCTCAAGGAAGGCTACCGACAACTAGAGGGTGGTAGCTAGCTAGGCGAGCAATAGTAAACGTTAGCATGCTGGTTTCCTCACTAAGTTTTCCTTCACCGGTACCTCAGGCTCTTTTTTCATGTTTCGTAGGATAGAACCTCGTACTTGCATGGCAATCAACTCCACTAATTACTTGACCATCGTCGCTACCAAAAAATAACTTAACTTCTAAACGTGTTAAAAATGACGTTAAGTTTGAATAGAAAGGTTATTGAAAGCCTTCAGAAGTGGCTCCATTGTGGTAATAAGCGGGTCTTATATTCATATAATAAGAACCATCAATCAAGATCAATGAAAGACCGTATAGTATACATGTCATAATCCGTCATGTGGGTGAGAAATATGGCAAAAATTGAGTATAGGAGCTATTGAGCTCGGCTATTGATTGGTGTTCAATACAAAACACAGCGTTCGCGTAGGATTATATGAAAACAAAACAAATAGATGTATAATATTGTTTTCGGCAATTTGTTCTTGTAATTTGTTATTATGTTTTTCATAATAAAGGCACTTTTTAAAATTGTAGTAAAATGAGCAATGTCTCTGTTTAATTTTTGGTAAAATTTTCTATACTTAGATGGTTTTTTGTTTTTCTGAATGTAGTTTGTAACCAACTGTTTCGTTTGTAACGAAACCAACGGAATTCGGTGTGCAGGTACTAAATTATTATTTGACCTTGATGAGTTTTTGATAGAAATACTGAGCAGTGTTTTTTCTAATAAGGGCTGTTTGCTATATTGCTTTTATTTTTATTGACGAAAGGCAATTTTCCCCAGATACCCGGTTCCAATACAGCCGGGTATCTTGTGAAGATTTGTACAACCAAGTTATGTAGGAATATACACACCTATTAAAACACCTCGGTAGCCTGCCTCAGTGCTTGACGAAAGGAACTGGGATCTCCGTAAAACGCACCGGTAGCCTTCTGGCGCTAGTATTTGCACCTCATACGATATCGCACTGCCTCTTTAATGTACGACAACGAGAATTTCATGTCATCGTCTTCCCAGAGCTCATGTCAAATTGATGATGTCAGCCCTAATTCTAACCAGCCCAGAGGTCCCTATACTGTCGCCTCTTACGACTGGCAGGTATACCTCAGCAATATTCTGGAACCCCAACTTCTACTAGCCACCCCTTCTTTTTATATATATTCTTAGGAGGATAATCATACAAATAAAATAAAAACTTCCAAACACATAAGAGGGTTTAAGATTACGGTTGCAATATTCCACGGACTGACCCTCTAGTTAAATTAATTAAATCTCACGCTTGGCATAGTTTCACATGAACGATAAACAATGCGAGTGATTCCTGCATGGCTCGTAAACTGTTTAATTAAATACCAAAAGCGCAGTAAAACTGAATTGCTTTCATATTTGTAAATAATACAAATATTTATAATAGCTTTGGAACGATTAATGCTGGGAAGAGTTTAAAATGACAAGTACTGAATTTAAAATTCCGGGGTATAGAGAAGCTTAGCAGACGAAAGATCTATGTACTTACAGGTAAAAAAGTGCGTTTAGATCGTGGTTAAGCTTTTCTGTAATGTATAGATTGAAACTTTTGACAGTCTTCCTCACCAGCCTCAGCGCTGAAGCAAAAAACTATCTTAACGGAATTTGTATGCCTTACTGTAGCCGGTAATGGGGCTGAAGTGATATTGCGTGACGTCCGGGTAAAATAAGTGAAAAAGCTGGCACCAATCTTGGTTTCATTATAATAACAATTAAGTGGCAAAATGTCAAAATGAAACGAAGATTGCTGTTATTTGTTTCACTTCTTTTGCTACTTACGTTACGAGATACTGCTTTGATCCCATGTCCGAAGCAATTGGCATTTTCAAAGTGTACCAATCGCGACAAGCCGAAAGATCAACTCCAACAGCAATGTACTCGTATGTTTTACAACAAAAAAGTTAATTTATAAAAAAATAGATTTTTATAAAAAAAACCTTGATTTTTTGTCCGGTAGTCCAGCGACAAACTGACCCGCCGTCCGCCGTGTTATAAATTTATGACAAAAAAGTAACAGCGTCGCGTCAAAACTAATCCAAATAAAGCGGACGTACCAGTACAGAGGCATGCATAGAGAATTTACACTGAACGACTTATGAAATATGCACACATTGCCAGAAAGGGATTTGCCTGCCAATTCTGGATAGCAGAGCCAGCGGGACTGCGGGATGGAACGCCTGAAATGATTATACGCCCATATTTCGTCCTGACCGTTTCGAATATTTACGCGCTCGTGTCAAATACTGGAGAGACGAGCGTGCGCCACGCAAATACTTTGATTTCAATATAGTTTTCAGTAGGTAGTATAACCATTTAGATGTTTTTTTCTTCTTGTAGCCGATGGTTTGCTCTGGAGTCAAAAGTTTCAAGCCCAAAGCCCGATATGATGTACGATTTTTGTCCGTAGAGAATGATATTGACCAGGGCCTACAATTAAACGTGAGATCCGCCACACGGTATCACTCAGTTGTACATCCCAATTCACTGTTACCCATCCACCATATATATATAGGACAGAACGTTGCTTAGCTTTGGTGATCGTTCAAAAATACCTAAGTTAACCATGCTGTTTGATTGAAAATGAAGCACATGAATAAACTATAATAATCACCCCTTGAAAACACTAAGAGGAATCCTGCCTGTTGGAGCAGGTTGATAGCTTTCGATGATATAGCCCCCAAGTCGTAATTTGTTCAGCTAATTGGATTATGGGCTAAGACCTCTTCGCTGGGAGACCTGTTTCTAGCTGTGGCATGCTATGCTTTCATACGAATTGGCGCTGCATGTAATGATACGAAATACATATATTTATATTTTTAAGACAAGCGCCCTACATCCTGGTCTGTCGCTACATCAGTAGAATTGCGGTCAATCGCAAGCCTATTTATTGCATGCAAAAAAATTCAAATAAACTTCATTAAATTAAGATTCCAAAGGTACTTTCACAAAATATGTCGCAAGTCGCAGTAAACCTATCGACTTTTATTTAATTTTTTGTTCAGATTAAAGTTGGGACCTTCACCCACTCCATGCAAGGCAAAACCAGTCTAATTCATTCAAACAAAAAATAGAGGTAGAAGTTTTTAGGTCACAATAGAAACACGCGAGGCTGCGTTATAACGAAGTAAAAATAAAAGTAAGCAGATTGCAGTGCTCGATACAAAGTAGCTTATGTAAGTACAATCACCGTGCAGATATAAAGCACGTCGGTAGTGTTCGGCAAACATCGATTTTTATTGATTTTTATAATGGCAGATATTAATAAAACAAAATAGAAAGTTTTCGTAAAACCAAATTTCGATTTAGACAGATATTACAAGTTCCATCCGTCGCAAACTATAAAATAAATTGTTTCAAAAATGTATGGAGCTCCGGCCAGCACAGTGTACATGATACCATAAATACGTTAGGAATTATTAATCTTTAATACATCATTCAAATTCAAAATAATGTAACTAATCGCAGTTACAAAAAAATTCCATGTTATTTTCGCAAAAATTTGATTTAAGCATTTTTATTGTGTCAATTTTTGACATGTGTGACGGGTGGTACAATTTAGAGACCAATGTGACCATTGGAGTCAATTTAGGATACATACATCTTCCACCGATGCCATAATTCCACTACAATGCACAGAATTTAGATATTTTTGTACACAATCAAGGAGGCGACTGACGAATTTTTCATTAATACGCACAGTATTAACCACATTTTTGGTAGACTTACACCGCCGAAAATGAAACAAGTCCTTTGCTAATATTTAGAAAATTTCATCATAGATATTGCGTTGACATGTGATTATATCCCCAACATGTCTCATGGTTTTTCAGTTAAGATCTGGACTATTAAAAATGTGCACACTGTTTGTTTAAAAATGAGTAGCTGGGCTCCGCGGTGTGAATTCGCTTTAGTCGTCTATAAGTATATTTGTTACATACATAAATACAAATGGAAATATTTGTATTTATGTATGTAACAAATGTACTTAAAAAATGTATTTTATCAATATACTCGTAGATGGAAGCAGTCTAAAGAAAAAAAAAGAAAAGCCAACAAAAACTACTGAAAAACTCATCTCATCTACTACGTACTAAAATAGCATCAGCATATTTATTTCAAACAGTGATTACTAGACGTGCCTTGTATTCGCACGTCGACTGTAGATACACTTTCTGCCATAAATCTGTGAGCTGGTATTGTTGAATGGTACTCGTGAGATATGGAACCGTGGAACACACCAGCTAATAAGCTGTAGGTGATAAACTGCTTTGCGTTCGGCATTGTTATACATAATTTACGAGTACGTTACCTATATTTTTATACTGGTAAGGGAAATATTAGATTTACACACAAAAGAATCTGCAAACTCTCGCTTCTCTGATTGCGCGTATTTTTTCTGTAACGTGCGAAAACAAAAGAAAGTTCACTTTCAGTATCAGTGACTAAGCGCCAATACAATGAGCGTTGGACTCCTTGTAAAGTAAAGCCAATTTTATTATCATTCTATGGTAATTATTCAATTATTTGTAACCGTCTTCATAAAAATGTAAGTTCTTAATTAATACGATTTTAATGTACTTGTTTTATCCACGATTTCATATACACGCTTGACCTGAAAAAGATGTTTTCTTATTTGATCAAAATGGTACGTATACTTTTTAAGTAGTCCCGCAGTTTACTTTATTAAAATTAATACAGTACTTTGAATAATACATTAATTATACGCGTTTAACATTTTTACAGATCTGTTTTTTTTTTCAATTGAAATAACTTGCCATAAACCACAAAGTTAGTTATGTTTTTTTTTTACAATTAATACTTACAGCGGTATATTATATTACAAATAAATAAATACTACTTGATTTAGCCGCTGATTCTGTAACTTAGGCGCTATCGCTCGTCTTGATAATCACGACTCGCTGAAGATGTTTCAACAAAACAATCGCAATTTACATAAAATTAATAACCAGAAATAAATTCAGATTTCTCTTTTTGAGAGATTTATAATCTCCGTTTTTTCCTTAAAAATCGATGCCACAATCATCTAATCCGAGTTATCGCTCCACTTGGTTCCACTTGGAGGGCATCTTAATTTGAATTCGTTTCTGGGATCGAATAAATCCAATCAAATTATTCCATCCGTGATTTTCATATGCCAATATCTTGTTTATAATAATGTTTTCTTATATTTTTCACAATTTTTGTAAAATGATATTCAATCTAATTTTCATTGATATATCGCGATATCTTTATTTATTATAGCGAATTATTCTTTGTTTGTAGCGATGATGGAAGAGTGGTTACTGGGGTCGATTGCCGTGCGAGAGATTGCCGTGGGTTCGAATCCACGTAATGCGCAATATCCATGAAACCATGAATTGGTAAGGCGTTTTTGGTGTTTGCCTGCGGGCTACCTACAAGTTGACCAATTTGTCACCAAGTATATAGCGGTATGTATTGCAACCTTATTAGAGAGCCAGAGTATTCCAGATTATTCATGCTCCAGTTAGGGCCACAACTGATTTCCATGGTCGTGCTAGCTGGTAGTCTGTCACCGCCTGATGCTGTCTACTCTCTTATAACGCCCATAGACTCATTGCACTAAACCACTTTTTATTCATCGTTATTACTTTCGCAAGCACTCGGTGAGGTCTAGCCTGTAGATAGGCGTATTTTATTTATAGAACTCGATAAGCAATATTATATCATTGGGCTGCAGCGTTCGGGTGTTGATCAACCCGTAGACACGAATTACGTTTATAGATTCATCCACCAACAAAACGACGCAACATTTCTGTCGTTGTTTTGTATGTAGAAATCTACTAGTGAATACTAACAAGAATAGTGTTGTTACTAACTAGTACTAGTATAAGAGAAATCGATACCCGACGAAAAGAAAGATTCTTGAGTGGCGACCATGAAGCGGAAAACGTAGCATAGCTAGGACTTACAATAGGTAGACCGACTACATAGTAAGAATCACAAATATCAGAGGTTGTCGTTCGGAATGGCGTTCTAAGGCCCCAGCCTCGAAATCAGTGGGCACCGGGGCGACAGTGGCGGCGCCAGCAGCGGCGGCGCTTGTTCTATGCCACCGCGCCACTGCCACCCCGCTGCGCTGCCCGCTAAATTCGAGGCAGAGGCCTAAAGGTGAGGCCTATGTTCAATAGTGGACGTCTTCTGGCTGATGATGACGTAAAAATCTTCTAACCTGTAGATGGGGGTGTCATCTTTATACCACACGATGAGTAGCAGCACGTCGTTGGGCTGCGGCGAGCGGGTGTCGCACGGCAGTGTCGCGTCGCCGCCCGTTACCGCAGCAACGCGCATGATGTCCACGGCCTCGCCCCACACGCCGGAAGAGCCCGTGCGGAGACCTGTTGGCAACCAGATTATACAAGAATAATGAGTCTTCACATGAATACTTTAAGGTCAATGTTAAGGGAAATGAAGTATCAAAACCTGCGTAAATAATGCGTCTGTATAACTTTATAGTCAATAATGAAGAAATGAAATATCAAAGAATGAACTAAATATGAAAAACTAGCGGCTGTCACTCGCGGCAATGCTCGCAACATAAAATGGAATATCGAGAAGTTTTGAACTTTAAACCACCATTTGATTCCCTCTAAATGCAGACGAAGTCATACGACGTTTTTCAACACACTTGCGAGTAAAAAGAATTAAAAATTATTATCATTACATTTTAATTATTAAACCAATTAGTAAATGTACTATTCACAAAAGTACAATATTTACCCGCGCGCATTTTTTTTCTTTATTTCAGTCAGCTGTGCGCGCATATCAAAGAATGCGAGAACGAATGAGTTCTGTTACCAACCCTAAGACTAAATCAATCTTATGTTCTTGTATTTCTTACTTTTTTGTGTAAACCTACTAAGATAAATGTTGTTAATGTAGTATATTAATATTTCACAAATTATTTTATTTTGTTCATTATTAAGTAAGTGCAATTCATTCCTACAAATATTTTAACTTTTTTTAGTGGCATAAAAACTCATTAAGGCAAGTTGTAGTTGAAACTCATTTATTTAAAAAAAGCTCTGCCTTTGCAATAACTATATTTAATCCAGTCATCTATGAATTAAATTTCAAAATGAAATTACCAAAGCACTAGACAATCACTATTCAATCTGAATCGCAATTTTGTGAAATAACTTCTATTTAACTAAATAAACTCCATACAAATAGTTCCGAAATGTAATAAGGTAGGAACACAAACATCATAGAATCAGCTCACGTTTGTTGTCTAGTAAACTCGTTGCAGAGTTCATGACCAGTTACACTACAAAACTATACGTACAGTGAAATCAAGGAAGTTTTCCCGTGTTCGCAAAAAAATGTCTTCGTATGTATATATATTGCAAAAATAGCGATTATTCAAGTATTATTGCGAAATAATGGTGGATTATTAACTAATTATGTATTGTTTACATGCACAAGTTTTGGGTAAGATATATAAAGACGGAAAAACGTGGTTTTCGTGTTCGCGGAAAATGTTCATAAAAATTCTAGTAAGTAAGTCTACACAGCATTACTAGGGCACTTTACATGACCAAGAGTACTTATGAGCTGATATTTGACTTACCCAATTGATTATTTTGGAACTTAATCAATTGGGTAAGTCAGTAATTGGGTTGCAATAAATACAACTTGAAAACTGGCACAAATAGACATACCGTGAAGGCGAATTAATAAAGAAGAATAAAAAACAGTGAGAATAAAAAAAAAGCTACAGAATCAGGAACTTTTCTCAGCATAAAAAAAAAACTATGAAAATAGAGACACTCTTGGCTTTTTGTTCTGCTCGCTAAATAATTTGTGATTTAAAGTGATTTAAACAAAGAAATACTCATTGTTTGATAAAGAGCCCAAGTTGTTATTGTAAAACATATTTTTGTTACTTTTTTATAATTATTACGCTAAATACTTTAGCACCACGGTAATGATGAAATTCTACTTGTATGTATTTCCAAAGTATGTAAAGGAAATGTTTTCTATTGGCATTATAAATTGGACTTTACAAGTTAAGACATAGGAATTGATTTCACTAATAATTTAAAATTGTATCAAATACAAAAAGCGAAGCGAGCGAAACGTCTCTGCTTTGGGTCTTGCAATTTTATTATATTATCTAACAGTTTGTTATGTTTGTATCCCTTGAAATTTCGTACTTGCATGCAAGTCCTACTCGTAGTTTCCAAGCATTCTGAATAAAACTATTACGAATATTTAGATTTTTTATCTATGGAGATTTTTGGTTTGAGGTAATTATTTCTTCCAAAAAGTGGAAAAAATTTCTATGGCTTCATTTACTAAATTTTTTTTATAGCGTTTTAGTACACACATAAGGAGCACAAAATTAATTTTATAAAAATACCTTAATATAAAACGAGTGCTATATCGTTAAACCAGTGTATCATCCTTAATCATTGTCGCGAGATCGACAGTTCACGGAACTACTAGATAATCTAGAGTCATAAATCAATAAAAGATTATGGCTGTATTTACTAAGTTATTACTTTATAATCGCAAAATAAGCAAAGGATCAAGAATACGGGAATTGAGATTTAGCAAGTCTATTATACAAAAATTACCAAAGTCAAATCCGGTCTATCCTTATCATACCCATCTTTAAAAAACATGTTACACCGTTATCCATTCAATTTTCGCGGCACACAAAAAGCAGACAAAGATTATCATCGCAAGACCGAAATCCCCGTGTCACCCGGCTGATTACCCCGCTTCCCCGATTCACGACACGATTTCCCCTGAAATTGTTCGCGAAAATCGAATGCGAAGCGAGATGGTGACAAATGATACGATTAACAATCGCGTAGAGACTCGCAGGAGATGGTGTGTCTAACGATGTGATATATCAAAGGATTTTTCTCGAACATAGACGGAGCGGTATAAAGTAGTATGATAATTGGTTTAGATGATACAGATATGAGGTTTACCTTCAATCTTTTTCATAAACACGTCTCAATGTGGAGCGTCTTTTGTCTTGTTCTACACGATAGAAAACTTCGCAGGCCAAAACAAGACAAACGACGATTTAGGTTGTGACGCGTTTATTGGTAAAGCTGTTGTTAGATTTAAATGTGGTAGTACAAAATGTGCCCGATTTGCTATTGAGCTTTCAGTAGACATAAAAACAAATGAATAGTTTTTTTACCGGAGGAAAAATAAAATCTTATGTTCTTAACCTACTTCGAAAAGAGGCTCACAATTCGTCTAAAACCTTTTTTTCTTTGTTTATGATTTTCTCAGAGATGGCTAAACCGATTTGAAAAATCCTTTTTTTGTTCGAAAGAGGTCGAAGTCGTATTCGTTAATTTTGGTCGGATTTTAGTGACGTAAGAGCCTCAAAGTGCTGTAAGTTATATTTTACATTTGTAATTCTTTTTGAGTGTTCTATAACTTTTTAGTAGTCATTATGTTGTGAATCGAACACGATAAAAGTTATAATCCAAAGTAAAGTTATAATTCACTCGTCTTGCTTGAAACCAATATTAATATAAAGATGAATACTTGGCTGGCCGGTTGGTGCAGTTGGTAGCAACCCCTGCCTTCTACGCCGTTGTTCCCGGGTTCGATCCCCGGACTGGTTAAACATTTGTGAGCATGAACATGTCTGTTTGACCCGTGTCTGGGTGTTTATTATATAAATACATACTATATATATATATATATATAGTATGTATTTATGTATATCAGTCATCAGGTTACCATAGCACAAGCTTTGCCTAGTTTGGGACCTGAAGATCTTTGTGTGGATGTTGTCCCATATTATTATTATTATTTAGACTATTTCACCATTATCTAATTTTTTTCTACTGTCTTCCAAAAAAGAAGGTAGACTCGTACTTAATTCGACTGTCTTTTTTCTTCATATTTTGTTACCTATTTCTCCGAGACGGATATCTACCGTGTGTGACGTGGTCGCATTTAAATTTGATCAAAATTGGTACAAGAGGTTTGGTTTTTAATATTCAAGAATCATCTTTTCCTTCTTATTAAAAAATTCAGAAGAATCATAAAACGTTCTAGGTTTTAAGTTAAGCAAGTACGAGTAATACTTTAACAAACCTACGTAAAATAAACAGAATGTCACCTACATGGAAAGTCTAAGAAAATTAAAAAGTTAATCCGATATTGATAAAATTAAAATTTAAAAGTGACTACATAAATACATACTATATATATATATATATAGTATGTATTTATATAATAAACACCCAGACACGGGTCAAACAGACATGTTCATGCTCACAAATGTTTAACCAGTCCGGGGATCGAACCCGGGAACAACGGCGTAGAAGGCAGGGGTTGCTACCAACTGCACCAACCGGCCAGCCAAGTATTCATCTTTATATTAATATTGGTTTCAAGCAAGACGAGTGAATTATAACTTTACTTTGGATTATAACTTTTATCGTGTTCGATTCACAACATAATGACTACTAAAAAGTTATAGAACACTCAAAAAGAATTACAAATGTAAAATATAACTTACAGCACTTTGAGGCTCTTACGTCACTAAAATCCGACCAAAATTAACGAATACAGTTTTAACAACAGCATAAAATATCTGAAAATATTAAACCAGTTATACCAATAAATTAAATAGAATAAGACACTAAAAAGAAAAAAAAATATATTTGTCAGTTTCACTAATGCTATTTAATATTATAAATGCGAATTCACGAAAAAACTGCTGAAACGATTTGGTTGAAATTTGGTACGAAGATAGTTTAGACATATCGTCTACTTTTTACTATATATTAACGCGGGTTACACCGCAGGGCGCGGCTTGTAATCCATATAAAATCTAAAAACATACAATTTAGAGGGTGTATTCGCTAATGAATTTTTGGTAATTCAACCCCTAAGTGGATCAAAAAATGTCTCAAAATTTAAATCCTATATTAAATATTATGTAGCGAGCAACGCCACGGGTACCAGTTATTAATATTAAATCAACTTTAGTTCATATATTAGGTAATTATCTTTGTCGATAAGTTGTTTAATTATCTAATTAACCTATGTTATCAATTTAACACGATAATTATGTCACTACACGGAGTGTCCCGAGAGGATTAAAACAGATTAGATCTGCTGCGTGATTTGAGGTCATATTCTATAATGCTATGTATGAATTGTATATCAGATTGTATATATATTTATCTCCAGTAGATAAATTCTATGTGTTAACTGATACGAATAAAATAGGTACTATCATGTTAGTTTTTAGGGTTCCGTACCTGATTGTTTAAAATCGATTCTTATTGCTTAGACTTCACTGTTAAAAAAAAATTCTTAATCTCTATCATAAGATTGACATATGATATCAGAGGAGGTCACAGACAGACAGACGAAAAGACGGTTGTCTGTCTGTCTGTGACCTATCTTGCGAACCGTGATAGCTAGGCTATTTTTTTTTTACAAATGATTTAGGTATTTCTAATACGTAATAACAAGAAATTTTAGAAACGGATTAATATCGGTTTCTTCTAGGCAAGCGCGCTACATCCTAGACCGCATCGTTACTTTACATCAGGTGAGTTGCGGTCAAGCGCAAGCATAACGAATATAAAAAAACATATAAGTATATAAGGGGGGTTCCGATACAAAAACGTGACGTAAAGTAGGTAGGCACTTGTTTCACATGCGAATTAATTTAATTTTAACACTCACTCACTGGTATGAGTTCTGCTTTTACAATGTTATAGTTTTCCTTTTGCTCCATAAAAAAAAACAAAAAGCGGAATGTTTCCCTCGGGAGCAAACGGAATAGAGTTGCATTCGGAAAAATTTTTGATACGGATAACACTGTAGTACCTTTGTTGGTACAGTAAACGATTATAGGCAGGGTAGCGAAGGGGATGGTGGGGTAAAGCTGGTATGCAAGCGCGTGCATGCGAAAACGTGCAAGAGCGTGACAGTGTTTTGAAGCAGGGACTATCTAAGGTAGAGTTGGGGCCATTTTCATTGATGTAACTACCGTCTAGGCACCCGGTGTGAGCTTCTCGAACGCATAAGATGTCCTTATTGTTTGATTTATACTCTACTCTGAAAATATAATGACGAAAGGAAAAAAACAACAGACCGTAAAATGTGATATAATCGTACAATAACATATCAGGTATTGTACAATGAATAGGTATGCTACAACTGCCATATTTTTTTGATACTAAGTTTAAAAGATCTTGGTCTGGTTTGTCTTGCGAACTTCCAGGATCTGCACCTTATTCTTACCCTGGGCATTGTTATCATCGCCCAAAAAAAAACACCATCTTTAAAGAAATATTGGCTTTAAAAATTGGACCAAAGCTAACGCCAATGTTGTAAGTTTCTCTGACATTGCCAAGGCTTTCTAAAAACGCGTATAACGAAAGTGAAATGATTGTATTTTATACATTCTAATTACATTGGTTCTCTATAATAATGTTAATTCAACTACACAAAGCTTGTTTTGCTTGAAGATTGATGCTTGTTGGTAAAATGCTAATCAGAAAAATAATAGTTGTTTCAATTAACTACGTTAATTATAAAAACAAAGCTTTCATAATCTAAGCTCTCCAATAACTTTTATTCAGTTATGCCTGAGATCGCAAAGGTCACGTTTGTCAAATTAAAAAAGAATATTATACTATTTAGTATAATTTTATTGCTGTTAATTCATACTTATCATGGATTTAACTTTTTTTCGCTGTACTTTATTTTTATTATAATTTATAGTCGGATTATTTACAAAAAACGCGTAACTGTATACTTAAGTATACAATAATTTGTAAAAAATATGCCATGTGAGTTTTAACTTTGAGATATTTTTTTTGTATTGACTTCATTTTGTCGAATCTGTAGTCGTATTTAACCTCTTTTAATTGACAGAGCAATAATCATACTATAATTTTCACATAAAATAATATGTATTTCATTTGAAACTTTCGGTACTAATTGACACCCAGTTATGCGATTAACTTACCCCAAAACTTCTTAAATCTGAGTACGTCCACGTTTAAGTGTAGTCCAGTGTATGGCACCCCGGCACTAATCGGCTCGTTAGTAACAGGGTTGTGCGGATTACATCGTCGCCGCTAGGGCCGTGCCATGTGTTATTAAATTTTGCACCCAGCTTAGGAAGGATTAAATTTTGGAGTCGCCTGAGATTGGCGAGTAAGTTCAAAAATCTGTGGCCAAGCCTGAAGGAATGGAGTTTAAGTTGGAGAAAGTTAGGTTGGAAATGTAGCCGAGCGTCTTTCGGTTTGATAGGTTTTAAGTCTCGACTTTAAATTTGAGCCATACGGTGTCAATGTTGTGTGATTATTTAAAAAAACACTTCGCCAGATGAGCTTGCGATTTATATTTTAAGGCAGAAATAAATTGAACACATCTCAAGTCCAAGGGTACTTAATATATCAGACAATATTTTGTTACTTCACGCAAGTGTTCAATTGTAAATAAATATTGTATATCCACTTTTACGATCTGCGATACAATTTTCGATTATGTTAATGCTAGTTTTTCTGGATAGGATCATCGGTATATTGGCGAAGTGGTTCACCATAATTTCAAGACTACTCCGGAGTCTCTGACCTGTGTCATATTATACCTTGACCCTTGATTATTTACCACATAGATAAACCATGTCATACTCGGGTCCATTAGTTAAAAAAAACCTACAGATGGCGTTACTGGTTTCAAATGAGTAAACATTAAAATAAATTACTCGAAAAGAGTCAATTTACAATATTCATGGAGTGACTTTATAAAATTAATTTATTTTTATGGGGTAGTAGTAGTAGATGGCGCTTAAAAAAACAAAATGCAAAAAATAATAATGCACACCAACGCCATCTAACATATTAAGTGTAACTACGAGGTACCAGCGAACTTAATAAGTTTTACGCGATATTTTTTGGTTGTATGACATGATTTATCTAGGCGTTAGCATATAAATAATCAATGCCTTGACAAAGATCCGATTGAACATGAAAAATGGGATGTAATGGGTTCAAGAGCACAAGAGCGGCAAAACTTGAAGCAAGACATTTAAAGCCTTTGCCCATCCGAGACATGTTTTTTCTGAACAAAGTAATTACCGACTTCAATAAAGTATTCGCCAGTATAACTTTTTCAAGTATTTTAATTTAATACTAAAACTACGCGACCGATTAAAAAAAATATATTTGTCCACTTTATTTCAAAATAAAAAATATTTTTTCGGGAAGATGTTAGAAACAATTTTTTATTCTATACATATTATACGAAAAACAGTTACATCAGTTTTTCTAGTACCAGTTTTACATACGATATAATGCTTCATTAACTTTTACTAAAATAAGTAAAACTAATTCCATGTCTCCTTGCAAGATTATTCTACATTAGTCTAGAAAAATAAGAATGGAATGGGCAGCCAATCAAAAACAAGACTGGTCAAACGTAAAACCAATCCGGTGTAATGTAACTGAAGCAATTGCTACGAAACCGACTAGAAAATTGTAAAACGAAAGCTATTTTTACAAAACTGACCAGAAAATTGGATGATGTTCATCGGGCACGCGCGGGACTGTGTTGTTAGTTTTACATAAATACTAAAATCTGTCGCATGACACTTGTAATAACTGCAGAGCTTTTCAATTGAAAGGCTTATTTTGATAACCAATTTTTTGTGTATTTTATGAGTAAAGTGTGTTTTTACAGTTTACTAGGAGTTGTCTCCCTCAGCGTTGCATGCGTCATGAAATAGAATATAATGATGTTTTAAAATTCGAACCCCATTTGATTTTAAACTTTTAAAAATCCTTTTTGTCTTCCCCTACACCCTATAAAGAATACATCCTCCAATTTTCATGTCTCTAGGTTCTGCGGTATAGGCCCTGCGTTGATTTCTAGCGAATATCAGTCAGTCAGTCAGGCTGTCAGCCTGTCAGCCAGTCAGTCAGTCAGAAAAAAAGCATACTTTGTTCATTGGCCTACCTAAGATAACACTTTCAGATGTGTGACATCATAATGCCCAACAAATTAATCGCAATCACGATTAGAAGCGTGCTCTAATACAGACATATCAAACCGTTAATAATCAATTGAACACTCGCAATACAATATCAATGACTATTACTATTAAATAGCAGTGATTAACCCCAAAACGCAAGTTATTAACCTACTAAAAACAGTAGTTCGACGCGTCCAAATGGTCATTTCGCAGTGGCATTACTCCCAGGATTATCCGCTTGGCCGTGACTAACGAGGCGATTAGTCGAGCGCTGGACGCTTAAACATGCGCTTCAAACTGTTGCCTGTGGTCTGGTCGAGTGCCTACTGTGCCGAGCTACTTGCCAACTATTAGGAATGCTTGTGCTTCTTACTTAGGATGAAGCGGTGTCGTATAAAGCTGCCTAAGTACTGTTAGCCTGACGAGAATGGAACAAAACGGTAGCAAGGCGTAAATGTCTAATAAATGTCTAAATGAGATGACATGGCGGACTGATGCGCTATCCTTTCTACAAAGTAACTAAAATCAACAGAGTTAGTACAAAAATGTAAAGAACTTACTTATCTCTTAATGTTACAATAAATATTTGTAATTTTCAATGCCATGATAAGATGTAAAGAGTAAATCTCGCAAATACAGACTTTTTGGTGACCTTTATACATAGAGAAAAACCAAGACCGATTCTATTTTTATTCAGAGTTATTTTTAGAGGTTGAGTGTACTGTCGTGGCTTTATGAAAAATATAAATTTATTACACCTATTTTACCAACTGAAAGCGTGTGATACAAAATAGTTTGTGGCGACCGATTGAGTCTCCACTAAAATATAAAATACATATTTACTATTTAAACAACGCTAAAATTATTCATAAACAATTTTTTTTTCCATTGACAAAACAATACCCAAACACGGTCGCAGAATATTTCACATCCATATCAATGCTAGTAATAAATTCAGAGGCTTGAAACGCCTATCCAAAGCAATATTTAACGTAGAACCGGCCGTTTACTGGTGAAAAGAGGCTTCAGTGACACAAAATAAAATGAAAAAAGTCTCTAGAACATTTCACTCTTACGTTGGGAAATCCTAGGGCTCAAATAAAACTATGACCTAGCTTGAGCTCTTATACGGAATATATTTTAAACAAGTACAACTTCCAAAAATTACCAGTCGTATTAAATTCGACAGGTACTACGAGTACATATTTATACAATGTTAGTCATTCGATTTCAAACCAAACCATATGACTGATTTTGTTGAAATTTATACAAGGTTATCGACTAGGGGTGTACTAAGTCGAAAGAGGGTTATTATACTCATCTTAACCCTTAATTCGACGGAAAAATTTTTCTATTGAATTTGTTAAATCGTAACAGTTTTTGGATGTTAGCTGGTAGGAGACACTATAAAAAATACCAAAAAAAATCCACCTGTTTCAGTTTCCTGAAAAACCTACGTTCATTATACTGGACATTATCGAGTACTTAAAAAACTGATGTTCTCAAACTATGTGCAGTATAGTTCCCATTATCGAGGAGAAAGAATAAAAACAACAAGTGGTTCTGTAGGAAATTATTTATAGAATTTGACTCATAATAACATTGGCTTACGCTTAAAACTAATAGGAACTCCAAAAACTTACAACTAAAAAGAACTCACTTATATTATGAACAAATGAATAAAGTATCTATAAAATTCTCATAATAATCAATACTTAGCTTATGCAAATCACAGTCATAATTACACTAATTAACAATCAGTCTTTTACTTATTAAAGTTTTTCAACCTTGTATAACTTTCGAAAAGGTCCGTCCGCCTTCTTACTTATTGTGGAAATTATAAAAACAATTTCTTTTAGCCACTAAGCACAATCTCTGCTTGCATTTGGAACAATGTATGTTCGTTTTATTGTTCTTGCAAAACTTGCAACGTCCATAGGTTGTATATTGAGGCCAGTGGTTGTTTCCATCATAACGCACAGAAACTGGGGGCCTTGGTGCAGTTGGGGTTTTAATCAGCGCTATTTTCGGTACAGGGTTCGGTGGTTCAGTTTCAATCGATCTTTCCTTTTGCCTCAATTCGACTGCCAACTTATGTCTAAATTTTTTCATATTTATATTTTTCAGGCTCCTTGCGTTGCATTTTCTCCTATAGAGCAGCCAAGCATTATTAACCGCTATATCTAACATTTGACCAAAGATATTCATATACCAACGACGGCTCTTAAAAGAAGTTCTATACAGAGCTATCAACATATCGCACAAATCAACGCCTCCCATATGTTGATTGTAGTGTCGGACTAACTGCGGACATGTGACATTAATTTTCTTTTTCTGTTCTTTGCTCCATCTCTTAATTTCTTGAACTGGGTAAGCATCTGCATAAGAGCAGGCCAAAGTCACAACTTTATTGTCATACCATTTGACAATGGCAACCTTTTTGTCGTTGTCTACAACTTGGCTAAATGAACCTCTACCTTGTTTCTTCAGTTCTTTGTCACTTAACAGATTTTTGGTGCAACCGTTCAGTCTGTTTTGCCGTATGGTCCCGAGACTGAAAATCCCACAGTGTTCACGTAGATACCAAATCAAGTCAAGCGTAGTGAAATAGTTATCGAAGTAAACCGCAGATCCCGGAGTCTGAATTGTCTTGCAAAGGGCTAATACCATTCTGGCACCAAGTGTCATTTGCTCTTCCTCCTCGGTGAAATCAATGTACCGGAAAGTGTCGTCGCCGCCGTACAATAGAAAATCATAGACGATGCCAGACGCACCAGCGCGTACTATGTTCTTAAATCCCCATTTATTAGGTTTCATTGGATTATACTGTTTACGGTTACCTGCTTTAGTACCCTTATATGGAATAGTCATCTCATCTATGCTAAACTTCGTTTCTTCTTCTGTTCCAAGGCAGTTCTGTCTTATTTTCTCAATAAATGGTCGTATCTTGTAATATCTGTCCTCATCTGAATTGATGTTATCTACAAAATGAATGTTGCGCCGAATCTGCTCGAATCGTTTCAATACCTGAATTCTGAACGCCAATAGTCTACATAGGAAGGCATGACCACTATACCCATGATGAGAAGAATCATGAGAAAATCTTTAAACTCATCAATGGTCAACTGTATACATTTGCCAGTTCTTTGAGTTGAGTACAAGTTCGTGTTGTTAACGATGTCATCGATTATATCCGGGGAGAAGAACCGATAAAAAAAGTCCAACGGGGAGTCAGTATCTGGTAATTCAAACACAAAATCATCTGATGGAACATCAGCCTTATGTCGGAATTGCTCTTTCTTCCATTTGTAGCTTATAATGAGTGTTTTCTTTGTCTTTTTTGCCCGGACGTTTGGCACAGGTCGTACTGGTAGATTTCTCTTACGCCTGGTCGTTCTTGATGTTGATGGGCTAACAAGGGACGAAGCATTTGGTGACGGAATCGACAATAATGAAGCTACACTTGGCATTATAATTTACTTCACCAGTTGGTGGTAGCACGTTGTTAAAAATAGGGGTCAACGGAGGTCGATCATAGTTCAAATTTTTTTCTACTTCTAATACAGGGTTGTTCTCACTATCATTGATGCTAGGGCAGACCTGTGTATCAAGATTTTCGTTGACTACCTCCAATACAGTATCAACGTCAACATAAGTCTCATCACTGTCGATTAAAGAATTGTCTTTTGTGTCATTTTCGGAGCTATCTAATAAATTCATGCGCTCTAAAGATGAATCTATTGAAGGGCACGGTGAAGAGGACAATTCTTCAGTTCTATGTGCAATTTCCTCTTCATTGTCAGGTTCAGAACCACTAGTATCTATATCCGAAAGAGCATGTTCAGGCGGCACCAATGCTACTAAGCGATGTCCTCTAGATTTGAAGTTCTGAAAATCAAAATTTAATCAGTTAGTAGTAAGTAACGAAACATAAGATTTGTGGATCCCTAAAATATTATTAAAAGAAACTACAAAAGTTTATTTTCTAAATATACGGCAACGAGAAATATACTAGACATATGATTTTTTATTTAGTTCTCTACTACTACGACAAGGGGAAGAATACTAGACATAGCATTTAGATGTTTCTTTACTAATAATTCGACGACGGGAAGTATACTGGACATACATATTGTGGGCTTCACAAAAACTAAACAAAACACAATAAAACAATCACAGCATTACCAGTGGCTTACCGGGTATTTTATTTATAGAATTCAATGATATCACAAAGAAATAAGCCGTAAAACAAGGAATAAAATGCAACTTACCAAAATCCCGCGCAGCGCGTCCTTCCTTCCCGCCATCTCGCCGGCGACTACTCACGTATCATCGATGTGCACGCGTTGCTGTTTTCTTGCAAGGTACTTGGATAGTTTAGGAAGCAATATAGCACGTAAAACTCTGGTTATACGGTCTTTTTTTGTATGTAGATTTTTTTTTCATCAACGTGAACTGTAATGCACGGCGTCGAATTAAGGGTTAAGAAACAACTTTCACTATGGGACCAACTCTGAATTCGAGAAAAAAATATCAGCTATTTCCTACATTTTGTCGGCGACCGATGAACTTTTTGTATGATATTTATAATATTTTAATAAATTAAGAGTTGGTCCCATGATGAAAATTGTTCCTTAGGATAAGTATAGTAACTCCCTTTCCGCTAATTACACCCCTTGCCGATAACCTTGTATATGAACACCGGAAAAAGATATCCTTACAAATTATGATTTTAATTATTGATTTATAAATCTTAGGTAGTCTTAATCCATCCCTTATTATTTTGATTTAATTATTCATTTCAGTTTTATTAATGAATTTTTTTATTATTTAAATTACATAATGAATTTAAAACATTTTTTTAAAGGATCTACTTTTATTTTTATTTCTTTAGTTTCATTTGTATTACTTAATATTTTTTTAGGTTTATTTCCATATATTTTCACAAGAACAAGTCATTTAATTACTCTAGTCTAATAGTTATTTTTTTTTCCTTAGAAATAAACACAAAACATAACTAAATTGTTTTAGTTATTTATAAATAAAATATACTGAAACACATAAATAGACGACTTCTCAATACAAGGCCGTGGTCGCTTGTACTATTTATTTAAAAACGGTTAATTTATTTTCAGTTTCAAAGTATTCATATTATACATATTTTATGTAAATTACACCGTTTTTATGGAAAAAAAGTTTTGCAGATGTTTACTATTAACAAAAGTCAGTATTATCATAATTGCAGCATCTAAACTAACTTTACATTGCGTAAAGAATTAGCAGCATTGCTTATTGTATCTAAGAGAAAATTATACCAAATATTAAAATTGAACAACATAAATAGATCATAATATCGGAAATGACTTAAATACTTACTCCGCCTCCACGCAAAAGAATTCATAAAAATAAATATTAAGAATAGATTTTCCCAATATTGTCGTTTCCATTCCCGTCACGTAAGCTCCTACTAAGCTTAATAGCTGGCCAAAACAAAACGGTAACAAAATAAGCATTTGTCAGGTGATATCTGTATTTTATTTCTGCGAGAACGTCTCTCGGTTTTTCAATTTACTCAATGTTCCATTTGATTATTTCCACTTCATTTTGTATTCCGGCTTTGTATCCTTTCACAGTTTTTTTTTTCTATTTCGAGAAAGGGACGCCGTTTATCGGGACAGGGGCTTAAATGTTTTGTCTCTTATATGGCGAGGATAAGTGAGCTATTTTGCTTTATAGACGTTGTGCTCAGGGTTGAATTTTTCTCTGCACTAGGTAGAGAAAATCATGTTGAACTGCATTCTTTTCGTTTAAGTCTACGTTAGCATTTGGAACTGGCTCAGAAAGACTTCATCTTTGTTTTTTTCGTAATGAATGATTGGAAATAATGAAATATGAGAATGAGTGCCGTGGCTTGTTAGATTCAATATTAAAAGGCTTACTGATAGTTTGTACAGTAGTATTGAAGTGCATTTTTGGACTATCTGTAGTCTTACAGCTTCAATAAACATGTTTCCATTCAATAATATATAGCATACATACATAAAAAATGGTTATATTACAACTGCTGCAAGCATATTACAGATAGAGATACTTAAAGCTTATATTGCAAGAAATCAAGTCTATTCAAACAAATCAAAAAACAATCAAAAAATATTGTCTGTCCTCGGTATTATATATAAATATTTTATGATTTTGCATATGTTCATATTGTAATATAACATTATTTCTATTTATTTTTTTAGTACATATATAAACGTTATTTAGAGAGTGAAAATGTTAAGTTTAATTATACCAATATTGATTCTTATTTTTACTTCGACTACAAGAAATTCGAGACAAGGTTTATAATAGATTTATTTCTCTGTTATCAAACTCAGTTGTCAACTTGATATCAAAATATATTGTTTTCAAAGAAAGATACATTACATGAATGTGATATGCCTATGCACACACATATCATATACATACATTTAATAGGGGGTTGCATTATGAAATAATATGTTCGGCCAATCTTTTTAGCAGCTATCATAGTTCATTAAATAGAGCCTGATAATAGAATAAATATATAGAATTGAAAAGACCTAGTATCGCTAATGTTGAAACCACCGGGACGGGAGAAATACTAGTCAGAAGCTGTAAATGCAAAAGTATATTTACTAACTTAAGGATTAGATTTTTCGCAAACCTACTATTCTAAATTAACATTATAACACTACTAGGCCGTAGCATAATTATTAATATATGAGGTACAGTCAGCCTCGAGTTTTAATTAAAAACATTAAAACACGACAGCATTAAAGTGCCAAGGACGTTTTAAGCTTCACTCGCAAAGCCTAGAGCAAAACATAATTACATTTAGACCGTTTTGTTTTTTATTCCGGCAAAGCGGAGGAAACATAAAAAGTAGCTTTCTCGGCTCTTGATGAAATATTTTAATTGAAACTTAATATTATCGCTACTTGTGTGTTCTTATACTTATTAGCGATAATATTAAGACACATTTCAATACAAACAAGCATATATAATTATTTATGGTCATACTCGTATTACGTATCGATACGCACGAGTTTAGATGTGAAAAGAAATTATATTTCATATTTTTTACAAATAGTTTACGAATTTTCAGTTCTAACAGCTAGTTTTCGTAATACAAAGCCTGGGCCAGTTACAAATGGGAACTACAATTTGTAATGAAACCCCCTGTAGCGCTCGTGCATAACTGTGACATGTAAAATAAAATATAATAGAAAAATATAGAAATAGAAAAATATTTATTTGAACGGAAAACAAACTTAATTACAAAATTTATAATCAACTTAATATAATGCTGGTTGTAACAAATAGAACATCTCACGTCTCGGTGTCCAAATACAATTTTACTAGACTCGAAGCAGAGTCGCATTGCTCAGTCAAAAATATCTTATGTCTAAAGCCACAGCCTTATTGCTAAAATAAAACCCTTTCACTACCTAACATGAATTTAATGCATGAATACAAACAGTGAATGATATATTAATCTCTCATACACTTCATCATTTAGTTTTTTATTCTCAAGTAACAAAAACTCGTCCGTTCTGCCGCGCGACATACGCCCATAAATTGTCTCCATCAACCTACACGCACCTTCCTCACCGAAGTAGCTCTAACCATGCAAAATACACAATAAACCACCAAACACGCTTACTATACAGGGTAAAGCAGGGCACTAAGGCGAAATAAGGTCAATATAACTAATTATTACTAACTTAACTTTGGCAGGCATTTTTTTCAAAACAAGATCAAAATTATTCCCTTCCAATTCTTAAATAATCTAATGTTTATTAATTATATTTACTGAATCAAAATATAACTATGTAGAAATATATAATTAAAGTAATACCACAAATGCTGATTATCAATAAAAATAGTTCTACTTAATACCATTGAAATCAAAATAGGGGATTTTTAAAAAATACAACCTTTTTTAAATTAAATAAATAAAATAAGCTAAACCTAATATTATATTTAAACTATGTAACAAAATGATGTCAAAATGATTTGTTATCGTCTCAAAGGAAATAATAACCTTGTTTACAAAAAATATATGAGAAAATTCATCATTTAATACTCCTCACACGAACACTAACCGATATTACATCGAAGGTTACAAGCAAGCAACATGCTCTGAATAAGACCTGAAATCGGTCAAGGACAAACTGAGGTACAACAAATTTGATGTGATACTATTAACTTTATATATTTATAATTACTAATAGGAAACATTACAAAGAGAAAGATAATAAAGATATGGTTATTAAACGAATTATATTTAACGTTCAAGAACAATATTCTAAATATTACGAAAATTAGTGACATTTCAAGAATTACGCTAATTTAAAAAGGCCCGTACAAGAGAACATTATACTGCAGAAAATGATTTTTCTTGACGATGTATTCGAAATTGGTTCCTCGAGTTTATTAGAAGAGTAAATATATTATTTTGCACTAGAAATATACAAACTAAGTGTTTTAAGGTAAGCTAAAGATTTAAATTAAGATGAAAATTAGTCTTACCCACTACCCATGCATACCCATAACTACCACACGCTTTCTTTAAGTTGGCAAATTATCACAATCCTAAAGAAGTTTGATATCAGGTAATACTAAACACACACATCAATACTTAGATCACTCTCTATGGATAACTATGGGTTGTCCACAAACAAAAATAGTTTTGCGTCTACTTATCTACGAAATATAATTATAATAACTACTATACTGCTTTTAAGTTGCGCAGAATACTACAAACAACGTATATTAATAATTCAAATCATAAATCACTGGTATGATAGTGTGATCACGTATTTGTTTGTCTGAAAACTCCAATAATGATTAAGTTTAGACAAAGTCAATAGAATTACAGTAAATAGAAAAACTTTTGTATTCAGAAGAGAATAGTAATCCTTTGACCAATGTTTGGCTTTCGGGTTATCACCCGACCTTCGGTCAATGTAATCTATTCTATGTGCTACAGACAGAGCGGGCGGGCCAAGACGCGCTAGGGCGGGCGGACCAAGGCGCGCTAGGGCGGGCGCCGCAGAAATTTATTACCGTGTGTGTCATTTTTGTTTCCTTTGTCGGTCGGCTCCTGACTTTTGTATGTGAGAAATTGAATTACCGGGGGCGGCGGCCTTTTTTGTATCGGATAGATTTAAGAAATTCTGTCCTTTCTAGGTTATTGAGAAGTTATGAGGTTACAGGCAAATTATTAAAGTGACTTTTATTTAGAAGGGAAACAAAAGGAAACAAATTTGATTATTATTGATTTTTTATAAAGTATTTCAATTTGACCTAACAAATCACAAACTACAAAAAATATAAATATTATTAATATTATATATGAGTATTATTATGTCAAACAAAAAAAAATCAACCATAACTGGTATTGATACCTTTAACACAATATTCACAATAAGTGAAAGATAGATAAATTCTTTATTGCATACACACATTTTTTTTAATACAATCATAAATTAAATTCTTACAGCTCCAATCAACAGAATATCTATGACCTATCATTTGTAAGCAAAGAACAACCTCTCTCAATCATCCTTTGAATTAAACCTACATTAGTTTTTTTAGCTAAAAGCTACTACTTCCACGGATACAATATGTTCCTTTAATCTCAACATGTCTGTGAGATCGGCAGCTTTAAATTTACAACCGAGTGGGAACGGGGCTTAAGAGCTCTTGCATTTCACAGCTAGAAATAGCTGAACGCTTTCAAGCTTTTAAACATTAGTTTAAGAAATCTTTTAAAATAAGCCCATCACTTACAGTTCTTCCACTCAAACAAGTCTATCTCCATAGAGTTTTCTAGCTTACTATGAAGGTTATTACCGTATCTTTAGCAACTTCGCGTAAAAATCAGTGCATGTATAATTATTTTGTTTAAAATCAATTTCAAAAGCAAAGTGTTAAAAATCTATGCGAATGTGAATTGTGAATCAAAATTAGTTTTCATAGTACGTTGTAAAAAACCTTTACTATTAGTTTTCACTATTGTGTATATTACACGCAATACATCCGGTAAATAGAATTTAATTACAATGGCCAAAACTAATTTTACGTAAATATAAATCGAATAATTAATTATTGAAATTACTCATGCCTTTAATCTATTAACAATTTTAAATAGAGTGTCATTTAAAAATATTAAATCAATCATAAAAAAATTCAGACGGAATAAATCTTAACATAACACTTAACACTTAAAATGCGCAATCGTAAAAATGCCGCACTACATAAAAATTAAAGAATAATGAATAGACCACAAAACGAGCAAAAAGAGCATTGAGCATAAAGCAAAACAAGCAAAATACCTGCTCATCCCTTCCCACGTGAGTCACGAGAGCGTGTCAGCCGCCATTGTCACGGAAAATAATAATTGTTAAATACAACTTTAAGCCATTAATGAAATTGAGCAAAATAATATACTTGGAGGCTTTCCGTGTAAATTGTGACATGTAGGTTGTCGGTGGCGGGTAGATAAGCTATGGTGATTGTACGCCGGTAAATCATTCGCTTAATTATTTGCAACATGACGTCATACGTTGGTTTCGTACTGTGGAAATACTGGCAAAGGCCATAAATGTTTCAAATTTAAATCAGTTATTGCTTTTATGTGATTATGTACAAGCGATTTACTAATAAATCAACATATTTGTTCCATTTTGTAAACTCATTTGTTTTTAGTAACTTCAAATTTGTTTTTACATTGGTAACTCGAAGTTTTTTTTGTTTGTTTGAGATCGTGTATTTTTCAGAGGAGCTTATTATTTTATAAAAATCGATTCTATAGTTTGGTTTGTAAATCTAATCGTCTGAAAATGTAGTACTGAATGAAAGTTGATTTTTATTTTTTACAGCAATTCGATCTGCAATTTATTTTTAGAATAACTTTAGTAAAATTTGTTGATGATTACAGGTACATTGAATACTCTTCTAGCTTGTTACACTTTAAATCGTATAGCTTAAACGTTAGTATGAGTTCGTAGGTTTCGTATTATATAATACTCGCGTATTAGACTCGTAGCAGTTGGCGTAGTACTTGGTGCGTTAAAGTCAATGTTAACAGAAAATAGCACACTCAAAATTAAGATCTGCTTTAACCGAACAGTTGAAGGCATATTCTAACTGAATATTGTATTTCCTTGTGTTCTATGATGTTTTTTTCAGTTAAAAAGAAACGAAAAATACACCCTTAGTCCGTGAATCACAAAGTCACTGAATTTTCTGGAAGTTCTGGATTATATGTATATTTTGGCAAGTCTAGTTATTACGAAAAATTAAAAGTATAACTATAACAAAAATGTAGCAAAGGAATCAACAAAAGCCTACTTAATATCTAAAGATAATCCAAATATTTCACCACCAGAGGACTTAATCTATATCTAATAATCATTGGTTTCGTGTAAGTATTACAGAAACATAAAAAGATCGATTCGGAGCTACTCTTGAAGGATCAAAAAATTATTAGGAAACGACATTATATATTTTGTATTATATACTATATGAATTATATGTAAAATGCAATTTGAATAAAACAAACTTAACACATAAACAAACCTTTATACAGTTTTACATCCCTAAACCTGAAGTGACACACAAAATTATAATAACATCATAATTCACCCGAATAAGAATAATTACATACCTAATTACTCACCTAAAGTACCTGAACTGAAGTTAGAGGCGCTGAGTTTCCTTTCTCATCTTATGAAATCAGTCAAACTAAAGCGACTGCAATATAACAAGAAACAGTCAAAGATTTGATATCTTATATATAAAAATCAATTGCTGTTCGTTAGTCTCGCAAAAACTCGAGAACGGCTGGGCCGATTTAGCTGATTTTGGTCTTGAAATGTTTGTCGTACTCCAGGGAAGGTTTAAAAGGTGAGAAACATACATAACTGTAAGGCGGTACGAAGATCGCCAGGTCAGCTAGTAAGAAATATATACCTTTATCAGTAATTTATTATTGAATAAATAAATGATGAAATGATGATATAGTACCTATAAGTAAATGATAGATAATACACACATTGAGACATTGCAAATAGAATTAAATAGATTTATTTCATTGCAATTTACTTCCAATCACTACAAAATAATAGATGAAGGTATATATTACTATGTAATACAGGATCTTGTACTAAGTAATCGTCAGATTTATTTGGGGTTATTTTGGGACTTGTATAAATTATAATATTATTTTTTCTCCGATTTATTAATTTTTAAATTGTCTCCATGCAACAATGTGGTGAAGTTACTGACGTTAAGACGTTGTATCGATTTTCAATTCCTTGCAATGCAAAACTATGCTTGAGATTGTACGCATGGAACATATTTGCAAAGTTGTCGCATACAGATAACACTTTGAATTAACCGATTGGTCAGTCTTTCTGTGATGATTTCAAAAGCTAATAAACGTAGCTTGGTGCGTGGATAATACGAAAGGTAACTTTTTCGATGTTGGGTAGGTACATTTTAAAATTGTTTACTTCTGCATATTTTAAAAGAATCTGTGACGGCCTAAAATTAGTAGAAATGAATGCTTTTTAGCAAAGGTTACGTTAGAATTTTTTATAAGACGGGGCATATATTTTTATATGAATATTTCTGACCTACAATTTGTAGGGCGTGTGCATTGCACTATTGCAAACAGTACGTTCTATTTTACTCCTATAAATAATTAGTCACTGATTTGTAGATGTGGGTGGGCAACGAAAAGCCGCTAAGCAGTGGCTGGTTTTTTGACCGATTAAAACACAGGCAGTTCCGATTTATAGCTATATAAAAATAATCATCGGATACGTTTTCATTGTGTAGGTAGGTCGGACTCGAACTTAATTACTTTAACTTCTCAATTGTACAATTAGTTGCGAAATATTCGAATCTAATCGCAGATAACTCAAACTAACGTGTTTAATGGCAATTACTTAATGGGAAGCTTCCAGAAATAGCTTAGTTAATTATATAACTAATAGTGGGTTCTGTAGAAACCACTGGAGAGAACATGGATTCCACTAGCTTATTCCGATCCGGTGTGACAAGTTTCGAAGAGTCACAAATACGAAGTGATAATTTGTAAAGCAAATCCTGGCTGGTTATTCAGCTTGCTAAACTACAAATTTTAAAATTAAAATCGTACTTCTTTAAACTACAACCATAATTGACCGAGCAAGTGCAGCGAGCGAAGCATCTTTTCTTCAGGTTTGGCAAATTGCTCTTTCGTCTCTCAGTTTGTGTTCTTGTAAGTCTCCTGAAATTTTGTACTCGCTTATAAGTCGTAGTTTTAAAACAATCTTGTAAAAACTTGGTCTACAGGTTCTAAAATAATCAGGGATTTTTGATTGAGTGGATATTTATCCCAAAAAGGAGGGCAATTGCCTACGGCGTAGCTGGTTTCAAAATATTTGGTGCAAACATGAAATCGCAATATTAATTCAAGTTGATATAAGTTTTGGAAAAAAACTAGACTGTCTTACATTCTGGACATTCTGGACTCTATATGTGTACTATTAGGGCCCAGAATGGAATCACCATTATTATAAAAAATATAGTACTTTTTTGGCTATTTCTGATCTATGACACGTAATAACATTTATCTTTAACCAACTTCAAAAAGGAGGAGGTTCTCAATAAATGGAGATCTATATGTATGCTGTTATATCAAAATAACTTATAATTTTGTTATTTGAAATGTAAATGACTCGGGAGTGCTAGGTCAGCCATTTTTAATGACAATCGGTCCAAGGTGGCCGCTGTCACATAATGCCAGTTCACACATTTTTCACAATTCCCTCATAATATTTTTTTTAAAGGGGATCTGTACTTCTGTAGTTAATTACTTATTATTTTATTTGTCTACATAGGTGACGGTCTGTCCTCGACGCAACAACGCCGGGGTGTTATTGTTCGACGTAGACTAAGATGAACTTATTTAGTTGTTTTTTTGTTCGTAATGTAAATGACTCGGGCGTGTTATGTTAGCTAGTTTTAGTGAAAATGTTTTTAAGATGGCCGCCGCCACAAAATGGCGGATTACATAATTTTTCATAACTCCCTCCGTTTGGATTTCAAATGAATGAGTTTTCCAAATCATAAATGGACGTCACAACAAAATGGATATGTCGGGGGTTTTTTAAATTTTAAATTTGACTTGCATACTGTTAAATTAATCTGCAAAATTGAAGTCAGTTTGACTATTACTCGTGCTTATTATTATTTGTATGTGTATACCAAAATGTTTTGCTTACAAACCTATCCCAAAGCCAGAGGGATTAATTTGTCCCTCGCTATACACTAACCCAATACTCGCTTATAACTTGACCTACATAGCCGTGGAGGCAGCGAGTTAACATACCGCAGCGCGGATTCGTCCATGAATATTAATACAACGACACTCCGATAGTGTGACGTTTAACACCCATCTAGAGGAATAATGCACTGCGTCTTAACCATCGACCAAAAAAAAGTTTTATCTCCGTTTTTGCTATTGTATTGCGCGGCACAATTCGTCATGAAATGCAAAAAAATAAATATGACAGCAAATGTCACGCGACAATCGTTGCTTAGGCTACACAGACTCAGATTAGTGACGTCATATGCAACTAGTTCTCGGAACTAGTGTTGGTTGTCCTGAGATATAATTTCTAATGCTATCCTATAACAGTAGTCTTAACGAAGCTCTGGTCGGAGTTCGGGTAGTATGAAATCACACTATCACATAAGCTAATAATCTGGGTGTTTTCAAGTCGCGAAAAATTCTGTTTTTTTTTTCTATGCATGCGTGATAAATATTAGATCCTTACATATGAAATTGGCGTTTTGTCGTACTGGCCACTTTGATCTCAAATATCTCTTCTTTGGTCAGGGATTCCAATTACAAATTTATACAGCTATTTTTTATTCATACATTTGTATTTAGAAAACCGTAATTCATTTGTTTTGTCCTCGTTTGGTTTTTTCTTTGCGTCACGCAGTTTACAAAATGGAAAACTTGAAATATCCGATTTGAAGATGCAGAAACGCCTCGCCCGTACAAAAATACCGTCTCCGATTCACCACAGGCGACCGTCAATTAAACATTGCAAACATTTCAACACGACTAATGATCGTAATTCACCCTTATTGTCTAAGAAGGGGGGAGACGAGAACTAATTTATTGCACGAATGCCTTCGCGAAAGGCGTCGGCGCCACCAAGTTTCTGACTGAATAAAAGTAACTTCGGTGATGTTAATTTAATTGGACATTGTGATTAATTTTTAAGACATTCTGTCTGTTACTCGTTGCCGTTGTGGATTTCCGCTTCGAAAACAGCTGTGTGAATTTAATATTTATTATAAAATATTATAAAGAAATCAAATTATTATCATCGTTGATTATTAAGTGTTTGCTAATTTAGTTCACCAATCGATTTTTGTTATATAAGTTCTATCTATTTTCAAGATAGCCTGGAAGAAATATAGAAGTATGTCGCTATAGCACATAAGTCTGCCTAATGTAACTACAACTGTCTTTATATCTATTTTCGTTACTGCATATTTGTTTATTTTGATATAACAATACCACGTATAACATAAAGGTTTGACAATACTTAATGGCGTTAGTCTACCACACAAGGTGAACCCATTGTAAGTAAGACAATTTTGCAACAGATAAAAAATGTTAGCTTCACTATACAAAACTTGGTCACGGAATCGATCAAGTTGTAAGGAGGACCCATAAACTTTTCTCACATTTTGCAAAAAAAATCTACAGTGGGTACACATTAATGGGTGGACTAAAACTCTTAAATATTGTCACTAATTCATCCAAATTTCACAAATGTTTTTGCACATAAAAAAACCTTGAATTGGATATCAAAAAAACTAGATTCAAAAGAAAAAAACTATAACTATAGACTGGCTAAACCAGTTTTTTTGCAATTAAAACTAAACGTTAATTTAGCGAATTATCCCTAATACTAATAACATTTGTTCTGATTTTGGATCGATTCCAAATAAGTGCGCCATTTGTCAGGCGAACACTAATTTATCTTATTGGAGCTAATTAATTGTTAAATTGACCGAGCAATCGAGCGACAGTAGCGAGTTTGTTTCGAAAGTTTTATTCATGCATGTTTATCATCATCTCTGTATAATGGATTTTTCTAACTAATTAGTTTTATATTTTTTCATAGCTCTAGAAATCGTAAATTTTATCATCTATTTCTAATAGCTAAGGCAAGTAAAAAAGTGACAGAACAGTTTTAGAATACTTAATTGGTTTAAAATTGTCACATTTCTTTAGAATTGGTCAAAAAGACTCAGCGGTGCTATAGCGCACAGTAAGCGATGTAAGTGAAACCGATATTATTTTTGTACTGTTCTATTTTTTTCACTGCGTTCTTTCTATGTGATAACACCACAAATCAGTTCTGTCATCATAGATACATATATCAAAAATAAAATTGTACGAACGCAGGCTGAAAGCGTTTCAAAAAGTAACGCAAGGGTCCATATTAATATATAAATGCGTACTATTACTGTATTCAGGTCTTCCCTACAGAGATATAAATTGTAAAATAGCTCACCGCACTGGTCAAATTGAAGGTTAGAGGCTTCCTTACCTTTGAGGATGACCTTACCTACCTTTTGACTTTACCTGGTACTATAATTAGTTCTAACAAAGATTTAAAGACACAGGCACTCACGCTACGACTGAAAAGAAATCATGTGAACCAGGTGCAAGCTGGATGAAAGACAAATAGACGTTTTACACAGGCCATAAAACAAGCCAAAGATAGAATGAATGAATAAATAGTTCGATTCTTATATATGTACGTCATAATCACTAACTAGACCATTAGCCAGTCTAGTAATTCCTAGTTAATGAAGATGCTAGCAACAAAATATTGAAAAAAACGTCAAAAACTACAATAGCCTCTAATTAAAAAAAAAGCAATTAGCTATTGTAAAATTAAATCTTAGGTATATTAAAACACCATATTTTACAATACAAACTCTAATTAGAAATTTAAAAACCCATGAAAGCCGAACTGCTCTTTTTTACATTTCCTTTATTTCTTGCAATTTATGAAATTAGTATCCCAACTTGCCAGGACTTCAAACAGAATGACAAGTCCCCATCAATTCAAACTTTCGGGAAATTGTATTTGATGAAGTTTTCCCCTTCAAAAGCAACTTGGAGAACGGTTAAGTGGCAACTCACATGTCATTTTATTAGGTTGTCTGTCTGTATGAACACGTAACGTTGAAGAAATTTCTCTTGGCAGACGAAATTCTGTTATTTGAAGTTGCCGCGATAACGCAAACAAAGAGCGACGGCTGGTTGGTAACTTCATTACAATTTATCCCTGTTTTTGTACTTCCTTGAAAGAAAATAGAACCGTTGTAAAATCAAGCGTTAATATTATAATATATCCAAATATTGATTGATAGGCAATATCTAAATTTATACAGGAGCCATTTAAACATGCAATTTCACTGAGCATCAAAATCGTAATGTATCTTCTGAATAAAATTATTACACGATTTCAAGATACAGATGAATGCCTATCAAAAATCAAATATGTCTTAATTTTTTTCTATGATTAAATTTAGATGTAGGACTATATTTAAGGTTATAAGTGTTATTTTTTTTTTATAAAAATGGAACAAACGGTAGTTTTATTGTCTGTCGGAAATATTAAACCTGATTATCAAGTTACTATATAGTTTTTATTAAATTATTCAATTTTTTATTCATAAATATTACCAGACTTGACAGAGCCGCTGTTCTCGCTTGATCAATAAAAATCATATTGGTGTAAGCTTATGCTTACATTTATTATTATTATTATTAATACATTGAAACGAGAATCTGCTTATGATTTTTAAGTCATTAGCAAATTTTCGTAATCTGTTAATAACTATTTTAATGCACGCTAATAATATGAGTAGGTACACTCACTTGCATCATAAAAGTTATAAGATCTCTCTCTAGAAAAACTGTAGCCCGGTTGCTTACTTCACTTTTTACTTAAAACTTAGTGGAAACAAAGACGTTTATCTTGTTAGTACTTTCAGGAAGTTAGTAATTTTAAAACAAACTGCGCGACCGCGTTAGCTTTAAAAGTTTTAGTTTGTTTTTGCCACTCGGGAATTGAAGTGGAAAATTACTGGATACTTTGGATACATAGCAGAATAGATAGCTTCTAATAACGGCTTGTTTTTGTTAAATCGATACCATTATGTGTCCCTTAGGTATAGATTTGGGAAAAGTTTGGCAATAGAAATGTCAAATGTAGAAAGAAATGCTTGCAAATTGGTTTATGAAAGTAGAACGTGATATTTGTCAGATAAAATTCTCAATAAAATGCTTTTTTTGTTTTCAATTTATTTCTCAAATGATATGTTGATTAGTATATCTGACAAATGTATAACAAATATTTTGAAATTATAAAGTACATACTAATTCATTACTTGCTATTACTATTTTATACGGCATGTAATCAAAATAATAACGAGCAAGTCAAATGAAAAAATAGTAATTTGCAATTTTATCACGATATATATATAATACATAATTAAATGAATATTAGAATACATCTAATATTCATTTAATTATGTATTTATTTCATAGGACATCCAACAGCGTTACAATCACAATAGAATAAAAGTATTAGATACATACAGCCAACTAAAGGATATCACGTATAGCAAGATAATAAATAGCTCAAAAGTTATGATCACGTAGAGTTCAATACAATATCTTAATAGAGTGAAGTTATTCAAGCCGTTTCATTTGATACTTATATTTAGAGTATTATAAATAACATATAATCCAAATAATTTTAACCAAACAGCAAAAAACACTACCGATATTGAATAAAAATGTAAATCGAATCATCCGTCCGTAGCTACGATGCCACACATAGACACACAGATACAACCCCGTAAAAAGAAACATGAATGCAATGTCTAAGGATGCAATAAATTAATGAATAAAATCAGTGTTAGTGTTTATTAATCTATCCCAAAATTATTTAAGAACCCCACGCCTTGTTACCACATTTGGGCTTTCAAATTAAGTAGACTACGTTAAAAAGACTACTAAATTTAAATATAATTGTCATTGGTGAAGAAATCGTCTATTTATCGCAAGGTATAAATCAGGTTAAAAAAGTTGTTTAAACTCCATTAAAATTTCATGACTGATGAAATTTCTAATACTTCAAATAATGAAACCTGAAGTTACTAACTAACACAAATTAACTATTTAATCTTACCTAAAATTCTAATAACTTAGCATAACTTTCTCGTAAGTAAATTAAGGTACATTAATTTTAAGGCTGGCCTTGAGACCTGTATCACATGTTTCAAATAATATTTATCGCCATTACAATATCCGAATAATTAGAGCTGTTACACGAAGAGCTATAATTACATACGAACAGGGCACGGCTACGACCCTGAAGGTTCTGTGTACTTTAACTTACAGTACTTAATGTTGGTAACTTGAGCACGGTTTCTAAGTTAACGTTAATCATTATAAAGTGATGAATTAGAATATGTAATATATTAGTCTGTGTACTATAAGCAAAGCTAGAAAAACTACTTTGAGACACGATTGGGGTTACACGAAAAAATAATTTCTCAATGGATGCTTATATTTAACGAACTTGGGCAAACTTCTCGGCTCTGGTGAGAGCTTATAACTATAGTACTGTTCTACGACTTGTAAGAATCAGTAATGATTTATTGTGACGAAAACTTAAAGAAACAGTAGTTAAAACACTGAACTAAACTTACTTACAATTAAAAAATAAAAGATTATTCAAAAAGACAAAAAAAAAACACTTGGATTAACATATTCTATTTTCGATGTTTCAGGTTTGTTTTTGTTGTTTTTTTGGCCAAACTTGAATTACATATTATTCTAGATATTTTTCGATGTTTCAGGTTTCAGCAACTTAAAATCGGGGTACATTTACACAATTACCAAATACTCGTAAGAGGGCGGGCGGTTTGTAACTAAATCAGTTACTGGTAAATCTCAATAAAATGTAGCAGAAATATTCAGTTATCAGTTTAAAATAACTCAAATGATAGTTAAATCAATAATTAATGTTGATATATAAACATGGAATAAATGGCATAAAAGTAAAACGAACGTTTTGCTAAGGAGGTTTTGAATTTTGCTGTTCGCATTGCTATTAAATTGTGTGTACTAAAATTGCATTGTTTTGAAAATATATCTGATACCGATCATTTATAATAGTTGTTACAAATAGAGTAAAAATATTAAATAATTATGAATTATTGTTAATATATTGCATTACAATATATCATCGTAGTCTTCTTTTCAGAAGCCTACCTAAGAGTAATTTTTTTTACTTCTTTTTAAAAAAACTGCTGTAATGTTATTGTATATCTTTGAACCATTTACATAGACAAAGTTTGCTGCCTTTGATATGTCATGTCTATCTATTTGATATCCCTTTTACGCGAAGATGTCTTTGTTCGTTCTTACAAACATACACATTGGGTACATCTAGTATTTATCAACTGTAATATTATGTACTTTACGAAGTATTAACATACTAGAACACTACTTATAAGATAAGATAAGACAACTCCATATTTAAAAACCAGCAACAATACATAAAATATTATAAAAGAAAACCTTATACATATACCAGCTTTAAAATGGCGGCCTTATCGCTTAAAGCGATCTCTTCCAGGCAACCATGCACGGAAATGATAATAACTTATATTTAAGAGGCCTTAAAATATTACACTGTCAACTAAACAGCTATTATAAATAATAATATATACAATCAATACTGATATAACTACACAGATGCATACATACTCGTAAATACATATACCATATGCAATTGTATGAAAATACAAAAATAATTCAGAATTCTTTAAATCTATTAATGAAGTTAAGGTACTTCTTGTAAGAGTTTAGTTAAAAGGGTTAACATCTCCACAATATTAACAGCATTCCACGAAGGTCAAGCCGTGAGGTCCGTCGTAATATCGGATTTGTGTATTAAATTACGGAGAACCCATTATTCTGTAGAGTCTATGTCTATACAATAAGGGATTACTTAAGCCTTACATAATGTACATGTTAATACAAGTTTAATTGGCGAATTTGTACGTATACTGGAATTTACGATTAAAAAAAAATTATATAATCGCACTATCAAAAATAAAAATGAAGGTTACTCGGGCAAGCACCCACTGTAGCAAATTTTTTGAAGATTACGATTTCTTAATAAAATGTCTACATTTATAAAACTCTTATATTTAAAATAGTAGCGGTAACCTGCGGCGTTGCTCTTTACATACAATTGAATATAAATACTTAGAGGTTTAATTTCCAAATTCCTTTCTTACTATACTCATAAATCCATATTAAATACATCCTCAAAATTTCATGTCTCTAGATTCAGTGGTTTTGGTTCTGTGTTAATTTCTATCAATTATCTGTCAATCAATCAGTCAGGATTTACTCTTTTATATGTATAGAAGTTTTTTTTTTTAAATACAGCTCCTCAGCACTTTTTAAAGTAAGTTATTAATATGGTCAGTATTTAATTTAACCGGCAGCTTTGCAAAATTTATGTTCTCTCCCGCGTGAATTTTGGTATACTTTGGTATACATATAAGAGTTTAAATCAACCTATATATCAACTAAAAATTAATATCAAAAACAAAACTGATAGATTTTGAAATTTCCCTGCGAGGCTAAAAGTTTAAAAAAATCCGTACATATCATAACAGTTTAATAACGATGAATTTGCCGCAATTAACTTAAAAATATTAATTATAATATTTTAAAGCTTTTATAGCTTTAGCTCTGCACTTCACTTGTTTATACTTTTTACACAAACGCATATATGTATAATACACTGAATAGGTATATTCGAAGTCACCGTTCTCGTACCGTTTCATATTCGACAATTGAACCAGAGGCCTACGACTTCCAAACACATCGCGCTAACCATTTAACTACGGACACGATAGTTCGTGTATGTCGCTTTGAAACTGTAGGTTATTGTATATTTAAAGAATAACTCCCGTTACGTCGATTGTTTGAACGCTTGGTGCAGTTAACATACTACAAAAAAAAACGCATTTAAAATGGCCAAACAATGTCCGAAAGGGCATCAAGCAATCAGAAATATGAAAGAAGTTTACGATTAGGTGCGTAATATCAGAGATTTTGAATGGTAATAATCAAAATATCATAAAGTCCCATGTTCCCTACAATATAATAAAATATTTGACTACTAATCATGTACCTATGTACATGTTTAAATTATTTCTCGATCGAGTAAAAATTCAGTGCTGAAGCAGTTTTCAAGTTTCGGTATCGCAAAAGAAAATTAAAAAATGTTACTTAAAGCACATTATTTTTTTTATAATAAACACGTACGTACCATATATATATATATATATTAAAGAAATTAATGAGACGTTCTTTTATACTTTCCGTGGTTAGTAAATCATATACAAATGTAAAGTTTTCGGAAACGCATTAGTTAAAACAGCAAAAAAGTCTTTCTCACTTAAAGCTATTTTCAGATGTTTGCTTGTTGCGCATACTCAGTGAATGCACTTTGCATGTTTCTTGTCCAATATCCCAAAAGATATGACAGAATTGGCAGTTTCACTCATTACGTATTGCAGAAAACAACTGCAAACGTCTATTTATGTGACTATGATCGAACCATAGAAAGTATAATACTCAGAAAGTTATTTATAAAAATATACATATATATTAAAGTTATAATACTTTGCAAAAAACTTATCCATAATTTATAGAAAAGCTGATATTAAAAGATAAAAAATGTATAATATAAGAATGAAAATTGAATGTGATGAAAAACAGAGCTATGAATTACCACAACCATAAAATAAATGATTTAATTTAAAGATGTCCCATATACTTAAAATACATCTTAGAATTTTCTGTTCTGCGTCTAAAGAAAACAGATAATAATCTGTGTAAAAAATTGGCATTGGCCAATAAAATTGTCTAATAGGTTGCCAAATAAAAGTAATATATTTAAATTTAAATGAATTTTTAAACTTATTTAGTATTTCTGTAGGAGTGAACTAAATCACTTTGTGGCATTTAACATACTCAGCAAGAAAAGCGAAAGTGCTTCGCTCGTATAGTAGTAGACTGAAACTTTTCAAAATAATGAAACTAGAAGAACGGCACATTCAAAACAGATCTAGTCTTCTTTTATAAATTATTGCACAGTAATATTGATTGTCCAAACCTTCTATCAAAATTTAAATTCAGGATACCGTTCCGATATCCTCGAAACCCTTCCACTCTACCTCCGCTTGCTCCAATATTCCGCAGAACTGTTCTTGGGACAAACTCACCTGTACCCAGAATCACTAACCTAATCAATACATATCATATTCACACTTTGGACTTTTTGGGGATTCTTTATCAAAAATTAAACTTAAATTAAACTCAATAATCAAGGCTAAATAAATTCTCTCTATATCTTCTTACTACAACATATTTTCATTTTCTTTTTCTTTAAGTTATTGCTATAATGCTTGTCAAGTAATGTAATAGTTTTTAAGGTTTTCTTCTTGGTTTATAATTGTATTGCATGTTGTGCTTATCTTAATAGATAATGTACTTAGTTATTAGTTGGTAATGAATTTGGTGATTGTAATAGTGCAATTTTCAATGATAAGCCTAAATAAATAAATAAAATTTAAGCAAGTATACCTTATTAGCCAATGCTAGATTAACGAGAATTGAGTACAGCGCAATCTTTAACCTACTTAAAGAAGCCTAGTCCACATTCTTAGCTACACCCACGCGCAAGAATATATCGTTTAAAGCGATTACGCGCCCTTTGTAGTTCGGCATTAAAGCGTAATTAAAACACCGTAACATCTTATATCTTATTACAAGGAAATACGGCTCAATTTCAAACGGACGATGAAGTTGTCACAGGAAACGGATACCGTTGTTCATTTCCTATAAGATAACTGGCGCGCGACTGGGGAAATGTTTGATCGTTAATGACTTTGCAATTTTGCTGACAAATGAGATTTAAGAGTGTTGATGTTGTTAAGGTAAACGTGGAAGTATGTCTCGGTATTTAATCTGGTCGATGAAATGAGCGGGTTTAGTGTGCTGAAAATATGTGAGAATGAGAAATGCAGCAATTGTAAAAATATCATGAAATTAACTTATAGTTATATGATATTTATGATTTACCGACCCAGGTATAATTTTTAAAATCTATGTTTTTTTTAAAGATAAACTTGCGTTTGGTCGCAATTCGCCAGATGTGAAGCGACGATACGGCCTAAGATGGGGCACGCTTGCCTAGAAGAAACCGATTCACTCGCGACTTGATAAGACCCAGGTGATAGTTATGATGAAGTAGAGAAGCCGGCAGCGAGATCCACAATCTAGCAGTTCGCACAATAAAAGTAGACGCAAAACGTTTTGTGCGGGCCTTGGAAACCTCTACCATGTACCGGTGGCGTCTCTTCGTATCTCTACTTGTCTGGTGGTGAAACGGGTATGGGGGAATCAAATGGTGTAATTCTATAGCACACTCTCCCAAATGTATCCGATAAAAAACCTTGAATTTATTATTTTAAATAATAACTTACTTAATCTAAACACGTCTCGATTAACATCACGAATAATATTTTGAATGGCACTGTACGTTAATGTAGAGAACACATTTTCTGCAAATTCGCACAAATTATTTACTAATTAAACCAACCCATGTCAGTCGCTTCGTACAAGTTATGCAGAAACTCAAAGCAAATAGATAGAGGTCGTGAAATTACAATGTAAGGAGACACACATCGCGAATTTCACGTAAGAAAAATTTTCATATATTTACAACATATATCTGTGAGAAAGATTGCCGGCGAACAAGAAAGAGCAACTGTTATTTCAATTTCACTCAAATCAAAAGCTTTGACGTCTACAAAACCACTAGTAATTATTGTGTACGAGGTGATTATAAATTGACTGCGTATATTTTTAACACACAATATCTGTAGTGCGACAAACGAAAAAAATACCTGTTTGTCACACTCTGGCGTGACTATGTTTCGGTAACCCAGTAATCAAATGGCACTAGGAGTGAGAAATTGAACTGTGCACATTTCTTCACGTTTGCTCCTTATTGTATTTAGTCTATTAGCAACCCCATTAATTGAAGTGACACATCGAATTGTACTCAAAATTAGAACAAAAGACGCCATGTATTATTCAGACGTGTCAAGTATATTTACTCGAATTACTAAGTAAAACATAGTTAAACCGTGTTTTAGTGGTCGAACTTAGTTATGGTTAAGTAAAGTAAGTTATGTAGAATAACAAAGTGCTACAGAAGATATATTTTTCATAATAGTAAAGCTTAAATCTTCTTAAGTAAAGCAAATACCACAAAATTAATTACAAAAAAAAAGAAAGAATCAATAGACGTTGACGCATATTTTTTTCTGTTAATGAATTTTATAAGATGATGCTAGAGTTTAATTGTGGTGTACGGCATTGCTAGCGCAAAAGTAGGATCTGTAGTCATATTTATTTTTCAAAACTTGCTATTACGAAATATTTCATATCTAACGTATTTTAATGACTGTCATCTTAGGTGTCGCAATTAAGTATAAACATAAAGATATGTTAATCTCGAAAATAAAATAAAATCGTGTTCAAATAATAGATTACTACTTTACCTTTTCACATTGACATTGCATTGACATTCTCTGAATTCTCAATTTAATAAACTAAACGTACCTGCAATATGGACCATGTAAGCGACGTGAAACCCGAGCACCAAGCCCCAGAAGGACAGCGAGCGACCGGGGCCGCGAACACCCCACTCCATTTTACATCTTCAACAGTCACTGAACGTGCTTCACTTCACTCTCACACTTCACTGAGCGCTTGACACTTCACTGACATCGTTGTGTCTGACGCGTTATCTATAACAAAACAAGTCAATGGTCAATAGGAGAATTTGAAAAAATGCGGCAACTCTCTGCAAACAATTAATTTTGGTGTGAAACAGTCTTAATTTTATACACGAAATAGTGATAAAGATATCACTTTATACAAATAGTTAAACAAGCTTTCTAAAAAAACAACTTACGTCTACTTTATATCAGATTTTGTCCCATGCAAAAAATAATACGACTAAACTAGTTATTGAGACGAGAACGTTTTAATTTAAACATGTTTTACTTTTGACCATATCTATTTGGATTAAATGTGATTCTATTCTGATAATCTAGTATTTTGTAAAAATCCATCTTCTTTCTGTATCTTCATTTGCAATTAATTACAGGTGCACAAAGTACCTTGTTGCTCGTAACCCTGCGAAATATGAAGTTGTTTTCACTGATCGTATAAAAGTTCATTTTATTCTTGCTATAGTAGATCCTTTGGGAGAAAATTGCAAACTTTCAGCGCCCTCCAGTCTACATTAATGTTATCTCGAGAACTCTCCAATGTTTTCAACGATACTTATAATTTCACGGATTATTGATCGAGTGTTCATTATAAGATATAGTGTGCTTATATACATGTAGGTTTATGGTAATACTGTAGGACTTTGACTATAGCCATTCGTAAACTTTTTATTCTTTTTACTTTACTCTACTAGATTGGAAACAACATAGGACGCAGCTTCCTATTTACAAACATATGGCCTAAAGTTTTGATAGTTTGAATCCATCAACTTGACTGACTAACGGAAGTCAAATTTGTCTACTCTTGTTTCGAGTGCATTATCGCCGTTCTACGGAATCGAATTACTAAAACTACAAAAAAATAATTGACACAACTACAATAAAAGTGATGGTTTTCTAAGAGATTTTTCACGCTGTAAAAATAACAGTGTATTTATTAAGTTAAGTTGTTAATTTTTGGTCAAAATAAATAGTTTTTTAATTGTAATATTATTATAAGAGTAATATAAATAAATAAGAGGTTCTATTTCGATTTAAATTATTATAATGAGTTTGACCGCGAGAAACGGGCTCCTAATACAAAGTCCACCTAAAGTCAGCGTTCATTTAAACCATTACCCTAACAATATTGCGTTCAGGTCAGCAGATAAGCCATGGGCCGCTAACTTCGAGTGATCAATCTTCATATTTCCCAAAGAAGGCCTGACAATAACCATTCGTCTTGGTAAATTGCCGAAACGGGGGCCTTTGTACCGATTTTAAAAATCCCACCTCACAGAAACGTGTGCAAAATAAGACTATTTTTTCTTTGCTAATAGTAGTAGGCAAATAGATTGTTGCGAAAGTTTTTCTTCGGGTCTTTTGTATGTTTTTGCTTTGAGCTTGTTTCTTTACAATATTTTGTTTACGTGGTATCCTCGTTACCTTTGTAACGGAGGTTAGGTAGGCATTATGTTTTGTACAATCAAATTCTTTGAAACTTGCTCCAAAACAATTCTACCTTCTTACAGCCTTTTGCCTACCTACCTATCTACCTACTCGTACCTACCTACCCACTAATACTAACAAATAGTCATAATAATGTTTTACAATAAGAAAATATGAACGATCAAACCAACACAAAAATGCTTGTATCCTTGTAACCTTTGAATTTTTTTATTTTTTCTATCCTACACAGCTAGACATTTGACCTAAGATGGAGCATGCCTAGTCTGGAATACCTTGTCAATTTTAGTACTACTATGACATTTTAATAACACGATTATTCCATATAATGTTTGTTGCTCAAACAAAGTAATAAATAGCGTCATTCGAATGTTAATAAATTTTTATTTTTATTTGCTTTTAAAAATACACGAGACGTTAGGCTTCTAGATGCTAGGCTAGATAAAAATATATAGTAACTTCTAACGGGCCAGCAATGCGAGTACGGTTTTATATCGTTAATTATGTAATGGTTCGACTAAAACGTCACGCTATATCGTTTTTTACTGGTACAGATCCTGCCATCGGTAACTGACTGTCGTCAATTTCATTAGACATTCATTTGAATCCATTTGACAGCAAACGTGTGTAGGGAATGTGTAGATACCATTCGTTTTGCTGTAGAGTCCTGTAAAGGTCTGTGTATTATATGTAAGTATTTCCGGCACCGAAAGTACCTACGGTTTTGTATCGATCCTTAACGAGGGCTCAATATAAATGTCAAACGCAAGAACTCTCGACCATTATATTGACACTTGCTGTCAATTACATAAAATTGACGTCAATCGATTCCAGGATCCTGTACTTCCAAAAAAGTTAAAGCATGACGTTTTAGTTATCAACGCAGTGATAGTTCCTCTATGGTTTTATTCCAACCGTTATAATGAACATAGTACTCGCATTGAAACGATAAAATATAGCCCGTGATGAAAACATAAAAGATAAGAACAGTAAACAAACAAAACGAAGCAAAAGTAACGATTCCATTAGTGTATTTGAAATATTTATATCAAGAAAGATTCATATTTTACGTCACGCAAGTAAAGCCTTTTTCGAAGTTATTTAGGTTGGTATCAAGCCAATGATGGTTGGTAAATATTTATTGTGAAGATATTGTTCTTGCGATTGTTTTATTACTACTTACTCTGTAAGAAGAGCTTTGTAAATAAGTAAGACATATTATTGTAGTACGGTTCGTCTAATTTTTGTCTTATTCACTATGATTTTAAATAAAGATTTATATAATTTATGTTCTGCTATATACATAACTTGTCACAACTAGTACCGTGAGGGTATTAATGAAACTATTTTTTCAGTATCATCAACCGGTAAAACTTATATTTTTATTTATATAACTGTAACTTCAAATAAAAAGCTGACTTCATATAACAATATATTTTTTCAAGTATTAAATTTTTATTTAGATACCTAAACCATTGTTATATAATCCGGCCTATACTCATTTTGACCCCTCATTCATAAAAGTTAGATAAGTAGGTGCCTAATATTAGGAAGTAGAATTATTGAGAACACAAAAGTCAGTCGTGGCAAAAACACGTATCATACTTTACATATCTATGCAAGTAAAGTGCATAATACTACCCCAGGCGTTTTAATTGCTATTAGAACTTTTTTATACATTTTAATTCAACACTACACCACCCTATCTTCCCCCTTAATGGGCCCACTTAGCTGAACCATTAAGTCTGGTGTTATTAAAAATGTAAGAAAGCCACCGCCACCCCTCTTGGCTTCAGAGGTACACTTAAAGGCTCTCAGGGGAAAGGCATCATCAAGATTAAATAAATATTGTTATAAGGTTTTTGTTTTCGGCCGTACAAGTTTGCAGATGCTTTATGTATTGTCTCGATAATTTTAGGCTTATTTCAAAGCATCAATTTTAATATTATTTTTCTTTTCATAGTATTTTCAGATGTATATAAATCCAGTTGTAAAGACGCAGTTGTATAGTGAAGCGAATCGGACAGCCAGTAGTTATATAATCAACTTCAACTAAGATGAATGTTTTTGATTACTTATTAAATTATACTTACAGTTATAACAAATATAAATATAAATTCTAATATACTTCAAACTCACGCTCTCTCATTTTTAAGGAAGGTTTTTACCCACTAGCCCACTTACTAACCACACTCATATATATAACAAACTAACAATATCTGTAAGACTGTTCAAAACTCTGAAATACCTACGTTTTATCAAATTTAATTCACTTTTTTCTTCTCATTTAATTTAAGTAACAGACGCTGAAAACATAAATAAGAACATTAATCTGCAAATCCGACAGTCACATAAAAACTACAAAAGGTTTATAGTTTAGAAAATTGTGCTATTGAAATTTTGCCCGTATTGTTTGAGGCGTCAGCAAAGATTGATTGCGATAGTTGTGAAGGTGGAAACTCGTGCACGCCATGCAATCGTCTTCCACCACGGTTGTATTTGTAACGGTCGGAAACAAAATAGAATTGAAAACGATCAAGACACTTCAATCAATTGCAATCGCTTTCATGTGACCGTATTGTCAGTAGTACTAGATTAGAATGACACAATTTGGTTTTAGCGATAAGGCTGTGACTTGTGGCCCTAGATGTAAGAATTTTCTTGTATTCTTGATGTTTATATGTCTACAGTAAAGAGTTAATTCATTCATTCATTGGTTAATGCTCAATATTATTTTTCCATTGTTTAAAAAATTCTGTAGTAGGCTTTTTTTAAAATCATAGGCGAATAAATAATTGTACTTTTACAGAATCTTACCATCATCTTACCATTGTTTTATTAAGGGTATGATGATGAAGTGATAGTACTTTGTTGTAGTTAGTAGGAGCGCATAATGCCGTAGATTTTAAGTCTATTCACTTAGTTAACGAAGAGACAATGCGATATATTACTTGACTAAGTGAACAAAACGAACGAAGTACTTAGACAATAGTATTTTATTACAAATAAATACGCCTCAGCTAAAATACCAACTTAGTTATATGGATATCTACGGAGAACTGCATTTGAAAGACAAATAGTAATAAAGGTAGAATTTTCCGAAGCGAATACGAAATTTTATGCGAATGACGCGAAAATAGAGGCGGCTACTGGTTTTATATTAGCTCTATTCTATAAAGCGGCGCTCGGAAATATGATTTTTTCATCTCTTTGAATCATGCTTTTCGAGATTTATGTATTTAATCTAAAAATAATCGAAAAGAGTACACATAAGGTTAGTAATGTTGACTTGGTTTTACTTAACACTGAAATGAAGTCAAAATAAAAGTGATTTATAATATAATTTTTTGTAAGTACGAGTAGCTAAATGTGTTTATTTCTATTTATAACAACACAATACAAAATAATGATTTTTTTATTATTACGTACCTACCTACTTAGCTTTCTTTTCATAGAAATTGAACATTAAAAGTTATAGGACACGAAATTAAAATGTCTACATTAATATATCTTCTCGAATGTAACAATTTTAGTCTCTTTGAACATATTAAATTTTGCTTACTCAAAATACTGTTTCAAAAATAACGTTAGGTACTTTATTTTGAGCGATAAATGTAGAGTAAAAAATTCTGTCCTCACTTTTTTCTTTACGACCGTCAACAATTAAACCTTAGCTACGATATTTCCAAGTTAAAAACCCTCCAATTATACGCATCGATCGACACGGGACGTGAAAGAAGGCAATGTTACAACCATAGCACTGATAGATGCCTTATTCAGCATAGAGTAGCCAGTTTTAGTAAGGTTTACGAGCAGAATACGGAAAAATTTGATATTATAATCTAAGTCACACTGTTGCCATGCGAGGTGAGTTGGGATGAAATTAAAGATATTAACTCGTTAAAAAATATGTTATCAACATTTCCTTTTTTTGCACTTGTCAAAATTTTTGTTGATGTCATAGTGTCAATTATAAGTTTTAGTAAGTGAAAAACAAAATTAAAAAATGTAATTAATTACATTAATATGCCGTAGTGTTAAATTGATTTGAATAACATTTATATGGGGCCAACTAGAAAATATCCCTCCCTATTTAATAAGAGAAAATTAAATTGCTTAAACCGTCTCCGGTAACAAATTAAAAATAAGCACAGTCATTTAAGAAGGAAACTTCTATTTTGTAAGTCAATAGACAACTTACATTTAGCGTCAGCTCGGTACAAATTAATTTCTCTGTAGAAACTCGTAAAATATAAATGGCTGTACTTTTTTATAAGTCTACGGTAACAATACCTATGTCGTTGCGTGCAGAAAATTACGTAATAACTCTGTGTAGGAAGTGGCCGTTTACAAAGTCTTCGACTCGTTGAAAAAGCAATCCCATTTGAATTACGAGTTTTGAACATCACACAAAAAGTTTAACTCGTTCCTGTCGCGTTTTGTACGAAAAGGAAATTGAAATTAAATGTCAATGACTTACTTTCGTACATGGCGACACTTATTATCGAGTCGAATTTTTCAACTCAGAAAAAAATTATAATAATGTTTTTTTTTTTAATTCTTATTGTAGAACCAGACTTACGATGCAATCTGAGTATTTTAAAATATTTTGTATTTTTATTCCTTGTTGGCAAGAGTGCCTTATTTTACATTATTTCCTACGCCTACCGTATCTGTGTAAATTTTATCGACTAGTTGCAATTACATAGAGTGACAAACTCTCTTTCATTTACAACTAACCTTATTAACAGCTACTTTTGAATTGAAGCTCCTTAACTAATATAACAATATTATGCTTAAAGTTATTTAGGCATGTTTGTAGTTTACAGACCTAATATAAGTGTTCAGTAAGATATTTATATGAAAACTTAAGCTACCCTTCACGTAGCTAAGATGTACTTGTTACCCATAAACTCCAATAATTCTAACGAGAAGCGCCTTCCTTCGTTCGAATAGCGACAAATTTGTTCGCCTTTATTATGTATGCAGTATACAGTAGTGTTTGTTAAGGCGAATCTACATTTACAAGACGATGTTAATATTAAGACAAGATTTAAAATAAAATGATAATGTAAGTACCTAATTATTGTCTAGATAATTACAGTATTATAAAACTCTAGCAGTTGAATTTGCAGTTTACCTTCATGTGTCTGTTTTACATTAACATATGTTTCTCCGTCCCTATACTGTCTTAATATAGGGGCAGCAAATAGAGATCTTCAGAACTAATAATTCGGAATATTTTATGTTACAACATTCGCAAATAGACCATAACATTCCTAAAACAATAGTAAATAAATAGATTGATCTCTAAAAATATTAACTATAAAATAAAAATATATAAACTAATTAAAATCAAGATTAAATTAATCAATTAAGAAACTAGTACTATTTAATTTATGATTATCAAATAGATTAAACGCAAGCTTTTTTTTATAGTCAATAGTATTGCGCTTGACCGTAACTCAACCGATATAAAGTGACGATGCGGATTCACTCGCGATTTGAAGAGACCGAGATCATAGCTATCGGAAAAAGAGAACTTGGCAGCGAATTCAACAAACTGGCAGTTCGCACAATAAAAAAACGCGAAGCATTTTGTGCGAGTCCGTGGAACCTGTACAATGAACCGGTGGCGCCATAGTATCTCTACTTGTCCGATTGTAGAATGGAGATGGGGGAATTAATTTATAAAACTGTAAGTATTAGTAATGATTGATTACAAAAAAGTATATTTGGTATCACATTGTTTCACAATAACTATATAATTTAGCTGAATAATTTATTTAAATACTATAATGCTCTCAGTAAGGTGCTATAATTAATGATTTGGACAAGGATAAAGTTTCATAGAATTTGCAATAGCTCATCAGAGTGAACTAAATAATATTTTTTCACGGTGGTAGAGCACCTTCAAGTTGTAAAATCTGTCGCCAAGCACCTAACCGGTGTGTTCCGGCAGTCTTTCTTGAGAGCCAGTGTATTCGAGACGCATGCTCCATCTAGAGTTACAGTATCGCTGACTTCCGTGGTCATGCGAACTTGTGGTCAAATGCCTTGCTGTGTGAGATAAAAAAAAACATACTGTACTAACAAACAAACTTAAGTGACTAACCTAAAATCCGAACCATTAAGCCTCTTTGCACTCATTAAGTCTACCATAACATAGCATAACATAACAACAATGTTCATATTAGTACAGTGTACATACTGCCTTATGATAACCGCGAAAATACGTTGCGTAAGCTTTCTACCTACGCACCTGGTCGCGACAGAATCATTTGTTTGTTATGTAGCGAAAGCTCAAAGCTTTAGTCAGGGCGCTGGTGGATGATTTAGTGACGCGGGGGAACGCTAAATATTGGGGAAATTGATGCGTCTTTTTAATTAATTCGTCGGTAATTGTGTGTGGTTTACTGCACAATTATAATTGTAATCAAATTTTAACGACTCACTTAATAAAATTAAATTACAGACTGTAACAAAACGCCCATTAATCAGGTTTATTTTTTGCTGAGATTTGCTTGAGATTGCTATTTTTTTATTAATAATAATATGATAATAACTACGCTTACCTAATTGTTGGATAGGTCCAAATATAGTAACGGTCACGTTTGGCGAACTTCATCAGGGATAAAATGAATCTTTCCTGTCCACAACGATGGCACGTCACGGACTGACTGGCCTATTTGTTATAAAAATTAATCAAACACGCGTTAGTTTTCTAAATAAGATTGGTTATATTTATGTTGATCAAAAGTTTTTTTCAATAATATTTTTAATATTATTTTACAAACAATTGATGAACATAAAATACCTAAAAAAATGAACGCAATTTTATTTTAATTCTAAAATTATAATGAAAAAAGAATTAAACAATCGGAATGAATCTCATGATTTAAAATATACAACGTGTAACAGAAAGATGTGACGATACTTAAGTTTGTTAGTTAGGTCTACCAAAGTAAGTCTTATGGATATTCTTTTTGCAAAATTCTAGAAAAAAATATCAGGTTCTCCATGCCGAAACTAGTCACGTGATCGGTCATTTGTATATTTGAAAATTTAAAAAACGTTGCATAAACCAAACCAAAAACGTATCAATAGCTATTGTGTGATTTTTTTATTCGTAATAAAATAACCCGTCTATCCGCATCTATAGTTCGTAGAGCGCATTCAATCAACGTAGCTTACGTTCTATCAAAACATTTCGATGTAGACAAGTAAATTGGATTCGGTTATAACTCCTTTGAAGGCATACACGGTGATGTTAAGATGTGGTGTTTGGGAGAACGGTCCCTTGTTACATACTACGCTAATTATTGTAACGAGTAATCCATACAACGGAATTACAAGGTCGGTACAATGGAAATAGCTTCCGTTAGGATGTTTAGTTTGCTCCAATTTTCGTACATAACATTAAATTTTATCGGGATTTATATGGTAGCTAAAATTGTATACAACTGCGAAATACAATAAAAATGGTTCGGTTTTGAGTGGAATATACCAAAAATGGATATAATTAGTGATTGAACGAACTATTACTTAACAGTAAGTAAGTGAAGTTCGATCATAATAAGGTGAAGTGACAAGTTTGAAGAGATAGCATCCCGCTGTCCCAAATTACTTATTTCATAGTGCCCGCTCATGGTGAAATTGGACTTTGAACTAAATGACAAACAAGTTTAGCGTACGATACAATGGAGGATCGCTAACCTTGTTATTGGTTTTTTTTCATGCTATTTTATAAACAAAGTACTGACAATGCGACATTGTACAGTCACGCAAATATAAAAAATATATTTTCTTCCCACCATCTCGGAAAGAGTATTTTTGCTATTCGATATCTGAGTGCAAAGCCGTTTTTATCCGCTAGAGGATAAAGTAAATTTGAATTTAGAATATCGTGTGCACTAAGTTTGTGAATTAAAAACCTCATTCAACTTATTAACTTCCACTTCTATGGTGCCGAATTCATCATACAACCTTTTTCATTTTGTTAAAAACTCCGACTCGGAACCTATTTGCTGTACTTTTTTTTAATTTGTTTTGCGCGCCCTATTATTTTTTCACGTCATATTGTTACATCTTTATGTTAAAAATAAGTAAAAAAAAAACTAAAATAAGTGATTCATTTTTTTTTTCGTATGTAGTCATTTCCTCGCTGAGGTGGGATGAAAAGTTAGGTGTTGCACTCGAGTGCAAATATTTTTCACCTTGTGCTCTTTTAATTCTCCCGCTAACGCTCAGGATTCTAATTTCTGTATCACTCGCTGCGCCCGTGATTCAATTTTAGAATCCTTCGTTTCATCAAAAGACATCAAAAGTGAGCACGCGGTTAAAAATCAACATTGCACTCTTGTGTAAGAAATATCTATTATCACAAACTTATAAAACATGATAAAATTTTAACTAAAACTATACAAAGTTATAAACTATATGTACAAAAACAATACCCAATAATTAAAACTAACTTAAATCTAAACAACTGCCACCCAAAAAGTAACACGTAATACTCGTAGTGTTAACACGCGCCATGCTTTGTATCTTCTTTCTATTTCATTTTAGTGGGTGTTCTCTGATCGTTTTCTCAAAAAAGATGAGATAGTTTTTTTAATTCGGTGTTTTTAAGCTATTGCATAGCTTTTATCGCGGGATTGAGTTCGGCGACCGTATGAAGAAATTTCTTAACGAAAATAAACCTAACACCCCCCACTCCGACCGGCACAGCGGTGCGGCGTTGAATCCGTGCATCGTCTAACGTCGTTTCAGTTCGGCAGACTTCGGTCGGCACGGTGTTTGCTTTACCGCGGCAGTCCTCAAGTACCACACGTATATAGTTTTTTATTTATTTATGTTTATTACTTAATTTCTTAGAGACACTTGGACGGAATTAAAAAAAAAAATGGTTGAAAGCTTGAAGCACTGACGACCCGTACGTCTAATATGGTCCAATTTATATTTCAACAAAATCGGTTTAGAGGTTTAAGTTTTAATCGAAACACCTACTTGAATAATCTATCAGTGCCGGCCGTAATGAAACGCGCTTATCACTTTTTTAAATATCAGACAGACGTCTTGTGTCTGCGAATCTATTTTTGCTTCATTCAGTATATTTTTGATACATCTGGTTAACATTTCAGCAGGCTGTAGACAAATGCGGCTGTCAGGCGCACAGACGGCCCCTGACGAGCGCAAATTGCTTTGATTTTAGTCTTGGAAAGATACTGTTCACATTTGCTATTGTATTTATTATGGTAACGTTATATTTGGATACGTTAGAACTTGTGTGAGACATGTTTGTTATTTAATTTGTGTCTGTGATGTTTTATTAGTCAGATAACTCAGTACATAGAAACCAATATACAAAGCTTTGACTGGCCGGTTGGTGCAGTTGGTAGCAACCCTGCTTTCTGCGCTGCTGGTCCCTTGGTTCGATCCCCGGACAGGTTAAACATGTGTGCATGAACATTTCTATTTGATCTGTGTCTGGGTGTTTATTATATATATAAGTATATATTTATGAATATAAGTATGTATATCAGTGATCAGGTTACCATAGCACAGGCTTTGACTAGTTTGGGAGCTGAAGACCTGGCTTGGGTAGTTGTCTCATATTATTATTTTCATACCAACTTCCAAAAATGAGAACTTTTTATGTTTGTTACGTGATTTCTCAAAGGCGGCTCGACCAGTTTTGTTTGAAATTTCTAAATTTTTTTTTGTTACCTCCCATGTGGTCCTACTTAAATTTTTTCAAAATTGTATTTATAAATCGACATAACTGACAATGAAAAAATAAAAAAAAAACTTTTATATCGGCGTCTGACGTAATTGAAGTCAGCAGTCATTAC